>JAWWEV010000043.1:9141244-9184300 GCA_035583235.1 Hafferia zeledoni
CCCCCCCCCCCCCCCCCCCCCCCCCCCCCCCCCCCCCCCCCCCCCCCCCCCCCCCCCCCAACAGGTTATATAGCTTTTCAAGGTGAACACGAGGACAATAACAACTTTTCATAGGCTGGGGGTCGCCATCCACACCGCAGCCATGAGCTCTGATTGGTGGGAAGACAGGTGCTCACGTGGCAGTCAGGACCCTCCTGGCGCCAGTGAAGGTGGTGTTTACCTGGGGTCTGAGGTTGTTTACCTCTTCTTCAGGCTGCCTCAAGGTTACACTGACCTAGCCAGCTTGTCAGCTCTTTGGCTAGTGTGTCGTGCAAAAGGAGGCTCACCAAACCTCTCCTACACAACTCCATGAGAAAAATGAATGACATGCTGAGCCATTTGCCACACAAAGGCTGATTTGGAAGGAAAATTCTGATTATGTGGTCTTTATTTTAAATCCATTCTCTGTTTCTCCTTTTGTTTTCTTTCTTTACATTTATTTGAAATCCATTCTCTGTTTCTCCTTTTGTTTTCTTTCTTTACTTTTATTTGTTTGTTTACGATGTCTTATAATGTGGAATTAGAAAAAAAATTACAGGCCAAGAAACTTTTCTATATAATGTAATTTCTCTTTAAGTAAGTCTTCTCACAAAGCTGCTACAAAGTGAAATAAAATTGCATGCAATGGCAACTGAAGTAAAAATCACATCTGCCCCAAAACATGTACTTTGTATCCACAAATCTGTCCATTTTGTTTTCAATCAGTACTAATGTACTTTTGTGATGCAAATTATGATTAGTAGACTTACATTACATTTAAGATATGTTTCCACAGACTTCAGGGCAAAAACCCCTCACCTACTTCTTGGCTTACTAATTTCTTTTTGTGGTAATTAGACTAGCTTGAGTAAAAATTGGAAGATGCGAGAAAGACTCTGTTCACTCTTTTTGCCTTCTCTTCTTGCCCTCTCTTCGAAGAGCTTAATACTTAGAACATTTACTAATTCTTAGGTACAGTAATGTAAAGGAAATGCAATAAATTATTGAATGCTCCATCATCCAAGTGATCAAATAGCAAAACTTTTGTGTATAAGAAGGGCAGTACTTTATCCATCAGCACTTCCATGAGGATTTGTGTATTCTCTGAAGCTGATGGCCAGCTGATATAAAACTCCTGTTTTGTGAGTCCAAAACAGTAAAATATGAGATAGCCACTAAGATAATATATGATATTTTACTCAATTGGGCACATGTCTTAGAGCAAAATTCTAAGGACTTCCAAAGGAAAATTGAGTAACTGAAAGATTTTTAAGAGCTTGTGTGGTGATCATGGAATTGTCTACTTTAGACTAGACCCCTACATTTAAGCTGGTTAAAACTAAGTGAGATGAACTCAAACCACTAATGATTTTAAGTGGGAGTTGAACTTACATGCTAGTCTGTTCTCTGAGTCAGGCTGAAGTGCTTGTCATGACTAAGGAAGTTATCTGAGACTTTCTAGGGGCTAGATCACTTGAGACTTACTCAAAAGTAAGTCACTCACATTCTCATCTAGCTGATGTCAAAGACACTCCTGAGAAAGGTCAAAAACTTGACTTTTTTACTGTTTATCAGTTCCACACCACTCTCACATTATCTTTGTAGTACAAGAGGATTCCTCATTAGTTAAACTGGCTGTCTTGGATTAAAGCTTAGTTGTGGAAGGGAGGTCCATCATCAGCTAATTTGTTTGTCTGCCTGGCAGGCTATTATTTTGCTGTGGAAAAACCTTAAGCCCACAGTATAATGGCATTACTGTCTGGTATTCACAATTCTAGCCACAGAGTCCTCTTTCTTCAGAATTCATCTGCTCATTATTTGCTGAAGCCAACTTTATTTTTTCTGCAAGATGCAACAATAAGTAAACAACATATGTTGTTGATTCAAAGAATTAACAAAAGAATGAGTTTTTTTCTGCCTGAAAATCCTGTCTGCTGAGTGTGTGTTATATACTTTCTGCCTTTGCTAATTTATCCTGCTTCTTGATGTTTGAATTCAGAAGCTGAAAAGGGCTTAGATGTTAATTACACATGTGCTTTGAGTCATGAATTTATCCTTCTAAGTATATCTTATATACTCTTACACAAATTTTTTTCTTTTCTTTTTCTAGCAGTCATTATACAAACATTAGAAGTACAAACATTTGTCTTGATCTTTAGGAAACTATTGTATATAGCTGGGTAAGTCAAAGTTCCTATTTTTCTGCACTGCAGTATGATTTCATCCCTGGATTAGTGACACTATGTTTAGTATACATGACATATTTGGTCTAGCAGCAGCCAGCATTTAAAGCTTGCTCTTACTGACATTGTTTTCAGTTGTGTAGAATTGTTACCCAAATATCATCACTTTTACCTGCAAGAAGGAATCCAGGCATATTATAAATGTGACAGTGGGAACAAACTTTTGTGTTATGCCCAAACCCATGTTGAAGATCATACTATTAAAATCAATAAAAAAACCTTTCTGTGAAAGATGGTGGATTTGATAGCCCTTTTCAGTCAGTGAAAGTAAATGTGTAACTATTGTAAGCTCAGTCATTCCCATTAACCTTACCCACCCATCCAGTTTGCAGGAAAGCCTCTGACTCACATTTTACTAATATCCTCCAGCTCTTATTTTGTCTAAATTGCTCTTTGGCTTAGAAGACCATTTATGTCAGTGTAGTGTTTGTGCATGTGTTTGTCTAGGTCTCTATTCAGAGTAGAATTTATGTAGACAACTACAAATAAGTATCAGCAAATGTAATTAGTAAAATAGTCCAGACAGAGATGGAGCCATGTGAGACTTAGCTGGCCAATCAAAAAGTGGGATCTGCAATGAGTCAAATGAATATTCAGACTGAGAAGCTGGCAAATGATCAAAGTCTGAGAAATCACCAAATCAAAAACACCAAATAACTAAAAATTGGGGAACCATACAAATATGCCATTTAGTAAAATTAACCTATGCTCTGGATGTTCACAATCATTTTTCTAAAATCTCTGAGTTATCTGAAAGTAAAACTTTTCTCAGTGCCCACTGTGGTGCTTGTTATGGGTAAAGTATTGTCATGCCTTTGTAGAGAGTGTACTTTGTCTTCTGCTAGCACTAGAAACACTTCTATTGCAAATCATCTCCTTCCAGATACAGTTGAGAGCAATGTTTATGCAAGATGCACTTCATAAATTCAAACCTGTGTAATACAACATGCAATTCATTATATTTCATTCTCTGTGCCGTTGTGAATAAGGTAATAAAAGAAGTTGTTATATGTTTAGCATTTGTTCTTCAATGTATTGATGGAGAAACATATCTATATCTAGTAATCCTAAACTATGACAATGAATTGTTAAAATTATTAAAATGCAAAAAAGTTATACTGTCCCTTTTTTAACTCCTGTTTTCTTTATCAGGTATAGATACACATTCTACATAGGACTTGTGAAGTAAAACCAAAAATGTATGTCAATAATTATAAACATAATTTCATTGAGTTGCAGTAAAATTTCCAGAAGGAAACAAAATAATGAGATAATAAATATCAAATTTATTTGGAAGTTAATCCATGATTTTTAATTGGTACTCACTGGTAGGAACATTTTAAAGTAACACAGTTTAGAATTATTTAGGATAAATATAAACATGCAATAATCGAAAGTATATATAAAATCTGTAAATGAATAACAAATGCTCAAATCTAATGATTCTAACCCAAAGAAAAACAGAGAATGAGTATGTTATCTCATATGGCCAGTTAATGCAACTACTCCACATCTTCACAATGTGCTTACAGATGTTGTATGCACTAAATATTATTCATTTAAATTATACTGTCTTCAGGTAGAAAAGAATTATTTTTAATATATATTCTTTGTGGACACTGTGCATTTAAACTATGCATACCTACTTGCATAGAATTCTGTCAGTTGTTTGCACTATAATGTAGTCTGCATTTCATTGTCTCCATCTACTCACTTATTTCTAATCTTTTCTGACATCTTGTCTGTGAAGACCTGTCTGAAATCAGGCATCTGCTTCTAATTAGAATCAGTTGTGATTTACACCTATCAACTTCTAATCTTGCTTTAGTCACTGGACCTTCGTGTGGTCACTAGTCCCTACTGGCTGAATGATTTCTAATTTGATTATCCTGCATTAGTCACCATCTACCAGATGTAGACATGAAAAATTTCCCAGTAGGTTTATAAAGTCATTTATGACAGGAAGCAATTTTTCAATGCATTCATCACTTCTGTCTCCATCACGCCATTTCTTTCAACAAAGGGTTTGTGAAATTTAATACCGAAAAAGGTGAAATCATACAGCTCCATCTACAATTGTAATGGTGATGCCTCCATTTTGATATAACCTAAGCTCAGCTGGGTAGTTCATTAAAAAGCCAATATTTTCTTTTCTAAATTTTTTATACTAACTTCTGTATACTTCTGTTTACTTCTATTTTTACTTGGAATTACCAGCAATCATTATATTTGCGAATATATTAAAATTCAGTGCTTATTCTCAAAGTCACAAGTTACTTATTCATAGTGGTATGTGATTAGTTGCCAACCATACTGTGCTAACCACATTGTACTAGCACTATATTAGTTTCTCTTTTTTATTAGTGAGCTAAAAACAAATGATAAACTAACGAATAACAAAACTCAGATAATTTATTAGCATATTCATGTCCTCACTGAGACAGACAGGTTCCTGTAAGGGAATGCCTTTACTAGAGCAGCTGAGATAGTTTGAATAAACAGGATTTTCAACACAGAAGCCTTTATTCAGGTATGAAATGGTCAAAATCAGAAAGAGATTGCTTCAGGGTTCACTAAACACATTCTGAATTAGAGCTGTGGGGAGAAAATATAGTTATTAACTGTGAAACAAGGATAAGGAAGGAGGTATTTGCATAACTGCTAAGTTAGCTAAGTTATATGGGAGAGAATAAAGAGAGACAGGTGACATACTGTCTGTGGGCTATGGAAGAGAATGAAACATTATGGCAGGATATTCATGTGAAATACTAATTTTCCAAATAAATATTAGAAATAAAATCACACATAACATAATATTCAGGAAATACAGAAAATCATGGGATGCAATGAAAGCTGAAAGATGTGGACAAAAAGATAGCTTTATGTTCATTCTTTAGCAGGTTTCAGTCAGCATATAATTTAAAGTCTTTTGGAGCATTATGGACTTTAGAGTAAAAGCAGTTTTTAAATGTTTACTTATTAATATAGGGTGAAACAACAGATTACAAGAATAAAAGAATGTGTATTTTTTGTTTGGAAGTCAGCTTAAAAGGTTTTTTGAAGGGAGCAGTGAAGTTCAAAGAGAAAGTCACTCTGGGCAGAGTTATCTACACACTCATGGTTCAGCAAGATCTACAACTTATTTTGAAGCAGATCTCTGTGTGGGAACAAGTGCAGTATAATAATCTGTGTTTTATTACTGCTCATGACTTTAAAATCTTGATTTTCCATTTTATATTTAAATCTAACCTGGCTCTTTGATTTGTCCAGTCATGATCCAAAAAGATTCATCAATTGCATGTGTATGCTTTAAAATGTAATAAACATAATGTTTCACAAATTAAGTAAACATTTACTATTTAAATTTAAACCCAAGATATCTGGATAGAAGTTCTAGCAAATGTATATTTGTGACAAAAATATACAATGGTAGAACTGTTATCAAATGGATCTTTTAAAGAAATATACAGGCCAACATCATAACAAAAATGTTCACTTTCATCATCATCAAACTATTGACAGGCATAGCTTTGGTAAGGACAGTGAGTATTGAAGAACCACTGTATATCCAATAGTTATTTTGACTTATCTGACTTTTGTTTAAACTCAGTTTTGTCAGAAATTATTTTAGTTATTTAGTTTTACAGTGAAATATAACTATACACAGGATGATTTTTTTAATGTTTTTGTCTTTTTTTTCTAAGGATGATCACAAATAGCATTGCTGTTACTTCTGTTACTATATTGTGCTTGTTCTAACTGGAATGGAAGCTTTATATATGGATTAAAGTCCCTTCAGCATTCCATTCCTACTTCTTTGCAAAAACGCATGTGGGTGATGATGGTGCCATTCACAGGAGAACTCCTTATAATCTGTTTGACTACTTCAGCTGAGAAAAGAACATTTGATGACCTTGTAAGGTCTATATAATTTACTCATGACTAGGGCTTGAACTCCATGAACTGAATATTTTAGAAAAATATTAACCTTGACTTTTCATACAAGAAGGAAAATTGAACCTTAGGGCCAGGTTATTTTGAATATCAGGCCTGAAACCCTGTCAACCATTCAAGACTTCTTTTTCTCATGTCAGGGAAGTTAGTTCACCTGTTTTTTCTGGAATACTTTATTCCCCAGTGCGTAGCTAAAGAATTACACCAAAGCAGGCAGACCTGAAAGCTATCATTATATAGATTTAGTTGAATGTCTGAGTCAAGACAAAATCAGGTTTTATGAAATTGAGAACGGAGGATGGTTAAGGGGGAGTGAAAGAAAGATAGAGGAGGTAGAAGCAGTAATAGCATTTAGACTCTCAGTTTTCTTCCTGGTAGACATGAAATTTTGCCCAAAGAAAATTTGTTAATATATACATTTTTAAAAAATCGTTTCCTTTTGTTGAAATATTGAAGTACTAGGAAAAAATAATCCATCAAAATATTCCTAAGCACTTCAATATTTCTGTTTGTGGGGATACAGTCAGTCCAAGGGGGCTAATCTGAATACTAAGCATGTTATTTCTCTCCCAGTTCTGTCTAATTAAAGAATGGTGAAAGCTAAAAACTTGTAACAGGAGTGTTTTGTATTACTTTTTCTTCCCTAATTCCACTTATTCCATTGCTACCCAAACTTATTTTTAATCAGATAAATAAAGGTCTTCAGAAGTCTGTTTAACCATGGCAAAGGAAACACATTGTCTTTTGCTGGATCTTGTGGTAAACTTCAGTTCTTTAGCACTTTTATATCCGATGACAGGGAATACCCTAAGCACCACGAGGTCCAGCATTCACTGGATATGTTTGGCCTTGAATTCCACAGCTTATTTTGGTATAGGGTAATTAAGCATTGCCTAAGGCAAGGAGATGGGTGCATCTCTTTCGTTTAGGGGTACATTGGTAAAAGCATGAGATGACCTGCTCTTGGAAGGCTTTTCTGCTCTTTCTCATAGTCAGCGCTAGTTCATATTTCTGTTCGTTTCTCTATGGGCCACTTTGAGTAAAGCAGATATGTATTTATTCCATGATCTACAACTATGGCATATTTCCTTTGCTGGGATCCGGCTGAACCTGAGCTGAAATCTGACATGTGGTTTATTTTAATGGGAAATTTCTTCTGTTTCACCATGATATTTGTCATCTTGAAGTAACTGCAAGTTGTAGTCATATATATCTTCTCCCTTGAGTGGGATTTCCCACATGATGGGGAAAAAAGAAGAGTGTCATGAAATTTGAGTACTGAAAGGGAACACCTTTTCTCAATCTCAAATTCTTTGAAACACAAAGTAATAGCATCCCAGCAACAAAACAGACAGGTTATTATCAAAGCATACCTTTTTTTTTTTTTACTTTGACATAGCAAAGACAGAATGTCACTCACACAAGTGTCTTAACAAAAAAAAAAAAAAAGTATGTTAACATTTTAAAATTTTCAAACATAGGTCATTCTAATTTCTTTAGAAGCATCTAAAGAATCTGCCCCAATCTTGGGAAATTCCTTGAATTTTTATCTAGGCTTATAGTACAGAGCCTGTGATTATCCAGACACTTTTCTGTAAATAAATGTTTTCCCCCATAGTTTGAAATTATAACCATACATTAAGGAATTTAAGATATTACCTGATTTATGGGTGACAGATTTGGGGAACGGGCTTTAGAGGCCAAAAAGAAACTCCTGTAGGTCCACAATTCTAGATATAGGTAAATTGATCAGTGGGTATGAATACCCAGAGTCTGTGAGTGTGATGTAATTTGTTTTGAATGAGGCTGGACTTGCCTAGAAAGTATGACAACATATTATACAAAAACTTATGCCTCTCTTGCATTCCTTGACAGAAATACCATGACATAAGTGTAGGTCTCTTTGTGAAGAAAAGTTACATTTTCTAAAGCACTGATTCACCAGTTGTCTGATTAACTGAGGTTGGAGTTAGATTAGTCTTCTTGAAAATACAATAAGCTAAAAGATACTGTAATTCATAGAAAATACCTTTTTGACTAATAAATCTGTTGATGGACAAAATCATATGATTTCCTGAGCTCTTGCATAGGAAGACAGGGGCGTGCTGACCAAAAAGGAAAAGATGGGGCTGATGGCATACTTAAGTGCTTGATTGTTCAATCTTCTCTACAAAATATGAACAACCCCCCCCTCCCCCCCTGCCCCAGTTGTGTTTTCAGTTAATTCCCTCCCCATTCTATAGCATTTTTCTCCAGTCCAATGAGATGGGTTAATGGATAAAAATATTTCAGTGTTTTATTCATATATTGAAACATAGAAGGCAGGAAAAGGTGAGTTAAATATCAAATTAAGGACTTCAATTTTCATGTCTGCAAATGTGTTACATATTTAAAAAGTGCTGCATCATGATGTTGTTGAGCAGTTCAAGTTTTGGCAATAATAAGAAATTATTTTGGCTTCTTTTATAACTTTCTGTTCATAGCTTCCTTTCTGTTTCTAAATACCATCTCATCTTTCTTCTCATCCCTTTCTTTTTTTTTTCTTTTTTTTTTTTTCTTTTAATAAAGGAAATAAAACTCTGCAATCAAGATATATCTTTCTGTTATGATGGAACTAAGATGCCTAATTTAAAAACTTAGATGGTCAAGGGAAAGCGACATTTACTTCCAGAGGGAGAAATGTGGTCCTGGCTGGACTGATTTGACAAAAAATGAATTTTGATTTCCCTTTATAAGTATACTTCAAGCATCAAACAGGAATGGGGGCATGCATATGCATATGCATAGACCCAAATAAATTGTCAGATGGGTACAGACTCTAAAGACAAAGGGGTAATATACCTCAGGAATTGTACTCAGGATGAAGGGAACTCACTAGAAACCATGACAAAACTTAAGAATTTAAAAACATCTGGGTTTAGTCAGATTTAAAACTCATCTGTACTGATATCATATTGTTGATATTGGTCAGCAAATGCTTTGGTAACTGCACAGCTGTGCAGCTTCCAGCCACCTCTTCTTGGGGCTTTCTCAGACTGAAGATTACACCACATCATCAGCTTTATTAGGTTTTGATGGATCTTCCAGTCCTTAATTTGTTTAATGTGTTTTTGAACCCATTTACACTTTTGGCATGGGGAGTTTTCTGTGGCAGTGAGTTCCACAGTATAATGAAGTGTTGTGTGAAAAAGTGCTTCAGTTACTTCCTTCAAACCTACTGCCTGATAATTCTACCTGGTCCTTTCTCATCCTTATGTTATAAAACATAGAGAAGAATTATTCCCCAGACAGCTTCTCCAGCCTATTCATGATTTTACAGCCTGTCAAACCAATCTTGATCCCATTTTTTCTCAGAAGAGTTCTAGACTATTTAAAATCTTCTCATGTGGAAAGCATTCCTTTCCTCTCATCATCCTTGTCACAGCTCTCTATACCTTTACAGTTTTACTATATTTATTTGAAGAGTGGAGTGGTGAGGAATACTTTCCACAGCATGGAAGGCATTTTTGATTTCTACAGTCATACAAGGTTTCCTCTTTTGTCCTTAATAGCATTCTATTTCCCTCTGATTGCTGATAATCATTGAACTGGTGATTCTAGAGAAATAGCAGTGATCCAAAATTTGCTTTTCTCATTGAGAGCAGTTTATTTAAAGCCCATGGGTAATTTGACTTTATATTTTGCATTTATCAAAGCTTCATTTTCATTTGACCTCTTAATCATCCAGTATCATCTAACATATTCAACTTTCTAGTCAGTTTCTGGCATTATTGTCTTGAAAAGATGTTACCAACAAAGTTTTTATGTTTTTCACCCCAGACCATTTATGTTTAGCCATATGCATTGAAGTACAGATCTTCACAGATTGCCACTAGTGACATTTCAGATTGTTTGCTGTCATTATTTGTTTCCCAGTTTTTAACTGACCTTTAATCTCTGAGGAAACTTTCCCTGTTAGACTAAGAATTTTGATGAGGAACTTTGAGGTTTCTTTGAAAATCCAGGTGTAGTTTATGAAGGAGCTCACCTATAATTCTCTTTTTCCATCACTGTGAAGCAAAGTACAGTTTCTCCCAGGAAAACTCACACTGTGTATTCCCTGTTACATTGTATTTATTCATGCAGTTTATTATGCAGTTCGGCTGCTTGGTCCAAGAAAAAAAAAAAAAAAAAGAGAGAGAGACTTAGTAGCATATATTTTCCTGAATATCTCCTGTTATATTCTTTGAAAACACACCATTTCATTCAGCACTTTCATTCTTTCAGCATCCAAGCTGATGCAAACAACTCTGAAAATCTCAAATATAATCTGATTTTGAATTTTCAAGGGAAAGCCTATTTTGCTTTCTTCATGTTATCAATGTTAAAAAAACTCATCAGAACTCTAAACTCTTCTAAGCAAACTTCAGTTTTAGTTATTTCCTTGGATTTGTCTGCCATAAGGAAAGGTTCAGCATCAGAGCTTACCTGCATTACTCTATAGTGAACATCAATGCAAACAATTCACTTAGTGTTTCTGGTATGACTCCATCTTGTAGAAATTTCTTGTAGACCTTTTTTTTATGTTTTATATGAACTATCAACCCTGAAGACAAATTTGTTGTATTTCCAGCATTTGATATGTTTAAGGAAGTTTTATTCATGGGTTTTATCCCTTGTGCAGTTATATAAGAAAGTGATATTTGGCCTATCTTATTCTTGACTTGCCAGAGTTTATGCTTAATTCCACCTCTCATGCTTGAAAGCATTTTTCCTTTCTTGAAGAATGACCTTCTGGTTTTAATACCCTGTGTTACTCTTCTGTGATGACTTTCTGGGGATCTATAAAGATCTCTTTGGGTAGGTGGTACAAGCTTACTCAAAGTCTTTGTTATAGTGTTTTAAAACAATTTCCTTGCCACCTGTAAGCAGTTTGCAGAATGTGCGGGAGGCAGACATCTGTTAATAACATGTTTGAGGGAAAAAGAGACTTTGTGTTACAGCTGCTCATATGTTTTACCGTATTTCAGATTAGAACTCACAGCTTGAAAAACTTTAAGCTATCCCTTTCAAAATGAATCAAGACAAACATTCATAGTTTGACTTTATGATCTTAAGGTTCTTTTCCAATCTAAATGATTCTACGATTCTGTGATTAAAATGTCATTAGCAAAACAATGTTTGAAGCATTGTTTCTGGTACTATGAAAAGTTAGATCAGTGTTTTTTCTACTACTGGAAGTGTGAACATTTTGTTTTTTCAGAGAAATCTTCAATAATTTATTGTATATGAAGGCAAGAATATGATTTTCCCCTCTGAACATCAGCAAAGGTTTACAAATTCTGCTTCCTTCTCCAGGATTGTTTTTGCCTGCTATGCAAAGAGGAATCATGTAAAACACAGCAGTAAGACTGGGCAGAGAGACTCTTCTGAGGTGAACAGTGTGGGAGAAGAGGAAGGAATCTAGAGAAGTAAGTTTATTTGCTCCAGCTGCAGACAGAGGCTGTTTCAAAAGCTCCACGAGGAGGAGCAGGCAAGAGTGAGGCCCTCTTCTTGAGAAAAGGAAATGTCTACTAGAGTTTCCTTTTAAGAAGCTTTGAAACTAAGTTTCTTGCCTGTGAATATATGCTCTGGCACCAAGACAGACGTCAAGAAAAGAACATAAGTCCTTCATCTCTGACAGCTGTCCTTCTGAATGAATGCCCATGGCATTTGTGAAGTCAGGCAATCGAGAAGTCAGCACTTCTAAGCAAAATTATGTGTTTTCTGAGCCCCAAAAATGACACTCTCAGGATACAAGCTTTTACAACTGTTACAAGAAACATTTGACATAATGTCTTCTATATCAGCTGGCACTAAAGGTGTGAATCAAGAACATGTAATGAGTGCTTGACATGTAGGATGCAGGACAGTTCTTCATTTTATAGGGATATTTCTGGTGTAATGTGAAACATAATGTGGTTCTGAGTAGCTCATCTTACTCTTGTTAAATAAAACGAAATGTACGTTTACCATAAAGATGACTGCTACAAGCCACTTTTTTTCTCCTGTGACTTCAGACTAACTTTTCCTAGCATATTACTCATTTTCTCTAAATATCTTCTTCAACAGAAACCTAAATAAGGTCAAATCCTTCTTTATGCAAAGCTGCTTTTGACTCAGTGGTATTGTTGAACAAGAAAAGTGAGCAGTGTTTAGACACATGGTAGACAGGAAATGTATTTCTTCTTTGTCAAGAAATGACATAAGTTTTTCTAGTAATAATCTTTTTCATTTTATTAGGGGAAAACCTTAACCATAAGAAACATAGTTGAGGAGGAGTTGCTTTGTAATTAAAACAGGATGATTTCACCTACTTAACTGTTGTGATCCAAAAACATAAGTATGTTTCAATTGCTATTTTGTATGGCACATCATCATTTCTGTACAAATTGACTTAAAAAGTCTAAAGCAATAAAGTCCTGAAAGTAGTATGGATAGATGGAATGGAAAATTATTTTTAATGATATCTTGTTCCCTATGTGGGCCTATGCCTTCAGAAAGAACAATGAGTTATACAAATATCAGCTGTTAAGTTTATTATTTACTCTTCTTTTAAAAGTCTTTTCCACTCTATTTTGCTACCATGAATCTCGATTTTCCTGTAAAATAAGTATTAAAAAGAGGACTCATAAAAATTTTGTTTATTAAAATGCTTAGAGTTTTCAAAGTCCAGTGCTCAATGGGTAAGTTTCAGGGAAGAGTTAGGAGTTTGTTCAGCTTAGCACTGCACTGCCTAAAACTTGGGGACCATAAGTATGAGGGTTAGATCTCTGCTCTGTACCCTGTGTACTCAGATGGAGATAGGCTCTGAAAACTGGTTCAGCAGCACTAAGACTCTTGGTAGGAGGTGCCAAAGCAGCAGTTTTCTCTGAGATTCTTTCACAAGAGTGTTTTGGTGTACACCTCAAGGTTGCAGTTAAGAAAGTATATGAAACTACAGTTTAGTCCTTCAAACTCTTTTCCAGACTTAGGAGCTAAAATTTTGTTTGTTTGTTTGTTTGTTTGTTTGTTTGTTTGTTTCTTCAACAAAGTTGTCAGAGAAGTTATTTTCCCCATTTTACATAATACTCAGAGTTAGGACACTCACATCTGTCTTTCTATGCCCAACTTTTCAGTAAAAGACAGTGCTGTAAATGAAGGTCTAAGAAGATCCCATGTTCTGGTAACCTCTTCAGCAGAAGAAATTTTGCTCTGTTCTTAAGGAGAGGAATGACTGCAGTAGTCAGTACAAACTGTTTTAGATGGAACTGCCTGATCTCTTCCTAGGTTTTCTTAGAAAGTTGCTAACCACCCGGGTCTTGAGGAAGACCTAGTATGTAGATCTCAAGCAGAAGACTGTAAAAGCCCTGTGACTTCAGGATCTTTGCTCAGTACACAAGTGTTAAGAATTTTCAGAGGCATCCGGCCCCATTCATTTTATCAAATCTGGGTTAACCTGCTGAGTGGGCAATGCAGATAAATTAGATCTCTGGAGAGGTCTTTCAAGATCTCTTTGGCAAAAATGAAGAACTGATGTGGAGGACACAGTTGTCTTCATTGTCTGGTGTCATTCCAGTGCTGTGGGATCCTGTTCTTTTTGGGGGTACGTCAGTCCCATAGGTCCTGTGGCATTGTATTTTCTATGGTCTTATGAGGTGCTAGCAATAAATCCCACTGATTAGTTCTTCATGTTGATTGTTGATTTCCTTTCAATAATACCACACGACATATTTGGAAGTAGAACTCGTTCCACATTTGAAAGATATAGATGTTACTTTACTGAAAAATTCTCTTTGTGTTCAGATCCCTGAGTTGTAAAAGAAAGACAAATTTTAGACCCTTGTTATTGTGCCACCTTGCAGTCAAAGTCATTTTAGAAAATCAGTAATGGCACAACTCTAAAAATGGCAATTAGGGCTATGAACCAGAAAAAAACATTTGCTGCTGTTATGATGCATGGAAGCTGTTCACAAATTAATCTGGATTCACACTTCAAGAGGTACCCACTGATCTTTTTCCATTTGAGCTCCTGTCACATGTCTCATGTCACATGTTTCATGTCACATGTCAGGCAGGAATTCAAACTTTCAATTCTTGTGTGCTCCTATCTGCCAAAAGAAATAGTTGAAAGGGTAAATGCCTTTTTTTTTGTTCTAAATAGTTAACACATTAAGCTGTTAACTTATGCTTTGAATGCTTATGTTTGTGTTTCAATATATGTTTTAAGTTACTGTGCCTGGGTTTTGCTTTGGTTTTTTTGGTTTGTTTTTCCTTTTAATCCTCTGTTCTTTGAGCCTGTTATATAATCGTGGATTTAATTTACCAGTCGTGCTGCCTGGCCTTAAAGATTTATCACACAAGAAAAGAAACACTGTGAAGAGTCAGAGTACTGATATTAAACAATTTTCTCTGAAATCCCTTGTATGTCGAGCATGATTAATTTCACAGCTGTGAATCAGACCTGGACTTGCTTAGTGTACACAGTCTGTAAACATTGCATGTACATATTTATACATAATGAAACAAAGAAAGGAGCAGAGAGTTTACTTGGCCAAGAACAAATACTGCATCAGTCCAATATCTGAAAATCCCCAGAGAGGGGATGAATCTCACAGCTTTGTAAGAAGATAATTTGGTGGTCTAATAGATTTTTTATTTTGATGCTATAATAAATACTAGGCAGATGTTTAATCCACATGTAGTTCATTGTACTGAAAGCATGTCTCTTTGTAATATAACTATCACCAGGACACAATAGATACACTGGTTTTTAATTAGAAGGCCTTGGTTACAAATAGTGTTATTTCCCAAAATAATGTCTAGAATAAGAGCACAAGTTATTAAAGTTCTCTCAATCCATTCTCTTTATTTTACTGGGACAGTTGCTAAGAATGGGAGTACACTTCTGACATACATTTTTATAAAAATTCAAAAATGGGAAAAAAGGGCTGTGGGAAATCATATTTGAGAAGAATTTTTCATGGAGTAAAAAGCTGTCAAAAATGATGGAAAATATCTATTTACTAAAGTATGTAAACTGTAAAATTTTGACACCCGTTCCCTCCTTATTTACTTTGAATTCTAATTAAATTGATTAAAAGACCTAATAAGAGAATAATTGTCATTAGTCAATGAGTGGATTAGGTTCAGATATGAAAAATTAGTTTGTTGCTATGTTGAGGTTTTAGGTAAAATTTGCAGACTTGATTTTAATTCTGTAAGCTACAGCTTTATTGCTTTTTAACTGATGATTGCCACAAGCTGCATATTTTGATTTCCAATCCCCTAATGCTGCAGGTTCCTCATGTTTCACTTTCACAGGCCTGCCTCTGTGTCCTTGCAGAGAAACTTGACACCTGTCCTGAGTTTACATTCTACTGGATTTTGGAAAATAAGAACCTACTCATAGCCTGAGGCATCTAAATGTACAAGTTTTCATCTGAGATCAGCATCTCAAACACCAATTTCTTGCCATCACTGGCATTTATTAATGTAACACAAGCCTCTAGTGAGATTTAGGATGGTTGCCCTGGGTCCCAACTTTATATATAGATGAGACAGGTAAGGTACACTTGGAAACACTGTGACCTTCGGGAACATCAGCTGGGGTCCAAGGAGGACACCTTAAGGCACCTTAAATGGCACTAAACACCTCAATAAATACAAGTGAACTGAGTCTTTATACCATCTAGTCAGTGGTAACTAGGGACTATTCAACTCGTCTTTCAAACTAAACCCTTATTTGGGGCAAGATTCAGTTGACTAAACTTGGACATCTGATGTCACTTTGTTAGTTGGATGAGCTGGCAGATATGATGCAGCACTTCCGGGACACCCATATCATTCTGGCAAGGTGAGCTACCCCAGAATATGTCCAAAAGCACTACTTCCCTATCCCTGTGCATGAGTCTCATCCCAAATAGCTGTCCAGATTCCTTTTACTAAATCTCTATTTACCTCACTCACATTTTAGCATTAAAATCTAAGTGTCTCTGTGAGGTGGATTTCAGCCTCTGGTTTCTTCTGCTTGTCTGCTCCAGTGATTGTCATGTACCTCATGTCCATCAGCATGGCTCATGCACAATAAAACAACATCCATTTCATCTACTGTTTTTTGGGAACGGATATTTTAAAGTTTTGAGTGAAAAATATCTTGTGTAATGTTTCTCTGCCATCAGTGCTAAAGGGCATTAGTAAATTGACACAAGTAGAAGTGGCTAGGCCATACTAATTCAGCAAGCGAAAGAGTCAGGAAGAGCATCTAAGTGTCCAGAATCCCCAGCAAGGCTTGACGGATCCACCAAGACAGCTTATAAGGGTTTCAATTACTTCATGTATGTTCAATTTCTTTTACCTAAGGTAATTTGGTAAATTGCATTTATTTTGTTCAGCTTGAAATGTCATCTTTTTGCTTTTCAAATGTATTTAAGTTCTAACTTTTTTTTCCTGTTGCAAATTATTTATGTGCTATCTTAATAGATTATATCTGGTTAACATAGAAATTTGTGGATTTAATGAAACCTATAACTATAACTTGTTTGAATTATCACAGAAAAAAATTAAAAAAGAAACTGAAAATTACTCTTTATCTCCTTGGGATACTTAGGTTATCAGTTCAAAAGATCTTAAGTTGTTCATGATAAGTCTGAACTTTTGTTCAGAGGAAAAAAAAATAGTGATTCACTGACTGTGCCAGAGCTCCCTTTGCTTTCTCCCTTTTCTCTCTTCCTTCCCATCACTCTCCTCCTCTTAGGCACTCCTGACTCTCTTAAATTATTTCTTTTCTTTTGAAAGTTTAAAATAAATGATGGCAGCATGCTACTTGGCTGCTATGCCTCGGTCCTCTTTTCTTGGTAACTGAATTAATCCTGTTTTCAGCTGTTCTGAGGAAGTCTGAGACATGCATGTGTTGGTGAGTGCTGTCTGGACCAGTCACTCTGCACATGTGAGTTATAGTCTGGAAAAGTGCAGCCAGCCTGAGGCTAGATTGTTTCTCTCTGGGGAAGAAAGTGCAATGCCAGTTCTGGCATACTCCAGCCGTGGAGCCCTCTCTACCCTGACTACAGTCTTTAATATGATATTAATACAAGTGAGTTTTTTTATGACAATCTTGTACATAAAAACATGTCGTAATCTGCTGACCTCACTTGAGAGTGTGCCTGATAGTTTTTCAACAAGGCCTGAGGGGAAAATTCCACCTCTAGGCATGTATTTAAATCTTTATTCACATTGTGTTACACCTTGCTCTTTGCATGGTTTCAGTGGTTTCACAGTTATCTACCATTAACAAAGAAGAGAGAATTTGATCCTAAGCAAATGTATACATGTGCAAGAGAGAGAGAAAGAGGCTGGAATAATTTTTCTGAAACTGGAGCCTGAAATGATTATGTTTCTAGCATTCCTATCTACAGTGGAAATCCTTTCCCCATAGTCAATCCAAAACCTTTTCAAGTCAAGGGCTTTTGGATCTTTGTCATCTGCAGCTATGGCAGACAAACAAAACAAACTGCTATCAACTGTAATATGACCTAAGTGTTTGCAGCCCCTTAGCAAAAAAAAATCTGGCTTTGGGTCATTTCAAGGAGCTTACTAAAGTGTTTGTTTCAACTGTATTCTGTTTCTAAGCAATTTCATATAAAAGAAGCAGGAATAAATGTAAGTTCTCATTCATTTGTTCTGAGTATGTCATGTAGGAAAAGGTTTGAATACAGTTTTAAACCTTTTTTCCCCCCCTTCTGAAAACAATAGGCTTATTTAGCTGCACTTTGAAGGTAGAAAATAACTATCTCTCCAAACAAAAATGTAAATTATGCTTAAAAACGTCCAATAGTACATGTTGAGCTGGCCCAAGCTGTTGTTGTTTCCTTGAAACACTAGCTCAATGTGTTTCATTTTGTCCAAGTGCTTTAGATCTGTGGCAACAAGGCCCTGAATGCATAACTGATCTTGTTTATGAAAGTGCAGATATTCCGAGAACGAATTAAAAAAAAAAGTCTTGGAGATGACAGAACACCAACTTCAGTTTGGTCTCTTTCTGCTGCAAATCCCTGGTGTATGGCTTCACTTTTAACTGAGAGGGGCTAGGTAGTCTCACTTTTGGAAGTTAACTTCTTTGTATCTGAATGAGAGTCAAAAATAGAGCATGTGAACATCACAACTTTGTCCCTCATTGTCATAAAGGGCTTAATGAGTTTGCCAGGATATACAAACTAAGAGAGCCTTTATTAATTTCATTGTTGTAATAGCACAGAGAACAGCTCTGCATAAATCAAATTCAAAATTTCTTTTCTTTTTTGTTGTCCTGTCATCGGAACCTTGTGTGAAAATTGCAGTCATGGCTGATGTGTTATGTACCAAGAAAAACAATACAAAAAGTGGAACATTAAAAAGGGATTAAAATTAAGGGGACTTAGAAGAGTCAGTAAAAAAATCAGGGGCAAAACCTTTGGTAAATCTAACTGTGTTGATGAAGGTAGTTTTTACTTTATCACTCTGGTGGACAATCTGAAAAGGAGTGACAAAGTACAGTGTCTTTGCACACAATAAAATATTCATCTGAGAGACTCAAGTAATGCTATAGGGAAGAACTTCTAACAGTGGTAATCAGGTTCCTTGTTACATTGCAAAGATCTCATTACCTTCCTCTGCCTTTAGAAGGGTGCTAACTCGCTCCAGTCTGTTTGTCTTGTTCTCTAAGGTTACAGCTGAACTTGTATTTATCACTAACTCAGTGAATCTCAGTAAGATCAAACCTGTTGCCACAGAACTAAGCCAAATTTATGATCCTATTGCTGTTGGCGGTAAAAAATCTTACCAAGTTGTTGGAAATCTGCAAGAATTTAGCACTGACTTGAGAGACTTCCCGATTTTCTTTCTACTCAATCATTTAAGCATATTTCTGATTAGCATCTCACCGGACAGAGACAGATTTGGAATCTGTGTTCATTCCATGAATGTAGCTTCCAAAATAGTTTCTTAAAAAAAAAAAAAAAAAAAAAAAAAAATCCACAAGCATGATCAAGCAGAACATGTTCTTATTCCACCACAATGCACTTCAATAAGGGAAACTTTTTATATGTTTACACATAATTGGCAGCAGAAATAGACAAAAGTCCCCTTAATGAGCCTTCCTCACTTCCTGAATTTTTACTTTCTTAAAACATGGGGTTGCAAGATAGGTTAAAAATTACAGTTTGTGATTAAAATCTGATTCAGAACAACCTGTGCTAGGCTGTTTCATTCATCTTCAATCCAAAGCCATCACATGTAACCTTTTCATTGACAGAAAAGGGAAATTTACCTTCCCTTTCTACCCCAAAAGTCTTCCTTTGATTAGTACAGTGGACTTAAGCTTTATTCTGTTTAATTATATTCCACAGAAATTACATTTTTGAGTGTGAATTTTCAAAATGTCTGGCATGCATATGAAAGCCTTTCAAATATTGTTTTAAAGGAAAATCATGTTTCAGTTCACAAGGAAAGCTTGCAAATTTTCTAAGTGCACAGAAAGGTATGAATTGAAAACTTGAAAGAATGATTTCTTCATGGGAAAAGAAAGCAATTCACAATAAATATTTTTTGAGTTTTCTGAAAACCCCACATACACCTGATCCTTAATTCATTGAAGGAGCATGTGACTGGTGATGCCTTTCCTCCCAAATCCTTTTCTCTGTAACTGGTGAAATATGAATCATGAGAGCTTTCTGAGAGGAAAAAACCCTGCCTGCCTTTTGTCAGAGACATATATCATGTCCTTTCAAGAAATGATCAAGGGACTCTCTTAGGACAGGGCCCTGAGAATGTTTCTATGCAAGCATCTTGTCTGGCATGCTCTAAGTTAGTCACAGGACAATATTGTATTAACATTTAGTAGCAAGTGTACCTGGGTTTTCCTGGGTATACATCCTGTCCAGGAGAGTGTTACTGAAGGTAAGTTAGGTATAGAAGTGAAAATTTGGTCATTAGTTTTGTCTCCGGGCACTTCTGCAATGTCTGTAACTCTAATGAAGTGGTAAGACACAAAGTGTTAAAATATCCCACTCATTTTCTGCTAGCACATCTCAAACATAACCCTCTGAGACTTATTCTCTGCACAGAAGAAACTTCAGACTCAATCAGCATCCAGATTTTGACATTTCTTTGAGAATACTCAAAAAAGGCTGTCAGTTATTATGATCATAGTAATGAAGCACATCTTTATCCACTGGCAGCAGAATTAGAAGAAACTGAGATAAAACTAATTATTTTTCTGGGTTACTGATTTAATTTAAAGTAGCTTCAGATTGTTTATGTTATTGTATAGATTGAGTTCATTGCTATAATATTGCATGGGTAAGTGGAAAACCGTATGAAAAACTCTGTACAGTTATTATTACTATAGAAACAGTTCAGGACAGAACCTAATAAATGAACAGCAGTTAAAGCTAAATTGGATGGAAATGAGGCCTTTTTGTCCATTCTTGTTAAAGTTTTAGATAAGGGTAAATCTGGATTGGTGTAAAATATATAAAAAAAAAAAAATTAAAAATATAATGAAATTGATTAGCATTAATCAAAATTCATCAACTACTAAGGTAACAATTTAATTGTCATGTTGAAAACAGAGAGGAAAGCCTTAGAGTTACAGCTTGGCCAGTTTTCCAAATCTGTCCAGATCAACTTTCAAAGGATTTCAATGAAAAATGTTAAAATCAGTACCAGAATTTTGAATAATATTTTCCTCTTGGACTGAACTTCTGAAACATATTTTCAAAATAGAGCTTTAGAAGAAATAGAAACAAGAGACAGATAAAACTGTGTCTGCACTGCTCATATTTTACTGTAGTACCTATGAAGTATATTTGAAAAACAAACCAAATTAAACCAGGATTTTTTATTTTTTTTACAGCCGAAATAGATACTAATGAGAATTATCCACTTTTTACTCATTCTAAAGGCTTTTCAATACAGCTTGTGATATTGAAAATGGTGGCAGATAAATGACACAGGGAGTGATTTAGCTCTTTAATTTTGTATTATGTCTGAAAGAGAATTGCTGTAAGAAATTATTAGCTATCC
Source organism: Hafferia zeledoni (assembly GCA_035583235.1). Lineage (NCBI taxonomy): Eukaryota > Metazoa > Chordata > Aves > Passeriformes > Thamnophilidae > Hafferia > Hafferia zeledoni. Next base: position 9,162,517 of record JAWWEV010000043.1, read on the forward strand.
ACTCTCTTTAAAGCACTATGGAAACAGAGCAAATAGAAATTTGCAGTAAGGGTGGAAAAACAGAAGCACAAACACATGATAGACCCAGAATCACAAAGAATCACAGAATGGTTGAGTTTGGAGGATACATCTGATGGTCATCTTTTCCAAACTCCTTGTTCAAGCAGGACCACCTAACATTGGCTGGTCAAGTCCAAGAGGCTTTTGAATACCTTTAAGGAGAGAGACTCCACAACTGCTCTGTAAACCTCTGGCAGTGGTCAGACATCTTTCCAGTAAAAAAGTGTTTTCTGGAATTCAGGTGACACGTCCTATGTTTGTGTTTGTACCCACTGTGCCTGGTCACATCTCTCAAGAATGTGTGTGCACAGTCATTTTCAATAACAGTCAACAGGATGACTGGAGCTTTAAAATTAAAAATACAGTTCTTTTTGGGGGGAACTAATTAAACCCTCCACATTATCTTGAATTCTAATATGCATTTTTGATAAAAATTACTAAGAAATATGAAGTATGCAGAATAGGGCATTATTTCATATTCAAACCCACCTCATTTTACCTAGTAAGGTTCACACTTTTCTAGTTGCAAAACTCTAGTTTTTTCTCTAAAGTAAATAAAACTTTGAGGAAACTGTTCTTTTGCATTCTGTTAATGTAACTGAAAATAAATCTGCTGGAACGACTCTAACAAGATAAAAGGGAAAAAAGAGAGGTGCAAATAGTGTTATCACCTGTTCATTTTCTGCTCCACAGTGTTTCACTTGGATACTAGTAAGTCCAATATTTTCCATTCCTGTGTATAAATTATCAGATTTTTGTTTCTACAGAAAAATTTTTAGATTCATAAGGTTAAAGTTCATTTAGCATTTAAGAGACAAATGAGGTCAGCATTAGTACTGCAAACGTTTTTCATTATAGAAATTTAGTCACAGGCTGGTTCAGAAGTTGAAAATACCATAAGAAGAGCACAAGACACTAATCTCCTTCGTGACAGTGACAATTCCCAGAGCTTTTTAATACCAGTAAATGCTCTCACATATTTGAAAAAGACCAGCATTTCCTATGGATAGAATCCAAAATATCATGGTTCTTGAAATTTTAAAAGCATTTTTGGGGGTTTGTTCTTTTAACTCCATGGGGAATCTTATATTTTGTGTCCAAAATAGATTTCAGGTCGATTTTGGCAGGTGTTTATTGTTGCTGAAAATCAGCAGAACTAGAACAATATGAGGAGGAGCCGTGGCTGAAGAACCACCTCAGAACGTTGCTGAAATGTCATTTCTTCTGAACAAATCTTAAATTTGTCTTCTTTCTTCATCATGATTCTTTGAAGCCCAGATGTCTTTTTCTGTTTCTAAAAGTGTTATAAGCTGCTGTTCATCCTATATGTTTTCAATCCAGCTATTCATTCTTCTTACGTCACTCCTCACATGTTCATTTCAGTCTGGAAATCTTCTGCCAGCTCAAATTTTATTTTACTCCCTTGTCTTTCTATCTTCAAAATAAATGAGATTTTCATCCCAGACTCTGGAATGTTTTAGTTTTTAGATCTGCAATTTTAGAACTTTGACTCAATATTTTCTTGATTTTGGTTCAAGGATAAAATTATTATTTTTAAACACATTCTTGGTTTTAAATGTAAATGATTTCCTCTGTTCTGAGAATTATTTAGTGCTTTAATAAAATAAATTTTAGTTAAGGACTTCAGTAACAAAATAAATTTGCTAGTGAAGTGAGAATTAATACTACTGTTTTCATCTGCTCACCTGTTTCTATACTTGACTGCTATTGAGACTCACACAGATTTCACAAAAAAGAACACTGGCAATAATAATGTGAAGATGCTTGGGTTTTATGCTACCAATTATTTCCAAAAATACATTATTGGAAGATAGCCTCTGGCTATGCCCACAACAATACACACCCTAACTAGAACCTTTAGCAAATATTCAGCTTTGAGTCTGGAAATGACATAAAACATCTACACTGACTGTAGACTTCCTGGAAATTTCTCCACTGTGAAAGAACCTCAGTTGTCATGCTAAGTTGTGCAACACAAGGACCTGCTACATTCATTATCAGTGCTTGAAATGTCTCTTTCCATATAAACATTATTGATAAATTTTATTTTCATTCTCAGTAGTTCTGATGGATTTTAACAAGACTACTTCTAAAAAAAATTCTTTGATTTCTGTAATTAATATCTTCTCTTTAAAAGCCACATTCTGAATTTGATTTTTTCCATAAGGCATTTTAAGCCAATATCACCTTTTTTTTTTTTTTTTTTTTTTTTTTTTTAATCTAAGTAAATAAGTAAATAATGATAAAATGTTATTTACAAATTTCTGGGAAAGTTAAAATTGCTGCCATCATAGTTGTGTGCTTCACTGAAATCTTGCTCATTTTCCTTTTGTAAAAATTATCAAAACACAAGACAGGCAAACAAAAACACAGCCTAAAATACCCAGAGAAGTAAAATCGTGCTTCTTCATCCTCTTTGACAGTCTTGAGAAACCCAAAGTCAATTCCGTGCCTCTAAAATTGAGTAACAATTTAAATAGCTATATTGCCTTCCTCAAACTAATGATATTTCTGAATAATGTGAATGTAAACAAGGTTTTTCTATGCAAGCAGGCACATTAAGATTGAACTTCAAAGTGTATTTGGTAGAATAAAAGTGTGATAAAATTAGAAGTATGTGTACAGGAAGATAAAACTTATAAAATATAACCTTTGTGTTATTTATGTGTTATATAAGGTTTGTGTTGCCTGTGTTATAGACAGTAAAGCTGAAATGACACAATCAGTAGTGGATGGTGAGTTAATATGGTAAGTAAAGGCCACATCCCAGAGCATGCTATATGGCAGGGAAAGAAACAGTGAATGCTACTATAGCTCCTATGTCTACTCCCGTGTTTCATCATGACTATTCAGCTAGTATCTTGAGAAAAATTAGCTCTAGTCACATCAATTTCAAGTAGCTTGAATTTATTTAGGTGGAGTGCAAAGGAATTGAGGATCTGGAAATCAACCCTGCCAAGATGAGAGTCAGAACACATGCCTTTTGCATAACCGCTCACTTCACAGCTGCTTTGCAAAACATGGCCTGGCTATATCTCCTGTAGCTGTGCTAAGAGCCAGGGGTATTGGATATGTTTGAACAAATGCCCTGGCCTCTCTTTCTAGGTATTAAGCCAAGCTCCTGTAGCAGCCAATGTAGATCTGGCTTGGAGAATTTTTCTAGGGTGCAAAAACAAGTATGCTATGCAAACCCTCACTATAGGCACCTTCTGTTTTATTTGCACAATTCACATGGTCTTTGCCACTTGGTAAATGTGATATCATCTGAATGCTTTCAGCTAACTCTTTCACTGCCATGAATGAAGAATGTTTATCTGGGCAGGCAGAGTGCATATTTATTCATATGAAATGGATGAATCTTGCATTAATAGCACCTGACCTAGTGGACAAAAATAGCAGTGTGCCAGTGTGCCAAGGGCAAAAAATAGTCTGAGCTATAGAGTACAGTTTAGGATAAGAAAAAAGGCTATGGACACAGGGTACATCACAGGGAAAAACTATTTGTTCAGCATGGTAGTCAGCAGGGAAAATTTCTATAGCAATTATTATCTAAAGGAGAAGTATGAAAAAATAGGAATAGGATGAGTCTTCAGAGTGAATACACATTCATCTACCCTGAGGGGCATACATAAAGGATCATTTCTTAATTTCCAGTAGACATCTAGAAGGTCCACTCTAGCTCCTTCTTCTTGTTCTGTTCTTGACTTTGTGTCCTGAGAGACATTAAGGTGAAACAATTCCAGTGAAAGGCTGCTCTTCAGGGAATGAATAAAACTCAGTACAACACTAAGTTTTGCCTTCAGGCTCTTAAGTGTCTCTTGATGCATTCACATTTTTCAATCACTTATAGCCTTTGTCAGACAATATGCAACTATGCTTGGGTGTTTATTAACATTTCTTCTTTCTGTGAAACATAATTAAACAGAATAAGGCATAAGTCCACTGTACTAATCAAAGGAAGACTTTTAGGCTAGAAAGGGAAGGTAAGTTTCCCTTTTCTCTCAATGAAAAGGTTACATGTGATGGCTTTGGATTGAAGATCAGTGAAACAGCCTAGCACAGGTTGTTCTGAATCAGATTTTAATCACAAACTGTAATTTTAAAGCTATCTTGCAATCCCATTTTTTAATTAATTTCATTGAAATCAACTAAAGTTTTGTTATCTTTTGAAAAAAAAAAAAATATAGCCAGTGCTGACAACTTTTATGTAATAACGTAATAATCTTTCGAAAAGTTAGGCAAACTCGATTCTTTTTATTTTATGGCCTAGACCTATCAGTATTAATTCCTGAAATGTATACCATTTCAGTAGCTGTCTGTACAGTTCTTGCAAGAGATCCATATCCTGAAGAAAGTCTTGAAATAAGTTATGAAAACTGTTGAAAAAATATCTTTCATAATCAAGAGAACTGCACATTTTGCAGTGATTTCTCCTTGAAAATGCCTGGAAAGAAAACTCCTGGGAAAATGCTAAGTTGACGTGATATAAGCCTTCTCTTGAAGGGATTTCTGAACTTCAAAATGTCTGTGTTATGCACATTATGTAGCTCAGATATGGCCTTTTCCCACTGTTTTCCCTGAGAAAACTGCAAATAACTGGAAGACCATTTAAATGCTTGTTAAAAACAATAAGGGGGATATCCCTGGAAAGATGTTGTAGCTGTTTATGTTTGTCAAACTGAACTTGAGAGCCATCTGAACACTGAGAACCTCATTTGAGCAGATGGATTATTGAAGAGGAATGTAATTTAAATGTAAGTATTAGGGCATTCACTCAGCATGGGACACAATAATGGGTGTATGTTGCAAAAGATAAAGTGTGCTTTGAGAATGGATTTTTGGCTAATTATGTATGTGGATGAATGAAAATGTCAATTATTTTAACTACTTTTGAAAAAAAAAAAGGCATTTTTCATTTAAATTTTCTATTAAGATACTGCAATTGCAGTGTAGTGACAATTGAATAGACATTTGTATTTGAATGCAACTCTTGGACTTCAGTAGGACTTCTGCAGGCACATGGAACTGTCCCACAGAAGTAATTGTACGGTCAAGACCTTGTAAATCCGGCTAACATTCCTAGCAGGTATTAGTTTTCTTATAACATTAAAAGAGGAAAATGCCCCTAAACCAGAAGACTTTTCTTTCTGGTGTCATGTGTTCCTACATTTCTTCCCTTGACCTAGTCAATCAGGACTGAGTTGCAAAGCTTGCAGTACTCTTCTGAAACTGCTTCGGCTCACAGCAGGAGGATGGTTGATATGTCTAAGTCTAAAGATATGCTCTTGAAATGTTATTCAGACAAATGTCAAATATCCACTTTGGATTTTTTTCTATGAAATCCCACAGGAAAAGAGACTGTAAAATGAGACTTACATTCTCTTGTGTGTGTTGCTGCCTTCAGAGATTAATTTTGTCTTCATTACACTTGTTTGAACCTAATAGATTTTTTATGTTTATTGTCATCTTCCTTGCTCATGGACCTAAATTTTCAGCATGTAAAAATCACATGTCTTCATGAAGGAGTTCAGTGATTGCAGAAACATCCTGATTTTGTATAACACCATAAAGCTAGTTCTGTCAAAGTCTGAATAAACTGCACACATTTTATTCCAAATTAAATATTTTAAAAAAAAAAATTTAAGGATAGAAATAAATAAAAGTTTTTAACAATTTAGGTCCATTGCTGTTTGAAGGTTTTTTGTACTAATGAAGAAAAGGCAAGTACTTTTACTATGTGCCTCTGTGTTGTATTTAAAAAGCAGCAAGATCCTTTGCATTCAATTATAGGATGCTGAAAATATTTTGATTAGTTTTTTTTTTAAATGAGAAATCCTTGATGAATGCATAGCTGTTTCTTTTGGAAAACAGTATCTTAGGTGCACAATAGAATTTTGGTCTGAAACAAAGAAAGGGTTTACACCCTAAGACAAATTGTGTCCAGACTGGGAACTCATTGGGAATAAAGGTGATATAAATTTATGTTAAATGTGGAGCACTTGATCCTCAACCTTTGAGTCTTACATGAACTACAGGCACAAATCAGAAACAGAATGAGGTATATGGCCCACGTACATTGTAATAACATTCCTCTTCTTGTGAGCCAAGAACTTTATTTATCGTTATATAGTTCAAATAACATAACACACCAGATCTGCCCAATTGAGCCTGACTAGTCATACCTAAGCAAGGGCACTTTCATATATTGTTGTGTTATCACATTTGTATGAGGACAGATTTTCTGCTGCTCGCATGTAATTCCAAACAGTAGAGGATACAAATAGGAAACAGATTTTCTGCTGTATTCATAAATCCTAAGACTCAAGGGTTGTAAACTAAAATGATTTATAGTTCTGAGAATTATAAAAAATAAATGTTACATTATAAAAATGGTTTGGATGTATAAAAATGAAAATTTAACAGGATTCACAGTCCTTCTGAATTTTGGAACTAGATCACTAGATAGACTTTGTTTACGTGATCTCTCCTCATATGATTAATATTAACTCACAGCATGTTATTTTCAAAAGTACTTTTTTAAAAGGCATAAGGAAAAAAAAATCATGTTGCTCATTTAACTATTTAGTTTATAATTTTTCTCTGCTGCATTCTTTAGCTAAAACAACTACATTCTTTTTAGTGGATCCAGATAGTGAATGATTTGTAGAACCTCTGAACCAGCTTTGAGTTATGAAACCGACCCTAAAGTAAGACTACAAAATATTCTGTGAACAATGTTTGTTACAAAAAGATGGTTTGTTTGTTGAACTCCTCCTATTTCTTTCTAGTGATTTTAAAGATTATTTTTGCTTTAAGGTATATTGTGCAATAAAAGCTGTGGAACAGAGAAGAGGATTCAACATTAGGAGTGGCAAGTCTTCAGAGAGATTTTACTCCTGTGATTTCCAGAGCTTATTCTTATATATGAAATTTACTTTGCAGCTAAGCTGCAAAACAACAGAATTTGATATTTATATAAGCATGTTCTCAGTCCAAAACCATACACTAACATGCATTTTCACTACGAAGTCCTTAAAACTGAAATTGAGGAGATTCTTTGGAAAAATCACAGCTTACTATAACAAATTCAAAATACAATTTCAGAGGGAGACCTTCAGTTGATTTCACTGGGATTCCAACTCAGCCATAAGACATTTAATGCCACCTCTAACTGGATTCTGCTAAAAACCTGAAGTACCAGGATGATTATTTATTGTCTACCAGAAGCTCCTCACTGTGACAATTATAAAATACCCCAAAGTAGCATTGGGAAGGCAACACTACTTGAACCTGCAAAAAGGCAGAGAGGGAGAAGAAAACACATGACAGGAACTGTTTAACTGAATTTAAGATTTTGAGTTAGATAAGCCTTATTTATAGTCAATGAAGTGAAATACAAAACTGTAAGATTTGTAACCTATTTATTTCATGAATCTCATTTTCGGGGTGCCTAGTTCTTTTCCTTAATTGTGAAAGGAGCTTTTGTTGACTAGATAATACATACCAATCTTCATGGAGGCATGCATATCACACAAGTGCGTCTTGCCATGTGTCCCCTGAGGCAAAGCGGAGGATGCTTTCCCTCCTGGTTCTCACTAGGCACAGGAAGGGAATGGAAGAATGCTTTACAGCTGCTCAGAGGAAGGGGGAGAAATGTAAATATTTTCAGAAAAGCTGTATAAATTATCACATAGCTTTGCTATTCTGATTTGTATGGGTTCTTATACCACATTAATTGCTCTGGTAACTCTGCACATTTTCAGTTGTGGTTTAACTAACACAATAAAATATTCAGTGCTGGGTTTTTTTCTGTTATGGTCTACTTATGGAAACCACTTCTATAGAGAAATCCTTTAGACTGTTAGTAACGTACACTTTCCCTGAGAGTTTGTGAAGGAAAATGGATATCTGGTCGAGGTTTATATTTTGGCCTGGTTGAGACCTGGAGTATTTGCTTCTCCAGTGTATTCCCCTCTTTAAAGCAATCAGTAACTTTCAAGTTATCACAGTAGGACCCATTTATGGACTATTTCAGTGCTGGTCTGTATCCTCAGATTCCTGACTGCACAGATCTCTTAGTCCTGCTACACTTTGAGCAGAAAAACTGTGCAGGAACACATCTTGGAGAGCCTTGGAAAGATCACACCCAACATCCTGTTCCACCTGTGACTCATAGTGGAGGAGAAAAAAATCATTAAACAAACATTCTTGCAGATCTGCAGTTAAAGGTGTTCTCTGTTCTGTCTGATGTTTCCTGGGAACTCTGCAAATGCATCCATCCATCCCTCAACAGTGTGTCACGTACACAGTCTGTGCCCTTTTAGCCTCCAAACTTCCACTAGTATGAACTGTTTCCTCTGCTCCCCCTGCCACTTCTGCAAGGTTTCCATTCCTCAGCTTTCCATGCTGTTGGTTCAGACAGTCCTCCTCTGGGAATTTCCTATGGAATTGACTGTAAATACCTATTAATTACTCTAAGTCCAGTTCCTGTCTCCTCTGTCATTACCTTTTGTACCTTACCTGCATGTCAACCAGCAAGGGCGTAACTATCAGGGTGAGAGGAGACTAATGGTCACCTGATGCTTTGTAAAGGCAGCAGGGGAAACCTTTGCCACTCAAGGTTTCAGGAATGTACTACTGGCAAGTAGGCTGCAAGAGCTTAGAAACTCTTTCAGCAAAAGAAAGACTGGTTATCCCAACATGAGATTCCAAAGTCTGTGTCTGAGGGAACTTCTCCCTTGAGGGAGCAATATTCTGGACTCAAACATCATATTTTGTAACCAAGCCTTTATTAAGTTCGTTGTTATTTTCAGCTGTATGACATTGATAAGTATGTCAAATTCATAGAAAATTGCATAGTCCAAGGCACAAGGTTGCTTTAGTAGTACTGCATTTTGAATTTTCTTAAATAAATATTTTTACAATTCCCAATTTGCTTGCAAAACTAAAGGAAACTATTTTATTCTGAATGCATCCCTTGAATTTCCTGTAAAGAGACCTATTCTTTAATCAATTGAAGTGCTCATTAATACACAGAAGTGTTCACAGATTTATGTACTGGTTTCATGGTGATGAACAACTACAAAAACAAAAAGCAAATGACAGTTGAGAAGAGCAACTTGTATTCAAAAGCACAGCACAGATTGATGAAAGTTTGAAGAAGGAGTTATTGTTTCTGCATATAAATTCTATTTCTTTTATGCACTTTTAGCATTTCCAAATGGTAAGTTGCTGTGACAGAGACAAAAAGAATAACCCCCCCAAAAAATACCCATATAAACTTCTTATATCATGCACAGGCACAATTATAACACAAATAAAAACAATGAATGCTTTTGATGCAGGCAAGTTCTTCCTGCATCATCTTTTTGGAATTACTGCACTGAAACATGTTTAACCATGTTTAAAATGGCCAACGAAGCAGTGTCACTGCCATGATTACACTGGAAATTTTTTTTTCTTCTTTTTTTAAGTATTTTAATAAATACAAAATTTTAATGCTTTTTAGTTGTTATTATGGTTTTGCCAAATACCACAAATCACTCAGTGTCCTTTGTAAATCATATACAAATAAACATAATAATTTAATCAACATTCCTGTTGTAATTAACACAGTATGAAAAGCTGACGTATAGATTATCTACACTCCACATTCTGCATAATGGCAACATCATTTTATACAAATCCAAATGGTGCTAAACTTTTAACTTCTTTTGCCCCTTTTCTCATACACAGATTTCAAAGGAAGTATACCAAACATGGCAAAGAATGAGAAACAATGTGAGAAAGAAAACAGAGAAAATATAGGAAGATATTAAAAAAGTGACAAAGCACAAAAAATTAAAAAGAAATAGTATGAAAAAAATGAAAGATGGTTGTTCAGGAAAAAAAAAAAAAAGTAAGGTAACTGTAAGGCTGAGATGGAGGCACACATTTAATATTTTTAGTAGGGTATTTCCAGAATATTGTCATGTGTCTATAGGAATTTATCTTGATTGTTTTCATTATGGAACATAATTCCATGGTGACTGGACTTCCATGCTTGTGTTCTAGTCCTCAGATTTTTGGCACTTTTGGGATCTTCCTTTCTATAACATTAGTCTCCAAGAAGTAATTATGTGTTTTGCTGAGCTAAAGGTTTTTTCATATTTATCCAGCTTCCATTTAGAATCCATTGGGCTTAAAATTATTTGGTGATCTTATAATACAATTTTATTTTATAGGAAAAAAAATAACTCTTGCATAAATTCTGGCTAGGACAAAAGGATGTAGGAACAGTCCCAAAGCATATGGGTTAAATTAGCGCCTGCTGAGTTGCAGTGCCAGCATTTGTCTGGTTTAATGACATGATTTTAAATAATTGGAGGAGGGTCTTGAGCATCCTCCCTGTGATTTTCTGATGGATTAATTTTAAACAGAGGCTCAGGGAACATTTGGGACCACTAGTGTGAATGTTTTCTGTTGGTTAACAGTGAATAATTGGCCTAGTTTCTTGTCCCATTTCTTCTCAGGAAAACATAATTAATTTAAATGTGCTGGCCAGTGATATGTATAGCAGTGTTGCAAGCTGTGCTAATAAGGCTAAACCTCAGAAGTGAATAAAGCAGGTCAGATGGTCAGGAGTGGGACAGGCAACAAGACCGAATCAATAGGAAACAGATCAGTCAAGTTCAATCTATCACTACATAGGCCAGGAATATTGAAAAATGTGAAGATTTATTTACAATAAAACACTAATACCAAAGTAAAAGAATATTAAAGGTGACATTTTAAATCCTGTTCATGCTTCTGGAGTTTAGAGGTGAAAATAAAATGAGAAAGACTGGTTTTCCTAGTGCCTGAAGAGTTCTTCCTAATAGAGAGATGAAACATAATCTCAGTGTTATTTTCACTGATTACTTCAAAACCACTCTTTTCAACATATTACTTTGCCTTCAACAAGCATCTATTTCGTTTCAGGATGTGAGATGTTATCTAGTTTTACAAGGGTGTTTTTCAAACTGCTAAGACAGTAAGAAATTTGAATTATTTTATTTACTTTTGGTTAACTTAGTGGGCAAACATGCAGATGCAAATGTAAATCTGAAGTTTCAATTATCTAACAGAGATTAAAATCCCACAGAAAAAATGTTTTATGAGAATGCTATAAAGAAATGCATGTGTACACATTAAACATGAAGAGCAATTTGGGAAGAGAAGGTGAACTATCTAGTCAGAACTAATATCTTGTGTTGCATTTTGGTAGATACTGTCACTTGCAACAAACAGACTAGTGGATCTGAAGCACATTATGCACGTGATATGACCTACAATTTAATCCCAATGATTATAGCTTTTTCTTGGTATACAGCTCACTTTAAAGACCTTATTTCATATATTTCTTCAAGCTACATGCAATAGTCCCAAACTTGGTTGGAGTTAAGCAGTCTATTATTCCTTCAAGTTTTCTAGCTTAGCTAAACAAGAAGTATTCAGTCTTTACAAAGAAGCAGTCATTTTTTTTTAAAGAAATTATACAAACCTTTCCTAATATGATTCTGCCCTCTCAGTAGTCTTTGAAGATGTGGAACACATCAAGGTGTGTCCTGTATTGCTGTGCATCTGCACAGTGGTGCTATGTTTTAAATGAAAGTAGAATCTAGAAAACAGAACTTGAGGGGCAGAAGACTGGATGGTGTCTCAGTTTAGCTCATGAACTGAGAGCAGTTTAAATGTTGAGCAGAACAGCTGGAATTTATAATTTCTGCTTTGCAAAAATTTTGTACTCCCTGAAAAATATTAGGTTATCTGACAGAAAAGTCTGCATGGTTTATTCAGCAAAGAATCCCAGCTTTTTGCTTTTGGACATATTTACAAATCTGAGAAACTTCTCATGTTTATACTTCTAAAATTATTTTCCCTGTACTTGGGTCTGACTAATTGAATAAGTGAAGTAAGAAACAACAACAACAAAGCACAAATTTCCCATTTTTCCAAGGGAAATCACTTTATTTCATAAATATATATTCCCAAAAAAAGCTTTCAGGAAAATGAAGTCTTCTGTACAAACAGAACAAGCTTCCTTTGCTCATAAGTGTTTTGGTAAAACAGTTCCTATTAGTTGTATACAATAATAATGACCTCAGGATGACCTCTCACATCAATATCATTTGCATGAACCTGGAAAATGTAAATCAGTCTAGTAAGTCAGAATGCTGTTTTTATTTACACTTGCTTCCTCCTTGAAGAAAAGAATTCGAGTCTTTGCATTTTGGAAAAAACAAAATCCAAAACAACAAAAGAATTTGTTAGCAATACTTGTACAAGCTTTAAAACCAGAGAAGACTTCTTCAGTCATCTAGTCTGAGTTTTTCTTTAACATAGTCCAAACCAGGAAGGTAGGGAACTGATAGCAGTCCAGACTCTGACCTCAGCTGTCTGACCCGATTTTTAGAAGAGTTGAATACTCAGAGATTAAGCTGAAGCCAGAAGGCCTTGCAGCTGTGTGGTTTTCTTGCCAATCAGCCTGTTGGCCCAAAAATAAGAAAATAGCTTTAAACTGGCTAAGGACTAGGGAAGAAAATAATTGATTATGAACAGTAATACAGGGATATTACTTTTATAGTAGCTTGAACTTTTATTTTAAGAAAGAATATGCAATGCTACTGATTTATTTTGGAATACACCATCATGAAGCTTAAGCTGAAGTTTCATTTTATTTAAGATGGTAGTATTCATAATATCATACTTGGGATAAAGTTGTAGAGACTTAAAAGGAAAACATTGTCCAATCACTGTGTCACAGGGGTTGTGACAGAGTCAAAACATGCCTTTTTGTTTTCCTAAGCTGTTTCATATGATAGAAATTACCAAGAGCCTGAAAGCTTATTATCTATAAACTATGTTAAAAAATAATTATTTGAGTAATGTGTAGCATTCATAGAATACTAGAACTGGTGAAGTAATAAAACATATATATTCCCAAAGGTAGAATTCGGAACAATTTAGTTGAAAATCAAAATCTGCACTTTTTAAGGTGTCTGCTTTCACAGTACTGTGGTAAATGCACATGTGACTCTCGGAGTTATCTTGGGTCGTTCCTAAAACCCCATCATAAATTCATAAAACTATTAGACTCATGGTAAGCTTAGTGGAGAAATAAATGATTCCTTAGTCAGTAAGCTTAACTCTGTTTGGCTTTAGTACATGCTGGCTGGGACTCTGTTCTACAACCCCCATCACTTTTAATTTCCAAAGGACAGAGCTGAAAAAACTAAGAGCAATTCCTGGAATCAATAATGTTCCTATTTTTCTTTAAAATGCAAGCAGAAAAAAAACCAAAACATTTAATTCAAAATTCAACTAAGATTATTATGTTTTCACACACTTTTTTTCGTCTTGTCTTGTTCTCCTCTATTCCTCAGTGAACACAATGATGTGAGCCCAAAATAGCTGCCTGTGTGTAGAACAGAGCTTTGCTAGCTCCTTATTAGACCAAAGGAAAAAAATGAGCTTGTTTCCAGCAGCATCGGCCACATCTTTGTTCCTCACTTTGTCTCTACTATCATTTGAGAATGTGTCTGGAAGTGTTGCGCCATGGAAAGGTGAAGCCATGCTACTCCTAAGCTTCCTCTGCTATCAGTTTTATTCCGAACTCTAAAGACCAGTTTGCATGGATCCCTTGCATTCCTGAGTAGTCTCAGGACCAATCTCAGATGTACTTAGTGGTTTTTTTTCTCATTCCAGAAATTCGTCTTGAGTAAGTCAAAGTAGACCTTTTCCATTTCAATGGTTTGTTGAGTCTAGTGTTATGCTTTGGTTTTTGGCTCTGTATAGGATGTCTCAAAAGAATTTTTAATAATATCTCTTCTGGTTTATGTACTCATTTATTTATTTATTCATAATAGCTTTCGTTAAACTACTATTAGATCACAGCCTCTTGTGAACTATGATGGCATTGCTTCTCCTCATCAAAGGGCTTCAGCAATATGAGGCAGTGACAGCAAGAGAATGTATCCTTCCATTACAAAACTACCTGTTATTTCAAACAATGCAGACAATAATCTTCCTCTTTCTTTTCAGAAATTTCCTGTTATGTCACCTCACAATCAACATGTGACATCATAATGTCAGGCAAACATCAACATCGCATTTTGCATGAAATATTTTTGTGAAAATTGGAAAAATAGCAAAAAACCATGACTTATTTGCCTAAGACAGAGACACTTTATTTACTTCCAACTCACTGAGAGTCAATCGCAGCAGATGGAACCATAATTCGCTAGATCTGGAGTTTCCAGTAACTTGGAGTGACGGTCTTAAGTCAAATCTTCGTATTTCGACTGATTGTTTAATGAGCTTCATTGGCAAAGTAATCCACAATGAAGATTTGCCCTTCTAAGCCCTGTTATTTGCTCCTCTAGGACATCACCACTACTCCATAAGGGTAGATCCAGCTTAATGTGGTTTTTCTCAAGGCAAAATATTTCTTGTCATCCTTCTGGTTCTAACTCAGTCCTCCTCAACCTTGAGGCATACGCACTATGCCTTGGGGGTAAAGCATCTCTGGAAAGGGCTGTATTTTCAGGGTTCCTTGGTAATGTGTTTTGTTCTTTCCTAGCTTGCATTTTTGTTTGTTTGATTGTTTGACATAATTTTGTTGGATTATGTTTTTGTTATGTTGCTCCCAATTTATAAGCAAGTGCCCATAATTTTTCCTTTTTCTTTTTTTTTTTTTTCCTGATAGCAACAATTATAGTTCTGTTTCTGGTCTCTACATTCTTCAGAAACTGAATTTATGTACAGAAATTAATTCTAAGTGCAATCAAATAATTTCCTTCTATCTTAGATTAACTGGTAAGAGTGTATCAATTTTAATTATTATTTTCCTGGTAGCAAGTGTGAAACTGTGCCTATGTTTATAAGACAGATCAATCTTTTGCTTTTGGTAGCTTTTGGAATGTCTTATTTAAGCGTATATTATTGACCTTCTCGACGGTTTCTCTCAGAGAGCACCTGGTTGCCTTCTTATGCAGCTGTAGAGATGGAACAGGCTACAGTAATCTTCTAACCAAAGATTTAATTCTTTGTGAGTTTTATGATTAGAAAACTGTTCTGACTACTAATGACATTAAAATGCTTCAGTCATATTTCCTGATTTGTGATGACACTTGCTCATAAATAAATAAAGGCTGTACTGCTTATCTTTCAGTCGTGAGAAAAACTTGTGACTCCACTTGAGATGCTATTCAAGGTGATGAGAGAAGTGATGGAAATACACCATACACTGAAAATGATTTGTCTAGATGGAAAATGGGCATGCTGAGCTCTTTTAACTTCTTGAACAATCTCAAGATTTCTCTTGGGAATGAGCAAGCACTTTCCTTTCAGTGGATTACTTGGCAGTGATTGTGCATACATTCATCTTGACTCTGGACTCCAAAGCTCACAGCAGTCAAATAAGCAGCGTATCTGTGAACTGTCCTACTTTAAATAATTCTGTCATAATGTCACACTTTGATTTTCTTTAAACTCTGCCTAACTAATAATGTGTTTTGGATATATCCTGGTATTAATAGATGAGAAATTTTATTCTGTGTTTTGAACCTCCCATGGAAATTGACTTCTTATCTATAACTAAGCTCAAACCAAACTGCTATCTTGAAGTGGTCCTAGGCCCCCATGTACCAGCCAGTATGGTGAGCACACACTGAACTGGAAAGACATTTGACCCGTGTGACTCTGCAAAATATATTGAGAGTATGTCCACACTCATTCCCCCAAATCTCCAAAATGGCACAGCTAAGTCCAAACTGCCCTTAACTTGTGGTATTCCCCAGAAGTGCTTCTGAACATTGGAAAAGCTCTGTTTGAGGTGGGAAAACCCAATTCCATGGCTGTACATTAAACAGTAGACATGTCTGTGAGTCAGTGATCTGGCCTGTGCCCTGGATGAGTTTTATTTACCCATATACTGGTAGAGCTTAATTATCTGCAAGGTGCTGAACTGAAGTACAGAGCTGTTTTTCATATGTAGGAAGAATGCGAAAGCCAGGCAATGTTCTTTAACCCCTTTATAATGGGTAGAAAACACCGGAAAATAATCTGATTCCAATTAGATTCATAAGAAACAAAATTTCACTTCCAGGCAGGAAACTCAGAGCCCATTTCCAACTTTAAGCAAAATGTCATGGCCAACTTATAAACGGCTTAAAAATGGCTTTATGTAATGAAAGTGTTGACAGACCTTTAATTATATCCGTGAGTGTGACTATATAGCTGAATAATTTTCAATTCTTCTTTGATTCTTGAGGTCTGAAGCAATTTTAATTCACTGTGAAGTGACATCTACCAGAGTACCCGTGTGAGGCACTTTGTTCTAATATTAAACATATGGAATTACAAACTGATCATTTCCTAGATATCCATAACTTCTACATTGACTCCAAAATAATCCATGAAATTAAATGTATTATCATCAGTAACAAATGTTTTCCTGTAACCATGAAAGAGGAGGAATAATAATATAATTTTAATATTACTGATTTCTGATAACCTATTCTATCTACTAATTATCATTATGGCAGCAGGAAAATCTATTCAACACTGCCTAATGTTTGAAAGCATTGGAACTTTTGTCATCCTATTATAATTTTTCCAGACTTCAGCAGTTTGCTGCAACTTGTCCCTGCCAAGCAGCTGCCTAAGTCTGAAGGATTTCACTTCTTTGCTTTCTGTCTATTTTTATAATTTAAGTGTTACAAGTAACTCATTAAAGTAAGTGAACTTTAAAACTGTGATGAATTAGAAACTTATGTATATGGTTAAGCCAAAGCCCAGCAAAGAATTATATGTTTATCTAAACTTATGCTGTGTAAATAGTCCAGCTGAGTCAAATGATGCAGATTTAAGCTGTGCAAAATAAAGCATGTCTGTAACTGCCTTTGTAGAAGAAAGGACCTTACGGTATGCATTAGTGGTGCAAGCATTTCAATTTAATAGAAGTTCAAATAGAAGAAGTGGGGTCTCTCATGTAGGATCTAGCTAATGAAATTTAGATGCAAGGACAGTAAACTCGGCATATTTTTCAAGTCAGTACATAGCCCACCTCAAAGTCCAGTACAAATCCTATTCAAAATAATCTGCAAGTTCTAGATGTCTGAATAAAATATAAATATGATTAAATTATTGCAAAATATTTAGTTTAAACACTTAGATTACAATTATGATACTTTTGCAATGATGCAGTTTTAACATACACTGATGATTTGCGTATCTGACAGAGGGATCCTATTACAAAGGAGTAATTTGCAAACCTCAGAAATAATTAGAGGATGCAAATTGTCCCTCCTTGCAGCTGAAAGGTACACATGTGCAAATGGTCATGCAGAGTTTTCCCATTGTGAAAAATATCACCTCGTATAAAAAAAAAAATCAAGAAAACCCCCTCTCCCTCCCCCTCAAAAATCCTATAGTATTTCGTATCAAATGCTCTTGGTTGACTTCACCTAATGTACTTTTCTCTAAAGTCTGTTAGTAATGTAGAAAATTCAATTTCCCTGCTATAAGCACATTTACAGGTACCATCTTTTCAAAGGTAGGCTGTACCTGATGATAGCAATACAAGATTTTTAAATAGTAATGTCTTTAACTCCACTTACTTCAGAAAGGAAAGTTTGCATTTTGGCTGGAATTTCAAATATTCAAGTATAAGTCAAATGGAGTGATTCCAGCAGTGCTGGTGGAAATAGGTTCACTTATTGCACCTTTATGTAAAATTAAACAGTGGCAGTCATCGACTTACAGCTCCAGAAACCCCAAAGCTCTTTTGTGTGAGTGGGAAAGCAAGTTGAAAGGGTAACTCGCAAATTAATCATAATATCCTTGTATACCATCTACAAGAATATTAAATTTCTGCTATCATCTTTAACTTATTAATTGTTGAGTCAACTCATTAACTCATTTTCTTCTAGGTTCCTCCCTCAGTTACTTGTCTAGGAATAAAACACTATGCTCCAATCTTGTTCACAAAAGTACTTTAAGCATAAGGGCATTAATCCCACACACACACTCCCCCAGGCTGGGGAAGAAGACAGTTCCTAACTGAGGCAAGTACTTTAAATAACAATATAAAAGGCAAACATCAGGGATCAATAAAATTATTGATGTATTTTTACAGTACCCCAACTCTAAGTGCCTGCTAGTGAACATGTAAGTTGCTGATATGTTTTTGCAGAATATTAATACTGGAAATATACTTGTATATATAATAAGGAGCAAAGAATCCATTACTTTCATGTGGCTTTTTTGTTTGGTTGGTTATTTTTTTTGTTTTTTTGGTTTTTTTTTTGGAGGGGGGGGGATTGTTTTGATTTAAACTAGCTAAATGGATCTGGACACAGGGCAATTGTTAGAGAATTTAGGGCACTTTCGGGTCTTTTTTTGATGAGGAGTGCAGGCTGAGAGGTTACAGTGTTAAGGTCGAGCTGCCAAAACTCTGGCAACATTAGTCTTGTTCGAAGAGTGTGTCACAGAGAGCTCTGTGCTGAGCCCCGGGCTGAGGCTGAGCAGGCTCCACAGCTGTCATGCAGAATCTGTCCCCAGGGACACCCACAGGCTCATGCTGCACAGGGAGGTGCTGCTACCACTGTCAGGGCAGGAGATGTGATGTGTTCAGAGAAATGCATAAAGGTACACCTGGGAGCAAAACAGGCAGGAGATAAACAACCATTCTCCTTTCAGGACTGGAAAGCTGCAAAGGCAATTTTGAAAATTGTTATTATTATTTCTATATTCACCCATCTATCAATTTTTGTCAGATTTCTTCTCTGTTTTGGGTTGTCCTGCCTCCAGATATGTATGATCATGATATGAAGTTATAAATTGACCTGCTTTTCCACAGGTACTGACACAGTTATTGTGAAAGAGATTTGTGTTAATGAACAGACTACCAGTGTTTATGCAAAGGAGTTTTTGACAATAGCTGCACAGACTCCCTGTTTGGGAAACTGCTCTTTGAATATCAGAAGTTACCAGCTTCAGAAAGCTGAAGTCAACTACTACTGTGCACCTTAATTTAATACAGTGAACTGGTTATCTAATTATAACAATAAATGATGGTCTAAAAAAATCTGTGAGACTAGCTTTTTTCAAAGTTGCATTTTATAGTTATGTTAAATGTTAAATTAGAACTTTTTTATCCTAGTCCATAATTAAATCTGCCTCAGTAGAAAAATAGAGTTATTTACTTTGCTATGTACATATAAATAATTACACTGAGCAATGAAACTGAATCTCAGTATTCTTTCACTTCTAGAGTAGTAGATCTGAGTTTTTATATTAAATCTGATCCCAACAGACAAAAGGCTGCCATTGCTGTCAACACAATCAATGTTGTGATGTCAGCTAATAGAGGAATAATAATAATACTGAAATTTTTACAGAAGTAAAATTAGTATGATGTAAAATTGCAATTAGACATGGTGAGTGTGAATATGATCTCTTCAGGTTCTGTTTTTCCCTGTTTTTGCAAGAACAGAAAGAAATTTATAGCTATAGAACAACTTAATAGGGAGAGGCACTGAATATTTTTCTCACATATAAAGATCCATTATATACCAATGAATACTTCATTTTACAATTGCAAAATTCTGTGAACCATTATTGTTTTGTTCAAATGAAAAACTATGTGTGCTAAACCCACAATTGCTGTAATACAGTTTTATGCTATAGACTGACAAAAATTATTATGGAGGATATATAACTATCTTCCATTTCCTGAACATGCAGAGGAGATCATTTCATATCTGTGCCTACAGACACATGCAGATCCATGTTGCTAAGAAGGAAGTAGCATATGTGTACATATTAAGGATAAATTTACAGGGACACTATGAATTTAAAATAAAAAAACTTTAAATTTGAAATGAAAATAGAAATAATTATACTAATAATTGGAGTTGTATTCCACAGTAATACAATAATTCTCTAACGCACACGCGCATACACACACAAATGGCAATCATGTATCTCACAAAATCGCATATTCTTACTTCATTGCTTCAGTGTATCAACTCTTATGCCAAAGTACTGCATAAAAGACATTTCAAATTCATTTTGCACAGTGTTTCATGAACAACACAATTTCTTCACTGTGAATCATAATTGATTAAAACTCTATGAATGACCCAGATTCAGAGCTGGCACAAACTGAAGTACCTTCACTGAACTCAGCAGAGTTAAGCAGATTAACTGATGTCAGTATCTACTCCTGTGACTGAAAGCTGTGAAAAACAGTCTATTGTAGTATAAAACTGTTTATTTATGAGAAACTCCCTGTGAAGAACAGCAGGATGCCAGTTTAGCTGAATGGGGGATCCCAGAGGGAAAGCAAAAAGAAAAATGCAGAGAGGACAGAAGCAGGGAGGGTCTGTCCATAAGGAATGTAGAAGGATCACACAGCCACATAGGGTGGAATTAGGAAGGCTAAACCTAGATTTGGTTTGATTTGGAAATAGTGAAGGATGTTAAGGGCAAATTAATGGGTTATTAGCTGCAAAGAGCAGACCATGTGGGCCTATAGGTATGTGATGCAGAAGACTTGCTTTCTAAGGTCACAGAAAATGTACTGCTCATATTCAGGAGGGACAAGGGGAATGCAGGAAACCATTGGCTGCTCAGTCACAACTTACCCCCTGGGAGAGTAATGGTGCAAGTTTTTATGAAGGCCAGTTCCTTTCAATCTAAATTTTTATGATTTTCTGTTTCAGTGTTGCTTATATAAAACAAATTTTTTTGGGGAAAAAAATAAATAAAGCAAAGGCTTATAAATTAAAACATCACCCCACAGGATTAAACACAAGTATTAATTTATCTGATGTGCAAGAAATTAAGTTATACTTTGTGCTTAAATAGTTAAGACTTTTTTTACTTTTGATTGTTGCTTATAACTTTTGGTCTAATTCTACAAAAGAAAACTTTGTTTACCATTTGCTGAGCTTTGAAGTGATACTTCCTTCTGCTGCACTATTTTTTTTTTTTTTTTATATTACCGAGTAAGAAAAACTGAGAATACTTTTAAATATAAGGTCCTAGCATATTCTGTATCTACTTTTTTCCAATATTCCAGAGGAAACATTTCTGTTCAGTGTTTCTGCCTTGGTGTTCACTTGTCTTGTATTAGCTTGATTCCAACAGACCTGTGTATCAGATGCATTGGTAGTTACTGGCTCCACATGGAAGCTTTGATACTTCCATCCTGAAGGGCTGAGGTGCTGTAGGCACAAAGCATTTCTTCACTTATATAAGCATTTTACCAGCTGTTTTATCTCCTTCCATTTCTGTCCCATTTGCCCAAAGTGAGCAATGATACGTGAACAATAAAATTGTTTAACAATTTTTCTGCCGGAAAAAGAGGCTCATATCCATTCCCAGCACTTATGCCTCTCCCTGTCTCCTCTCTGGATCCATATTTGATATGTCATCCAGCTATTGCCTTATACAACCTGATCTCAGCACTGGAAATGCTTTGAATCTGTTGCAAGTCTAAATTTCAAAGGAGATAGAGTTTGTAGATTGATAGAGGCAAATTGCTTTAGAGATCTATATTGAAAGTCTTGAATTAAAAAAATAAAACCAAAATCATGTTACCTCCCTTCCCCTTCCCCTTCCCCTTCCCCTTCCCCTTCCCCTTCCCCTTCCCCTTCCCCTTCCCCTTCCCCTTCCC
>JAWWEV010000043.1:9185135-9210317 GCA_035583235.1 Hafferia zeledoni
TTCCCCTTCCCCTTCCCCTTCCCCTTCCCCTTCCCCTTCCCCTTCCCCTTCCCCTTCCCCTTCCCTTTCCCCTTCCCCTTCCCTTTCCCCTTCCCCCTCTCTTTCCTGTCTGGCCCTATTTAAATAATAATATTAATAGGTTGTGGTTGCAAAAAGACGTTTACAAACCACTAGCAAAAAACTGTTTACTGCCCTGCATGTCTCAGCATTATAACACCATTCTGTAATGAGCACCAGTCCTTGTTTAAATCATAGAGTTGTAGAAATGATGGTGTCAATGTCTCAATCACAGAGCAGCTTTGCCTGGAAAATATTAAAAAAAAAAAAAAAAAAAAAAAAGAAAACCCCCAAAAGCTGAAGTAGAGTGAAACGTGTGACTGATAATGTGACTGTGTAGCAATGCTGATGTGTATTTATAGAAATCATTAAGAATGACATAAGCCTCTGCCAGTGTAGTTCTTAATGGGACTAGTAAATGCCACTATCCCAAGATGTTTATATATTCCTAACTTGCATGTCTTATTAGAAGACTCTCATCTTCTTATTTTAAGTAAAAATTTACTCTTTAAAAATAACAAAGGTGGCAGAGTGAAGCCTAGAATTAATTTCATGCTCTTCTTTGCTTGCTGAGCTATAATTCACCACCATAAATGTTTGCTTTAGTTTGGGGTTTCCAGATGTTTACTTCTCTCTGGTGAGCACAGAAACAGTAAGACTTGTGGAAGGAAGATTTTGTGATCTGCGAGTAGGGTTGGACACTTGTCATTTAACTACTGTGGTTATCTGGTTACTGTTTATAATTAAGTTCAGTTTATAAAGGACTAATAAACTTTAAATTAAGTTCTGTCAAGTCCTATATGTCAGCAAAACAGACTATCACACTTTCTACTGCTAGGCTTTTGATTATCTACCAAATATAATAGCTATGTTTGAAGACTCTACATTTCCTGGTCAGCTCTTCATCCTTTATTGATAACTTCTCATCATAACTTCAATTATTTCAAAATTTAATTTTAAAATTTAGAGTGGAGTGTGATTTCAATTTGTAAATTTTATTTTTGTTAATAGCTGTCTTCACTCAGGCATTCAGTGTTAGGGTTAGGTTAGTGACTTTTTTGTTTGTTTCATTTGGTTGTTTTGGGGTTTTTTCTTCAATAATTTCTTATATTGCCTTTTCCTTTATTTTCCTTCTTAAAGAGAACAATTTTACATGACAGCTTCAGAATCTTATGCAATTTTTAGTCAATAATGACCATCTCAATAAGGTTTACCTCTTCGGCTTTCAAAAGTTTTATTTCTGTCTAGCCACACAATCAGATTCCATTATGTGAACCTTCTCATGTGCAGTAGACATGCATGTTTTTTAATAGAGTTTTTCTTTTGCAATTTCTGATTTTATTTAATAGATGTGACTTAAAAATATGGGTTGAGGCTATTTATTGAAGGGCTACAGTATAAAAGCTTCTTTGCCAGGCTCAAATCATGCAAATGCTAGATGTATACATGTGAATATAGCCTTATTTTCAGTGAAGTGTTTTACAGTTTTTAAGGCTAGATGTTTTTACACTGAAGTAAATATCATTGTTTGACTGGATTGGACTATCCATGACCAGCTGTAGAGGTGGAAACATATAAGTTTTCATATAGTTTATCAAGGCTGTAGACATGTTATTACATCAGGAAAAAAAGCCTTTTTATAAATGTAGTTTACTTCTATGATTTATTTAAGCATGTTGCCACCCAGAAAAACTTGAAAACTATCATGATGATGGAAGGACCTTTTAATGCAGACTAAGTAATATTCAGATATGAAAATGTAATTACTGCAAAAAAGAATTACACAATATGCCCACCCACTACTGAGAGATCCTTTAACCTCAAAGTGTTTAAAGTCTCATCCCAATCATGCAAGCAGAAGTTGTTGCCAAGTCATGTGTTAAACAGAAAAATGACATTAAAGGATTCTGCCAAGAGTCCTTTGAGACAAGTGGAAAATTGTAGACTTCCAGGAAAGCAAATACATGTATATTTTAAAATAGGGAAAGCCAAATTAAAACTTTCCATTTAGCGGTGAACTGTTCTGTGGAAGGCTGAGCCTGAACAAAAGAGGTGAGCATGTGGAGGTCTGCACAGGCTATCCCACAGCATCTTGGAAGGACTAGTCTTCTAACATAAATGAAGACAAACATAAGCAAGGCTCTAGCCAACACAACATGCTGACACCAGTTTAACCTAGAGAGGAGGATTGCTTATGCTTCAGATGACTAATTATCATAGATAGAAAAGTACTTAAGTTATACAGAGGTAGCCAAGTTTTAGAAACAACCCAGTGAAGCACAAAATTGAGCTAAAATAATTTGTAAGTAATGAAGCTCAGAACAGAAGTATCAAGGAGTACTCTGGTGAGAAAAAAAACAAACCACAAAGCCAGTTATAGCTACCTCTGCAGTAAATACAAAGCAGTGATACTGACAGACTCAAAACCACTTTTACAAGACAAAGCCTGGAAAAAAGTTTTGTTTGTTTGTTTGTTTTTTTTTAAGTTCAGTTTCTTTCTATAATACAGTAGAGAAAATAAGGATGGAACAGGCACAAAGACAAAGAAGAGAAGTTGTGAGATTAATTTCAGGAAAGTACAACTGAAAAGACCTTTGTCACACTTCACACAGGTAATATGTAATATATCATGCTGGTTTCTTTCTTTGTTCATTTTTTTTTTCAACCTAAAATTGATGTATTCATCAAAGAGATAACACATCAGTCTACCAGAGACAGAATTTTCTGACTAATGTCTCTCAAATTTCTGAAACACATAATCAAACTTTCTGCACTCAGATGAAACAAAGGCACCATCCATGTTTGTATTCCATGTGTGATGAAAGTGTTGATCTGCTGTGACCTATACTTTTGATCCTTATTAAATATCTTTTGAGTCACTCACAGGTCATCTAATAATGCAATTGAGACAGATGAAGAAAATGCTTCCAGACACTTAACTGTGAGTGGGATGGGACAAACATGTTTTGTAAGAATAAAAATTATCAAACCCGTCAGCACTTTTGTGGCTGTTAACTGTTTGCATTTGGCTGACAATTGTGCACCAAAATGGAGAGGGAGGTTTTTTTCTGTGTTTTCTGTCTTCCAATGGAAAGAATGATATGAAAAGAGGTCTAAGTAGATCTGCTTGACCTCGGATATAACAATGGCTAGAGGACAAAACATCTGATACACAGACAAAAGCTTATTTTAAAGTATGAGATTATCCTGAAAATACTGATTTTAAAATGGGAAGAATCACCATCTTAATATACCTTCACACCGAAAGACAAACTGCATTATAAGACTATGTGGATGTATGAATTTTGATGAAGCAAAATTAGATTTCTTGAAACTCCTGAAGATTAAGTTTAAATAATGCCACAATTTGGGATCCCATTCTGAAAATAGATGTATGCTGCCAAGCTAGTTCAGCTCTGCCCTTCTCAGCCTTGGTACAATTAGCTGGTACTCATTTTTGTCACAGTAGTTATTGAAAAAAATAGCCAAGAACAATCCCATGAGAACTATGTACCTTGATTTCCAAATTCAGTTGTAAATTAGTTGTTTCAGCTTTATGCACTCCATAAATATAAAACAACCTTTCAGAATAGTTGGCACTATGTACACATTAAGATGCTTATCTGCATTTTAGTCCAAATAGAGATCAGTTGCTGTCACAATTATCTTAGAAACCAAATCACATTTCTTCGACAAAATACTTACCTGGCTTGCAGTGTGAATTGTGTAATTTGAAACAGATTTCAAAGTTCTTTCACATCTAAATCTGTGTATTTAAATCAGAGAAATGTATTGGCACCAGAATGTGTTCTTCATTGTTATTGTCAATTCTGAAAGCCATTGCATCATAAAGACTGATTATACTATTTTAAAATCTAGTCTTAGAAGTGGAAATAAGCCTAAACCAAAATCCCGTAAGCTACAACAACAAAATGAGGAAGAGAAGGCAAAAAAAATATTTGTTTGGTAAAATGCAGTTTTATCTCAAAATTGCCTTTTATTTGTACAATGGGTCAGAAGAAATAAACTATGTCTAAATACCTCTGATACACTTTAAGTTAATGAGGTGATAGAACAAAATATATTGGTGAGCATTAATTGAGAAGCCCAGTCCTGTATGGCATTTTAAGGTCTGTATTTTGCAATTGATAAAATTACTCCAACTTCTTTTATCTGTATTGCTTGAGCATTTTATGGCAAATTTCCTTTTACATTTGGCATGGAAAGAGTGTAACAGACCATGTGGATCTGAGGCTAAAAAGAGCCATTTTCATTCCTCTGTGCTGTGCTGGCAACTACAAAATTCAGGGCAGATTTTGCCATTTTGTTAACAGATTTTATTGCAACCATTCACCATTTCATGGCTCACCCACTGTTCTTTAGTCTACCACATCATTAATTTAAACTATATTGATCTTTATGTAAATATGGATTGAATATATTATATTTAATTTCCAAAAGAAAAGCTCACTTACCAGTGAAGAGTAGACAGCTTTATTTAACTTACTAAATAATTTAATAGAGTATTTAATAGGATAAGCATTTAAAACTACTTTCCTTTTTACACCATTACAAGGGAAGACTAGCTAAGAGGTCATGATTTGATTAGTTTCTTTTAATTGGGAACAGATTATAAAGGCATACACATTTCCAGGCAAATTGACTGGCAGGTCCTTTCTTCAAACCCCATTGCAATATGTGTAATATTAGCTCTCTGAAAAGCATTAAAACTGTGGCTGGAACTGCACCTTTTGGAGTTTATCACCAGTGGTTGCTTTGAAAACTAATCCAGGGTGATACCCAGCAATGGAAAAGCAGTAATTCACACTTCTGTAAAAGGCTTATTTTATATAAATGCTATTTTAGCTCTGTGCAATTAGAGACAATTAAAAGCATATTTCAGCTTTACCATTGACAGGCTTTGACAAATACTCCATCAGGTATATTTAAGGAATTAGGCCATATATATAGACCACACGTGGAGTGTGTTTAGCAAAATTAATGTGTTATTCTAGCTGGGTATAAGAAACTCATTGAGCCATGGTAAAGCACAGTTCTCTGCAAGTATCATTTGGCTCACAGCCCTGGAAAATTATATACAGACCTAGACAACAGGAGGAGCATCAGAGAAGGAAAGAGTAGTTAACAGATGGGGGAAGGTTCAGCTTGGTACTGCTGAAGTTGAATGTTTTGGGGCATTGCAGAGTAAAATGCGGAAAAAAAGAATGAAAAATTTTTGTTTTCATGTCACATAAATGTTCATATTTTTGCAAAAGACTTTGGAAGATGTCTGCCCACTACATTCTAGCTATTGTGGAACTATTTTTGAAAATATCAATAATAACACAAATTGTTAGGAAAACTTTAGTTTCTAGCGTCATTGAAGTTAGCGATCATTATTCACTATGCTTGGAAAGGGAAAACACTGTTAAATCTTAGTCCAGCACTATCCACAGTGATGAGAGCTTTTTTAGCCTTCTTAATGTTATGAGACAAAACCAAAGTTCCTTAATGTCCTGCTTTATCATCAAACTTCTTGCCTGAGAGAAAATGTTGTGCCTGGGTGCATGGACAAATCTGCTTTAGAGAACTGTTTATATGTTTGGGTTTTTTTGTTAATCAGAATCTGAGCCTTCAGCAGGAGACAGGATTGAATATGTCTTTTAACTGGACTACGAAAAGTTACTTTGTATTTATTGGCAAGCCCATATTGATATTTTTTACTGATATTGTTTTGAACATTCAGAAATGTAACTGTGCACCCGGTGACACACCATTCTTGGTAACAGGCCACAGGCTTTGTACTGAACTGGCAAGGCTTGAGGACTGAGGCTTAGATTTCCTTTGCCCTACCTGCAGCTGAATTTGCCTTGCCCTACCTACAGCTTTGTTTTTTTTCCTTGGTTTAGCTGAAATAGACTTTTTTTTTTTTTTTCATCTGATCCAGTGGCTTTGGCTGGATCAGTTCACCTTTGCTTCTCCCTGCCTTCTGGGGTTAAACCATGACAACAGTGCAGTCACGGTTTTATAGAGGTTGTGCAGACAAGTAATTCTTCTGTGCAGAATGAGATATTTTCAGCTCTAACATAGTGATGTCATGTAGAGACATTCAGTCCTGGCACAATAGCAGAGACCTTGAGAGGCGGAGAGGCAGGATGCAGCACAGAGAGTTCAGGGCTGGGGTGAGAAGAGATGGGGCACAGGCAGGTACTGGAGAGGGCTATGAACAACTAACTAGTGGTCAGTTGAAGAAATGCAGACCTGGAGCTGACCAAAGTTTGTTTCAGGGCTAACAAAGAGGATGAAAGAACTACACAACATCTGCAATATAGATTCAGATGAAATATGGAGTTACTGAGCAATGCAGAATAGGAAAAGGAGTAAAAATGTGTTAGCACACTTATAAACATATGTCCAAGTGGATCGCAGGTTTAAAGAGATTAAAAAATTGGCATAAACATCATCTTCCCAGCAGTGAACCCTGGACAACTCACCACAACATCACCCCAGCAGCAGACTCAACCACTGACCTGGGATCTGGAGCAGAAAGGGTAGGTGAGTGCACCACTAGGAAAAGGGATAGAAACTAAGAAGTGTCCATATAAAAACTGGTGCTTTTTATTAAAATTATAGATATTGATACTTTTTCTTTGCAGATGTATTAACTTTTAAATTTTACTCTTCCTATAATAATTAGATCTGGGCTCATAGTAATTCTTGAATAGATTCTTGAGATTTCAATTATGCTAACAATAAATTCTCTGCTTTATATATGAGGCATGTTTCCTCTTTTCACATAAACAAGATTCTGAGCACAACAGTAAAAATAAAATAAGTTGGACTAATGAAAAATGTTTAATAAATTATAGATGTTTGCCATTAGCATATTATAGCACACAAAGAAAAGAGAAACATCAGAGAACACAACCAGTCTTTTGTGAAAGATTTAGAATACTTCCCAGTTTATTAATATTTACTAATGGATACTACTCACCAATCTCTCTGATATCAGTAGTCCAGCTTCAGACAGTTACTTTTGTTCATATTGACCTCTTTGTTGTGAAATCATTGGAACTAGGAATCAGTAGTTGCATGTGTGAATTTATCAGTGCTGATTAAAGGTTATATAACCTTAGCCATTGGTAGCTGAATGGACGTTTTATAAATATAAATAATAACAATATATTAATTTTTAATGTCAAGTGATAGCAGATTGAGAATTATTTAACATGTGTGTTTATGCATGTTTTCAAGATATGTGTTTGTGCAAGGAATTTACTGACTATTGGAGAGGTGGAAGTACTCATAACACTTTTTTTGTTTTTTGGTTGTTACGATGTGATTTATGAACCTTCTATTTGTATTCTGGCATATAAAATAATATATATTACACAAGTTAGAACTATTTTATTTATTTGGAGTGTTTGGATGAATATTTACTTATTCACTTATTCTATTATAAAGAACAATAGTGACATACATTTGTTATTGATAAGATAGGTCTCTATTACTCTGGAAACCAAAAATTAATTGTTACAATATTATGTGTGCAGTAAATCTTGTGAGCTTAGAAACTAAGTTAACAGCACGATAAAGCATTTAACCTTCTGGGTTTTTTGGTTCTTAATCTGCAACCTCATTATTTCCAGACAACGCAAATAATTGGTTCACACTCCTCTGACAACTGCTTAGACTTTCCAGCAGGATGGATTTTAATCAAATCATGATATTATTACAATTACAGCCACTGATTGGAGTGACTATTGAATGAGGTGGGAACAGAGCTACCCAGCATGAAGAACTGTACTACTGTTTTTTATTCCAGGAGCCACCATTCTGGCTAATACTAGCACCAACATTCCTGTGACTGCACTGGGTGATACAATTAGTGCTTGATTTTCCTTTTCAGTAGCATCAGACTTTTTCCATACCAGTCAGTGGGTGTATGAAAATTAATTCAAAATGGATTAGAAACTTTTGTGTGTGTGTGTGTGTGTGAGAACCTGTTCATTCTGTTTTTCATTTGTAAAGAAATCAGAAAATGAAAAACCTTAATTTCAATTTAATCTCTATTAAGAACTTTGCTGATATAAGATCATAGTCTGGGACCTCACAATAGTCTGACTATGATTTTGTAAAATGAAAATAAAGGTATTTGAAAGGAGATACCTACTTCACTGAATTACAGGCTTAGGAGTGACAGTTAGGAGGAAAAACACTTCCAAAAGAATACAGGATTATATTTCTGTCATTTGAAATTTTCCTATATGTATGTCCATGACAACTATATTCCTAATTTAAATGATAAGTTTGTTGCCTAAAATTAAGTGACAAAATTTAGAGCATGCTCTCTGAATTGCTGTAACTGTGCTTGAAGATAATTTAACAATTATACTTCTGTAGCCTGAAACTAAGCCAGTAAGATGAAGGATATGTTATCTTAGAAACTTCTCTGCCTTGGATAAGATAGAAACCAGAAACAGTTTTTACTTTAACGATCATATACCCTTTTTTGCATGAATATGAAGCTTGAAATCCGTATCCTTGCCAAATCTCAGTATGGATGTCTATATTCTACTTTTTTATACTTCTCTCCCAGTTTGGCTTGGCATCACACTCACCTTCTTGCTATTAGTTACACTGCTCTGTCATAGTATACTAATATTGTATTATAAGTAGTTTTGAAATTGCTTTTGAATCTTCCCATCAGCTGCCTTTGTACTTAGCAATCAGGAGACAATGATAGATTCCTTCTCAGGCAATAAAGCATTTTAATGAAACACTAAACAGATTGCTTATCCCACGAGAACATATTTTTGTATGTCAGTCTCTCCTGGCTTTTCATTGCTTTTGCAGCTCTTTTCTTACTTTGTCTTTAAACATGGATCACCTGCATCTTTCTTATACTCAGAGATAAACTTTTTGGTCACTGCACTAGCGGCTCTTTGGAGTTATGAATTTGCCAGTGTACAATAAAGTAGAACATGATGGATTCAAATACATGCATCTTACAGAGACTGACCAATCTATATGACAATAAAAGCTAATGGAAAATTATATATTCTTCCATGCTGTTTCACAGCTTATGAAAACATTTCAGGTGCACCTTCATGTTCAGGCTGTTTCCACAGTTTCCATACTTGCTCTTTGAAAGAACTACAGTGTGTTTGCTCTAATCTAATTGGAATAACCTAAGATACCAGTTTCTCTACTTGTTTTTTTTTCCAATAATCTATTAAACTTGAAGATTAATAAACTGCCTGGATATTCTGATGCTTGGGATATACCACATCTTCAAAACTTCATATTTAGCTAAAGGATGGTGGTAGGAGTGGAAAGTTTTAGCAGGGATTTTGAAGGAGTGCTAATGTTTTAGTAAAGGATAAAAAAAATTAAGAAACTCTACCTGCCTCCTCCTCTCTAATTCTTGTACCTGGTTGCTCAGGGAACTTTGATAATGTCTCCCTGCTAGGGCTTCTCCTTTAACAGTTCAGCCTAAGGCAGGCCTGAACTAAAGAACAGTGAGAGCCTAAAAATTTAGGAGACCGGCTGGGGAAGAGTTTGGGAACCAAAATATTTCAGTGCTTAATAGGTGTGTGTACATGAATCACAGGTTTCTACCTATTTCTTTCAAATTCATAATTTTTTTTTTTACACAGTGAAATACTTTTCACCGAAAGGCTGAAATGCCTTCACAATCATTCTGAGAGTGAAGTGAAATGACATGGAAAGGTTCACAATAGCTGAGTGGAACTGGATCAGGTCCAACCCCTTATAACATAACCAGGTTTGTTTTATCTGTACAATATCTATTTCCGGTTATTTCCTTGAGTTACACTGTTCCCAGGATGACTTTCACTTTGTTATGACCTGTCCAAATGTCTAAAAATAATACAACCTGGAGTGAGAGAGCCAAAAAAGTAATTAAGACACTAAGCCAGGAAATCAAATTAAGAAGCCACAGCCATAAGGAACTCAGAGTGTCAGGACACTTGCAGACCAGACACAACAGATGGTAACTGTCTAAATCCTTTAATTTCATTGTTCAGTGACACAATATTGAAATAAATGTCTCTCACGCATATCCATACAGTTACAGACATGCCCAGAAGGTGTTTAAGGTAATTGCTAAGTAAGTCTTTCATTCATCTCTAACCCATTATTTCCATACTGATTTCTGGCAAAATGTTACTAAAATCCTCTCTGAACTAGTCTGTGACTACTTCAGTGCTACAGCCTCTCTTGTACCTGCTGTTCCACACGTCATACCTATCTGCTCTGCCCAACGGCATGGAGCTGGGATCCTAATTCCATGGTACTGACATTGTATCATGAACCAGGTTTGTGTAACCCAGATAGGAACCTTATGAATTAGTTTTTGTAGCACAAAAATAAAATTTAAACAAACAAACAAAAACAACAAACCCAACACCACAAACAGACAGCCTCCTGAAAAAGTTGTTAGCAGTCAGTCTGAGAGACTCAGAGGCTGAAGAATGTGGCACACACATGATGGGGAGAAGGGAAAAAGAAAGCCTAGAAAGCTTATAGAATCAGAGAATTGGAACTAACATTTCATACTGTGAAATAGTAATATGGTGGATCATATCACCAGATGAGCCAAAAACAATATTACAAGGTCAAATCTGATGGACATCTTCTTCAATGTGCGTAGATGAGTTGGCTCTAATTAGCAAATTCTAGGAAGGTGGACAGGGAGAGTCTACTACTGAGTGGAAGCAGAGGAAAAAATAGGCTGACTGCTTAGACCCTTCTTTGCAACAGTAAAATGAAAAGTTACCGAACTCCTAAAACACCGATGAGTTTAAAAAAAAAAAAAATTAATTTTATAATACAAAAAATACTACATCCAGCATGAGGAAAGAATATTTTAGGCCTCATTACATGAGGTAAAATTAATAAGAGCTTTGAAAGATTATGTCTGCCAAGGGACTTGTGATCATTGCCTTGTGAAATTCAGTGTAAGCGAGCCTGCCTGATAACATATAATCAGTAAGTAATTTTTTCCAAAGACAGTGAAAGACAGAGAGGACTGAAAGAAAGTTTATGATAGTAAAGGTAAAGATGGTTTTCCTACATAGGTGAAAAGCCATTGTTATAAAACTTAAAAAAAAAAAAAAAAGGAAGGAAGGAAGGAAGGAAGGAAGGAAGGAAGGAAGGAAGGAAGGAAGGAAGGAAATAATAGAGAAAATGTAGTGGAAAAGAACAAAAGAAAGTGAATGACAAAAAAAGGAGACAAGAAAAAAAGAAAATAGAATTTAAGAGAAAGAAAGAAAGAAAGAAAGAAAGAAAGAAAGAAAGAAAGAAAGAAAGAAAGAAAGAAAGAAAGAAAGAAAGAGAAAAGACAGAATTAAAAAGTAGAAGGGAAATAGAAGGAAATAAGAGAGAAACAGAAAGAGAAAGGAGAAGAGTACAACTATGACAAAGGAAAATAATGATTTAAAAAAAGGATTTCAATAATAACAAAAAGTTAAGCAAAAGTAATAGCTTGTTACTGAATGGAGATGACAGTGTTCATCAGTGTTGCAGTTATCTTCTATAAATATTTCCATCCTGTATTTGGAAAGCAGGATGACACACTTATTAGACAAATGTGGTGCTTTCCAGATAAACCACATTTACAGGGAGTTAACATATTAAAAACATGAGTTTAAACCCTCCATTGACACCATGAGGGATGTAGAAGATCTATTAGTGGCCAAGGTTAATTTGCACATATATTTTGCAACATCCAGAGGCATTTAGTTGGAGGATTTTACATTAGAAAGAATGTAAGAGTTAAGTAACATCTGGAAAAATGCTGGCAATCAAACCATGCTGACGCATAGGGTCACTGTAAGCAAACATCACTGCCTGCATGTTTGCATGCTGCAGTGAGGAAGCTTTGGTTACAGAGATGGATAGCTTATTTTTGTGGTCTTTCCAAAGAAGAAAGATCCCCCTTAGCCTGTATTTTGTGGCGAGGGTTTGGTGTGGGTTCAATGCAACCACTCCTGGTAGATGCCCCAACAGAAGGCAATTACAAACACTTGCAAAGCAAATTCAAATTCAAATTTAGGTATTTGAATTTAAAATCTGTTTAAATATGTTACAAACAGGGGAAAATGTTGAAAGCTTAGCAACATTATTGTTATAATTTGACTAGCCTGAATGGAAGATTTATTCCCTTTTCAAAAAATCACAGCAGCAATTCTTTTTGCTGTAGGTCTAAGGCCTGTTAATATGGACAACAGAGAGGTCTTAAGTGACCTTAAGATGGAAAGATTTGTGTGGATCAGTATTTTAGGGACAATTTTCCAGGACTGAAGCGTTCTTTCTTGGCTTTGGACACTAAAATTTATCAAGGCAATAACCCTTGCAACTCCTTTATGTGTGGATTTATGGCATTGTTGTCAAAACTTTTGCAGAACAATCACAGCAAAGCACATGAAAGGGTTTAAGAACTATTTGTCAAGTCCAGAGAGAAACTGTCAATGTGCTGCCACCTACAGAAACCCGTGTTTCTAACGAGCTTTTACATGGAACGACAGTTGGCCAAGCATTCAGAACGCTCATCAATCATCTGAAATGATGTGTAATTATTAAATGTTCACAGATGACATGAAGTTGGCAGAATGGTGAGAAGCAGAAGATGGAATAGCTGTATCCAGACATGTAGCTTTCCTGGCAACATCCTTTCCACCAAATGCCTTGGAAGCTGTAAACACAAAACTACACACCTAGAAAGATTACAAGTGTCTGACACTACCTGAGACTATATCCTGGTGTCTTCCAGGGAGTATCATAGAGGAAAGCAAAAAATCACTGCAGATGAATGCTAGGTAAAAGCTAATATATTCTCAAATTTATTTATGGAGAAATTATTAATAGGAGAGAAGACACAAGCATTTTTTTCTGCATGCATTGCAGAAGTACAATTTCCATCTTTTCCAAAAACTTATAAAACATGAACAAAAATTAAGAAAACAGAAGAAAATTATACCACTGACTGAAGAAATCTCTTAATTGAGAGAGGCAAGTTTTCCAGAAAGATACTTAATGTGACCATTACTTACTTTATGTGCCTGCACACCCTCAAAAAAAGAAGTATTGAGCATCATTTGGCTCTTTTTATAGCCTAGAAAGGTATGAACACCCCCATACAGTTAGAAATTGAAAACAGAGCCCCTTTATTTTGATTTATGACCTAGACAGTTTAACTCTCAGTGATTAACTATAGGCAGAAAGTACTGAAAAAGGAAAAAAAAATCTCAATTTCTCTGTCAGACTGGGTGGATTTCTAGTTGATATAATTTAATTAAATACAACTTCCTCGATTCAGAAAGTGGAATATTAAATCAAACATACAGATCCCAAAATAGTATTATTTGGAATTTGTATCAGAAACTGTTCAGGGACAGGGGAGAGGAATGGGAGATGCAGGGTGGTGTTTGTTTGCTTTTATTTGTTCTTGGTTTGGTTTGGATTGGTTTGGTTTGGTTTCGCAAGTCTGAATGTCTCTGCTTGAATAAGGGCAAGAAATTATCTAATTTTTACAGTCAGTTAAAGTACATATAATGAAAACTCTTTAGGACTTAAACTTAGTAAATGAAGTAAATATTTCTTTCTCAGAAATATTACAGCTTTGGGCACTGACAGTATTTGATCACAGATATACTTCTATGTTTACAATACATATTTGACATAGAAACGTTAATTGATTTTATGTCCTATTTGTTTGTTTACTTGCTTTAAATAACAATTGTTGACCTTTTCCCTGCTCTAGGATATACGAGTCCTTTTCAGAAGAGCTTTAACATTACTGTGGTAGGCTCTGGAACCTGCAATCCTTGTGCTTGTTTTCTGCACGACAATGTACTATGTATTTATTTAAATGTGTTCTTTTCTCAAGCAAGCAAAATAATTTTGGAATCAAAAACATATTCTGCTCTCTTTCATACAATATATGTAATTATTCAATGATATTTTGATGCTAGCAAATACAAGACCCAAATTTAATCATTAAAGCAGTGGACTTAAATGACCTTCCCAGCAACTTAAACTTTATATGTACAGATCTTTATAAGTAAGATCTTCTTCTTAATTAGTCTGTTTTTAGTTTTAGTTTTAGCACTCCCATTCTGGAAGACTGGTTAAATTCTGCTACAGTATTTAGAAGTATGCTATACTACCATCTTCTGGAAAGAGATGAAATAGATTTTTTAACTATTTAAGATCTAAGGAGGTTTGTGTTATTGTCATAATTTTCGGACTGTATGTTTATACTTTGAGCCCATTTGAGATTATTCTGAACAGGGAAAACACAAAATATTAAGATTTTTACCTCGTGTGTTTAAGAAATCTCTCCTTCAGGAGGGTGTTTTATCTTCCCTCCCTTTAAACTGCACTTCAAATTCTTGACATTTTAAGCCTCATTTACAAATTACTTGCACAGCATGGAATCTTTTGAGATGAAGACAATTTTGCTGTAAAGGACCCTCATTTCATCAGCTGAAATACAGAATTCAGGTCTTTTTATATTGTCATTGACATCAGTCTAGAAAGCAAAGTTCACATCACATCCAAAGTTGCATAAATTTCCAGTAAATGTATCCAAGCTTGTGGGTTGGCCTGTGACAGAGATAAGACTGTTTATGAAGGTCAGTCCTGGGAGCTGAGGGGCTAGATTTTAGTGAAGCAAGCCAGAAAGCAAAACATTTTTGGATCAAATAAACCAAAGTAGTGGCTGGAACTGAAACCACAACATGCCTTTTTTTTTTTTTTTTTTTTTTTTTTTTTAAATAATTTAAAGTTCTGCTCTATATTAGAAATAAGAGACACAGACCAGTATAGCCGTGGTATTGATGCTTCCTATATTTCACATTCTCTGTACTGGATATGTTATAGGACACTTTTTAGAATTTCTCTTTAATTTTTTTAATTTGAAACAGCATTCATAAAAGCTAAAGACCTTTGATGCTAAAGTTAACCATCCTTTTAACTACGATTTTGATTATTAAACGGTATCAGCCACAGCACTTCAAAATCTAGTTACTTTTATAAATGCAGCTATCTATATTGCGTTTTTTAGATATTTACTGTAGGGATATGTATCCTGGAATACAATGAAAAGAGAGGTATTGAAAGATCTGCATAGTGAATTTGGAACAGAAATTCTTTTTGAAACTAGCATGGGAACACTGTTAGCACAGCCTAAGATGTCTGATGAAATTAGACTGTTTAGGTTACCTTAAGGGAAAGAAATATTTTAGAAAGACAGATACATGCGTAGATTTACAAGAAAGAAACAAACATTTCAAATTATGTTACCATCTGTGACATTTCTGCTGTCAGTATTTCTTCATTTCCTGTTTGAATTGGCAAAGTGGGGCAGCTAGTGAGGAAAAGAAAAAAAAAGAATTTTTGTTAATCTATATTTTTTAGTTTGCACATTTTATATCTTCAAAGTCCAAAGATAATACCACAAAAAAAAGAGTAATAGTGCTCTCCATAGCACAGTTACTTAAGTTTTTTCTGGCTTTGGATTCTGAAAATCTTTGGAGTTTGGCGGGGGTTAACTTAATAAATTGCTTCCCATAACATTAGAAATACATTTATTTTCAAAATAGGAAGTACTCAAGTAAGCATAATTCCAAATGCCGTAGTGATTGACCTTTAAACTATATGAAAATTTAAAATAAGTGGAATATTGTTTATTTAATTAAAGGAAAATTCAGAACTTTAAGCAGGGGCAATATTTCCACTAGCTCAGCTGTGCAACTTAAAAGGAAATGTAAGCCCATTCAGCTTTTTTTCTTTTCCTGTTCTCAAATGCTTCAGTATTGTGTGTATTTGTTCATTTCACTGTGATTTGTTTATTTAGTTATTTATTTTACAGTGAATATTTTCAATTACTGTTATTCTGATTGATTTATCTCTGTAAATCTTGTGGCATTCTGTCTATTCAGGACAGATTTTATCCTGAAACACTGAAGTAGAATTATTCTAGCGCAGAAATTCTGTAAATTTTGGTCATTATATCTTTGGGTTGATTTTTAAGATGCTGACTCTAGTTGAGCTGAAGCTCTACTGCTCAGTGGTTGAATTAACTGAACATGCGGCCATCATGAACAAACAAATGAAAATTTATTCTTGGAATCACTTGAGCACCAGCAGAAAAAACTGTTCTTGTTATAGCCCCAGATGCGGTGGCATTTGTCCAGGACACTTGGCTTAACAAACCTAGTCTTGCAAAAACGTCAAGGGACTTCTCATGCTCACATGAGAACTGTTGCATGATCTAAGGTAAGGTGGTTGCTTCTAGAACATGTTTATACAAACATTCCTCACTTTTATGATTGATGTGTCAGTTATGAAAAGAAAACGCCAAGGGTATTTTCGTGTGTGTGTCTGTTACCATTTATTTTTTAAAATTACCAAGTAAAAAACACTGTTATGGTTTGAATCTCACTTTACTGGGCAGCTCATCTTTGGTTTCTTGCATCATTAAATTAACAGCATTCCTGGTTTTGATATACCTGTATGTCCTGGCATGTTTTTTTTCCCCCAAAATAACATTTTGCTTGACTTTTTTTTTTCTGATGTATTTCAATTTTTTAAAATAAGGGGTTAGTTAGGAGGTAGTAGATATCAGGAAGTGTAAATATTGAGATCCTACTTCTTGAAGAGTAAAACAAAATCTCATTAATGTGTGCACCCAGAGATAGGTAGCATGACTTAACTAAAACTACTCATGTGTTAAAAATTATCAATGTTATATAATGAACACTTTCACTGATAAGCATACTGGTTATATTTTCCAGGTGTTAATGAAATAGGAACATTGCATTGTTCTTGGAAAATTATATGTTTAAGCTCAGCTTTCCCTGGTTTATGAATAAAAACTAAAGGACAGTGAATAGCTAGAAATGCATGAGGAAGGGCCCTGAAGTAAAAAAAAAAAAAAAAAAAAAAAAGGTTTCATTTTGTAATAAAGATTGCCATATAGTATAAAGAACACTTGTATTCCAGCTATACAGCATGGTCTTCCTTCATAACACTTTCTGCTAAAAAGACAAAATATGCACATTATGATTCGAAGATTCCAGGGGCATATTAGCCCCAGGCACCATCTACCAACACATGCGTGTGATCTGTGTCAGCATTCCCCTTGCCTCGGGAAATCATGCCATTCAGCCTGGATCGCTTTAGTACCAGCAGGGGATTTATTTATTCCAGTTTCTTTATAGTCAGTGGTTGGGGTGTTAGCCTGGGAGACTTGGGTGTGGCCCCCTTGGGAATGGTGGATTATCTCTGCTTCAGTTGCCTGTGTGTCAAATAGAAACAGTAACATGGGACATCTTTGCAGGAGAATTGCACCGCTGAATACTTTCAGGTTTGCTTCTTACGGTACTGTGATTGCAAGGGCTGCAGGAGCTGCACAGTGAGTGGGTCTCTGAGGAGAGTAGACAAGGCTCCTTCATCTGATGTAAGTGATGCATGGTCATGCAATGAGTGGATACAGAGAGAAAAGGCAGAAGAAAGACAAAGGGAAAGGCTACTTTTCATTTGCTTCCAAATATTTCAGATTTGCATCATTGAGAAACAGGTAGATTAAGATAGGACAAAGGAAAATGATTTTAAATTAAAAGAACAGAAATACAAACTAGATTTTAGTAATAAATTCTTTAATCAGAGCGTGGTGAAGCTCCGGAACAGGTTGCCCACAGAAGTTGTGGATGTCCCATCCCTGGAAGTATTCAAGGTCAGGTTGAGTGGGGCATTAAGCAACCTGATCTAGTGGAAGGTAACTCTGCCCATGGCAGGGTTGGGTTGGAACTAGATGATCCTTAAGGTTCCTTCCACTGTAACTATTCTATGATTTCATGATTCTATGATTATATTGTTGCATTAGCAAGTGGCATTTTGGTATTTCTTTTTAAAAGCATTGCATATTTAATACTGAAGTAGGAGTGTCCAGAAGAGAGGTGTTCAATAGTATCAATTGCTACATATTTAATAGTGAAGTAGGAGTGTCCAGAAGAGAGGCGTTCAATAGTATCAATTGCTAAAGATTATTCAAAGGAGTTTATTATTTTTAACCTTTAAAGAGAAGTGGCACTGGAAATGCGGTCCAGTAAAACTGATAAGTGTTATAAGAATGTCCTGTGTGGATTTATCTAAATATTGTAAATACGATAAAGTGATTCTTTAGGCTTGGTTATTTTTATTTTAATTATAAAATGAAATATCTTGAAATACTAAATTTTATGAAAAATCCCAAGATTTTATCTTTTTGTCTTGTTTTGGACAGAACTGAACTTCAGAACTTCTAGGGCTTCACAGGCTTCTCTAATAATAATATGTGTGATAAAGTTATTGCATACCTCCACTTTTAATGAAGCATTGTAACAATAAAGGTTTGAAATGTGTTAAATCATAATTTGGATGCATTTGGGTGCTTACTGGACATATCTTTTTAATAAATAATTTGACTGGGCAAAGGAAAAAGATTTACAGTCATATATAATGCTACTGGTGTTCCCTAAAGGAGGGAATACAAATCTTAGATTGTTATAAAAGCCTGGCTCTTTATTTTCCACCAAATGTAATTTTTCAGGAAAAAATAGTGGGGAGTGTCCAGTATGGGATTACTTCTCATTGTGGGAAAAAACTCCTCAAAATTAGAAATAACTGTTATGGAATTTAGTGCCAGTTATTTATTTTTCTTACAGCCTTCAGTAATTTATGATGAATATGCTGTAGGTCTTATTATATGAACTTTTGTAAACCTGATTTTTTTACTGGCTTTGTCAGATAATCACTGAAAT
The DNA here is from genome assembly GCA_035583235.1 of Hafferia zeledoni. Classification (NCBI taxonomy): domain Eukaryota; kingdom Metazoa; phylum Chordata; class Aves; order Passeriformes; family Thamnophilidae; genus Hafferia; species Hafferia zeledoni. The sequence continues at coordinate 9,204,023 of JAWWEV010000043.1, forward strand.
TCAGAAACTCAAGATATCATCTGTTTATTCTAAGCATATCTTTAACTAAATCGCTGGTCATTGCTAACAGTACATGAAACAACCTCTTTCTATGGAATTGTTCCACACATACAGTTTGTGAGCATAGCTGGCCTCTAACAGCTGGCTTGCTCTACCTTTCTTTGTATTTCCCATTCTCATGAATAAGAAAGAGCCATTATTTATTCTTGGCTCTCCCAAGAATGGACTGAAGGAGTAACTTGACTTTTGCCCTCAGTGTTTCCACCTCCTCCAGTAACAGCAGATGTCATAGGCATGTGCTAGCTTTCAGCCATCCTTATTATGTCTTAATCATGTTCATCTCTGAACTTACTCATTCCCAGGAGTCAATAAAGAGTAGTCAAGCAGTAGGAGTAGTTATTGGAAAGAAGAATAAATAGTGCAGATGTCAGGAATTAAATCTAGAGCATATTTAAAATCTCCCTTGCTTCTCCCAGAGCCCAAATCTCAACTGTTCTCTTCACAGTCACAGTCCAGTGGTTTAAGTGCTCTTGTATTGCCCTGGATGCAGGTCTGAACTAACAGAAGGGTTTCTGAGCTGTGGAGCATGCCCATGTACCTCAGAGCAGCCTTCCTCACTGATGGGAGTGCAGGGGTTTCAGTGAGCTGTTCCCAGGGATCACTACTTTCCTCTAGATCCTCCAGTCAGGATGGGGACCTTACCAGAGGGAAGGAAAGAGGTGGGTAATTAGCATAGAGTCATAGAATGTCCTGACTTGGAAGGCAATAGGATCATTGAGTCCACTTCCTGGCCCTGCACCATGTGCCTGAGAGCATTGACCAAACACTTCTTGAAAAGCTCACTTTAACTGTCACTCTTGGTGCTGTGACCAGTTCCCTCGGTAGTCTGTTCCAATGCTTGGAACACTCTCTGGCTGAAGAGCCTTTTCTTAGCATCTATCCTACATCCTGTGGCACAGCTTTATGACCTTTCTTGGTCCTGTCACTGGTCAGCAGGGAGATGAGATGGGTGCCTGCCCCTCTGCTTCCCCTCATGAAGAAGTTTCAGACCACAATGAGGTCTCTTCTTAGTCTCCTTCTCCAGGCTCAGCAAGCCAAGTGACCTCAGCCACTCCTCGTATGTCTTCCCCCCTAGGTCCTTCACCATCTTTGTGGCCCTCCCCTGGACTCTCATAGTGGTCATATCTTTTTTATATTGTAGTGCCCAAACCTGCATCACAGCAGTTGAGGTGAGGCCACACCAGGACAGACCAGAACAGCACAATCACCTCCTCGACCAGTTGGCATGAAGAATAGGAGGAAACAGCAAAACCAGACAGGAAAAACAAGGAGTGAGCTGCTAACCAGTGAGAGGAGAAATTCTGCCCTTTGGGGCAGCCGCGTGGGAGAGCAGGCATCCCATCATCTGCTCCATCCGGGGTGCTCAAAATCCACATGGCACACGCCGTTGGTTTGCAGTTTGGCCACCAGGTGCCACCAGAGAACCAGGAATGAATATGGTTGGTCCTATTCTTTTTCGTCCTGCCGTAATGGGCACATTCGATGCGATTTGTGCATAGTCTGTACGTTCCTCCTGTGAAGGTAACAAGACGATTCAATTTCAGACACTTGGAAATTCATACACATGGATGTAAAAATAGCAGTACCACTGCTATGGGTACAAATTATGGGGAAATTGACCTCATCTGTCCCTTTAGTCTCTTCAGAATAGCATCATTTTAACCCTTCAGCTACTTTATTGCTCTTGCTAAGAACAGGCTAAACAATACAGATCGAACAATGAACATAGTCATTAACATTTATTTGCATTTTGACCCAGTGTTTGGTTCAATATCCTTGCCTGTTACATTTTTGCTATTGGCAAATATGGGGTAAAGAGGTTTTTTTGTGTTTTATTTTTTATCTATCTCATCATTGAGTCTCAGTTAAGCTTAATTTTGATGAGTTTACTGTTATGCAAATCTTTTATTAACAAGTCTTGGAAATTTTAACCCGTCATGGAGTTTTGTTTGGTAATTTATTTTGCATTTGCAGCAAGGATTACACAAATCCATATGAAAATGTGAACAGGATTTACTTTGAAATTACAGCGTTTGTTCACTTCAGCCTTAAATGGCCTAAATAAAATGCATTAGCAGCACAATAATTAGTAATTGACATTAATATTTAATTTCTAAAGCTATTCATACTTCAGTCATAATATTATTTCTTTTCCAGTTTTCTAACAGGTATGCAGTTATATCTTTAGCAATAAAACTATTGCAGTACAAATACTGGACTATCCAACATGTTGATTGCCAAAGAATATTCAACATCGATTAAATCCAGAACCAAAAATATCCTACTCTTCACCACTTCAGCTTGAAAATACACTGTCTCAATAAAAATCACATACTGACTCTCTTACAGATTATAACACTGATGTAGTTTATTAATACACTGGAATGCTTTTTAACGGGCTTTAGATTGATTTACAGCATAAATATGTTGGTGTTAATATTATAAGCTGTTGATATACAAATACTATTTTGGTTCTGCAAAATGCTTCACAAAATGCCCAAAGTAGATTGACAGCCATGCAAACTATATAGTCTACACAACTGTGCCTGAGTCTCCTTAATTTAACAGACAGATGCTTTAGCTATAATTAGGTGTTCAGGTTTGACACTTTCCCTTCAGTGAACTGGAACATGATTTCTGGTTTTTCCCTTCTCTTACACTGAAACAGCTTGTGGCCCTCTAAAAGTGGGTTAAGTTTTAAGGGAAACAACTGGCCTTGGGACAAAACTGCACAAGGTTCTTGTTGGTTGTTTTTCCACTAAAGCTGTTTTCCAACAGGATATTGAGTTTTCTTTAGAAGGACATTTTTTGGAAGGTGCCTGCTTTCTACAGACAATTTAATCTTTTATTTTTGTTGGAAAGAGGGACCACCTGACAGCTGAAAAGCTTTTGGATAAAAACAAAACAAAACAGAGATTTGGAAATGCCCTCCGGTGCCTGACATCATACATCCAAGTCTGCACCACACTCCCAGTCATCTCATGTTGCACCCCAACAGTCTGGACTATAGATCTGCTTAGGGTGGGGAGGAATTGGGCTATAATTGCAGGGAAAGGGGCAATTCCCCACTTTTATAAACCCCAAAGAGCTGTTTTCAAGCAATTTTTTCAGGTTTCAGCAGAAGTTTGTTGTGAATAACGTCAGATTTTTTTTTTCCATAGGAAAAGCCTGGTTGTTTTTGTTTTTGTTTTTATTGTTTTGTTTTTTTTTAATCTTTTCCATTTTTTTTTTATAGCCCCCTACTTGTACAGAACCATTTAACTGACAAGAGTCAGACTGGGATATCATCCTGCATGTAGGGCAGGGTAAGACCTGGTGAGGGAAACCAGAGTCAGACAAAACCTCTGAGAGCTGGGCAGGACTATGGAGACACGGCAAAGCCCAGCTGAGATGGCAGATCAAGGAGCTGGGGTCAAGATGAGCAGGGTGAGGGCCTGGAGACGAACATGGCTGCAATGCACGTGCAGGATAAGTGAATCTGGGGTCCATCACAAGGCTAAAAGCATCAGCAACAGTTCTACAAATGCAATAAGACACCTATTGCTAGAACAATAACACTTAGATGTATTCTTTGTCCAAAAAGTTGAAAAGACAGCATCAATAATATAAGCAGGAATATGCACAAAATGCACGAGAAATGGGAACTTTCAGATCAGATAGTTAGAAGCAAGTGTACCCTGACATGCACACATCTCCACATGCAAGAAAGATCTTCCTGGGGCTGTTTCCTGAACTGCAGCCTCGATGGTTGGTTGCATTCACAGAGCTCAGAGTTTGCAGAAGTAGAGATGCTGCTCTAGTGGGAAGAACTGGGACTGAGATTCCATAAATTGGCTTAGGATCCTGGTGAGATAGAGGGCTAGAAGAGAGGAGGGCAGGGCTTCAAACTGTTGGAAAGAGCAGGAATGCAACTTCTGTGACAGGAAAGCACAGCACCCCTTACCTGTGGGAAGCATTGGGGAGGTTCATGCTTACCAGTTAATCATGTAAAAATGGATTTTTTCCTTGCTAGGAATTTCGGTTTTGGACTAAATGTGCTTATCACATTCACAAGACTCTTTTGTGTTTCTGCTGTTCTGGATTTAATTTTAGCTCTAATTCTAACTTTTTTTTCCCACCTAAATCACAGTATTGTTCATCTAAAGCCATCCACATGACAGTTATTAGCAGGTAAATCCTTTCCTTTCAGTCCTTCAGAGCTAGTCAGATTTAATTCATTTACAGCTAACAAATGCCATCTAGTGGTTCCTATGGACTTAATTTAGGATCTAGTAAAATATAGCAGCTCGGCTTTGAATGGATAGAAATCATAAGCAATTAAGACAGAAAGGAGGACTACATGCTTAAGGCATACTGTAGTTATCTCTCATGTTTTTGTGGACTGAGAGGTAAATAAATACATATTGATCTGGTTGTGTTGATGTGTGATGTCTTCTTACCACCCATACTAGTTATAGAACGTCAGTATGAATCAAGTTAGTACAACCATGCTCCATTTTCTGAATTGTATGTCCACAGGCAGCCTTTTCTACACAATTTGAACCATTTTTTTTTTAACTCCTGCAAGCAAATACCATGATTCATGAAAGGTGTTTCCATGTAATTAAACCAGCAATGAGTCAGGCATCCTGTTAGTGCAAATTCATTAAATGAAAAAAAATTTCCCAAAGCAGAGATTTGTACAAGCCATGAACAGCTGTTTCATGCATTGGAGTCCATAGATGTAATACCTATGAAAACAGTGGATTGCAGAGATTTCAGAGGTTTGTAAAGTCATGATCAGTACATATCACTGCATATGAGGTTAAAAATGAGCTCAGACAAATTCACCTGGTGTTGATTCAGTCTATGATGTATAGGTATGTATGTGTATCATTCCTGGATGTACTGTCTAAGCCAGAATTTCCAGCAGTGCTGAAAATAGGCAGGATCCTCATTATTAAAAATTAGCTTATGTTAGTCTCACTTTATGAATTTTTTTGCCCTGAGAGGTATGTTAACTGATGATTATCTGGTAAAAGGCTCTGGATTTGGCTTCAGCCCTTGATGTTGATTCTAATGGTCTTATCTGGCTCAGAAACATTTTAAAGGTTGGCTGGTTTAGTAGATTTCCTAAATGAAGTGCATATAATCCTTTACCGGAAAGTATCAAATATGCACAGTCTTTATGCACTATATACACTGTATATACACTCATTCATTAAAATTCTGCCCTCTTTCACACTTCCCCTTTTGACTTTTATGTTTTCATGTCTTCATCCATCTCCCTTCTAGCTTGACTAAACAGACCAAGTGTTCTCCATACTGAAATAAGCATCTCATTTGCCAAACTGTGGCATATGAGTAAGGTGATAAGTTTGCCTGTTGCTACTTGGTGTATAATAAATTGGAGAACAAAGATTGTAAGTAAAATTACTCTAAGGTTTGCCCTTTGTGACCAGTTTAATGAATGACTTTTCACATACCATCTTTCAGGTGAATGGAGGTGAAAGACGAAGCTCATAAGCTGGTTGTTTGCAGTTCATAGTATGCTGACTCTAAAGAGAAACAGACTTTGAGGGGTCTCTTAGTCTCAGTTCATCCTGAAATATCTTACATTCCCACATAATGAGGTTAATTTAAACAGCAAAAAGTAAATTATCATATAGGGAATAATAGTGCAAGTGTGTTGCCTGTGATTTCAGTGAAGATGTAGTGTCCCTCACCAGCATTACAACAGGTCAAGCCTTGCCATAGACTTGGAAAAAGCCACCAGATCCTGAACAGGTAGGAGCTTTTCAGAAACTACAGGCAGCTAAACTTTTGATTGTAAAACATTGCTTGCTGTTGAACACTGAAACAACAGCATATTATAGGTTCAAAAAACTCTTAATGTTAAATAATTTATAGAAGAATCAGAAGATGCTTTGAGATTACAAGCAAAAAAAAAAAAAATATTATTTTTCAGTATAAAAGTCAGTTTAGATGGGCAACGCCCAGATGTGATCTCTCTTATATCATAGAGTATATCAGAGAGCTCTGTGATCAGTCCTCTTCCTCTGACTTCATGTTCTGTCCCTTCTCAAAGAACACAGATGAAGTAAGGGATAGGTCTGAGCTGCCAAATTCTTCCAAACCACAGAATCCAGCAACCCCTATCTTCTATTCTGCCTCCTCTTAGACAGGTTTACTGCCTCTTCTTAGGTAAGTTTAATGCAGTAGAATCATAGAATCGATTGGGTTGGAAAAGACCTCC
>JAWWEV010000043.1:9210326-9241247 GCA_035583235.1 Hafferia zeledoni
GATGTTTTGAGGTCCATGTCCGGAGATCAGGAAGGCAGTTGAGACGTTCTCATGAAAAACATTTGCAAGGAGTAACCATCGCCTGACGGGCAAACAGCAGGTGTGTCCTTGTAAGCTGAAATATCTACAAGATTCTCACAGAGCTGAAGCAGTTTGGATTGCTCAGAAATTCACTTTCTGAAAGCAATCTCTCAACACATGTCAATGCCCAGATCACATCTCTTCCGCTAACCACAATATGATTGGCCCATCCATCTCAGCACTGCACTGCCTGCAGCTGCCACTGCCCCTAACCCCCATCCCGTGTTCACAGCACTGTTGAGCCAGGTTGAACTGGGGAGCAATGGTCCACACTGCCTTCAGAGCAGTAAAGGAAAAGCGAGGGACAGTTTAGGGACAATCTACCTGACCCTGGTGTAGGACAACAGTGAGTCACTACCCTAGGGGAAAATTAAATTAATAAAAATTATTTTATTTAATGTTTGGTGCATTTTTTTGTTGTTGGAGTTTGGTGGTTGTTTTTTTTTGTTTTGTTTTGGTTTTTTTTATTAGTAATTTAATAATTTCCTCTCATGTTATTTATGTGATTTCTCAGGAATGTAAAATATCTATACAGAGTCTTGTCTAGAAAGAGTGAGTAATGCAATTCTACATTAAATACACTAAGGAGTTCATGAGGTTAAAAGGATAACATAATAAACACATTTCACGAACTCACACTTGCTCAACTGTTTACATTCAGATCTGTAGAAGAAACAAAATCTGATTAATGGAGCTACTCTGGTAGTTTTCATATTAACTGTTCAAATCCCCTTTTCTAGACATGAATGTCATAACATAAGTTAAATGTATATTTTACAAAGTTGTCATGATTTTTGTGTTGGAATCAAGGTCACTAATGAGCTTCAGTTCCATTTGACCTGGATAGGTCTAGAAACCTTTCACAATACTTGCTCTGTATTTATCCCCATCTTCAGTGTGATTAAATTAGTAGAGTTAAAATAACAGACACAACAAAATATAAAACCCAGCAGGGCCAAAAATATATCAGATAAGTAAGTTACATTTATGGTAACTGCTTTTTCATATATTCAGATGGATACACATGCTCTAAATCAAAAAAGGGATTTCTGGAATCTTGAGAAATTAATCAGCTTTCTGAATTTTATTCTCAGAGGATAAATGGATAGTTAAAAGTCTAGCCACATCTGCTAGATGTGTATATGCTGTCATATTGGACTAATGAAATAAAACATGAGGAGTCAATGTATCTGCTGAAAAGAACAAAAATAATATGATTCTCATAATTATGTGGAAGACATGCTTTTGGAATGGGAAGTTATAAAATACCTGCAGATCATTAAAAAAATAAAAAAGAGTGAAGATTTAAAATAATTCTATGATTTGAATATGAGAAATGTAATGGAGTGGGAGTTTCTAGAAATGAGAAGCTTAAGGGAAAGTTCTTATTAGATTAAATTATATCTGAGTCATTTCTCAGAGCAGGGATCAACAGTGGAGATTTTATAGCTAGGAGGAGATGAACAATATTTTAAAAGCCTTGTAATGTGTTAATTTCTGTTCTGGTACAATGTCAACATGAAAAAAAAAATCTGACTGTAGAAGAGGCTATTCAAAAACTAGCAGGTAACTTTCATGCCTCTGCAAGAACATGATTGGGAAAATATATTTCAGACACCTGTCCTAAAATTTCCTGCTAAAAGTGGGGAGGTTTATCACCCCACTGAAGGAGGAGCTAACAGTTCGAAAGTGCATCCACATGTTAACTTTTGAGAATACAAGGTGGTTAAATGTAATTTGTGAAAATGGTAATTAGCACTGACTTTTCCTGTTCACAATGACAATCTGATATGTGCTGGATCGTGGTCAGGTACAGGCACACAGCAGTTCCTTAGGGTCTCTGCCTAAGTGCAGAATATGTGGTGTTGGCCCAGTGCTGCCACATCTAAGGTTTGCAAAGTTGGATAACTCAGGATCCTTCCTGGCTGCTATGACATAGTTCTGTTTAATCTGTAAATTACTGAAGTGGGATAGTCTCCAAACCACTCTTCTGACTCTCAGATGAGAGTCAAGACTGCTTTCTTTGTATCTTCAACACACAGATGAAAACTAACATTTTCTGTCTTTATGCATTTAGTTTTTTGGTTTTTTAAAAAATATTTTGAAGAGGTATTTACTGTAATTGTAATGTCTTGTGTTGGGTCAGTGTTATGGAATAGCTATATGTACAGTTGTGAGTGAATCCTTCACAAATAGATTGATAGAACATGGCTGTGTCTGATCAACAAAATACACCTTGATCAAAATTTGAATGATGATATTAAACAAGACTAGAAATCATGCAGTGAACAGCTACACAGTTACTGCATAAAGGCAGAAGTCCTCTGGAGAGCAGACTACATGATCATGAATCATCTTACCCCTGAGTAATGACAATGAACAATTTTCCTGGAGAGAATCTTTCAGTATAAAAGAAACTATAACACAAAGGAGTTGAGAAACCTGCAGTGTTTGAGATTCTATCTCTGGTTTTAAACCAAAATTCTTGCTCACTGATGTAATTTGGACAAGATTAAAAAATCGTGCTCAAGACAAAAGTTTTAGCTCTCTGAGGACTCCTTGAAGCTTCCACTGACACCTTTCAGCTCCTTTCCAACTCTGTTCTTTAGAGAAATTTAAAGGAGATTTGATACAAAGGACATATGGAGGCAGAAATCTGAATTAAATAAATAATAACCTAGATATTAGACTTCATGTTTTAGACACATATATTTACAATTTTGCAAAGAAATGGAGTATTATTATTAATCAACTTTAGTGGGAATCATAAAACCCCTGATCAGAGAAATGGTTTGTCCCCAGCTGTCCAGCTGTGGAAACATAATCCAGGAGTCCTAAATATTCATGCCAACAGCATCCAATCTCACATGTCTTTTATACCAGTTGTAAAAGTCTTCTGGCAGAGGATGAAAGGTGCTGTACAAATATTAACCTATGCAATTAAAAATAACTTTTTTTCTAGTTTATACACAATACTCTAGGATGGAGGTTCCTGTCCCACACTTGTTCCATGCATAAGGGAGCTGTCTTGCATGCTGCCTTAAATATTTTCCTAAAGAAATAGATTAGCACGGTTTTTTATCCCACTTACGTAGTAACAATTTCTAATCTTTTTAATAAGGCATTCATATTGTATGCCAGTGTTGCATCACGTTATGTGAATTTGTTAGATGGCCATGTCCCTAGTCTTGTAATTCAAAATTATAAGTACTGCAGTCTCCAGAAAAATCATGAGGTGTGAGAGTTTATGAAAGCTCATGAATGCCACATCACATATGAATGCTTTCATAGTCATTTAAACATTATGTAAAGCTCAAGTATTGTGGCAAACACACACACAAAGGTAAATACTTTTTTAAAGAATAAACTATTACAGATGTACATTATATTAGATTTGGGTGAGCTCTAGGTTTTTATATTGGATTTGGGTGAGCTCTAGGTTCATCTCTGGAGATAAACTATTCACTCTTAGGCAGGGAGTTCTCATTCAGGTTTCAATTATTGTTTTCAGTGTGGATGGAAGTACCTGTGTCTCACACTGCATTTTTGAAGGGGGACACATTCTCAGAGGACATCTCAGCTGAATGCTCCTGCCTTAGCACTGCAACTCCATCCTCAAACTTCTCCCCTGTCAGAAAAAATCCTGATGCTCATTTTTTACTAATCTTATCAAAACTATTTCTCACTGACCTTTTGGTGGCCACATTGCTTCAAGGTCTATAAGAGTGTACTAACATATACTTCTTTTTCCATAGAAGTGACCATTTTAAGAGACTTCTGTCCCTGTGTGTTCATCTCTGGTTGTGATTTTTCATTCCCCTCAGTTATGCTGATACATTGAAATAAACACTGACCCGACCTAAAAAAAATCTGAAACACCATAGACGAAATTACTTCCCTGTTTCACTTCACAACATGGCACATAAAAAGGGGCAGGAAGCTGCAGCCCCATGTGGCAGCCAGCACTGGAGAGCAGGCAGCAACATTGAAAAACAACAGTAACATGGAGGCAAAATATATGCAAAATTGTACCTTTGAAAGGAAAAATCAGTTTTAAAGAGCTGGCTAAAAAAATTTTGCTGCAGGACAGGAATCCACAGGAAGTGTGCTAATTCACTACTTCAGCATTTTGGGCCATAGCATAAATTTCTTTCTCATGAAAATTTATACAGCAACAGGCCACAGGATGAACTATCATTTTGTTTCTCAGTAGATTGGTCTGAAGGTTTTCCTTAGAGAAAGAAAAGAAAATAGTAGCAAACTCACTCAAGACTTAATTTATCGGGAACGGTCCAACAAAATGGACCCTGTAAAAGCAATGTAAAAAGAACAGGTCCGAGGTTGCACTCATGTATAGCCCAGCTGCTAGCATTACCAGAGGTCAAACTTAGTTTTTTTTCAGCATGGTTCCTTGCACAGATATTAGTCTTTGTCTGTAATTTTGGCTATGTCTCTATTTTCCTAGCTCAGGTTAATCTAACACATCATCTGTCTTATTGTTTCTTTTAAAAAAACTCAGCAACTGACATTTACAAGTCACGGTATTTGAAATACTTTTCTTTGGGTCAGTTCGTTAAATTGCTTCAGATTAAATAAACAAAATCACAGTCTGCTATGTTTTGAGTAGTGTAAATTTATTTATATAGAATATGTGTTATTTTGGGGTAAAACCAGCAAGCCATATCCTTAATCCCTATAAAAAATTGCAGATCTACAGAAGTTATACTGTTTTCTGCTCTCTGAGGGTCTGGCACAGAATGTTCATTTCATGATCCAGACACACTTTAGATAGGTCTTTTACCTAAAAGCCACTGTTTTCAGATGATCAGAGTAGGAGCTGGGGTGTTTTTAAGAACGAAGGAACACTTCTTGATGGACCAAATATGACTTTTGCTGCTAATTTTCAGATAATGTTGAGACTAGCCCTCAGGATGCTTAAGATCAGATTTAAGGCTAGGTTCAAAAAGAAATGTGGATTTAAAACACAGCATATAGGGCTCATCTGGCCTAAGGCCTACTGAAACATGCTGTGACAGAGCTCAGGTATATCCCATGCTACACCTGCAGCCTAGCATGGCTAGATCAGCCACAAATCTCTCATTGATTCCCTGAGCCAGGCAGATGGGACTCATGCTGATGGCCTCAAGGCTGAAAGTCTGTTATTTCGCCTGGGAGAAGAATATACTGTGAGGCCTCACCATATGTTTTACACAGTTCTCTGGCCCTTCCCATGTAGTATATGAGGGCAAGATTTGCCACAACATAGTCCCACAAGTGGCAGCCATGTGGTGCCTGAACTAGACAACATGGATTGCTACAGAGGGCTGTATCTGACAGTCTTTCTCCAACTTACATGCCCTTGTGCAATGAGGATTCAGAGTTTGAAACAGATTCATGTGCTTTTGTTAAGTATCTATTTTTCTTTTTAAAATGTTTTCCTTCTCTAGCAGTGGTTACAGCACTGCATAGGAAGTCAGAGCTTTAAGCTACTCTCCCTTCTTGTATCTCATTGAGGTATATCCACATGGGTACTTCTCACATATGAAGGAGGTAAGATCAAAATGAATACTGCCTATTCTGCTTGTCAGAGTTGAGCCACTCTGTGTCCAAGAATGAAAAAGTCACTGGCTCAGAGAGAGTGCATGGTGTAGCCTGGCAGATTTTTTGATTTCTGGTCAGTTTTTCTTGTCTCTCTGGGTATTTTAAGCTTTACAGGTTTAATTTATTAAAAAGGTGGAGGGTGGAAGCAAAGAAAGCTATACTATCTTTCTTCAACTATCTCTATGATAACGAAGTTTCCTTTAAAAGCTGGAGACTGACTTCAGTTTATGCAGTTAAGAATATGTGTTTAAATTTTTGTGCACAAATCCTGTACATTCTTTCCCTTGTCGAATTTATAGGGATGCGATCAAGCTCTGCTCTGCATGTAACTCCTACACTGTTGGTGGTGATCTTTGTACTAGTATCTGAAACTGGATTTGGACCAGTGGAAATGTGGTTTGTTGATAAATATTTCTTAAACTCTCATTTTGAAAAAAACACTATTAATAAAAGAAGAATCCTGAATTCTTCTTTTTTTTTATAACCAAAATAGAATGGGGCAAATCCACATCATGTTTTTCCTAGATACTGAATTTACCAAATACTTAAAGAAAACATATTTAATAGAATGAGTGCATATAACTTTATTACAAACTACATAAAACCCAACAGAAGTTCGACTAAATGTTTAAACCATTAACTCTTTTAATAACTTTAATTACGTTTTAATATTATTTTCTGTTTAGGGATGGATACAAAGTCCCCATAAACCACATATGTAGAATTTTGGCACTTTTTCATTACCCTTTTGCAGTCAGTTCCAAAAGATTCTATTCATGTTTAAAATAGAATCCATCTTTTATTTAGTTTCAAAGTATTAAAAAAGGGGAAATGTTTCTAAATAGAGACACTGAATAGAACAATATAATTTTATTTTAAAATTTTTCCCATAAAAAAACCCACCATGAAGTTGTTTTACAGACTTCAATAACAAACTCAGAGGTAAGTCCTGCTCCCATTTAGGGGTTGTGTTTGTATTTCTGTTTGAAAGAACCAGTGGTGTTATAAACAGTGCAAATGTAACCATGCAGTTCTTCTTCAGCATGTTTCCTTCTCCCAAGCTGAGTTCGTCTTAAGGTGCTGCTGACTTTGCACACCTGTGATAATTGCTTGTGTGAAGTCAGACATCTTTAAGATGTTTGTCTACACCAGCCTTCTGGGGATGCTTCCCCAGTCTGTGTGCTGAACTCTGGTTCTGCCTCACCTTTGAGCATCACCGGCCTGCTGAGAGCTGACTCTGGCTGGACCTTCCTGTGCCCACTCAGCTCATTCTCCTTTTGCAATCAGTTCCCCTTCTGCTTATTCCTAGAAGTAAAAACACCTGACATGAAGTCACACCCTTTTCCATCCATTTATAAAGGGGCTGCAGCCCTTATTTACTGGGTGTTACACTTCAAAGAGTCTTAGCTGTGGTTTTGCAATGCTTCCCAGTCAAGACAATTCTGGCAAGAAGAGACTTGCTAAATATCCTGTTTCTAAAACAGTAATAGCAAAGCTCCTTATCTTACCAGAAACTTTGCCTTGAAGAAGTACAAAAGAGTTTCAACACTTTAACTGTAATGAGAACTATCTGGTAAGTACAAGAATCTGATCATAGCTGTTTCATGTTATTTTGGTTCTTTTCAAATATTTAGTTTTTCTCTGTGTGCTCCTATGTCAGTATCCTCTACTAACAACCCCTTAGCTAATACATAACTTGTTAAGCAAACCTGTAAAAGGGTTCTGCCTGTGCCAAAGATGATCCTTGATTCTTGGAAATCTTTAGCAAAACACAACAAATGCTAGAAATCAAACTCCCTTGAAAAAATGTCTCTGCAAGTCCAGCGTGTTCAGGAAGTAAAATTCTGTTATTTGTGTTTGGTTTTGAGCATTAGAAAGCAAACCACTAGATTCACTTGAATTTAAATCAGCCAGTGGAATTATCTCCCCGATAAATACAGGGACTTGGAGCATGTCTGGAATAAGAAGCAGCATTGCAGGAAGAGGGTGAAAAACCCTGTTAAAGAAATGGACAAGGCTTACTCTTTTTGCATATGCTCAAGTCTGAGGCCCTGAATCCAGGTATGTGTGAGGAGGTGACACATCTCTCTGCTTCCGAGAACAAGACACCCTAAACAGGATTGGAAGGAGGGGGGATCAAAACTAAATGGACAGACAAGGAGGATAGAAGTATCTGATGCTGGCTGAAAATGAAAAATCATGTGGGGTATGGGGGCTAGGAAAGAGTCCAGGCCACTGTTACTCAAGTTTTAGCTTGAAATCATATATTTTAATGTTCTCTACTAGATGACTGACAGCTGCAATCAACAGAGAAAATTAATAATCCTAATTGTATCTAATTTTTACCATCCTGCTAAATCAAGAGCATTACACACTTAGGCTTGAAACCCAGGTAAGTGAGCATCTTTTAACCCCAACAAGTCGAAGTTCACCCTTGTTCAAAAGACGCCTATGCCTGACACCCTGCTTACAGTTTGACTCATCAGTCCATTGATGACTCCAGAAAACTAGATTAGAAAGTGTGACCCTCTGTAATTCAAGGCTATGATATATGTATCTGGGAGTTTTCAACAGAAGGCTTTTTACAAGAAAAATGTAAGCTTGTAGAAATTTAAGAAGTTAGAATTTAGAAACTGAGGTGGTTTTTGGTTTTGCTTGTTTGTTTTGGTGTTTTGTTTGTTTATTTTTAATAATTTGCTAAAAGTATCTTTCTGGTATAAAGGGAAAAGTTCTAGTGGGGAAAAAAAAAGATAGTGTAAGAAAGTGGATCCCGCTGAGCCTCTCACATGCGGGAGTATTTGAACCTGTGTCTTGCACAGCCCACACTGGTTTATCCATTGAATCCTTCTCTTGTTCTTTCTCTAGACTAATGAATAGTCAGTCATTCTTATACATGATCATCTTCAGGAAAAAAAAATTCTGATCTATGCTCTTGACTTAGTCTCATGCAGCTTTAAAGTTTGCTCTGTCTATTCAAAAACACTTGTGGAACAATCTGTGTTATACGCAGAGCATTTGCTCTTTGTCACTTTCTCTGGTTTGTTTTCATCAGCTAAAGTGATAGATTAATGATGTATCAGCACTCCCTCTGCAGGGACCCGACTGAGTTTTCTCTGTCCTGAGTTAGTGCCCTAGTCAAGAGAGACTTCTGATCCTGTACAAGGGGCAGAGGGAGAGTAATGAGACAGAACAAAAGAAAGAACTCAGGTTTTTTTCTTTGAAGCAAAGAAGGAAAATATTTAAATCCCTCAAAAATCCTGAAGAGGAGAAAAATTCATTTATTATCAGGAAGAGAAAAATTCATTTATTATTAGTTCAGGAAGTTAGCTTTGCAATGAACTACATACATAGCATTTGAGTTAACCCTTTTTACTTTATTAATATCTTTTATAATATAGTTGTACTTGAATGTGACATATTATTCCAAAAATGATCTTTTTAATTGCATATATTGTAAAGGTAACATGATTTCATTGTACTTAGTATTTTCTTTTTTAACACATCAGAAACTACAATTTACTGTCTCTAATTTCACATGACATAAGTATATCTTGCATTTCAACACAGCCAGGCGTTACTTCTTATCAATGCTTTCCCATATAGCAAATCCTCCTGTAGGCTCTTGGTTTCTCAGTGCAGCATGAAGATGATGCCAAGCATTCAGGTGAGCCCAGCTGTCACATATTTCTACTGTTTCTGTGCAAATTTAACTTGTGTTACTTTTTTTATTGCATTCCTAAGATGTAAAGGAAAACTTAAAGCAATGATGTGGTACATTTTGCTATGGATGTATATGATATTTAAGATTAAAGCTGTTCATAAATTTTGGGGGGGGGGGGGGGGGTTTGGTGTTCCTTTTTTTTTTTTTTTTTAATCTGAGTTTCTTACACTCAAACACTCTGCAAAAGGGGCATGCTGGTGTTTACCTATGCCCACAACTCCAGTAGTTCCAGCTACTGTAGAAATGTCACCTCTAAACCAGGATAACTCAATGAAAGAATCTTCCTTAAAAACAATGCTTAATAATTGAAGGTTTGGATTTGTATGATGATAATCCTTCAGACACTTTCTACAAGCAGAGGATTAAAATTGGCATAGAAGCTCATGCTTGTGCCAGTGATCATATCCTACAGATAAAGACAGTTTTGTTTTGTGTCTCTGTTATGCTAGAAATCAGTTCTGGCTTGTACTCTAGTCCTGGTGCACATCCCTCAGATGTGGAGAGACCTCTGCACCTCAGAGCATACCTGCTTTGCACAATGAGCATTAATGTTATCCAAGACTTCTTATGAACACTAAAAAGACAAATTGTCCTTATAGCACTGCATCTAAGTCATCCCATCTTCATGGAGGGACAGTGCACTCCCACAACCACATTGTCCTTGTGAGCTCATTCTGCAGCTCTGCACTTCATAGATGGAAAAGTGTGATCTCAATACCTTCTTCCCATGACCTTTTGCTGAGAATGAACACATATTTGATGTTTAACTTTTGGTGTACATCAGTCTGCTGGAGTTTAAATATTTATGGCTATGCTGGAAAACTAATTGAGCAGCCAACCTCATGCAGATGTAGAAGATGTTGCACTAACTGTACTGTTTCATTTTCTCTAGTATAGCTCAATGTTTGAAATTCATAATCTTTCTGATACAAGTAGAGTTGTGTCATACAAGGCATTTGTCTCAAATTATTTAAGGTTAAAAGCAAAAGAGTGTGCTCATCCAGTCCAAACTCCTGCATAATATGGATAATTTACAAAATTAAAGGTTGAAATTCTGTTTAATGCAATGTGCTTTTAGGTGAATGATAGGAGCTTCTTTGTTCTAAGACTTGCAAAAAATTTAGCTAGTTCTTATTCCCCAGAATTGCCAAGGGGATGTGTATATGTTAACTCTTTTCTATTTTATTATTGACTAATATTTTCCTAATAATAAAATATACAAGGTATAACTAAAGCCTGCTGGAATTCCTCTACAGTCCATGTCCTCAAAAAACCAAAATAATCAAAGCTGGGTCACATTCAAAAAACACTTGGTTTGGCCTAGGGAAAAAAAAAAAATCTGGTTAATTTTCTTCATGAAGCTAAAGATTAAAAAAAAATCTACTGTGCCACAGCAGTAAATCTGCTTAATAAGCAGCCTCTGACCAGAATAAACTGTTAAAAGTTATTGTTACTATTTTTATCTTATTATGCAAGAGGAATTACACAGGAAAGTTAAGAATAGAGATAAAAGCCTGTGTTATGAATGTTTTGTTCAAAAAGTTTAATGATCTGGTTTGTTAGGATTTTCTTGCAAAATACTAAAACTTAATAGGTAGTGTTCTTGTATTTCTTTTCTTCTGTTTTCTTTCTGTGTAATAAATTTGAGCTACCTGCACTGCATCACACTGGGTTTCCTCAGTGGTTTGAAGCTTGGTGGCTGCAACTGAATGAATAATATTTGACTGACTAAAAGGCAGTCATAGTCTAACCTGTAATTGTTAATCATGCACAAAGAAAATAAGGGCCATGTTAATAAATTTCATTAAGTGCAGGCTACTTAGTCCGGGTGGAGTGGCCTTGTGACTGAGGTGCCACACTGGGAGACAAGAGCAGTGGCATTTGCCTTTCACAGACCTGTAGTGTCACTTAGGGCAAATCAGCATTTGTCCCTCTTCCTTTACACGCTGCCACTACCTCAGTTATTAAGGAGTACAGTACCTAGCCTAAGCCATTTCACTCTGTACTTTTGAAGACATATCTACAGTGGTACATGCTCTAGCCTGGAGCTCAGAGGTAGCACAAAGAATGGCGATATTTATTTTACAGAAAGTGACTGAAACAATGTCTAATGCATGCTTGACACAGAGGCAAGAACTCAAAATTCTCATGTGTAAATGTATATATACTAGACTATACAAGGACTCGCTTCTGATTCAGGAAAAGGGTATCTTTTAGGTATTCTATATATAAAATAGATTGCTTGCCAGCTGGAGCCATTCAAAAAAGTGCTGAAGATATTTTCCAAGTCAAACCCAGTCATTATCATATGAGTTTTCCTTTAAAAAGTAAATTGGAAGAAAACTAAATCTGGACAAAAATTGAAGGTTATTCTGGACAGACACATGAAGGATTAGTGTAGCTACAATCCTCTCAAAACTCCTGCAAAACTAAAACACTTTAATGCATTAGATTGAGGATCTCTTCTATATGAAAAACAGATGGGCGAAGCAAGTAGAAGAAAAGTCATGCTGCAGAACACTAAAAATATTTAAGAAAGAAACCTTCTAATGAAGCAAAAAAATACTTCATTTGGCATGTTTTCTGGCAGAAAACGCTCACATCCACTGTAGAGAACTTTTGAAGATAGTGCTCTGTTCTCTCTGGCTGATTATTCAAATGCTGCTGTAGAAATCATACAGTCATGATTTAGAGCTTCACTCAAACTGCATTGAAGTTAAAGTCAAAGAGTGTTATATGCCTTTCAGTAAAGGGTTGAACTAGGAGTAAGACTGGTTAGTCAGCCTTAGATTTAAAAAAAAAACCAAACAAACACAAACCCCCTAAAAACAAACAAACAAACAACCCCACCACACTTTGAGACACTAGGTATCAGAGCAGAATGCCAAAAGATTTTAGAAAAGGGAGGCTCTTTACTTCTTTATTTTTTTTCTAGCTGCTTAAGCTTCTAAGACCATTACATAGCAGTTAAAACCAACAAGAAAATGAAAAGCGTTCTGTGTATGAGTGACAGTGGTAAAGTCTTCTGCTCACCTAGAGACAGGTAATGCCATATTAGAGAAAAGAAGTGCAGTTCTAATTTTCTGGCTTTAGTGATTAAAACCAGATGCTTCAGAAAAGATGTAAGGGATTCACAATAGGAATAATTTCTTCCAGAAAGATTCCTTTTAATCTTTCACATAAAAGAGATTGATTTAAACCTGAAATAGGGACTATTCAAAGCCTTTCCAATATCCTTTTTTTCTGTCTTTAATTATTTTAGCTCTTGCTTTTCTTGTTATAAGTATAAATGACAAGCTCTTTTACATCTGATAGGGAGATAATTGAAGACAAGTTCTGTTACATTCTGTTACACACAGTTGATAAAACTATTATTTGCTGTTTATATGGAAAAGAAATTAAAGATGTTACTATGTACAAATATTAATTGCACTTATCCAAGTCTATTCAGCTAATTTATAAGGACTAGGCCATTAAACAAGAATGGAGATGGCACATAATATAAATCATAATTACATTTAATGATTTGCATCACTGAGATATTCAGCTGTAACTAATGGGTCAAACTAGAGCCTTTGTTTTGAAGAGGACTACTTTTATATTGTTAACTAGTAGAAGAACTGTTTTTAAAGAGTGAGCTTAAATTGTTAATGAACTCATGATGACTAGTCTCTAAAAAAAGTATGGTGAGAAATACAATCATCCCTATTTAAGGTGTTTTCCAAATCTGCACTGAGTGACAGACACTGTGAGGCTATTGACAAGCACTCAAAGGCTAAAATTAAAAAAAAAAAAACCCAAACAAAAAAACAAACAACCAAACAAAAGACAGCAAATGAACAAAAGAAAGCTTCTACATTTTCTTTTAATGAACCTTCTTAGTTAACTGTTTTTATACAAATGTATTCTTGCTTCCCAAACAAATCCCGTCAAATACTAAAGCTATAGCTTGCATCTATGTTGGGCAAAGAAAGATCTAGGAGTATAAATGATGAATTAAGGTTATGAAGAAGGCTTTGAGAATGTTTCATTTTTTGATTCAATTAAAAAAAAAAAAGTTGTTTGCTTGTTTTTTAATTTCCCTATATTCCAACAGAGGCAAAAGCTGTAAAACTGTGTTCAGCTCTATCTTAAATTAAATATTTCATTAAGGAAGAACTGTTCATGTTCTTCACCTCCCACCTCTCAGCAGAGACTCAGCTATTGCACAAAGTTTTATAGTGTGTGTCTGTTTCCTAGTAATTGATCCAGGAAAGGACAGGGGCTGGGAAAAAAGGTGGGAAGCAGCAAGCTATTAAGTAGTTCATCTGACTCTCAAGTGTCACATAGTCTGTGACATTCTCTTTACTTTAGCCTAGAAGAAATAAAAGTATTTTTATTTTTCACCATGTACCTACATCCCACTGAAATCAACAAGGCCATAGCATAAACTGGAGCCTTAAGGAAGTTGAATAGTGACAGTCAGTTCTGGGATCAGCTTGGTATTTGTTATACTATGAAAAACCAGTCAGGTTTCCCTTCAGACATTGTCTGTCTCCTGTCATTCTTCTGACATCCACAGGGCCTGAAGGCTGAAAGCTGAGCATCTCTTACAAAGGGCAACCTCAGCCAGCTCCTCTTGACAGGATTTTGATGCAGAACAGCAACAAGAAGTCAGGCTGAGGAGATCCTCTACATCTGTTTTGAGCAATTAATCCCCTAGAGGTAACTCCACTCACATGAAACTAATTTTGCAGTGTTTTAGCTAGAATGAGATTGAGTGAGCAGACTGGAAATTGAAGAAACTTGGTATTTATTTTGTGAAAACAAATGAAGAGGCCATTAACCTTCCAATAGACATGATCACTGTATATGTTTTTAAATACTAGTCTCTTCTCTTCCCAGGCTTGAGAACTGCGAAACAGCCTTGGTGACAGTCAAGGTGATGCTACTTGTCAACACTGAACCAAAACGGATTATTGTGATGAGAAAATCACAAATCTCCAAACATAAACATGAAACCTAACTCCAAAGACTCCTGCAGCCTCTCTTGTTATCAATCAGCTGTAGGTTAAATTCTGTCTTAGAGAAAAAAGTAATCAAGGTTTATTTCTGAGTGCATTAATATAATTTCCTAGACCTCACTGAAATAAATGAATCCCTCTCTTAGAACTTAGTGCCTATTTGGACTTGAAAAAAAGAATGAAGCCCTTGTATTCCTAGAATGTCTGAGACCAAAAAAACCCAAAAATGGTCAGTTCTATTACTATGTTTTCAGATTTGCATAAATTCATTAGATTGTATGTGCATACATTTTATAATTCCACTGCCAATGTAGAGACATGAACGACAGCCTTAGTCTAGATGTATTTGGTTTTGTGCATAGATACAAATACTTTACAAAACAAGGTTTCAAAACCTCTTTGCTCTGTACTGGCATGAAATCAGTGTTAAAAATTGTTATCTTTGATCAAGATCAGCTACAGATTATTTTTTGTTATTCCCAGTAATTAATTCTCATGTAATACAGGCTGATCAAAATTGAAAAGTCCCACAGAATAAGCAATACTTTAAAATGATGCTTTAGGGGTGTACCTATCCTCTGTGATCTGGGGGCAGATGAGTTAAGATACCTTATAGCATTTTTATTTTTTGACCACCTCCATCTCCACATTACTTCCAAAGCATTTTGCAACTTACTACCCAGTTTTACTTGTAGCTGACAAAGGGATATCAAAATATTATTAAAACTTTGGTAGGCAAGTAGAGGAGGAACACCAAGATAACGACCCCAAAAAGAAAAATAAAATCTTCAGTGAAGTCACCTATGTTACTGCTAGATACTTCATAAACGACACAGGACAAAATTGTATGAAAGTCACAGGAAAACAGGCTTTATAAACCTTGCTTCTCCTGAAAGTGCTTGTCTTGCTTCCTGGCTGTGTACAAAGAAATTCTCAGGGTAGACACTATTTAGCCACAGCTCAGTGTGAAAGAATCTCATTAGTATCTTGATCACCTGCAATCTCTGATGCTAAACTATTTTGGAAACATTTATTTCTTCTGTGTTAAAAAGTCAAACACAAATTCAATCTCCTTTTGGTGTACCTCTGACAAAATAACTTCAGGACGAACTTCATTCGCTTGCTTGGAGATGTTTTGTAGTACTGACTGCAGGCATACCTACTGGGGAGAGGTGCTCTTTGGACTTTCTAACACATTGCCTAAGCAATATACACAGCTTTTCATCTTCAGGCTCCCTCCTCATTTACTTCAGTATTGAAAATAATTTTAATGTTTTAATTACCTAGACAAATGTAAACTTGCCAGCCAAACATATTTAACTCAAAGATGAATTTAATCCACTGCTTCCAAATGGCAGGTTAATCATAGAATCATAGAGTGTTCTGGCTTGGAAAGGACTTTTAAGTTCACCTAGTTCCAACTCCCCTGCCATGGATGGGAACACCTTTGACTACACCAGGTTGCTCAAAATCCCATCCAGCTTGGACTTGAATACTTCCCAAGGTGGGAAATCCACGACATCTCTGGGAATTCTGTTTCAGTGCTTCACCACTTTCACAGTAAAGAAAATATTTAATTAAGTTACAGCTTAAAACTAAATTGATGTATGAGTTTGTATGTAGCGATGGATTTACAGTATCTGGAATGGAAAAAGTCCTGCCAGAAGTGGACTTGTGAAGATGAAGAAGCTAATCCAATTGCCTTAAAAACAGAGGTTTTTACTGTTGTATAGATGCACAAAATGGATTCCCTTGTTATTTTTTCCTAAGTCACTCTTCCCCTTCCCAAAATACCCTGAGACAACTGTTGTCCCACCCCTTAGGAATGTATGTAGTGTTCTGGAAGGAAGTTTCAAGAAGTTGCCTCATTGGTTCTTATTTACTCCTTTCTATTGGTTGTTAACCCTGGATTTCTATTGGCAAAAGTCCAAATTCCCCCCTTGCTCACTAATGGTGGTATTTTGATCCCCTCAAAACCTTTATATACCCTTACCCTTGAGCAATAAACTCTCTCTGGTTCCTCTCCTGTGGTCTCTGTGTGGGTCTTTACAGGCTCCGTGGGGAACAGCAAGGGGAACACATCCCCTCTGGGTAATGGGTTAACTCCCAGGACCTGGAGCCCCTCCCCCCCCCCCAGCTGTTGCATTAGTATCCTGTCTTAATATGACTGTGGTGCAGAGATGTAGGGATAAGCTCATTTGAAAGGTAAAAACATATAAGGAATTATTGCTGCTTTCCAAAAATTTTACATGCAATAATGAGATTGATATGAACCTTTTTTTTTTTTTTTCCCTATCTGAAATACTCAAGGATTTGTAAGTCATTGAATTTTAGAAATAACAGACTCTCTTGTTCTAAGCAGGGACATGTCTTGAGCGCTCTCTCTTCATGGAGCTCTTTTCTGGCTAAATCGGATAGGTATTTGTTTCCACAGTTATTTTTAAGATATCAGACAGTATCTTTTCAGCCCTCAAATCCAGGTAGATATTTGAAACAGGGACAAGGTTTTATTATTGACTGAATCAAGTGATCTAATTACCAAAGAGTTTTAGCTGTTTCTTAAGAGATACTGTAACCCTTGTTCCAATGGCAGTTCATGTCCTCTATGTATCCAGAAAGGTAGTTTTATCTAATTTAGAAAATGCTTTGCTTGGCAGCAGAATAACTGTTCTGACTGACATTAAAAAAGAACTATTGCTAGCATTGCCATAAATTGGTGGTCACTTCCCCCTATTCCTGGCAGAACAGGAAGAAGATCTGTGCTTAAGAAAATGTCTGACTGGATCTGCTCTTGGACTGTTACAGCCATTTTCAGGGCTGAATTGCTTAGCTTACAGCAAGCACAACCAGGATGATTTCTGTGGGATATTTAGTCATAAAACATGAGTTATTATGAAAATTTACTTTCATTTAGGGAGCATCATTTTTGGAAAGGGACTCCATAAGGAAAAATCCATTTTAGGAAGATACAGATATTGTGAAATGTGAAGGGACATATTGAAAATACGGAATTAAGAAACACATAATCAGTGGCAAACACTGATAAGTAGGTTACTGTGCTATCTAAAGAACTATTTTTATGTTTTACAGTTTTCCTCACTTAGCACTCATCATGTCACTGCATGCTAGCTCACACTAATGATTATCATGCAGTGAACTCAGTATGTCTTTTATATAGTATATAGTATGGACTATAAGTTCTCATAAAAATTAAAGCACATTGAGGTCTCAAAAAATAATACCATGAAAAAAGAATCATTGGACAAAATCCAGCTTGGAGATTTATTCCATTTTTTTATGTGAAAAATGTGAGTGTACTTTATGATCCCTCTGGGTACAACAGTTCTTAAACCTTGTGAGTTTTAAGATGAGTATGTGAAACCATACAGATTTGAATAAGATTTATGAACAGTGTACACTTAAAATTATTGTCTACAAGTAGCAAAAAAAAAAAAAAAAAAGACCATCTCATCACTAGTTTCTTCTCACCCTGAACTTTCCCTTTAAATCTTATAAACTTAATAAAAGAAGCTAGGGGAATGTCACAAGTTTAAATTGTTTTTCTATCATCAGGTCAGTAAGGTTTCATGTATTTTCAGGCAATTCTATGATTTACAGTTCTCACATTCCAGTCTGGTTATGACTACAGCAAGGTCCTAGCGACTGTCACATCCATGAGTCACATTATTAATCCACTGCCAGACTCTGTTTGAACTGCTACACTTGTAAAGGAGCCAGCCTGAAACTTTTGGTCTTTGCAGGCTGTCTGCTAGATCCATAGTGAGTGAAAACTAAAGTTTCATAGACCTCAATACAATTCCAGCCAAGCACAGCCACTGATAGTCCCTTGTTGCTTATCTCAACTCCTGTTGACTTATTAGGTGTCTAAACAACAGTAGCATGGAAGAATGAGTGACAGAACATGTACTTTGTAGACACACTAGAAAAATATTTGATGATGACAGTGACAAGAGAATATTTCTGGCTCACTAGTTCATGGAGATAAATCCTAGGAACTTACTACATTCAATAATACATTTTAGCAATCAGTTGTTCTAGTTTTATCTTATTAATTCTGTATCATGAAGACATTGGTGTTAATAACAATTTTATTCATGATGACATGGATCTAGAGGTAGGCAATACAATTAAATTCCTCTCATGCTGAAATCTTTTTCTGAGCAGCTCATAGGCACAAATATTCGCTTAATACAAGGACAAGAATTATGTTAAAACATATGAAGAGCACAATTGTATCACAAATATATTTTAAATTTTGAACTTTTTTTTTGTATATACTACTGAAGACTGATTAACAGACAAAGTCCTTTTGCATGATGCATTGTTGAGAAATAGCAGCAAAATTATTGCTCTTTATCAGGAGAGGTCAGACTTGAATCTAGATGGTGAAAAAATCATGAGACTAAATTAACTACCCTATATCACCAGTTTAGCAACTGCTGGTTTCCTTCTCTGTTGTGGAAAAAGTGTTTAAGATGGGATTTTGAGGGAAGTAACATGACAGCTATGTGACTGTTAAATGAAATTAAAAATCAAAATATCAAAAGTTACATGCTTCAAAATTCATAATGATTGAAAAATGCATGGTGAAAAGCAGAGATAAGATTGGAGATGAAGCTGGTGTTTCAATATGAATGATGAGATGACAGGAGGACCCTTAAAATTAAGGCAAGCTAATGTGATGCTACATTTGTCAAGAGAGGTCACAAGTTAGGCAAAATGGAGGTGACATTAAAATAGCTGTCACAGCAGGTTTGGTATGTAAGACTACTTTTGCCAAAGCATGACAAAGGATATTTGTACTAGAAGTGCAAGATGATGAAAGTCTGGACAAAACCTTCAGCTGAAGATGGTTAGGAAGGGAGGTTTCCTAGATTTGTTATATGGAAGGAACATGACTACGCTGATATTGTTCAGACATGGTGTTCTAGTGTGTAAGTGATGATAGCTATGGCCAGGCAGATATCATCCTGACTGTCAACGTGATTGAGGAAAGGCATCATGAAACATATTAAATTAGCAAAACCAGGATCAAGCAAAAGTAGGAACAACAACTACTATTTGTACATTCATAGTATGCAACTCAATTTGTATTTGCAGAAAAAAAAAAAAAAACCCACCAGAAATTAGTGTGAACAAAATCATAGGATCATTTATGTTGAAAAAGATCTTTAAGACCATCAAGTCCAATCATAAACTCAACACTGCCAATTCCACCACTAAAGTATGTCCTTAAGTGCTCTGTCTATACGGACTTTTAAATGCCTCCATGGAGTGGGCAGTCTGTTCCAGTACTTGACAACACTTTTAGGGGAGAAATTTTTCATAACATCCAACCTAAAGCTCCCCTGGAGCAACTTGAGGCCATTTCCTTTGTTGTACGCTTTTTACCTGGGAGAAGACCAACCCTCACCTGACTACAACCTCCTTTCAGGTAGTTGTAGAGAGTGATAAGGTCCCCCATGAGACTCCTTTTCTCCTGGCTAAACAACCCCAGCTCCCTCAGAGAATCCTCATCAGACCTGTGCTCCAGACTCTTCCCCAGCTCCACTGGCCCTCTCTGGACGTGCTCCAGCACTTTAATGTCTTTTAGTGAGGGCCACAAAATTGAACACAGGATTCAAGGTGCAGCCTCACCAGTGCCGAGTACAGGGGGATGATCCCTGCCGTGGTGCTGCTGGCCACTCTGTGTCTGATACAAGCCATTGGCCTTCTTGGGCCCACATCCTTTTCCTCTGGGCAGCTTTCCAGCCACTCTTCACCCAGCCTGTAGCATTGCATGGGATTATTTTGACCCAAGTACAGGACCCAGCACTTTGCCTTGTTGAATTGCATAACACTGGCTTTGGCCCATTAATCCAAACTGTCCAGACCCCTCTGTAGAGACTTTCTGCTCTCCAACAGATTGATGCTCCCACCCAGCTTGGTGTCATCCACAAACTTACTGAGGGTGCACTCAATCCCATTGTCCAGATCATTGATAAAGATATTAAACAGGACTTCCCCCAATACTGAGCCCTGGGGAACACCACTAGGGACTGACTGCTAGCTGGATGTCATTCCACTCCCCATCCCTCTCTGTCCAAGCCCTGATCATTCAAATTCTCCAGGCTGCTGTTGGACATGGTGTCAAAGACTCTACTGAAGTCCAGGTAGGAAACACTCAGAGCCTTTTCCTTGCCTACTAAGCTGGTCAGCTGGTCATAGAAGGAGATCAGGTTGGTCAAGTAGGACCTGCATTTCACAAACCCACATTGGCTGAGCCTGGTCCCCTGGTTGTACTGCACATGCTGCATGATAGCACTCAGGATGATCTGCTCCATGACCTTCCCTGGTGTTGAGGTCAGACTGACAAGGCTGTAGCTCCCCAGATCCTACTCTGGCCCTTCTTCTAGATGGGTGTCACATTTGTAACCTTCAAGTCAATAAGGACTTTTGCAGTTAGCCAGGACTGCTGTTAAATGATGGAAAATGGCTTGGTGAGCTCTTCTGCCAGCTTCCTCAGTAACCTGTGGTGGATTCCATCTGGCCCCACAGAGCTGTGTGTGTCTAACTGTTATAGTAGGTGACTGACCATTTCTTTCCCCTTGAATTACAGGGAGTTCAATCTTCTCCTTGACCCTGTCTTCTAGCTCAATAGACTGGGTACCTGGAGGAGAACAGCTAGTCTTGCCATTAAAGCACAGAAGGCACTAAGTATCTCAGCCTTTTTCTCACCCTTTGTCATTATGTTTCCTCTCACATTCAGTAAAGGATGGAGACTCTCCTTAGCCCTCCTCTTGGTGCTGATGTATTTATACAAACATTTTTTAGTGTCTCTTACCGCAGTGGTCAGACTAAGTTCTAGCTGGGCTTTGGCCCTGCTAATTTTCTCCCTACATAACCTCACAAAATCCTTGTAGTCTTCCTGAGTTGCCTGTCCCTTCTTCCAAAGATCATAAACTCTATTATTTTTTCCTCAGTTCCAGCCAAAGAAATGTGTTCAGCCAGGCATCTTCCCATTCCTCCTTCTTCTTTTAAACATATGGGGACAGCCTGCTCCTGTGCCTCTAAAATTTCCTTCTTGAAGAATGCCTGAAACAAAAGGATTTGGAATAATGTTCACAAGGAATAGAAAGGGAAAAGAAGAGAAGTATACAGGAAGAATCAAATGAAAAAAGAGCCAGGAAAAGTTAGATTTACAAAACCCAAAGGAGGACAAGTTTTCAAGAAAAGCAAAGGTAACAGTACTGAAGACATTGTGGGCAACGTCAAAGAGGATGACATCATATTACTTGAAAGAACTTCAAAAAGTTTGTGGAGATTGTGGTTAAACTCCAATAGAACCTGTGGAGTTTCCCAACTTGTAGATATTTAAAAATTATTTGGAGATCATCCCAGGCAAGTGGCTCTAGGTGGCCCCACACTTCAGTGGAGGATTTGGACTAGGTAACATCCTCACGTCCCTTCCAACCTCAACTGTTTTGTAATTCTGTGGAATTTTGTTTATGAATTCTTGAGAAAAAAATGTGGATGTGGTTTTACAGGAGTGAAAAACATGGTCTGAGAGAATCTAGGGTGGATTTGGTGGATGTGACTCCATAAAAACATTGCCAATAACACTGGAATTTAACTTTTGGTAAAAGAGTATAAACACATTTAAATAGTGACTTAAAGATTGCTGAAAATAAATAAGAAAAAGAGCGGGCAAGCAAATGGGTGGTCACCTCAGAAGAATGAGGAGACTGAGGTCCCTCAAAGACAAAGAAAAGTGGAGAGGAAAATGAATGAGAAATATCTACACTTAGAGTGGAGGAGGAGGAGCAAATCTAGGTGCATGCCTATGTGGAAATCTGGCTGTATTTTTTCTACTTTCTGATGTAGACAGTCAATGACAGGAGTAGGAGGCTTGAGGAGACTTCACTAAAACTAAAATTGCAAACATGTTTAGGATGTCTTACTTGATTTTGGAGTCAAAGTACTCAAAACTCAAGGCAGGTTAACTGAGGCTGTTTGAATTCAGGTGCAATTCCTACCACTTGACCTGCAAGGTATATGCTCACATGTGATCTGATCTTGCTACACTTCTTTCACAGAGAGTGAAGAGAAATTCATACCTCTAGGGAACAATTTAGGCTGATTTATCTTTGACTCCTATATTTGGATGTGATAAGTGGATTTTTATTTCCATTTCTTTCCAGTGACTGCAAAATGAATCTTGGTTAAGTACTTCCAACTTGAATGCTTGTCACAGAGGTCTGTATTGCCTCCTTTTAAACAAGATAATCTCACATTTGAACTGATATTTTTAACACCTCAATAATAATGAACACCTCCTTGGTCTAAAATAGTCTAAAATTATTTGAGATTTGTTTTAAAATTTTTGACCAAATCACATAGATTGAAACCATAAGGATCCAATGGCAGCATGAATTACATCCCTTTATTGATATAATTTTGCAGTCCTAGGGATATTTAAGGCAATATTGATTGACTCTTTTAACTGTAATGGTCACCTTTGCATTTTGTCATGCCCAGGTATTATGATGTGAAATCACTGCAAATTAGGGAAATATCTGTCACCATACTAGACAGCAGTAAACAGAAATTTTGTGGTAAAGGGCCATAGGTTATTCATTTTTGATTTATATTTTTTTTCTGTGACTGAGAGTCACAGTTATAATGCATGTATGCTCTCATATGTCATTGTACATATTTAAAATTCATATAAACATATATATGTTTAAATGCACATTCTATTTACATTAAGGCTGCTTCTCTATTCCAGTAGTGATAGCAGAACCAAAAACTCCCTTGATCATATTCTAACATCTGCCTGCCTTTTCACACATACATATTTGCGACAAAGTTGTTTGAACCTATTCACCTCTCTATCCACTTTAGTCAGCCAAGAGAGTATTGCAAAGGGGAATTTCATGCAAGAGACCTCGACAGGAGATGAATTAAATAAGCATGAATTATGACAGTCATAAAAATAGCAATAAAATCCACCCTCCCTCTTGGATGTCTATTTTTCATTATTCCATCTATATGGGTCCAAACTCCACCTTAAAAAGGAAGTTTAAAAACAGATACTGATGTTCTAAATCTGTATTTGTGCTGCACCGATTACATACTGGGAAGAATGGCTCAGTGTGACTGTTTGCATTGGAACAACATACTTGACCAATTTATTTCCTTTCTATTCAGGTTGGAGTGGATCTAAAAATCCTTTCACTTGTGACCTGGAAGAGGCTTGAAACTATTGCAGCAGCTTCAGATTGCCAGACTAGTAGGTTACTGCCAGGCATCACTGACTCTTCCTAACAATATGGTCTCAAGCTATTTGCATTGGCTCAGTGCTGCAGGGCGAACAGTCATTTGGCCACTTTCACTAGTTTCCCTTCACCAAAGAAGCAGTCTAGCCCTCAGCTCTCAGCATTTACAAAGCACTGCTGTTTTCTATTTAGGGGTGAGGGAGAGCCCTGAAAGCTTAGCCTGGTATTCTTCAGCCTTCACTGTGTAGAAGCACTTGAACTTGTTAGCTCAGTATCTGCCAATGCACCAGCATACTGCATGGGAATGCTCCTTACTTCCAAAAATAACCAAACAAGAACAAGGGAAAAGCCTATATTTTACACAAAATAAAGTGAGTTTTAGTCTTTGACATATACTCCAATCTGAACTCACAAAGCTGTGAAGAATTTTCTTGTCTCCCTGTCATGGTTTTAAACCCAGCTGGAGATAAAGCACCACGCAACTGCTCCCCTCTTAGCACCATTCTCATTCTGAATCCAAAACACAGCACTCAGCTACTGAGAAGACATTAACTCTACCCTAGGTGAAACCAGACTCTCTCAGAGCAAAAACGTTATAAATTATAGAAATGCAGGCTACAGGAAACCTCAAAAGTGACCATGGGTAGCCCTTAGTAATAGACACCACAGCATTACTCAGTAGAGCAATGCTCTGACAAAGAAACCAAATCTTTATGGGAGATAAGTAGCTTTGAAACAG
The DNA here is from genome assembly GCA_035583235.1 of Hafferia zeledoni. NCBI lineage: Eukaryota > Metazoa > Chordata > Aves > Passeriformes > Thamnophilidae > Hafferia > Hafferia zeledoni. The sequence continues at coordinate 9,234,750 of JAWWEV010000043.1, forward strand.
CCATTGTAGGGGGGAAATTGCAAGGATGAGGTTTGTATTAGCCAGGCATTCAACCTCAGGGTCAATAGTGAAAGACCAAAAGCTACAACTGTGACACAGGAAAAGATCAGAAGAGATTAAGGCATTTTCCTTTTTCAGAATGCGACTCTGATCATCCAGCAGTCCCTGTTGACATAATCATAGGGATAAAAAATTCCTCTAGAACTTGATTTTAATAGTTACTTAATCCAGAGTGCATCAACAGGATGTATTAATAGGCACCAGTAATATATTGGTTTGCCAGAAGAACATGAGTACTCTCTACCAACATCTTTTATCTGCTATTGATGCTATTGCTATGATTACTTTTCAGTTAATTTCCTCTCAACCTCTTTTAGATTTTTATTTTTCTAAGTAAATAATAGACTCATAGAAAAAAATGAGTTGGAAAGAATTGCAGAGTTTCTAATCCAGACTCTTAATTAAAGGATGGCTAACTTCAAGGTTAGATTAAAAAGCAGTGGTTTTCAAAGTTTCTGAGGACAGAGGTTCAACAAGGTCTCTGGACAATTCAGTAGCTAAACCTTTGTCTTTATTGAATACTAGGAAAAAAGTGATTACAGTCAGAATTTCTGCTATTGCTAATTGTGAATTTTGTCTCTGCTTTTCATGGTGTGGCCTTCTGAGCAGAATTTGGCTATCTTCTACTTCTGTTTTCAGGTATGTAAATGTGAGTTGTATAGATTTCCCTGGGAAGGGTTGGGTAGATATGAAATTGGACACAGTATTGTAGAACACTTACCAGAAGCACTAAGTACAATGAAATAATCTCTACCCTTGACTCTCTGGCAGTGCTCTTCATAAAGTAGTCCCATATGCCGAAAGGCTACACACTGCAAGGACACACTGCTGTGTATCTTTAGCCTATTGAGCATCAGCTATTTCCCTATCTGCAGTGATACACATGGGTGTAGAGCTTCATGTGTGCTTTTTCTGAAACTCATGGCCCTTCTCTCTGTCCATTTTTAGCTTGCCACCGACCCTTTCCTCTGAAGGGAAGCCCTGCCCTCTTGGGATTTGACACTACCCCACAGGGTGCAACCTGTGGAGTAGGTAAGACAGAATTCCTGCCCATTCTTCAGGTTTTCAGTGGATACATTAAATAATATAGGCACTATACTGGCTCCTTAGGAACATTATTTGTAGCCCAGCACAAGTTATATTTTACACAGTATCTTGTTTTATATTAAAATTAATATAAACTACAACTCCTTGAAATGATGCAAAGCTGAAGTGAGAGCATAATCCCAAATCCAGCAACTCAATCAGTTTGGTTTTTTTTATTTTTCCTCTACTCTCCACCTGTCCACCTGTCTAGTCCATATCCCTTTTGGCTGTAATCTGACTACAGGGCTGTTATGTGATACCATATCTAAAACCTTTTTGAAGCGTGTTTCTTCCATTTCTTCTGTTACCCTCACCCTGGTACAAAGGTTCTCATTTTTGCTTCCTATAATCTGGTTTATTTATGCTCATGCTCTGTGCACTCCCAGTCATATTGATGTTGCTCGGTATTCAGAAATAGTTAATTTCAGAGCACCTGTAAAGTCTATATTGATGAATGTATCTGCATCACCAAATAGTTGATACCAACACTACATGGTACTAGAGAAAGAACAAAGTAGAACTATTCCAAGGACACTGAATGCTACATGTCTAAAGCTGATATAGACAATGCTTACAAAGCAGCCCTACTTTTGGCATCTCTTCACTCAGTATGTGCCTAAAAAGGTTTCTTCCTTACTTTTTTTATTATGTAGCTGCCCAAAAGAATTATAGATTAATTTTCTTCACCCGTTGAACACTACTTTAAACAAGATAGTCAGCATTGTTTTCTGAGCAGAGCATCAACATAAACCTTAATGAGGAAATAAAAAGGGAAGATAACTTAAAAATGAGACCAAAAAACCATCAACAAGAACAAAAAAATTCAACCCTCCCAAAAAAAGAGCACATACAAAAAAGAGCAAATAGTTGCTGAGCATCCAGTCCTTGAGAATGTATTCAAGTGATTCATGCCTCTGAATTTATGCCTAGCCTGATATGGAGGAAGCATAGTGTGTAGAAACAGTCAATTAAAACTAGGAGACATAATATAGTAAAAATTAACTCTTGTGATACTGTCACAGCATATCCTCCAAACTACACAGCAGTGGTGGGGCTTGAGGAAAGCTAGTTTGACAGACAGGTAAGAAAAGCTAGTAGGACAACCCTTTATGCTTTAGGAAAGTAGAAAAAATGAAGCATGGCAGAATGGAGAGCAATTCTGGTTCTTGACAGAAGTGTGAAGTATGTGTTCTGCATGTGCTCTATATGAAAGTAGGGAATGCTCAGTGGAGCTCTGAATCCTCTCAGCCAGAGCCCAGACACCCTGTGAAATAAAAATCCAGACATCAGTCTGGCTGAAAGCATTGAAACTAAGCTGAAAACATGTGTGATTACTTGTGTGGGTGACAAGAGAAGCTGGAATATAAAGTGCTCTAGACAGTCAATAAACCTGTCTTACAAACTTCCTTTTGTTCTCAATAAAAAAACAACCCAACAAAACAAGTCAGCAACAACAACAACAAACCAAACAAAACCACCAACCAATCAATCAACTAACCAAACAAAAAACTAAACCTCAGGTATAGCTAAACATAAACGTCAAATATTTTAGAAAATACAAGGCTACTAAGTTTTTCTCCCTGCTAAAAAGACTACATATTCAAAATATGCAGAAAATATTTCCAGCTCTGCAGCATAACTGTGCTTTCTGTCAACCTCTGCAGAAGTTTCCACATTAAAGAATTTTTTGGTGCATCACTAACCTGTATTCTGCAAACTATGCTGCAGGGTTTGAATGACCAGCAGCAGCTGTGAAATCTGCCTTCTCTCTCTTGGAATTGTGTGCTTCCCTACATGATTTTAAAAGGCTCAAACACCCTTTATCACCATAAACATCCTGATATCAGGTAAAGATAATGGAAGTTTTGCATGAAGACCATTATTTTTTTTTTTTTTTCTCTTCCCCCCCAGCTTTCAGTGGAAAAGGCCATAAGAGAGAAAGGAAAAGAGTAAGAAAATTGCATTTTTCCTACTATCAAGAAGTATCCCTAGTAAGGACTGTCATGATGTGGTGTTGAGTAGCATTTGTAATGATTACAGTAAAAATAAATAGGCTATTTTAAAGAAGCAGATGATAGTCTTCTCATAATTGCCATGAGTATTTTTTTCACGGGAAACAATGCAGACATTCCATATACACCAAATTAGGTGATGCAGTTACTTACAAGTCAACATGAGATACTTTCTGCAAGTGACAATGCATTTCCAGTTCAAAAGGTTACCTCAGTTTCTATAATTCAAAAAGGTCCTTGATGATCCCAGAACAAGTCTCAAGAATATCTAGAAGGTTTCAAGGCAGAGCCAAGAAACTGCTGTGAAAACTGCTACATCTGCTGGCTGTGCTCTAATGAGGGAGGAAGGAGAAACTTGGTATGTATTAATCTATAACCAAAGCTGTCATCCCTGCAAGAGGAGCTGGACTGGGAATGCCTTAAACTGTAAGTGAACTACTTTTAGCTGTGCTGGTAAATGCTTCTCCATATTGTAAAGCAACAACTAATTCTTGACACCAACCTTTTCAAGTTAAGTAAGGACTAGGATTTGCTAAAAGAAAATATATTGAAAAAATAATGCACAAACTCATAGTATTAGTTGCTCCTTTACAGAAGTTCCAGAACTTGCCACATCATAGATAATGTGTCTCACCTGACAGTGAGGCAAAGCTGGTCAGACAGTTTGAGGGCAGTCAGAGGGCAGCAAAGGCAATTACATAGATAGGCAATTACAGAAGAAATTAAGCAATAAAACCAATCTCGTGATGCATAGTTCCTCAAGCAACAACCAAGGGCTAGAAGCTAAGGAATATACTCAAATAAGACCAATCAGAAATGTAAATTGTGTCAGCTTTTGCCTCAGAAATATACAAAAGATTTGTTATATTTTCCTCTTGATATTCTTGAGATGTCATTTGTGCTAAATACTTAGTTCCAGAAATTCAACAGGTTGCTTCAAACTGTTTGTTCAGACTTCTGAGACTTTTCATGCTGCATGAGTTAGTGTGTGTGCCATGCTGTGAAAGCTCTGCTGTAATCAGAAGCCACTTTTTCCACTGAGAAAAGGGAATCTAGCGCCTTAAAAACATTAGAACTCAAAGACTACCCTGCAGAGCAGTGAGACATATCCACACATCAATTGTGTAGCAGCACGTACATGGGAGAATAGCAATCATCTGATTTGGTTTCATGGATTCATGTCACTGTTAACACTGATTTGTTTGTTCAGGTCTAGTGCAGATGAAAAATGTTAAATCCTGTGCTTCCCAAGTATTGTGTACTGGATAGCACCCAGTCCCAAGTGATTTTAATTGTGAAAACAATGTCAAACATCTTCCCTAACCTGACACTCAAGTCATAGAGTCATAGTATCATAGAGTCATAGAATATGCTGAGTTGCAAGGGACCCATCAGGATCGAGTACAAATCCTGGTTCTAAGGTAAGGAGTTGCCCTTGGAGTCTGACACGGAGTCAAAGATGATTCCTCATAGAGGTATGGTCAATGCTCACTTTATTACACACTAACTTGTACCTCATACTTCTTAAGAACACGCAAATACTACAAGCACACTATTGGCTAGTCCCTAATGTCCACGCGCTTCCCAACACGACCTGATTGGCCCTTGCCTGTTTCTGGGGTCTCCCACATTTGTTACTTGTCCGTTTTTTTTGTTTATCACAAGTTTGTTTCCTTTTGAAACTAGCTCAAGGACACTGTGGCCCTGCTATTCTCTGCATAGGCTGGGTTGTGCACACAGGCCTCCAGCAGCATGCCGTGGCCTGTGCTGTTCAAATTTTCCCCTACATTGTTCCATACAGGACTCCCCAATAATCACACCATGTGCCTAAGAGTATCATCCAAATGTTTCTTGAACTCAGACAGGTTCAGTGCTGTGTCCAGTTCCCTGGGAAGCCTGTTCCAGTGCTCAGTCACCCTCTGGGTGAAAAACTTTTTCATGATATCCACTCCAAACCTACTCTGACTCAGCTTCATGCTGTTCCCTTGATTCCTGTCTCTGCTTACACTTGTCCCTCCATTTCCCCTTGTGAGGATGTTCCCCAACAATGAGTTGTCCCTTCAGCATCCTATTCTCCAGGCTGAATAAACCAAGTGACTTCAGCAACTTCTGATAAAGCTTCCCCTCCAGACCCTTTACCATTCTTCTGGCCCTCCTTTGTATGCTCAATAACTTAATGTCTTTTGTTATATTGTGGTGCCCAAAACTGCCACAGTATTCAAGGTGAGGATGCTCCAGTGCAGAGCTGAGTGGCACAATCCCCTCCCTCAACTGGCTGGTGTATTTGGTAGATTTACACTACACTTTATTTCAAATCAAATGTCTAAGGCACAAATGATGAGAACCTTGAATACAGTTGAGTTTGCAAATGAAAATTCATCCAGCAACCAGGGAAATATACTTTAGATTTACAAAGCTTCAGATAAATTGTTATGCCCCTATCTGAGAGCTTCAACATAATTACTAGTATTGATGTTAAAATATTCTGGCAATCAGAGAGTATGTACTAGGAGTTATTAAATGTTACCAAAAGCGGCAAAAGTTATGGGAATTCCTTCAACAATGGGGTCTTATCTTCAGCTAGATTGAACTGTAGTCTTGAAGATAGCTTGCCAGATTTTTTTTCTGATCATTGCTAAAACTGCATGAAGCTCAAAAAAACCCCTGTTTTTTTTCCCACTAAACAAGTACTGGAGAGTTTCAATTGACTTCAAGCTCTGTGCTGACAGAATGCCACTTGCAGTTAACTGTCAAAATTTTTAGAGACTTGCATATATTTTTAAAATGTGTTTTATGATATAAGAGGCTAAATACATAGATTTTTATTGGAGTACATGCATGTGTATAGCCTGGTTAGTCTATTATAGAATACACTGAGCTAAAGTTTTATGCTCATATATTGGCTTAGAAGTATAATCAAATATTTCTTTAACCATTACCTCCTCCAGATGTTATTTTCTCTGACATTTTAAAATAAGTGTATAAGTCATTTCTCAGCTATCTCTCAGTGTAGTAAGTTTGAACTCTTTTTTTCTTAATTCAAGAAATTTAATTAATTTATATTTAAACAATCTGTGTTTTCTGGATTGAGGCATACATTTTGGAAACCTTATTTGGGATAAAAATTCTTTTAAGCTAGCATGAAAACAAAGTGAGATTCTAAAATAGTCTACTGTGATGAGTTTGAATAGAATCATTCTCTTTCTCTCTTATTTCTGTGGCTTTGCTCTGGATAAAATAATTTTCTAGTATCTCATTTTTTTTCATGGCCAGGCTTCGCGAACGAAGATTTGGGAAGGGCACTACCCACGCTTGCTGCAAGCGTGCTGATGGCTAAAAA
>JAWWEV010000043.1:9243421-9280163 GCA_035583235.1 Hafferia zeledoni
AAAACTTCAATCAAATTTAATAACATAATAAATAATATAATTTAATTTTTACAAAACATAAAAAATCCCCCCCCCCCCCCCCCCAAAAAGCCATCAAAATACCCAAAGAAAACAACACCAAAAAAAGTTTCCTTTTCTACAAGGGTCTGATTCAGTTTTTTTTTAAAAAGCCCATAATTTTTTTGCCTTACTTTTTAAGGACACAATAAAAAAAAAAAAAATATATATATATATGTGTGTGTGTGTATATATATATATTATTAGGAACATTATTTTGAACCACCACTGCACATTTCTTAGATTTTTTGGACACCTGTAAATGTCATTTTATTCCCATTACTTGGAAAGGAAAATAGAATGTCCAAAAGGCTGTTGGGAGCTAGAAAGAGGAAGTATCACAACATGGTAAGTGACAAGATAAAAATGCATCTTTTGTTTATTTTGATATATATTCCTGACCTGAAATGTAGTTTTTAAACATTTAAAAACTTTTATACTGGATTATCAGCTTGTGTGTGCCTGTTGGTCTCTCAAAAGCATTTCTCCCCTTTTCTGGCAAAATATAAACCTTCTCACATTCTTTCTGTAACCTGAAAAACATAATATGGTGTTTTCAGAAGTAAAATGTCTTATATTTAAGTAACTCTCATAGGTGAAATTCACGAAGCAAGTTGAGACCTGTCACAGAGCCACCTGTTGACAATAAGACAAATTTATTGTGCAGATGAATTATAAAAGATAGACAAGGTGATGAAGAGTGAAAACAAATGCATATGGCCCAGGTAAGCACAAAGCAGGGGCAGAGATATTTTTGTGATTATCTGAATATGATTTGTTCAGGCTGGTTTTGACTTGGAGCTGGGATAAAATTTTCAGAAAGAATTCCTGCTGTAGACAATTTTGAAACTTCAGTTTCTTTTCAGTTAGTGAACAGGATGGAATTATGATAAAATGAAAACAAAACCCCCAAATGTGCTTTTCAACTTTCAAAAAACCCCTGATTGATTCAAATTTGCAATTGTATTTTTATTGACTTTTTATTTTAGCCAGCCTGTTAGAGGTGACAGGTAAAGTTTTGTTAGATAAATTAGATACAAGTTTTTTTAAATACATTAAAGTGTGACTTCCAACAGCTTGATGCTCAAAGTAGCTTAATTTCAGTACACACTTTGTAAAAGGAGAAAATATCTTGAAGGCACATTAGGAATTGATTGGTTATGGGATTTATTTTCTGAGGGTCATTACAGAGACAAGGAAATACCCAAGTAAACCATTGCATTTTTTTATAGTGCTGCAATATATTTCATAGATGAGTGAACAGTCTTTATTTTTTTTTTTAAATTGAGAGGCTTGAAGTCTGCTGAAAATGTCAGAAATTTCCACTTCATTCAAAGGGAAAAAAAAAACCCAAACCAACAACAAGAAAATAAAAACCAAACAGGAGACTATTTTCTAAAGGCTTGTCTAGTCAGCATTTAACAAGACTTGAGATTTTAGCTATCCGTTTGGTTAGCTATTCATTTACATTGCAAATGACAGTTGCTGCTTGTTTAAATATTACTTTTGCAGGGGCTGGGAAATAAAACTTGCCATATTTCTACAGAGTTTACAGATCTTTAACTGCTGGTCATTGAGCTGATTAATGAACACATCTGTAAGCTAAATTCTCAGAGGCTGTTTTCAAACTGGCTGGAATCAGAAAGTGTTGGAAATCTACCGACAAGGTTTAAGATTCCTGGTTCAAAATCTAAGGTACATGCATTTCCCTAAGGATCTGAATGGAATTATTTGAAACCAGATTGCTGCCACCAGTCTATTCATAATCAGAGCTACAGAATTTGCCAATTTTGAATAGTCTTAATTTATGAGGTAGAGTTATATTTTGCACTGTTCAGTGCAAACCACAGGATAAATATACGGGATATGGTTTTTTGGTTTTGGTTTTTGTTGTTTTTTTGGGGTTTTTTTTCTGTAATTTGTTCGTAGTCTGATTTCACTTTGTGTGCCGTCTCTTCACTTACAGCAATCATGAAATACATGAACACTTCCAATAGAATAAGGCAGCATGTGATTCCAGTATCCGATTATAATCCTGATGATTCAAGGAAAAAAAGTAAGAAAAATTCCAAGTGATGACAGAATCTGGGTAGGGTTGAAAATGCTGCTCTACAACAAAGTAGGAGAATGAAAAGCTAAAATAATCTAAGTAGATAAAACCATGCTAACAGTATTATAATTTGCATTTTTCGTAATGATTTCCTTGCTTTAATGACTTGAGAAATGTTAAAGTGATTTTTCTTTTCAAATAAACTTCTGGAAAATTTAGAAGAATGGCTGTTCTAGTTTAATTGACCTTGTTCCCTTGTTACACCTAATACTTTTAGAAGGCAAATCCCATCTGATGGGAAGGTGGCGCACAGGAATTTAAGAATATTTTCCCACAGTTGAATGCCTTATGAATCATAGGTTATCTTATCAAGCACCATTCCCCTTTTGAGTCCAATTCAAGTTTAAGATATGACCAGCTCAGGAGCCATGAAAATTGCAATGTTCTCTCTAGAAGCTGTACTGTGTGTTTGATTTAACCAGATCCTTTTTAAGTTTCATTTGTATCTAGCTTTGTTCTGGCTACAAACATCATGAGAATATATGTGGCATTCGAGGGTAGGAGAGATGGTCCCCGCAGGTCCTCGGAGCAGGGGACAAGAGAGAGAGGTGTTCACTGAGAGAAGAGTCGTGGCAAGAACTCATTTATTGAGCAGTCATGTGGCTTTTATAAGCTTCTGAAAGGAAGGTGCGGGAACTGGGACTGGATTGTGTAAGGGCTCGAGCAGAAGGGAGGGCTTTAGGTACCGACTAGACAATAGGAAAACAGAGGCACCAGATCCAACAGAAACTCAGGGGTTGGAGATAGATGGGTGAACCTACCAACGGGGTTAGGACAGGGGTGGAAACCGACAGGAGCAGTGGCCACACTGCCACAGGCTGCATCACCTACGTGAGGCAGAGCGATCCCGAACATGGTGCCACCCCGGCTTGGACCAGCAGGGGTGAGCCCTGGCAAGTCTGGGGCTGGCGGGGGCAAGTGTCGGCAAGTTCTGGCTGCCGCCATCATGGGAGTGCGGTACAGGGGAGGCCCTCTGAGTAGGGCCGTGCTGGCCCAGGGAGAGACAATGCCCATACCTGATTGGTGTGATGACTCACCAGGAAACAATGACTCTGGGGAAGACAGAGGAGGGGTGGATACAACCATGAGGGAAAAGGGATATAGAAAACTATCTGAACTAAAACCCGTACAGAGAATATGCATATCTTTTAAACTCCAGTAACTAAAGTCTGACATATGCAGCTGGTCAGGTCTGTGCTGCTTGCTGGCGCCGTCCTCCTCAGGGTGCATTTCAGCATTTTCCCACAAGAATACTTTCAGATCTCAGGCTGAATGTTTTAGTGAAGCATAGTAATTTTTATTCTTTTCAGGTGCTTCCTAGTTTGTCCAGTGGCCAGGTAAATCCAAGAAGACTGGTAAATTGACTGACCACAGGCTTTCCAGTGAGAAAATTATCTTAACTTACTTTACATTTAAAACCTGTTTTCACAATCTCTTTCAATTTTTGATGACAATCTCTAAAACTGAAAAAAAGCCCCCCCTTATTTCATATTCCCTTACTCCTTTAAAGGTATTCCTTACCTGTACTGTGATGGTTTCAGGGAAAGGCATGAGTTTATCTAAACCACAAGATAATAAGTTTATTAGCTAAAGCTTCACACAGAGAGTGGGCAGCATGTCATGGGTCTGAAAACCTCTTTTCTACGACAGGAAATATATAGGAAATAAGGAGTAGCTATAACTAATAGAGCTTGTCCTTTGGCTGGAATTCAGACCTTGATCTTTGCAATTGAAAAGCAGTTATACAAGCTCAATTGCCAATAATGTTTCTTATTGGATTTTTAAATTGGATGCTTTGTGTGAATCAGTACTTTGAAGGTCAGAGTGCTACTCACCTCGATTCATTCTCATTTTCAACAAACAACATTAGCTGGTAATGTTATGACTTATGTAAAGAGTTTACCATTTCCAACACTTGTCACTACAAAAGAAAAAAGAATATTAAAAAGTATATATATTTAGGAAAAGAAGTCAGTGGTCATAACTATGTTCCTCATACATTCTGAAAAATTGTTTAGAATTTCTTAGATTTTTTTCTGTGTGGCAAAGGGTTAATACTGAAAGAAATCCTACACTGAAGTCACTCACAAAAACTCTTGGCTAATGCAAATGTTTCAATCAAATTATGTTTGTGTTTTGAGGCAAGGGTTCAAATTCAGCATTGATTTAACTTCACTAATTTCTTTGGTACTATGGTAGAATTAAATTACTAATTTCATTTACTAAGTGACACATCTAGTTACTGTACTGCCAGATCCTGAATCCATTCCAGAATCTTATACCAGCAGGCACTGAGGTGCATATTCATTTTGGGATTGATGTTGATCATTCTTGGCCCACCTTCCATAACTTTATTGTTGATGAGAGAAACAAGTGCTTTAAGTAGATGCAAAAATCAGGAGTTTATGCTGTATCAGCCTTCAGTGTTATGAATTTCTTTCAAATCACTGTTAGGGGAAAAGCTAAGGCATTCCTCTACATATGAAACAAAAAAGAATTTCTCTTTGTTTCTTTTATTAAATGGGTTTTCTCAGTATATCATTTGCTGACTATTAAAGACAAAGTAAAGTATGAGTGTTCTTTTTCCATAGAGGTAAAAGAATTAACTTCCTTTCAATGATTTGGGTTTATATGTGAGATAACTTACACTTTTAATAAACACTTTTAATAAAAAAAAAAAAATCCCTGTTTTCTTCACTTTTCTGCTTCCAAGAGTGTTTTTAGATTTTGAAATTAGAGCAATTCACTATAAAAGTTGAAGATAATTGAAAGAATGTCTTTAGAAAGACAATCTGGGTTTATATATATAATGAAGTATGACAACTTATCAAGGTAATGTAATTTGTGCAGCTGTGGGAAAAGCTAAGATGCAAGCAATATAATAGCTTGAGGAATTGAAAGGGTCTGATGTTGGAAGTATTATTTATACCCACTGTACTGCAAAAATACTTAACTAGAAAAAAATACAGGAAACACAGACATAGGGGTGTCTCTTCTGTACTAAAATAATCTGGAACATAAAAACAGTTTCTGGAGATCGTGTAATAATGGAGCAGATTCAGAGTAAATTGGAGCACAAATACAATTTTATTTTCCTTTGTTAAATGTGCCCTTGGGAGGATGGCTCAGTGCTCCCCTTTGGTCATTGAGCAGAAGCTGACCTGTTCTAGGTCACAGAATGGATATGTTAGCATGAGGAGCAGCAAAGTGATATGGATTGTGAAAGAAACAGTATTCTCAAAGAATGAGAGAAGACTGCCTGACCCAGAGATACTTGAGTGACCTGCAGGTATGCAGTGTACCCTCTAGATGAGCCACCATTTTACTACAAAAAACAGACTAAATCGTATCATATCAAAGGCTTAGAACAAAGACTGTACAAAAGAAAATCTGTAATGCAGAGCTACTAAACAAAACTAGTTCTCTTGACTCTGCCAAACCACCTTTCTTAGCTTCTTTCTGTTAGTAAGAGTGCAAAGTCTAAACCACAAGTCATATGACAGCAAATATGAGCAAAATGCCCACACAGAAAGGATATACTGGGAATTATCAATTACACAATGGTTTGGTGGTTTGGGGTAGTAAGAGCTGAGTGAAAGAAGGAGAGAATTTTGCCAGCTGGAAAGGCATGGAAAGGAAGATGAAAAATCTGGAAGGGTTTAGGGATGAAGGAAAGAAGAGGTAAGAAAACGTGGAAACATGTAGTCTAAAGAGGAAAGCTGGATAACTAAAGGAAGAAAAAAAGTATTAGTTAAGGTATTAAAAAGCTTCAAGATTCCATTTATATCAAACAATTTGTTGTTTCTACTATTAAAATTTTGGTGGATGATGTTAATAAGCCATAAATTCCAAAGGAAAGCCACAAAAAGGTGTCAGTCTACAAATCTCCAGCTGAACCACGAACACAGGAAATCCTCATTCCTTGATTATTTTCCACTGTTAGGACAAAGTAATGCCTGTTGCATGGTAGCATCATGTATAGTTCAATATAAACTTCCAGCTCTTTAAGCTTCTTGGAAAACTAACTCTAAAATTTGCCTATAAGCAAGATGTAATTTTTTTCTTCTTTTTTTTTTTTTTTTCCTGTTGATTTAGATGCAGAAAGTGTATTTTTTGGTAGTATTCACTGGCTTGGTTTCTTTCTCTCTCACTCATTCTCTGAAGTGCAAAGCAAAAGTTGCCTCACTATTCATGAACCATAGAGACTTTCCAAGATACCTGCCCCAGCTGACTCACTTTTTAGGCATTAAACATAGTCCATAAATTCTGTTACAAAGATGAAATTTACAATGGACTCCATTCATAAAACTGTCATGGTAGCTTTTCTGAGAACATTTCACACTGATGTGCAGAATGCTTCCAGGCTGAGCAAAAGCTGAGTGGTTCATACATATCAAAGCTTTCTCCTCTATAGACAGATGGTCAACTTGCCATTGGACTAAGAGAGAAGGAGGGGAGGAAGTGTTAGTTCAGAAGTGCCAGACTACAATGAAACTTGTTCATAAAGAGCTGATCTATGCTCTTTGCTGCCTGTTCAGAATTCATTTTAAGAATGTGACCTAAGTCCCATTGAATCCAATAGGCCTCAATAGGAACTGGAACATGCCATATGTCTGAAAAGGGAGCACTTCTCTGGAATGAAGCAAAATAACTCATGAGTGGGAGTTAAGGGAGCATGGCAGAAGGAAAGTAATCCCTGTCCTATTAAATTTCCTCTTTGGTATTGTATCAAAAATATAACTAATTTTGTGCCTTGAAAAATGGACATGTCAAACTGACCCTTAGTTGACAGAAATCACCACAATTGTGACTTCTGTAGAACTACAGTAAGTTCTGATTTTTTTGTACCATGATTCTTTATATTAAGTATAGTACATTAAGGAGATAAATAATGTATAGACTGGGTAAAGATCATCACAAAATGGCAGCATTCTAGTTCTTCTTATGCATTTAATTTCTTGGGGTTTATTGTTTTATTATTATTTTCCTGTCAATATCCTGCAATTGTTTTAATGTTCTTTTGTCTTTTTTCTTTGGGAGAGGGAGGTAAAAATTTTATGAAAAACACCTACCAACAGAAGATACTGTAAAATAATTACAGAAACTGAAATTGAAAAAGGCATGTAAATATCTGCATTAGAACCCAAATTTTTACTCATGCAATCACAGTGGAAATATAAGGCTTGTATAATGTGATTTACCAAATACTATCAATGTAATTTCACTTTAGAAATTCTAGTTATTTTTCATCTTCCCTCTGGTCAAAAAAAAAAAAAAAAATAAAGTGTCTCCTGGTTTGGTTCACAACCAGAGATGGTAAAAGGTTTTACTTAAACCATTCTAAATATACTACAATAAAACCCACTAGCTTTATAAATTTTGAGGGGGTTTTCTTTTTTGATGCAATCTGTAAACTGTATTGTTAGAGTTTTATGAAGATTTAATAAGTATGAGAAATTTCATAAGCTATAGCTATATTAAATTATCCCAAAAGAATGTAAACTTCTCCAAGAATACACATTTGTGAAGGAGCCATAGGAGTCTACTGAATACTGATTACTTGCCAGGCCAATGGCTTTTGAAAAATGACACCAGAGCCATCTATTTCTAACAGGAAGACTGGTTTATGATTTTATTTTTTCACTTGTGAGTGCTAAAATCCTCACTCCTTGAACATTTCTTGACATTTTTGTAAAGCCTGTAACGCAATCTGCTTTATTTTGGCATAAATAGACTCCTGCCTCCAACGTCAAGTGAGGGTCTTTGAGGAACATGACCTAGACAGTACTCATACTAAAATACTTAATACTCATATTTCCTGCTGTGTCACCCCTATCCCCTTAGAAAAGACTTTCTAGATTTTCCTTCTTAAAAAGAAATAGAATTTCTGAAATGGAATTCTATTTCTGATGGGAAGGTTTTGTCCTCACCCTGTTGAATAGTAATACTGGATTTTATTTTACATATTAAGAAAAGTAGGGTCTATTCTATTCTATTCTGTTCTGTTCTATTCTATTCTATTCTATTCTATTCTATTCTATTCTATTCTATTCTAGTCTAGTCTAGTCTAGTCTAGTCTAGTCTAGTCTAGTCTAGTCTAGTCTAGTCTATTTCATCTTAGGACACAAAACCTCCATAATCCTTTTCCTAATACATCTTCTAAGAGCTACTGCTTAATTCAAGAGCAAGATAACCTTAACAGTGAAGAACAGTATTTTGGTTATGCTCTGTCTATCATAGACAAGGAAATTGGCATAAAGATGCAAAAGGACAAGAAGAAAAGTATGTACAGGAAGAAAGGTTTTTTTGTAATGCATATGGTGGTGTATGTTCTAAGGAAGGAAAAAAATGCACCTCCTTAAATTGGTGATGACTTTCTCAAGGCCTTGAGAGAGTTTCAAAACATAAATCTCTGTGCACTGAACAGAGTTTTGGACCCAGAAGGCCTGAAATCTATACTCAATATTTTATTTCATTTACAAAACACCTTCAAGTTCCTTCATTTCTTTTCAAAAGCATCTTTTCCTGGTCTGAATTTTTTACATTCCCTGAAGTTTATAGTGTCTATCACATAATAAGCATTTTGAAATACTGCTGCAACTTAGGCTCTAGGGAGAAATTTGTGATATTTTGATTTTGTTTTTTTAATGCATATCAGTAAGTGTGCTTGTATATATGCATGTGTTTTATTTACTGTTTTGAATTAAAATTACCTTCTCATAGCAGCTAGAGGAGGAGGAGATCTATTCTTTTCAAACCCCCTTTTCTAAAAGGCTGTATATTTTCTCCCAGACACAGGAGAGGTTAGTCAAAAGGCTATTACATTCCATCTTAACCAAAACACTCTTACAGATTTTCTCATACAAAATGCCATTCCTGCTTTTCCCAAATATTCTTTTGGTTGAGTCTCAATACACAGTCATCTGTAATTTCAATGCATAAACTCTTTGTACATGATTTTATGTGCATAAAGAGTATAAGAGATTTTGTTGTTCAAAGTAGTGCATTAATGTACCTGGAGGTACTTTAATGTATTGCTGGCAGACTGCCTTTAAATTCCACATATATTTTCATTGATCACAATGGCTTTGCCTGTCAGGCATGGATTTTCCAGTGCTACTGACCAACTTTTTCATGTGCAATATACAGGGTTTTTTTTCTATAGATTCACTATAACCATTAAATCTCTGTTTTAACTCTGATCCATCTACAGAATCAAACTAAACTTCTGAAGTTCCCATCCTAACAAGGCATGTAAGTGCATGCTTAGTTTAAAGTCATGGGTTTAGCTGTATTATTACTCTTCTTCCTTAAACATAGGCTTCAACTGAACAATGAATGTTGGGAATAAACTGTCTGCTAGTCCTAGAGTAGGGAGCTGAGTTCTGCTCTGTTTTGCCCTCTTAAATCTAATCTAACTATCCAATTGAACCAGATCTGCTGATTTGTTTGTTTTCAAATGGTCTCTTAATTTGCTCCATGAAAAATCTTTATGAATGTATAGGGATAAGAAATGTAACGGTATATTTTATTTTAAAATACAAAACCCTATGGATGCAAAATGTGTGTATCTTGCACATTTGTAAACTTTCTTGCCAAATAATGCATTGCCTGTTCATTCTGAAATAAAGGACAGCCTATAATGCTTTTTTCCATAGAAGTTTTCAACCAAGGATTCCAAAGTGTCAAACTGTAGTTTAGAATATGATGCTGCTCTTGTTTAATTTACTGTTTCATTCAGTCAAATGCAAAACTCTTCTCCCAAGAGTCCAATATTTTACGTAAAACTCAGACACCCCTACAAAAAACCCCAAACAAACAAAAAAAAAAAGACAGAAGTTTCCATTCAGCATTGCACTAAAGCGAACAAATGTAAATTAATGGTTAATTGGTCCAAAATGAAACAGTATTTTAAAATTATTATTATAAAAAAAATCATTCCACAAAAATGCCTTATTTTTTTTTTTTTCTTTTCTTCTAATCCTTCAGGAAATTCATTTTGGAAAACAAGTGAAAATTCCACCCATTCTTAGTTCTGATTTTCATTTGTTACTGATAAGTACAGATCTCATGCCGGAGTCTTCCTTCACTGACCTTTTTCATACATGATTAGCTTCAGAAAGCCTCCTGTATTTCTGTTTTACTTGGATCATGTGTTGTCTCTAAATAGCCTAATAAAAAACAGTTTAAACATCCTAAAACAACCAACACCTAAATATCAGTGTTATTCATAGGATACATTTTATTTTAACTTAAGCTAAAGCAAATTCCCTACCTTGGTTACTTGCCAAAAAAAAAAAAAAAAAAAAAAAAAAAAGAGGTTTGTCAGACTCATTCTTCATTATTTATGCTGCAACAATGCCTGCAATATCATAGAGGCTCTGAGCCTCCTGTGGTAGAGTGCATAAACAGCTTAGTAGGTATGAGCTACATCCAAGCAGTTTAGCGTTTAATTTAAGTTCTAGTAGAATAAATTCCATTAAAAAATCCTAGTTATATAGAATCACATTCAAGGACTAAGGAGTGGAAGACTTTTCAAGTTCACAACACTGGATTAAATCTGTATTTATGGGAACTCTGTTTAAGTGTCACAAAAATGAAAGATATTGGCTCAGCAGGTGGCACTATTCCCTCAAATGGATGTTGAGGTAGTAAAAGTCTTCTCTTGATTTAAAATATTCTTCATCCAGTCTCAGTGGTGATTAAAGATATTGTGCTTATAGAAAAAATACACAAAATATTGCCCTGACTAGTAAATAGAAAAGCAGAGCAAGAATAGTAATTTTGTTCTTTTTGTACATATTGTATTCTTTTTTTATTTATTTCCCCTAACTTTAGGGCATCCCTGCATCTTTGTGTGTTTCTTTGATTAAATAGTCGAATTCAGTGCAAAATACCATTTTTTCCCCACTTGGGTAGTGATAATAGAATAATGAAAAAATTTATAAAATAAAGTCACTTCTGAAGTCAGAAAAAATCATTTAGGTAAAACTTACACAGTCTAGTAGGATTTTGTGAAAAAAAAAAGTGGAGGTTTAATAGAATTTTTTAAACATATCAATATAAAATAAAATAATCTCTTGCATTTATGAAAATGTAATATTCTAAAAGTTAACACTCACAAAGAACTTAAGTAATTAAGTCTCCAAGAAAGTAGGGTGTTAATAACTAGTGAAAATATGTGTACTTGGATACATAAATGGTAGATACCAGTCGCTCCAGTACTGAAGACTTTGCTTAGTTAAGTTTTCATCAGGAGTCTACACTCAGAATTAGAGTCTGACTTTACAAATCAAACACTTGGAAGCACCTTTTGTAGACTTCTTCACAATGCCACTGTACAATACTCTTTTATAGTATATTCAATTAAAGCTTTTTAATATTTAAAATAACATCTCTAACAAGGTCTGTATGGACTTCACAATCAGTGCACAATGTAGTATAAACTGAAGAAGAATGTTAGCTCTATATCACCTAATTTCATAGATACTTTCCAAACCTATGAAAGCTTCAAAAAATATATATATATTTATTTGTAATAGTTCTCATAGGCTAAAATTCAATGTATATAATACACCTTTAGATGAAGAAAATTTTAATTTCCTTTAGAAAATGAAATAATGAATAATTAAACTAGACAGATGATTTCAATACTTAAACTTTGATTTAAAGCTTACAAAGGACTCATCAAAGTTTTCACAGAAAATCTTTTCTATAATCAACTTGTTAATGCTGGGGTTTTTTTCTGAATAGACTATCCACATATCATCAATCATCTCAGAGGAGATTAAAGGTCCTAATTTGGCAGGATATTTCTCTGAAGTGCTTTTAGGAAAATAAAATCACATGATATAATAGGAGCAATATTGGAATGCTTGATCCCTTAATTGCAGTTGTTTATTTTTCCATCTTGTAATCCAAGCATTCAGGCACTTTACAGCTTACATGCAGATTTTGCTTGTAAAATAAACCCTCACATGTGTAACCTATCACACCGAAAGTGAATGAAGCTTTATGGTAACTTTGAGGGTCTTTACGACATAGAGAAAAGCCCAGAACTACCATGGTGCTACAGATTGTTAACAGTTGCTATTTGAATTCTTCTTAATGTATAACACCCAATAATTGTTTTGCTTTCCACTGTGCTTGCAATCCAATATCTGTAAGAAAGTTTAAAACTAAGAGTCAGTTTAAAATCTTTACTAAAATATTAAAGGAGAGAATGAATAATAAAGCATCTACTGTTTCTAAAAGCCATATGCTCTTACTTTTAATGTCCTAAAGTTCAAGTTATCCCCAGTTTGCAATAATGTTAACTGCTTGACATCATCTTAAATCTATAAGCAAAGCAAAAAAAGAAGCACACTAACAAAGGTGATGAAGAAGATTTCAGCAACAGTTTCAGCTTTAGGTCTGAGAAAAACATGGCTCTGTAATTAAAAGCAATTTCCCTGCTGGCCCAGAACTACTCAGCAAATGGGTCACCTTGACTGGTTCACAGTGACTGGCCTTGTCAGAGGAGAAAACGGGACTCTGTCTGCATTTCATGTTGAAAACGGTAACTAGAGGAAAGTGCAGGTTCAAAAAGCACTTTATGGAGAACACTTGATTGAAGCTCAGTACTTCCTACTGCAATTCTTTCATTGTAAGTCATTACACACATTTCAAGAAAAAGCCAGCTGATATGTTAAGAAAGTTGAACTAAAATGGGTTATCTTTTAAATCTCATTTCACAACATTAATTTATATTTATATGGGGCTTTCAGAACTTCTTAAATTCAAATATTGTCTTATTAAGATGCAGATCATCACATGGTCCCCTTGACCTTGCATATTTTTTTTTAAATATCACTGCTTAATAATATTTTTTATATCCCTCCATCAAAACAAAACCAGCGTTGCTTCTAGCCATGGTTTATAGAATAGAAAGTTAACTCATCTTGTATCTGTGTAATCTATCGTTATCACAGGAATCTCTTCAACAGACTGATCAGGAAAGATGTGTTTCATAATTTGGTTCTTGCATTTTAGCTGTTTCTTCAAATTAGAAATGAAAAACAATCACAATGAATCACTGTATGAAACATGAGGAAAAACATATTTATACGCAATGTATAGTTTGGGGGGTTTGGTTTTGGGGTGTTTTGTTTGTTGTTTTAATAGAATAACTGTAAATGTTAGATATTTTATCAGTGGGAGGTAGTATATAAACAGGTATGCAATTTTCTCTATAACATATCTGGCTGAAAGTACATATGGTTTAGTTTGCACACAATGGATGCTTGCTTGCATTAAAAAGCTCATTTAAATTTGCATTGTAGGATGAGTTTCTTATGAAGAAGAGGGAGACATAAGTTTTTCCACCTCATGAAGTAATTGATCCATCTCTAATTCTAAACTTTGATTATCATTTGGTTACCTTTGATTCTGAAAACTAAATCTTTTTTTCTTCTATAAATGAAAAGGGTGGTGGTAAATATCTTATTATTTTGTGCCCTCTAGACATCTGCAGTAATCTACTTGGGACTGTAAGTATAAGGCTGTTTAATTTTTCCATTATTATAAAATTTTCAATTATTATAAAAACTGATAAGCTGGTGTACTGCAAAATATACCTATACAGTAAGCTTCAGTAAATATTTTCAAACATAATCGCTATTGATAAAAATCAGGAGGAAACTGCACTAGTTGAAAACACCACCTTGTTGAAAACACACATCTCTTTTTATCACTATGGATAAAGGACTTTGCTAAAGTGCATGTAATTTATGCACTGGTTGTTACAAATAGCATGTGGAATTCCATATGCTGTGCTTCATAAAACTTACACAAACTACCACTCTGTAGCAGACAGTGGAAACTCTGTTAGAATGAAACGTGCTATGAATGGAGTCCAGTGTTGGAAAGCAGTTCAAAGAAACTTTATCTAAGTAAATTGGAATGGCTGATTTCCTTGCAGTTTTACAGTAATTATTAGGCATATGCCAAGATTCTCAGGAAAACTTGTACCTTTGAAATGAGGTAACACAAATATTAGTCTCCTCTACTTGGGAAAGTTTAGTAGTATGAAAATATTTCTTTTTGCACGCTGAACCTTTCTCTAAAACCTCTTTGCACATAATTACTCTCTCCCCATAGGCAGAGGCTTTGAATATTCCTAAATTTAAACACTCTAGCTGGCCCATTAACTAAAAGAAAAGTCTATCAAATACCCGTCATTAAAAATCTTAATAAATCCTTTACAGTTCTGTACTTTAAAGTCTTAATCCCAAGTACAAGAATGAAAAACTACAGCACTTGTATAAAGAGAAATAAAGCAAAGAAATCCTTTTCTCAGATATGCTGTTATGAACCATAACTGAATTTATATCTAGGTACTATTTAATAACTTTATATAATAGCTCATGTTCAAGTGTACCATAAGAATTAAAAAAATTTCCAAACTAACATTTTAAAGAAAAAATTCAATAATAATATTGTAATTTCTCTACTGTGGTGATGGGAGAATGGAGATTTTTTATCCAGTCCCACTTGAGGGCAATGGCAGAGCTATATTTAGGAATATTGAATCTAATTCTTCATTCCATCAACATGTTGTAGAGCATTTCAGACCAGTATCTGCCTTTCAGCACTTTGTATGATCCATAAGACATATTGACACTTTGGAGTGCCTGCACATCTTTTCTAGAGTGACTAGTAAAAACAGCAGCAATTCCAAAATCAGTTTTGCAATTTTCCCACCTGATGAAAGAACAACAAGGTCATAGATGTATGCAGGAATCACTACTAACCAAGAGGCAAGAAAAAAGAAATAAGTACCTGCATGCAACTTTACTTGAAGGATTTCAGTGCTTTTTCTCACATGAGTTGGATATTCCAAATATTTACAAACAATGCAAAATAGTTAGAAATGTATTAAAGAAGCGGTTTCCCAGGCTAAGGCTCTGGAAACAGTTGCTCAGATCTCAGGACCTCTCCTTGTATCTTAGTTTAAAACTGTGATGAACTTGTGGGTGTGAGCATGGTGGGGGAGAAATAAAAAAAAAAGGGAAAAAACCCCTGACACCTAGGTTCCATAAATCATTAACTAAAGCTCTTAGTCAAAATAAGAGGGACTCATCTCATCTAGCTGTGAATGCCTGTAGCTGAACACACGGAGTCTAAGTTACAGTGTGTTCTTTTATAGTCTGTAGAAGGAAATTAGTAACTTACAGTCTGATTCAAACAAGTCAGGTCAGAATTCCCTTTCTGAAGCTGTTGTTTTTCTATCAACCACTAAAGACACACATAATATTTAGCTCAGACTTAAGCATCTAGCTTCTGGATGCTCAAAATGATTCCTGGGCAGGTAAAAGTCTACTCAAACTGTTCATAGTTTTTTCCATAACCTTTCTGCTTTCTGAAGTGAATCGTTCTGTCTCTGACAGTCACCTAGCAACTGCTAGCAATAAATAAACTTTAGATTTGAAATAGGGCCATGAAAGAATGATTAACATCTAAAGCAGTTTGTAAACATACCTTAGGAAACCCTTCTGTAATCTTCAGTATCAGATACTTTGAACACAAGAGAGTTTTGGTGGAGGAATCTCTGTATGGTACTGTGGTAGGAAAATGCTGGCTCACCCTTCATTTCTCACACAAATAACTAAATTTCAGTAACCTGGAATGTTTTCCAAAGGCACTCTATAGGATTTGGATTTATGCTATACTATAATCCTTTCTCATGATTAAATAATTCTGGCATTTCAACATATTCCATTACCTTCTCCTTTGTGATACATTATTTGATTAATGGAAAACATTTTGTCATAGCTTTACAGAATGGTTTTGTAATAGAAAGCATAGGAAACTCTATGATAATTTCTATACTTTTATAGTAGGTTTTCTAATTAAGAAACATATTGTGTGATGATAAACAGCATGGCAGAAGTCTTCTGAAGTCAGTAGTATCAATTCATCTCTGCACAGGATTTGGCCCCACAGTTCCAACAAAGACTCTGGAAACCACAATGAGCAAACCCATACTGTTTGACATGAGAGTGTAGAGCCCTCTTAGTAATTACATTGTCTTTAATGCAGATGTTCTCACTCCTAGAATTTCATATCAGCTCAACTTTGCTCCCTGATTTATTCAAGCCTTTTAGATGTAATGCAGCACAGCCCTACTGCAAACACACATATGTCTGATAGTATATAAAAGACATTTTATTGTCACATAATGTTTGTAGGCTAGCATGCCAGTCTCTTTAAGAGCCATGTACCTGATAATTCATGCAGTCAGCACACATACAACATCTGCTTCTATAAAGTTTAATACTTCATCCATGTAGATTTTGGATCTCATTGCCCCTAAGAGAAGTCAAAAGCAGAGAAATAGAAAACTGTGTAAGTGCAGAAAATATAAGCATGTGGGTTTTACAAAGAACAGATCTTTGTTGGTGAACTTAACTCAGACAGGTCTTAATTAGACAAGGCAGAGTTACAAAGCCAAAGTAACTCTTTTATATAATTCTTATGCAGAAAAGAGAAACTCCATGAAGTTTCTCTCTTGATGCATTCCCTTGAAGTTTTCCTACTTGTGAAGAAAAGATTAATTTTCCTCTGAATGAAGTTTTGCTTTGCTGGCAATGCTTTTTGTTTACTGGCAATGGGTTTTTTTTGCCACATTCATAGGGTTGAAAATGTCTCTGCTAAGCATGTGCTTCCAAAACTCTCTCCTTTAGAGATCGCTTCACAATGTGAAGACAGATACATTCAAAACTACACCAATTTCACAAGAACCAGTTTGCATGACAGGGAAAGGTACAAGAGTCAGAAAATAGGGTCAATATTTCTTCCCAGGAGAGCTGTTCCCACTTTTCCCTAAGAAGGATTTCAGAGGTTTAGTGACGTCAGAATAATTGTTTTTTTGTAGAACTGTTACTACATTCAAGGCCTAGCTTCTTGAAGAATTATGACCTCCTTTTCATCCCCCCTTTTGAAAAGTTTTTGTAAGACAGGAAAGCTGCAGTAATGGCAGTTTGCATCCCTGCGCTCCATGTAACCAATATGTGGCCGTTGATGAAGTGCAATGTCAGCAGCTTCACTATCAGTGAATCACTAAATGATAGAACACAACAACCTACAGTGTTTTGAGAATCTGTATAAGTGAAGCCAACTGGATTTGATTCAACCTAACTCTTATTTTTATCTACTACTGTAACCTCAAAAATTAGTGTTTTACTACATTTCTGTTTTATCGATGGCATGGTCTCTTGCTATTTAAACACTGCTCTGCAGTTATTTTGGATAGCACTGCAGGGGTAAGTAGTCTGACATTCTGCAACAGCATTTAATCAGAACATGTAGGCTGGAGATTTCAGAAAGTATTCTAGGATCTCTGAAAGAAAAAAAAAATCAGGACAAATTGTTTCTATCTTTCATCCAAAATGTAGCAAATTGAGATCATCAGCTAATATAAATCAGCAGTACCCCACTGAATTCATTAGAGCTCTTTTAGTTTGCATCTGCAGACAATCTGCATAATCATGTTGTCACATGTAATAGTTATATTATATTCTCATGATTCCTCCTTAGCTGGATAGAAGTGGTTTCCTGTCCACAAAAATGTTAATGCCTTTAGAAAATTCCCATTCCATGTCAGAGCAAGCCTAAGACTAGACTTTTATGTATAATATGTCTTAGGTTTTGTGTGGGTTTTTGTTTGTTTGGGGTTTTTTGTTTGTTTGTTTGTTGGGGGTTTTTTTGTTGTAGTTTGTTTTTTTGTTTTGGTTTGGTTTGGTTTTTTTCAGATACAAGTGGCTAATGAAACTGATTTTTGTAGTATTTTTTATTTATAATTTATAATTTTTTCCTTTTTAGGTTGAATGAAAGATTTTCTTCAACTTCTTGAAGAACTAATTGTTACATTCAGTTATAAGCCACTTCAGATAAAAGCAAATGAAAGAAATGGCTTTGTTTTCTTAAGACATTGGTGGGTTACATTCTCTATTCTCTGTCAGACACAATGGGGAGAAGGATTCACATGTCCTGCCTACCCCAGGGGAAATCAAGTAATTTTTTATTATGGGTGATATCCAGCTTAACAAACAGTTTTATATAGTGTAAAATGCCTTCAGAGTTGCACTGCTTTCCTCCCTTACTCCTCAAACCCTTCCCAACAAAAAACAGAAGACCTGAATTTTATCCCATACTCCCAGCTGGACTGAGACAGTACCTGAACACAGGGTTCTTACATCTGCTGTGTTCATTAAACACTGGACAACTTGTCTCTTAATAAATTATGATTTTTTAGGGAGTATATAAGATAATCTGGGATCATTCAGAGGTATCTTGCAATATTTACGTTTCTGACTCTTTACACTATGTAACAACCTTCCTCCAAAGACAAGGGAATGGCTCAGAAACTCAGTAACAGAATATGCCTGTGGTACAGAGATTCAGGTTCAGGTCTGTTTTGTTGTTTTTCTCATTGTTATACAAAGGGGAATAGCTCAGTTGAAAGAACCTTTTAAAGTAAACAGCTTCATCAAAGTAGTCTGAGTACATCATCATCGACTTTATTGCTCACTTCCATAATTTGGAATATGTGTTTCTTATTGTATTGATACACGTAGTTAAAAGCAGAATTGGAATATCACTACCATGCCTTCTGCGCCAGACTACTTCAAAACCCTCTGCTATTTCCTACCTATTGCATTAAATTAAAGTCTTGTGCAGCTGGAAACTCTTCAAGTTCTCGTATGCGAGACAATATCTGGCTGTCCCATGTGTTTTTTCCAGCAACAAAAGTAATTGCCAAGCCCGGCTGGCAAGCTTTCATATCCTGACTGCATAACCCTAAAGGATCATTGATCCTTATGCATGTACTCCCAGAGAGACAGGAAAAAGTCGCTGCAAAATTTTAAAAATTAGAACATTTTATCACAACTATCAGGCATCCTAGAGCTGTTGTATGAAATCTTATCACTCAGCCCTTGAAGATTGAGGAAATTATACTGCTCCTTGTCAGTGAAATTTTACTGTGCTAATCAATCCTCTGAGGTCAATGAGTCACAGAATATGCCAAGCTGAAAGGGACTCAAAAGGATCATCAAGTCCAGCTCCTCGTCCTGCACAGGACCATCCCTAAGAGTCAAGTCCAGCAAATGGAGAAAAATAATGCTCTTTTTCTAAATCTGGTTTGTGAAATTGGATTGCCTGTATAGCATCTCATCTTTAAGAATAACAAAACAAACCAAATGGAAGAATTATATATGTATATATTTCTCTAAATGGTATATATTTTTATATATATGGTTAAGCAACCAAATTAGACAATGCAGAAACCCCCCAAAATTTAGGATGCCCAAATCTTATTGTTCCCTAATTGTTATGCCGTTTTTCATTTATTAGCTCCAAACATTGTCCCAGCAGACAGTGTTCAGCACACAAGGATTGAGACATGTTTCAGTGGCTCCATTCCAGCACTGGCTTCTAGTGAGTCCATGTGGCTCTGTTCAATGCATCAAAGTGTTAAAGATCACCACATCCAGACCGATGGAAAATGCACAGCATTCTGCTACAGCCGTGACTTGATTGCAACAGGAAAAAGAGAGTATAAAATTTTAAGAGAAATGTTATGAGTCTCACTAATTTCCTTATTATGATAGTATTTTGACTGAACTCACAATTATCACAGCTGTCCCTTTCCCTCAGTGCAATTTCATCAAAGTGCTGTGATATATAGTGTCATTTTCTTTGCTATCAGAGGGGTGATTGTCCTGCTTGAAGAACTTTGTAAAAGTGCTTTAGTTTTAATATAATCATATAAACATAGTATCATAGAATACTTTCGGTTGGAAAGGACCTTTAAAGATCATCCAGCCCAAGCTCCCTACAATGAGAAGGGACACATTCAACATGGTCTGGTCGCTGAGAGACCTGCCCAACCTGACCTTGAAGGTTTCCACGGATGAGGTATCCACCACCTCTCTGGAAAACCCTCAGGAAAGCTCTGGAGCTTCACTGTTTGAAAAAGGTTTTGTCTCTCTGAATCTTGATCTTCATTTGCATCCACACTCAAAGCCTATTGTTTTAAAATCACAACATGATATGGATACTTTCTAAGGTATAAAGTGAGCAAGTACTGATAGATTAGAGCTGAGAGAGAATGAAAAATTTGTGTAGCTCTGGAGTTAGATTCTTATGACATAATTTTAGCACTTACATTTTAAGCTGATGTTTAGGTTTCTTGAAGAGTCACTAGTGCAAAAGATGGCCCCATTGGGGATGATTCATCATCCATATATCATACTGCTTGTTTTAGAGAACAGCTTTTTAGACAAGCATAGCTTTATGCTTTGTGTGTTTTAACTATACGTTGAATTTTTAACAGTCATTACCCTCAAAAGAGACTTGTAGGATAACTGGGTTTTTGTTTTTTGTTTGTTTTTCTATAAATCTTTCTGATTTATAGAAAGATTATTTTAAGAATGTATTAAGAAGCCTGAAACAATGCTGTGGATGTCTAACATTAGTAAAAACCCACGCTTAAACAGTCATTGTTATTTTCAGAGCTGTCTTCCACTCCTTCATCTGGTAGACTTTAGTCCATCAGAGTAGATACTTTAGGCAGGAAGAGCAGTCAATTATTGAGCAGCAACACTAGTTCAGCTCAGGACTTCTTCACCTGGTGGTTCATTTCCTGCAACACACAACTCACAATACAAGTTATTTTTTCCCCATGGTTAAATCTCCTTGAGGCACTCACTGGGTCATCCCATCTTCTCTCATTACCCACCAAGTACATCCTGATCCCTTAGCAAAATCAATCCTATGGATGGGTTTTCCTTTGCTCAAGGCAGGACTAACCCAGACTGCATTACCTAGCATACCTCTCAAGTGAATTATGGGAACTTTATCTCCATCCACAGTGTGAAGGGACTCTGACTGGACAGGACCAGCTCGGTTGACAGAGCCCCCAGTGCTGACTAACCATGTATCTTTTGCTAGATGCTGATCCGAATTCTTGATAGTTCCCCCCACTCAATGCCTTCAGAATGGTTTTCAATAGTCCATTACACAGTTCAACCTTCCCAGCAGCTGCAGTGTGGTATGGGATATGATACACCCATTCAATGCCATGCTCCTTTGCCCAGGTGGTAACCAGTCTATTCTTAAAATGAGTCCCATTGCCTGACAACTCACTCTGGAGTACCGTGTTGCTACAATACTTGCTTTTCAAGACCCAGGATGGTGTTTTGGCCAGTGGCATGAGGCACTGGATGTGTCTGCAGCCATTCCATGGTTGCTTCCATTATAGTACACACATAATGCTTACCTTGGCAAGTCTGTGGCAGTGTGATATAATCAACTTGCTAAGCCTCCTCATATCTGTGTTTGTTCCATCACCCACCATACTACATGGGCTTCATTTTTTTGGCTTGTTTAATTGCAGTACATACGTCACAATCATGGATAACTTGGGAAAGTGTCCATGGTTATGGACACCACCCCTTGATCTCATGCCCACCTAAAGGTGGCATCTCTGCCTTCATGGCCTGAGGCATCATGGGCCCATCGAGCTAGGAACAACTCTCCCTTAAGTTACCAGTCTATCTACCTGTGACACCTTAACTTGTGCAGCTCAATATGCCTGTTCATTATTGTGATGTTCCTCATTGGCTCAATTTTTGGACATATGGGCATCCACATGGCAAATTTTCACAGTCAATTTCTCTATCTGAGTGGCGATGTCTTACCATATATCAGCAGCCCAGATGGGCTTCCCTCTATGCTTCCAGTTGGTCTTTCCATCGGTCTAGCTATCCCCCTAGGACATTGGCTATCATCCATGAGTCAGTGTAGAAGTAAAGTCTTGGCCACTTCTCTCATTCAGCGATATCCAGGGCCAATTGAATGGCTTTGAGATCTGCAAATTGACTTGATTTGACTTCTCCTTCAATAGCTTCTGCCACTTGTCAAGTGGGACTCCAAACAGCTGCTTTCTACCTTCGGGTTTTCCCTACAATGCAACAGGAAACACCAGTGAAAAGGTTGCAACATGTTTCTTCTTCAGGCAACTGATTGTATGGTGGAGTTTCCTCAACTCGATTCACCTGTTATCATTCCTTTTCATTTAACAGACTGAAGTTCTCACCTTCAGCCCAATTTGTTATGATCTCATGGATTCCAGGGCTACTTGGTTTTCCAGTTTGAGCATGCTGTGAAATCAGAGCAATCCACTTGCTCCATGCAGTATCAGTGGCATGATTCATGGAGGGCACCTTCCCTTTGAACATCCAGTTCAGCACTGGTAGTCGAGGTACTAGAATAAGCTGCACTTTTGTGCCAATTACCTCTGAGGCTGCTTGTATTCCCTCATAAGCTGATAGGATCTCTTTCTCTGTAGGGGTGTAGTTGGCTTCAGATCCTCTATAGGTTTGACTTCAGAATCCGAGTGCTTGGCCTCTGGCCTCACCAGGCACCTTTTGCCAGGGGCTCCAGGAAGGGTCATTATCTTCAGATGCAGAACAAAGTACATTTGTCATGCCTGGTTCTGTTCAGACTGGTCCAAGGGCCACAGCATGTGCAATCTCTTGCTTGATCAGTTAAAAACCTTGCTGCTGTTCAGGCCCTCATTGGAACTTATTCTTCTTATGAGCCACTAGGTAGAGAGGGATCATGATATGGGTGTATTCTGGAATATGCATACTCCAGAAACCTATGGCCCCCAGGAAAGCTTGTGTTTCCCTCTTGTTAGCTGGTGGAGCCATTGCTACAATCTTGTTGATGACTTCTTTTGGGATCTGTTGTTGTCCATCTCGCCACTTCACCCCCAGGAACTGAATCTCTCTGGCAGGTCCCTTGACCTTGCTCTGTTTGATGGCAAAACCAGCTCTAAGAAGAATCTGAGTGATTTTCTCTCCTTTTTCAAAAAACTTCCTCTGCTGTGCCCCCCCATACAATAATGTCATCAATGTATTGCAAGTGTTTTGGGGCCTCACTCTTCTCTAGTGTGGCCTGGATCAGTCCATGGCAAAGGGTAGGACTATGCTTCTGCTCCTGGTGCGGTCAGTTCCAGGTGTACTGCATGCCCCTCCACTTAAAAGCAAACTGCAGCTGGCACTCCACAGCTAGGGGGATGGAGAAGAATACATTTGCAGTGTCAGTAGTGGTGTACCACTTCGCTGGTATACCACTATGACTCCAGCTCATAGTGGAGCTCCAACATGTCTGGCACAGCGGCACTCAGTAGCAGGATAACTTCATTCAAACCCCAATAGTCTACAGTCAATCTCCATCCTGCATCAGATTTATGAAAAGGCCAGATGGGGCAGTTGAAGGGTGAATGTGTCTTGCTGACCACCCCTCGGTTCTCCAGCTCTTGGATCATCTTATGTGTGGGAATCACAGAGTCTCTGTTCTTTCAGTATTGCCATTGATGCACAGTTGTAGTGGCAACTGGCACTTGTTGGTGTTTGATTTGCAAAATCCCACAATAGAAGGATATTCTGAAAGGCCAGGCAGGGCAGACAATTGTTTAAGTCTCTCCGCAGCCACTGTGGCCACACCAAACACCCATCAATAGCCCTTTGGATTTTTAAGCATCCTCTTTTGAGGTAGTCCATGCCAAGAATGCAAGAGGCCTCTGTACCAGTCACAATGGGATGTCTTTCCCATTTTTCTCCTGGCAAACTCACTTTGCCCTCTAGCACTGATAATTCTTGGCCTCTCCCTGTCACTCCAGAGATTCAGATAAGCTCTGTGCTTTTATGCCTTGATGGCATCAATGGGCATTGTGCCTCTGTATCTACTAAAGTTTGGTATTTTTGTGGGTCAGATGTGCCAGGCCACCGAATCCACGAAGTCCAATAGATTCGGTTGTCCCTCTCCTCCTCCTGGCCAGAGGCAGGGCCCCTCTATTGCTGCTCTTGGTCAGAGTATTCAGCATCTGCCCCCAGTGATGTTCTGTCAGAGGCTCCTCCATCAGAATTGAGGGAGTTGCTCCTTTTGCGTCTTGGAGATCCATGTCTCTTTTCCAGGGTCTTTGCTTCAACTATGTGGACAGCCTTCTTACCAGCTCTCTTCCTGTACTTGGGCTTCGAGTTTAGAAGTGAGTTCACTGTCCCACTTCTTCATGTCTTCCCCTTCATCACACAGAAGGGGCACAACCTACTATGTTCACAGTGTGGCTTACTCCTGGGGCTTTCCTTTTTCCCATGTGCAGCATAAGCTGACCAAGAATGGGATCGGGACCGAGACAGTGACCATTCTTTTGTTTTGTCTCTGTTGGAGTTCTCTCTCTCTCAGGGACTCTGTGGTAGTGAAAATTATAGCTGTCTCTAGAATCTGGGTTGTTGGCCCATGAGAATGAGGCAGCTTTCAATCTTTCTCCTATCGTCCCTAACCAATGCACATTCTGCCCACAGTTGGACCTCCATCTTTACCATCTGGAGGGACAATTGTTATCAAGCAGCTGAGAAATGACACAGGGGCACCTTGAATTACTTTTTCCCACATGGGCACCGTGCAAGGGACACACTGGATCAGCAGTAGTGGGATCAATATTATTGAGTGGTTCATCATAAAGAAGTTCTAACAGTGCCAATTCTCATAGATACTGGATGGCTTCATCTACAGTTGTCTACTTTCTTGGGGAACTCTGCAGATATTCCTTGTATGGGTACACTTCAATCACACTTCCAAAAATCACTGAGATTTTAAATGGTAAACCATCATCTCTTGAAAAAATTAAAAACTATTTCCTAATTTACACTTCTATAGAGATCTAGCTATGATTCAAACATTTCATCCAGTTAAGTGCATTATTATGGGGGAGGGGGGGATTAAAAAAAAAATTAAATGTACCATTCCAGTTTATTGCCATCTATTCACCACCCTTTACTCTAAAATAGTACCTAAATAAAAGAAATTTTTAAAAGTCTCAAGCAAACAAAAAGAAAAGCAAAGAAAAAAAGCAAAATGAATGATGTATTTTAGAAGGTTAGTTTACATGATCAGTTTGTGAAAGTCACCAGCATCATCAGACCTGAGAAGAATGACCCGGTATATCCTTCATCAGATCCTATGTGGGTATGATGCACAGCTGGACTTTCTTCGCATAGTCCTTGGCTCAGCTCCTGCCACAAAGGCACAAACAATGCCTGCCAGAGGAAGCAATGCTGTCAGGAATGCAGCCAATAAAGTGCTTTTGACTTAAACAGATGTTTCATCAGGCTGCAGTTATTTAATCTCATTGATTAAACATACAGCCTCTGCATCCTCCCTGTAATTTGAATCCTTCCCTTCACTGCTCAGTGTATTAGATTCTATTCTCCTTAGGGCAGAAAATTTAGGTGATTGGTTAAAAAAGACCAAATAAATTCCTAGGGCTACTAAACTGATAAACATTCATCATAATTATAGAAAGACTGTGAATAATGGCATCATGTTTTGACATGTCAGCAAAAATATTAGCAATCTTTAACCATATCCTGGGGCAGATTTTCTCCTGGCACAAAGATGGAGAATATATTTGAAAATTATTTTGTTTAATTTAAAATATTTCAAAGAAGCATCCCATGAACAGTTTGCTCTGTTGGACATACCTATTTGGGTTTCAGCTTTTTGTGATATCCCGCAGAACAAGGCTGCAAACTGCAAGAAACTGACATTTTCAGCAATTTTGCTGGTTAACGAATTTGTCAAGGATGGAACCCAAGTACCTGTTCTGATTTCAAAGAATAGTAGGAATACACAAGAGCACAACAGAAATGGAATTGCATTTACTTCTTTGTAGTTTAAAATACTATGAAGTGGTCACAGGACCACACCTGCTAAAGTTCCAATAAGCATTTGGAAATGCTCTGAGGCATATTGGTTGATTTTGGGAGTTGTCCTGTGTAGGGCTAGAAGTTTGACTTCAATGATCCTTGTGGGTCCTTCCCAACTCAGGATGTTCTTTGATGATTCTATAATAATTTCTTTGCTATTCTTAAATAATTTCCCTCAAGAAGTAGTAGATTTGCTCTCCTCTATGCATAGTTCCCCAAGAAGTCTGTGATCCATATTGAAAATTAAAAACTAGTGAATAGTCAACCCTTTTTAGTCACTATAGTTAGAAATGCATTATTTATAAAAAGATCTTAGTGGGGGAGGAATGCTGGAATTTTCTACTGAAGTGCTTTTTAAAGCAAACATGCCTTGAGCTGTTATGGATAAAAGGTGTTTGTTAAATTACTTGATGTTGCAAATATCTGAAATTGAGTGGGTGATTGGTTTAATTGCAGTTGTCAGACTCATTTTAAAAGCATATTTTTCTTTTTGTTCTGTTTTTTTAGATCTGCAGAATAGTTGGATTCTGAATGTAAAGAAAAAGTGTCTGAATATACTAATCACAAAATGTAACTTCTGGCTAAGCTAAGGCATATTGTGAAAATGAAGTGCTGCATAATTTTTAAAACACTCAGTCTGGCCAATGCATTCAGTTTCAGAATAGAAGTGCCCTGTTGTTCCAGTCTTTGCTATTTTCTGAATAGAAATATCTAGTGATTGTGATACTATGTTGTGTTCATATATATATATATATATACAAGGCTGGAACGAATAGGAAAATTAGTGAGTGGCTTGATGCTGTAAATTTGAGCTGGGCACCCTCTCCCTGACTGCCAAACCCTGTCAGTGACAGGGGGTCCATCAAACTTACTGCCTCACTCTTGCATTGAAGCTTTCTGTTCTAGAAGAAAAGCATTTAGATCAGCACTTGGAATGTGATTTGCTTAAACACAAACAAATGCTGCTGGGTCATTAGTCTGCTATGCTCCTGCAGACCCCACTGGTTTAAACCTGAAGCATTCAGGGTCAGCTTCACAAAAAGGGCTTTACTTAGGTGATACTGTCGCTCAGAATGTCACTAAGCATTTGAGTAAAAGTTAGGCAGCTACAGTGAGATTTCTGCTAGCAAAACATACCAGATACTGAAATTTCTCTCAAAGATATCGACAATATATCTAGGCTCTTGTCTCAGTGCTTGAACTTCTCAAGCTGTTCTATCGAAGCTGTGTCACTTCTATCATCATCATGGCTAGGCTTTGTGAACAAAGTCTTTGGAAGGGCTCTACCCACATGGGTGTGTCCTTCGAGCTTGTGCAGTGGATTTTTTAGGTGAGGCACAGCATGCATGAAACTGGCCCCATCCTTTCCTCCTAAGGTTCATCTGCCACACCTGAGTGAGCTTGGGTGGTGACAGTGAAGTCCTTGGGACTAGAACCTACAGCCCCCAGTGTTCCCAGGAGGTCTCCCATCCAAGTACTAACCCGGTCTGACCCTGCTTATCTTCTGAGACCTGACGGCATCGAGCATCAGGGTGGCATTTATTGTGTGCAATAATCACAGGTTTAAAAGACTAGAGAAAACTTTAGGGAATTTACCATTAAAATTCCTGTTCTGTTCTTCTTTCCAGTGAAAGATGAATGTTGTAGCATTTCAAAAAAAGTGGAGTAGTTGTAATGGGAGAAACTGTGCAAAAGTCTACTCTAGCAGCACAGGATACCCTTCAGCTTGAATCTCAGTCTTTTAGAATGTTAGAGTAGGTGAGGTGAATCCCTAGATGAAGTGCTGTGGATAAATGATCTTCTTGAGTCATAGTGGCTAAAAAATAATTAAATCAACATTTTCTTGTGAATTCATAAAAAGTTAAGATTGTGCATACTGTCAGTTATTATAGTTCTGTTAAAGAGTAGTAACTCAGTAAATGAGTAATTATTTACTTGGTTTTTATTGCCTGCCCATGTTGTAATTTCTTCTCAGATACCTTTGAAAATTCTGGCCTTGCATCCCAAAAATCTGTTTTGAAACACTTACTAATATGAAAGTTTCCTGTAGATTTTAATGGGCTTTGGATCAGCCCCATGTATAATAGGGAAAAGCTGTAATTTCTTTCATATGATTTATCACTGGGAAGTAAAGGCAATTACTTTCATACACAGTGTGCTTGTATTGCTTCATCTTTAGCTCTCAGTTAGAGGATGTCTGGCATCAAAGTGGATTTCAGAAGAAACAAAACACTGAAAAAGCTCATAAGAAAACATTTATTGAAGCCCAGAATAATCTTAGATTCACTTTTGTTTCACCACAGAGACTTGTACGTGTAGGAACATGTGTATCAGCAAGTTCTGAGCTGCCAGATCTTTCAAGATTCCTAATAAAATGACAGAGAGATGCTAGGAGGTATGAGACACCTGCCCAGATTTAGGCACCATTAACCAGTATTGTTTAAAATGTGTAGGGTTCAGAAGGGGCTGTTGGTTGGCTTTTCCACAGCGAAAACTCTTAATCTCAATTTTCAGGGCAACACACCAAGAGATTACTGAAGAACTGAGGGCAAACCTCATAGCCATGTGCAGCTTACTTGTGAGGGCAAGCAGAGGGGTAGGCACTGTTCTCTTGTGTCTGGTGACTAGTGACAGGAAAGGCATGAAGCTGTGTCAGGGGAGATTTAGGTTAGCTATTATGAAAAGGTTCTCAATCCAGAGGGTGGTTGGGCACTGGAACAGGATCTTCCATGAGGCTGTCATAACACCAAGCCTGATAGACTTCAACAAGTGCTTGGAAAATGCTCTCAGGCACATTGTATGAGTCTTAGGGTTGCCCTGTGGGGGCTGGGAGTTGGGCTCGATGGTCCTTTTTGGGTCCCTTACAACTCAGAATATTGCATGATTCTATAATTCTATGACTCTCTAAACTCTTTCTGCCTTCAGTGAGATCTGGATTAAGCCAGTGAGAAAGTTTAAACTGAGCAAGAACAGATTCACCACAAGTGTTGGAAAAAAAAGTTATGGATATGCCTTGCTGTCACTCCTTACATACAGTTATAGCACAACAGACGTGAAAATTTGTTTTTTAGATTGAGGAGATGTAGGATACCAAACTGGTGGCATTCTATTATAATTTCTGTCATTTAAAAGACATGAAAAATGATGTTAATTGGTAGGAAAAAGATGGTAAGTGCATGCAGAAGTGCAGTAATTATTTATATGCCTAGAGAAGGTCCAATAAAAGAAAGAGAAAAAAAAACAAAACATATTTTACTCAAAAGCATGAGTTAAGAATTCAAGAATCACTTTATTTACAGTATTTCTTTTATTTCTGCTTGAAAGCTTTTTTATCCAACACAAATTTTAAACAGGGCTTTATGTACCATTTGTCATAATATTGCAGTTTAATCAGCATCACAGTGCTATACTGTCTTTCTGATGTAAAAAATAGCCATTCCTGACTCCTATCTGGACCTTTTCTAAGGTTCTCATGAACTACCTGAAGGGAAAATTCCTATTTATTCTCCTTTTCTTTTTTTTTTCATTAAGACATTTCAATGAGTAATTTCTCTCCACATCTAATAACTACTCGTTTATAACTGGGCAAGCATATGGTAGGATGGAAAAGCTAGAGTGTTGAGGTCTCCTGGTGGCAGTAATGCTGGCTTCCCTCCTTCCTACACAAGTGGTTCTCTAATCCTGGACACTGACCTTGAAAGCCGAATTGTTTTGTGTAATATGCCCATTGCTGCATTTACAAGGGCTGGTAACTGGCCTTACAAGTGCTTTGCCTGGGAACAAACTGTTCTTTCCCATCAAAGCTGCCTGGATGAGAATATCTGCAAAGCAATTCTGCAAAGAGTGAGAAAAGGAAATTAAATCCTTCTGGCAATATTTGCTTCTGGCTGTGGCAGTACACCTGAGGTGTTCCTCTGTGCAGGGCAGTTGCCAGACTGTTGGGGAGGGGTAAGGATGGAATGTGATGAGAACCTGCAAAAGTGGCAGGGGTATGGGGTATGCTGAGGGCCTTCTCTGGGGGCCCTAGCAGAAGGGCTCAGTGCCTGCCAACACATGATTCCTGGGATAAAATGGATGGTCCTGAGTCTGATACAACTGCTGAGACCCAAGGACGCTTAGAGGATGGGGGAAGCTGGACATTTATGCCCTAGGTGGGGACTCAGCATTTTACTATCTTTCCTACCCTCACTTAGCTTTAAAATGTACAGGTGTTTGATGAAATGTTACTCATAAAGGCCCCGTTAAGCACTTCATCTGGACCTTTCTACAGCATACAAATTTGGGCTCAGCAGAGCAGATGCAGGTGTTGGTTTTCTGAGACTGAGTGAGCAGAATCACATTTTCCCTTGGCCTCTCTGACCCTTCAGGCACTTTTTTCCCTTGGTAGAAATTAGTTTATTCAGCTTAGCACCCTGGGCCCTTGAAACTAACGCTGACCTGCCTTACCCAGAGAGAGTCTGTGCTTTGCCTGTGCTCCGACCTCATGACATATTTTTGGATTTGCCCATCATCTTTAACAAGCAGGTAGGTAAAATGATGTAGGTGAAAGACGCTGCTGGATGTATTTAAAGACACAGGACCAAGGCATAGGCAAATGACCTGGCCTGGGAAAATCCAACCTTACAGATTGTTAGAAAGGCCCCAAGCACAGTTGTTGCCTCCAGCCTACCTTCCTGAGCAATGTTTGGGTGTGATTTAGAGGTAGTGTCAGAGACAATTCCCAGAAGTCTTTCCCTTTAGGGGCAAGAATACTTTGCAACGTAGGCAAGAGCCATGTCACATTGAGTTAATGAATGTCTGACATGATTTAATAACATTGATATAGCCTCTAGTACATTACCTCCTCTTCAGCTTTCTCACTTGATTTTGACCCAGACAAAATTAATAGATAAATGTACTGTGTAAAAAATAGTTAACCACCTACAACACAAAGTCTTCATTAACATTATTATTATAGTTATTTTCAATGTATCTATGTACTAAGCACCACTATCCTAGCAGAAAACTAC
This sequence comes from Hafferia zeledoni, assembly GCA_035583235.1. Lineage (NCBI taxonomy): Eukaryota > Metazoa > Chordata > Aves > Passeriformes > Thamnophilidae > Hafferia > Hafferia zeledoni. The sequence continues at coordinate 9,274,414 of JAWWEV010000043.1, forward strand.
ACTTGAATATAACTATGTCAGGGTCCAAGCTGTCTGTGTCCAAGGTTGTCCCCAAGGCTTGGAAGAGGCAAATGTCTCTAGAGGCCAATCTGGAGAATCTGAATTAAGAGCCTAATAGTTGCCAAAATGAGGTGCAATAATAACCTTTTACAAGCCCTGCCAAATCCACTACAAAGTAGGAATACTTCCCCACTTTTTCAGCTGATTAAGGGCTCTTTTCTTCCCAAATAATTTGTGATTTGAATGTCTTCTGTTATATATACCTGATAAAAAAATTTTGGACTTCTGCTCCAGATCTCATTTTCACTTGCTTTTGACTATACACAGATTAATTTTTAGTAAATTAAGGCTTTGTATACTTTTTACAGAATTAGTTCTACACAAATCAAGGCAATACAGTTTCAGGTGAGGAAAGGAACCTGAACAGAAGCAATAAATAACATTTATTGAAACATTATTATTATGTTTGCAGTCAAATATTTAAAGACAAACATGCTCAAAAACTCTGATTGTAGTATCAGGATCTTATAATCTGCACTGTATACTCCTAAATAACAAAAAAATCTTTGTACAGTTAAAGGTTAAAAGCTTTGATAGACCAAAACATATGCCTGGACTACATGGAGTATAATTTTATTGTGCCTGAATTTTCTCATGAATGGGACTGGAATATCTTATGTAATGGAAACAGAATATGAACAGAGAATTTATATTCTAAGAATACTATGAAATTTCATATTTTCCTCTTTCGGTTTTCTCAACTGGAGCTTTATAATTCTAGCCACATATGCAAACACAGATAAAATATTTGGCTTCTTTTCTGGCCAGGAGACAGAGATATGAGTCATGGAAAGCAAGATTTATTGGTCTATCAGAAACTTTTAGTTTAAATTTTCTCCTGTCAAATTCTTTCAAAGAAACTGAATCTGCATGTAATTGCACATAACCATGAAAAGTGCAGCTTACTCTTCGACTAATTTAATTCACTGCCTTTTTACTGGAGTTCTGGCCTGTGGCTTTGCCTTAACAGACACAAATCTTGTGTTGACTTATCCGAGTCTCCTGTTTGATTTACTATTTTAATGAATTAGTGATAAACAGCTTAATATACTCTTTGCAGGACTTTAATATACTGTCCAATTATTGTCATATTGCCTGGAAGTGTGAAATGATACATAGCCTTTTATAAAACCTGTGGACTGAAAGACACTTTTGAACAAGATATGTTTCAGAACCACATGAAAATAAGAGTTAAATAATGAGATGGGTGGCTGGTCTGTGAAATTGGCATTCAGCTCAGTGGAGCTTGGAGGGACAATAACACCAGTGTCACAGAGTAGGAAAAGAAACTCCAAGGATCTGGCTCCTTGCCAAGGGCACAACCCCACAACCGTGTACACTTGGAGCTTTGAACCCTCTGACATCAAGGGGTCAGTCAGGAGCGGCTTGTTTGTGACAAGGGAGCTCATCCGCAAGGTCATGAACTAAACCCCAGATAGAGTGAGGTTCTCCCCATTCCAAGGAAAAATCCTGAATACTCTGGTGAACTGTGGTGCTACAGATCTCATAAGACCTAGTCCCGGCTGCAGAACAGATCCAATGATTATTTTGGCTAGGGATTGTCCCGATTCTCCAGGTAGATTGGCCAGACTGGACATTTCAACACTATGGCTTTATGGGCTATTTCTTCCATGAATGAGGCTTTGTCTAAATTTAAAAGGTTCTAATAATATGGTGTCTTCTGTGGAGATATTCAGCCTTCCAGAGAAGCATCCATTATATGCACAGGAACTGGGTGAATTGAAACAGTAATGTACAAGAAGGTAGTTTAAGAAAAATTGATTAACTTCTTTAATTGATCAATAAGGCCTTAGACTTCAGAAGAAAACAAAACAAAACAAAACAAAACAAAAAAACCCCAACTTCCTGAGCAACCTAGAGCAGTGGTAATTAATGTCCTCAGTAGTATCTTCCAGGTCTTTCTCCTGCCAACTGCCTAGCAGAATTCCTGGTGAGAGCACAGTGCTCCTAGGCATACTCCAAGCATAATACCTTTGCTCTGCTGTTTGCTTGCAGTGATAACATTTATGAGGCCAGAACATTTACTCAGAAATAAAACACCTGAATTCAATGATTTCCTAAACCAATGGAGGTTTCAATCCTATTTGTTCACATATAAAAATGCTATAATGGACAGACTACAAATTATAAGCATTTAAGAGGTTATTGTACCCCACTCTCCAAAGGAGAGAATGATTAAAACATGCCAGGACCTACTACAGAGCTTAGAGCATTATTCTAGGTGTAAAGAAGCAGAGGGCTCTACTGTCAAGTTTAATTATGGCTTTTATCCCAAAATTGTATAAAATAAAAACTATAAATGACATTTAACAAAGTTGTTTCTGGACTCAGGACTGAGAAATGAGTACCTGAAGCCCGGTGCTAGTGAGCTTGGGTTCTCTTCAGGCTACTTTCTCTTTCCCTCCTTCATGGTCCTATAAAAAAACCAAACAAAAACAAAAAAAAGCCCCCACACACACCACCAACAAAAAAACAACAGCAACAACAAAAAAATGCTGTTGATTGAATGTTCTAATTGGAGTAAATCGTAGTTTAAATGTCCTTTTCTGTGAGCATAATAATGACTTAGGCTTTTGGTGAAGAGGTTGGAGTAAATCTCTTTTTTATCCTGTCCAGTATAGTAATTTTATAAGAAAGCATGGTTTGGGGAACCTCCAAATATTCTGGGGTTTAGACTTCTTTGTTTGTTTGTTTTTATTACTGACTTTTTTATACAAAGTAATGTTCTCTCTCATTTGGATTCTTAACCTCACAAGGACTTTAAAAACCCCTGCTGTTGAAACCTTCACACACATGCCTGCTTGCTTAAGTGCTCGCCATATTTTCACATTCTGGAAATACTCTTGTGAACAAATATTTGCTAGTACAACAGTTCTCAAAAAGTGAATAAAAGAACTTATGAACATTATCAAGGCAAATACATGTGGCGCCTGGTACATGAACATTTATGATCACATTTTTTCAGGACAGAGACAATGCTATCGGGGTTTCAGTACAATGTGCAGAAGAAACTTCTGTAGAATCAAAGATATGCATTACTTCAATGAGAAGTAGCAGATCACTATTCTTGCAGGGCTTCCTGAATAATATCCTAGCCCTGATAAATTAGGGACAACTCTCCTACTTTCTGCTGTCAAAATTAATTTTGTATGTTCAGGTATTATTCCATTCTTTACCTTCACCTTATTCTCTTATTTACATGGATTGTGTGTTGAAAACAAACAACAGAAATTAAAGAGAGAAACTTTACCCAAAAACAGTCCAGTGCAAAGCCATTAAAGTCAGGATAACAACTTGTGCCTATTCAGAGGGCTTTCAGCCAGCTACTGACGGCCCACAGTGTATCTGAAATAGATTAGCATAGGATTTATGTGTAAGAACTAGGCTGGTTTTGTTTTATCTCTTTTAATAAAGTCAAATGCTCCAGAGGAAATGTTCGCATTCAGATATTAAGTTTCATCCACACTAAAGGTAAGAGCTGAGAGCTTGCCCTTGAGACTGCACAGCTAGCCAGTGCAGTTAGAAATACACATAATGGATTGTGATATCTTCTGTCTCTGGTAATGTTTGCAGCATTAAGAACACTTCTCCCATTACTGGTACTTCCCTTTGACAGCAGAGGGAGCATTTCATCCAGTAACTCCTTCTCTTAGGTTCTCATGAAGATCCTGGTAATGGTTTAGAAATAATTACATTACCAAGCTAAATATCTCTAATCAGGCAGGTAGCCTGTGGTTGGATAAACCAGGACACAGTAGAAGAAAAATTGCACCAATGTATGAAAACAAGAAGGAGTTAATGGTGGAGAGCAGAAATTATTCATCTTTTCTTTTTTCCTTCAGAGAGATTTTCATAAAGAGTAAGAGTCTAAATTAGTGAAAAGGAATATTTTTTTCACTACTGGAAAAAAAATCGTGAGAGGTAAAGCAACTGGCAAATAAATACTAAAAAACCCACCAACAACTAATGAACAAACAAATAAATTAAGCAAGGAAAGTTCCCAAAGCTCAAATTTGGTCTCAAATTTTGTTAAGGTCTGGCTCCCCAGAGCTCCCCATGACTTTCACATGTGTCTGAAAACACCAACTATTTTGTTACTGAATTCAGGCTTCAGCTGCTGGGGGCGGATAGGGGAGATCAGGCAGAAACATCAGAGTACCTGGAATAGGACACATTCAGCCTGTGTCAGGGTAACAGCTAAAAAAAGACACTCACAGAATGCAAATTTTAATAGCTTTGATTGGTTAATAACATGATATAGTAATTTCCTGCTGTAGTAGTTGTTTGAGAAGTGTCTTGGTTTTTTCAAAAATGTTGTAGCCTGGTCTCCAGCCATTTCTTGTTAGAAAAATCATTACTGAGTACATTAACCAATGTACCCTGTGCACTGCAGCCACACCCCAGACAGTACTAGCTTTTCTATGAGCTTTCCTGACTGGAGAGTTTACTGATCACCTGGAGTGATGCTTGTTTCATTGAACAGTCTTTTTATTTTTCCTTAGCCTTTACTCAGGCAGACTCTGATACTTCAAAGAGATTTTATTGAATGGAGACCACTTCCCTCCAGGTGATACCAATAACTTTGATTCAACTACCCTATGAACTGATTAAAACCAGGCTGCACTCATATGTCAGGTTAAACCATGAGATTCAAAAAATGAACAACTTCTTCCCTAAATCAGTGGGAATTCTGCCTCTTCAAGGAGGTGGTCACAAATGTTAAATTAGTTTTATCTGTTCGTTAACTTAGGCTTCAGCCTTGAGCCAAGGTCAGCCAACATTTTTAGCAAAACTTGTAATACAACCTATCTTCAAGGGATACAGAACGTTCCTGATTATATGGAGAGCCACTGGAGTATAGGGTAAGATAGGTGATAAAATACATTTTTAGGGTTTTAAAAACTCCAAGCTGGATCAGAAACAAGCTTAAAGCAATGTCTAAGCTGAACCCTGCTGTAGGGGAGGTTTGTCCTGAGCTCCAAATGCACAACCCACGATCCAGGGGCTGACAGGCTAGCCAAGGTCAGTCTAACCTTGAGGCAGCCTGAAGGTGGGTAAACAACCTCAGACGTGGGAAAAACACAGCCTCGGTGGTGCCAGGGGTGTGTCACCAGCCTCGTGGACACTGCCTTTCCTCCAATCAGCGCACGCTGCTGCCTCGTGGCCAGAACCTTTTACCCTATCCCCAGTTGTTGTTGTCCACATGTTCACCTCACAAAGTTATACTAACCCGCTAGTTCCCCAATAAAGTTGAATGTTCCTGTTTTTAACCTTAGTGCACGGCTCTATTCCTGTGGGAATACGCACGTGCAACTAGAAGCCCGAACCCGGGGTTGTGTTCGGGGTGGCAGGCGAGGGCTCGGTAAACCCTCTTGCAACGCCAACCTTCCCCAACACCCTGCTCTCTAAAAATGAAATGTTACAGTTAGAAATTTCATTTAGGGCTCAGGGGCTCTTACCCAGGACTTTCTTCGTAAGAAGCCTGGTTGATCAGTCAGATTAAGGATGAGGTTGTAAATGGACCTGATAGTTCTTTGATCGCAGAATCTTGGAATGGTGAAGATTGGAAGATACCACTGGTGGGGTTTGTCTGGTTGTCTTGGGTTGAGCTGGCAAAACGCCAACTGCCCAAAGACAGAGTTAGCCTCTGGCTGAGAAAAGGGAGAAAG
>JAWWEV010000043.1:9288167-9290667 GCA_035583235.1 Hafferia zeledoni
TTTGCATGCTCCGCCCAGCCCCCTCCCAGTTTCTAGAAGGTTCTATCCCTGAGGGCTTAAATAGCCCTCCATCTTGTAATAAAGCAGATCAGCAGATCAACCCCGTGGATCCCAGGTGTCTGTGTCTTCTCTGCCTCTTCCTTGAGGAGCGTGGGGGAGGGCTGACCTAACCTAGGAAGCCGAAGCAGCCGACTCCCATCCAGGCTCAGCAGGCATTCCACGAACCCCCGTCGCTGGTCTGGTCCCTATCCCAAGAGACCAAGACTGCGGCACCTAGTAGCCATTCTTGGCACCTCCTCTGGTTTGAATTAATTTTCTTGAACAGAGATCTGTCCACAGAGATTTTTTGTCATCATAGTTATTCAGATATTGGATAGTAATTCCAGTCTTCCTCTGTAATTATGTTGATTCCCAGTACCTACTGGTTTACAATGACATGCTTTTAATCAGGTTTCCATTTTTCTATAAGAACTTTAAATCAGATTTCTCTGAAGACTTTCAATTGAGAAATTCCCTTAAAAGCTTTTTTCCAGCCAGATATTATCTTCCTCAATCACTGTCTTTCTTCAGCCATCCCTTTGCTGAACACTCAGTTCCTCTGCTAATTCCTATCTTCTTCAGTTTTAGAAGGAATTTCCTGTGTGCCATTGCATCAAATCCCTTACCAAAGTAGACAGAAACAAAACCTGCAACATTTCTTTTGGCTTGGAAAAGAGTTTCCTTATCAAGGAAGTTACCTCTTCAAAGATCTTTAAGAAGATTTGCATTTGGGAAACATATGTTTAAGTCTACTTCATTTATTATTGTCTTATGTGTTTAATTATTCCCTTAATCCACAGCTTGTTCTATTATCTGAATGCAATTGAGAAATATATCTAAATTTGTCTTTTTTTTTCCCTCTCTTTCAGTACTCCCACTAGACATTATAATTTCTATATCACTGTTTCATTAAACAGTCCTTGGTACTGGATCTGTGATTTCATGTGCCAGTTGTTTCATGACTCCAGATAGAGTTTATTCTGGCTTTCCATTTCAAGAATATTTTACCTGTTTAGATTTTGTTGCTACTCAAGTGTTGTTTTCATTTTCACATTCTAATTTTTTGCCTTTGATTCTGTACACAAACATAATTATTCTCCCTGAAGCCTGATGTTGAGTACTCATTTATCTTCCTGCCTGTAACAGGGATATGCTAATGTTCAAAGTCAGTGTTCTGTACAGTTCTTCCCCCTTTCTTCTTCTTCAGTCTGTGTATGGCAGAAAAATAGAGGTAGTTTTATTTCACTGTAGCAATATGGAAATTCAATGAAGTACAAGTGAATCTCTGATTACTGCTGGCTATGAATGGTAGGGCATTTTGTATTATCTCTCATTTTTTCTTCTTTGTTAATTCCAGTAATTACAATTCTTTTCTGTCACACAAACTATTCAGCCTTAGCATTAACTTCAGACCTCTCTCCCCTAACTCATCCTGAGTTCTGACAGATTTATTCCTGTCTGAAACATTTTATCCATTACTATTAAAACTTTTTTTTTTTTTTTTCACGGACTCTGTCTCTACTATTTCCATCTCCCCTTCCACACTTGTACTGAACTGTCTCCCTGTGATCTGAATCAAGCCAAGGAAGGATATTTTCTGATCCTCTAGAGATACATTTCACATTGTTCTTGTCTTCAACTCTACTTAATTTACCAAACATCTTGTCTACATCTAATCTCCTTTTCTTTGACATGTCATTTCTATTTTTGCTGCCCTATCTTTCCTCGTGATAAAGGTTAGTTTATTTTAACCATTACATATTTTTCCCCTATTTTTTCTCTGCAAATTCATAGATTTCTTTCAGATCATGTCCTAGAAGTAGCTTAAAGATGTCAACTATTTTTTTGGCAGTAGTAATAATAATGAAACTATTCAATACACACTAGGTGCCTTTGAGCATGTCTGAAATCACTGGTGGAATTAAGATTCCTGCACTAGAGCCTATGCTTTAATTACTGATTTAAACCACTATCTGAACAATCAAGAGCCTCTGTGGACAGGCTTTTCTAGAATAACACTGGATCAAAAATAAGTTTCTGTTTTCTCCCTATGTCAGAAAGAGAAAGCGCATCACATGATTTTGCTTACCAATAGGTTTCCTTCTTCGTCAAGGGATCATAAATATCACTTGCCAAATCACAATATTAAGTCAAATGATGTAAAATTTAAATTTTTAAAAACTATTATTCATGGTTAAGAAACTAACACACAGACTTTATCAAAATACAAGCTAGGCCACAGCCCTAGAAAAGGGACAGGAATTAAGAGTAGTCAAATGCTTGTATCTCCACTCTGCATGATGTATGAGACAGATGTGAAAATGAGGCACCCTTAGACCAGGTGAATTTGCTGCTCACCAGGTAACAGATTAGGGACCACTAAATCTAATTCCCTCACTGAACAAGGAAGAGAAAAACTTTTTAATGGTGTTGAATCAGCACTTCTTATTCAGTCCTGAAT
>JAWWEV010000043.1:9295667-9350871 GCA_035583235.1 Hafferia zeledoni
ATTATTTTCATCAGTTGAATAGTTTCCAGTTGTCCTGTCTTAATTTTTGATTTGCAATCCACAAAATATACACTGTGTAAGGCATAAAAAAAAAAATCTTATATGAAAAAAACAAACAAAAAAAAAGATGAGGAAAACCAGGTTTTTTCCCTGGGTACTTCGCTTAAAGGCTTCAGGTTAGGAGGGATGGTTTAATGATAAAAATGGGGGTGCCATTATTGGTCATAAGATTTATTTTCACACAATCACCATAATTTTTTTTTTTTTTTTTTTTTTTTTTTTTTTTTTTTTTAATTTTAGACACTGACTTGACGTACTGCTTTTCCTTCCCACAGCTTTATCCCAATTTTGCTATGTAAAGAGTAGCTTTCTTACCTGTCATTTGGATAAAGGACATACACACACACAAATCCACATTTTAGTTTGCATGACTAAAAGTTACCATATCCTGTGAGACGATATTTTACTGGAGAAAAAGCCCAAATTATAAGCAGAAACATAATTGTTAAAACAAATATGTTTCTTAAAGGAAACAAACAAACAAACAAATCACCCCCAAACCCCAGCTCTTCCATGCTTCTTGTAGTATCACAAATATTTCTGTTTGCAGCATAGAAATGCATAATTGCATATATATATATATCTCATCATATTTATATAAGATACTACAGTCAAAACAGTATTAGACCTTCCTTACAACAAATTATACCAAATACATATGATACTGAAATATACTTACTGCCATTTCAAGAGATGATATAACAGTGACAGAGCACAACCAGTCTTGATTAATATTACAATCCTGCTTTGTCAGCAGCTCAGTCATTTTCTTTAAAGCAACAATAGTTAATTTATATGCTATGGACTTTTGTGGGAGAGTGGCTTTTCTAAAATTTTACATTAGGGAATTGTTTTTAAAGGCAGCAACAATGACTTCATTGGACTTTAAAAATTGTTACTGCCCACAGTATTTGATATATATCTTGCAGTGATTTAAGTTGCTCTAAAGGTGTTCTCTTACTTAAACACAGATTTTTGTGAGCTATTTTAAGAGATTATTGACTTCAGCATTTTATATACTCTGACTTTACAATAAATGCTCTTAGCAGTTATATAGGCTCCCGGATAAATGTGATAGTTATGACCCTAACCTTGCAGTGCTGAAGTTTTTCTATTGACTTGAATGAGCTCATATCAGTCACAAAGTTCACAAGGAAGAATATGTTCAAGGTGGGGATGTATAGGTTTATTCAATATATTTGAATTTTCCCTACAACTTGTAGGAATAAAAAAGGAAAACAATATAATTTTGGAGCAAAAATAGAGCACCAGAAGTGATAAATTAATTGTGAAAATTACTCCTGCTACCATCAGGATATTAAATGGGCTCAGCAGTGCTCCTTCTAAGAAAAAAAAAGTCAAACTGGTGAAATTCGTCATTACTTGCTGTAATAAAAGGTAGTGAGTTAAAAATAGAGAAATTAAGACTCCACATGGAATTTCAAAGATCAAATTCCTTGAAAGCAAATTTAAAGTTCTCGCTATGTGGCACTAAGTCAAGTTCTTACTTGCTTTTTAAAGTTTCTTAGGAGAAAATATGACAATAGGAAACTAACTAGATTTAAGAAAGAACTGACTACAGCTGCCTTGGTCCACAGCCTTCTTGCATTAGGAAAAAATGAAAGCTAGCAATGGTTTCCAGCCTAAAAGCTGCCGCTTTATGGTAAAGAATATAGAATGGTATGTGGTTATAAGTGTTTTCAAGTGCAGCCCATCCATTTTCATTTTGAGATAACTTCTTCCTAAGTAAGTAGCACTGTCTACTCTGCACAAGCAAAAAGAGTATTAATAGTGTAAACTGGAGGAATTAATACAAATTAATTCTTTTGAAATCTAATAAGGAGTTATTCTTTGGAATAATTGCATTTTGAGACTACTTGCATGGTGTGAGGAGAACAACAAAATTCAGTCTGAAAACATCAAGGTGAAACCGGTTTCGTTGCGGTTCACACAACAGAATTTTCAGTTTGTCCATAAGAAAACAGCTATTGCCTTCCTCGCAATAAAAGAAAACAAATTAGTAAATCAAAGGTTTCTCTGGATCTCAGAGGCATATGTGAAAGACATCCTATTAAGTTCTGTAAGATGTGGGGCCATTTGTACTTTATTGGTAAAAAAGGTGAATACACAGCATAATGCTTTCTGACTTCAATTTCTGCATGTGTGTTAAGGGTTACTTTTCCTATACTGAGTGTTACCTCTCAGAAGAAGAAAAATACAAAAATATAGCCACACAGTTTAAGTGGACACATGCTTCAGCCTTTTTCATTATCCACTAGAATACTTTATTTGTTTGTTTAATTTTTAATGCACTTTTTTCTTACCTTTAAAAAATATGAAAATCATGTTACTGAAACCCAACTCTTGGCAGGAAAATCTGGAGATGAGCTAAATAAGTTGCAGAAACAATTGATCTGGGAAATGGAAAAGTAGGCAATGGTTATCTTGAATATTCTGACTATTTTGCAACAAGACATTCAGATCAAAATCAAGTCTTAGACCCAACACACCTCCACATGAATTTATGAACTCTGAATATTGAAAGTTTACAATAACTGACATTAGTGGTTTATACAAGTTGTAGCTTGTGTGCTTAAACTTCTGCTGCCTAATCAGCCCAAGCAGTGGTTGATCTGTTTAATATATATTGTTTATATCTGTTTGGTTTAGATTTGTAATATGTTTTTATTGCAATGGATTGTAAGAATATAAAATAAGAGAGGTATGAAAAATGACCTCTTTAACATTACTTTGTTATATTATTCTTTGAACACAGAGAAAGGTCACCTAGGAACATAATGGAAGGGAGACCCACAATACATAGAGAGTGTGATTGATGTATCACATTTAGAATGCAATCTGAAGTACAAGATATTTAATTTATTCCATGACATACAACCTAAAGTTTGTTTTGAGTTTGATCTGAAACAATGAAAATAATATTTCTGTTTGCAGCTGTCATTGATTACTGTAATCCAAAATGAAAAGGCACAGTGGATGAAATCAAGGTATTGGACAAATAGGTCGTCTACAGTGCAGAAGTACATGATAGCATATGCATGAAAAATATGTTAACTATGCTGACTTTTTCCCCCATGCTGCTAGAAGGCAGAAGTTATGATTAATAGTTTAAATACCAACAGCTAGGCCTACTCACCATGCTATCTTATCTCACTGTCTGAAATGGCATGTGGTGTTAATGTGTTAAATATGATATCTTCTTTTTCTTGTGACCTGTTTTTTTAAGAAGTGATATATGTATGCACACACAGAGGTGTAGGCAGTCTGCTATTTTCTCATACAGAGGGTGAGGTTCTTTTCTTCCAGAACAAAGCTGGGATTGTACATAGCCTATAATTTTTCTTACTCCTCTGGTTATTTTTTCTTTAGAAGATCTCCATCTGTCTATCATTATAATAGTTTGGACTATGAAATACACTCTAAATCATAAGGCTTTTTGGAGTTGAAAACAATAGGAATAGGGAAGGCTCAAACAAGTTCACTCTGTGCTGTGAAAAGGAAGGAGGATTTTTGGTATTGGCTTAACAGGAAGAGGCATAGAATTAAAGGTGCTTTTAAACTTCTGTTGAAACAGAGTAGGTATTTAAAGGTTTCATATGTAAAGATCAAAGCACACAATTACTAGCTTTTAGTGAGTCACTAAACCTATTTCTGTAGAGACACAAATTCCAATTCTCAGTCAGGACCTAAATGTTGGGCCTGCAATATTATTTCCTGCTATTCTTTAAGAAATATTCTATGAAGTTTTTCTTCACATCTTACTCTGTGATAAAGGCTTGGGAGAAGTTACTGAATCTAGAAAAGGAGACCTTTAAGAGCAAAAGTTTGCCTGATCTATTGGCACTACTTTGTGACATCCCTGATTCTGAGCAAACTTGGTGAGTTTGGTGTGCTAGACTACCACATATTTATCTGAAAGAATTTAATTTTCCTGATAATTCACTTGTTATTTATTAGTTTTTTATCTCACATAAAAGATTCTTAAATATAATTTAACAATAGATTTTTTGTTATAGAATACCTGCTGAGGTTTTTGTTTTGGGGAGTGTTGCCATTTGATGGAAAAATTTTCTTAGAGTCTTTTATATTATTCACATTAGGAATGGACAAACAGAATTAATATCCCATCTTTTCCAGGAACACTCCAAATACATGAATATGGAGTGACCTTCTCCTTCCATTAGAAGGCTGGTTCATCTAGCACAAAATTTTTCCTCCACAGAACTCCAAAGACTTTTCTCATTTCTCTGGGTCCCCAGAAAATGCTGCTGATAAACAGTACTGTTCAAATGTTCAATAACCCACTTATTTTTCAAAATCACAATCAGTACTAAAATTTGTCATTTTGGATCGTACATAAACTCCAGAAAACCATTATCTTAGCTTGCCTTCTATTTATGAAACACTTTGGGACATGTTTTCTTGATCAGTTCTAAGGTACTGGTAGACAGAAACACTGATAAAACATTAAACATCAGTTAAATGCTCTGCTGGGTACAAAAGGCTATTACTAAAAAAAACATGCCAGTGGTGGCAAGTACTGATGTGTGTACCCCAGAAATGCTACTAGAAGACATATTCTTGAGCACCTTCATCAGGATCCTGGATGATAATTTAGACTGTATCCTCAATGAAGGTTTCTGTGATGCCAAATTGGGGTAATAGGTGCTTGAATGCACATGGACTTTAAGGACTGAATCAACATAAGTCTCATGAATTTCAACGGGAAGGATTGCAGAGCTCCAAACCTGGGGCAGAATAACACCACAGAACAGGACATGGAAACATAAAATCCCCTCTGGAAAGTACTCAAGTGGTATGTGAAGGCCAGGTAAATGCATAACTGACAAAGGAATAAACAAAACACAAATTATTTGATTTGCAGGCTGGACTCCATTAAATGAAATGTGACAAGCAGGTTGAGTGAAATTGTTTCCATTAGTCATGACAAGACCACTGTGGAATATGGTGTCTGATCTGGGGCTCCCTTATTCCAGAATAATGCCAAGAAACTGGAAAGGGTTCAGTTTAGACCTACAAAGATGTTGAGCACCAACTGTGCGTGACCTGCAAGGTGAAGCTGAGGGAAATGTGCTTGCTGAGTCTGGTGTAGATGAAACTAAGTGCCCATCTAAATGCGTGACTTTGAAAGCTGTTAGAAAGATAATGGAACCAAATTTTCTCACTGCTATCAGAGCTTATAACAAGGACCATGGACTGCAACTTGGAAGATTCAGGCTGGGCAACAGGAATTTTTCACTGGGAACAAGTTACCCAGGGAGGCTGGCAACTCTGGGAGATTTTCAAGATGTGACTATGCAAAGCCATAGTTGACCTGCTTTAGTATTGCTGGCAATAGTCCCTCTTGAAATTCAAGTAGGACTAGATCTTCTCCAACATTTCTGTAATTATGTAGTTTATTTTAAGACATAGTTTTTGGTTCTTATGCAATCCCATAAATATAGGGACGAGTGTGTTCATTCACCCTCAAAAAGTCATGATTGAAAGAAAAGGTGGCTTATAAAGTATCACACTGCTAATCAAAATTATCTAAGTGTGAAATACTTATTGAGTAGCTTTTAGTTTGACAGAAGGATTACAGAAGCTCATTTTTACAGATGTAATTCCTGTGATTTTTCCTGCCAAATCAAGACAAGCTATAGGAATTTTGGCTTGCAGAACTCAGGGAAACATGCAAAAACAATCTTTCCTAATGCACCCTCACCTGACAAGTCTCTTAGGGCATTTTTCTGAGATGCAGGAATGAAATCAGCTCTGAACAAACTTCGAAGTCAGGCTGTTACAGTTTAGCACATCCTGCCTTCACACATACAATTTTTGTGAGCCAAAATACAAAGACAGAGGTGTGGTGGTTATAAGAATTTCTCTCTAAGGTATTATAGGGCACAAAGTACAGCCAGAAAACATTCATCATGTAATTATCTCAGTGCTTTGGTTTCCATATTACTTTATAAAATGTGTTTTAAGAAAAAAAATGAGATGCAATTATTTTATTTTTTTAAATGCAGTGGTGATTCAGTGCTCAATTGAGCATGTTAAAGTAATCAAATTCTGGCTTCTGCCAAAGATCAGTACTCTCTTTGAAAGATCAAAAGCAAATGAAACATTGTCTTCATGTGAATACTCACAAGAACATTAGCGTTGTTATTCCAATTATTAGAAGCTTAAAAGTATTTTTGGATGGTTTCCTGTAAATGTCACACTCAAAGATTCCGCTCTGAACTTTTAAATTTTATTTTCATTTTGTCTATACTTATCTGAAAAAAACCCTATTTTTTTCTAAAACTTAAAAAAAAAAAAAATCACCAGATAAAAAAATAAGAACTTTCCCTTCTGCAAAAAATCACCATATATTGATTGCTCATATATTTTTCAGAGCCCTGATTATAAATATCAGTGGGCAGTAAATGTTAAAGGTTAATGCTGTGAATTGATTGCTGTGGCTGAGAGTTGTTTGACTTTAGGAATTATTAGGGAAAAGTCTATGACTGATGAGGTAAAATGAAAAGATCATAATGGTCCTGTTTTGTCTAGAATCTTTGACTGAATTAATAGCATGAATGCTGTAGAAAAAAAAAACACAAAAAAACAAACAACAAACCAACAAAAGGGACAGAAGAAACTATTGTGAGTTAGATGAAAACATGACTGTGAATGTACATTAGTTAGATACTGAGTACAAGATTAAAAAAGAAAATTTATAATAAATAATAAGATCTATAATAAGTGATTGGATTTGACATATTTGGCATGTAGATAAGTTTAGTTAGCAATAGGATACATTATAAGCCACCTCTTCTTCCAATCAGGCCTGTTTTGGTGTGCTTTCTTCTATTCTTAAAATGTTAATTTTATTATTTAAATTATTCACTGACAGTGCAATACTGCCTACTTCAGTTTACCTTAATACTTCTTGAATTTCTAAACACTAAAAATTATGAGGGGTGTTGTTTATTTGTATTTTATAATAAGACATCACTGAGAGAGGTTATGCATTCTCAAGGTGGACCTGATCTGAATCCCATCTCTTATACTCTCCTACCCATGCTGTGAGTGCCGACCATCATGAGCATTTTACAGTCTAACATGAACACTTCCTTTCCACAGACTCATTTGTTTGGGCATGTCTGTATATGCATTAGGTTGCCCCATGTCAAGGACTGAATGATAAGTATGGACATGAGGGTGATTTCAAAACTGCATAGACATAAGTCTATGAAACACCTTCATGACCACACTGTGACTATCTCTCTCTGACAATTTTTTTTTTTAGTATTGAGCCCAAGCATTCATATAATCCCAGAATCATTTAGGTGAGAAAAGACCTCTAAGATCATTGAGTTCAACCTTTGACTGATCATTACCTTGTCAACTAAACCAGAGCACTGAGTGCCACATCCAGTAGTTTCTTGAACACCTGTGGGGATGGTTACTTCACTACCTCCCTGGGCAGTCAGTTCCACATGTATATATACATATATATAGTGATATGACTTCTTATTGTAGCAAAAGGTTATGCCAACCAGGGAATTCAAAGAAGGGAGAGGAATGAAAGCTAATGTCCTAATTTTCCAAAGCATCATTTTGGCGCTCAGCAGTCAGTGCTTGAGAGAGGATTAAGATATTTGAATTGAGAAAGATAATAGTATGGAAAAAAAAGCTTCCAAAAATAAGCGCAGAGAGTGAAAAAAGGGATGATGGGAAATGCTGGAGGAATACATCAAAGATAAATTTTCCAAATACAAAAATAAAGTGAGTATTTAACTTTATATTACTATTATAAAAAAAAAAAAATAGTGCCTTTGTTTTATTTGTTACCTTCAAAGGTGAATGCAAAGACAGACATTGGAACAAAGAGTGTGGAAAAGACTTTATGCACATGGCAGGTACTATGACACTACCTATGGTGGAATGAAAACCTAGGAAATCTGAAGGTGCCAAAAGTGTGACACCAAATACTTTTCACAACAGAATTAGATAAAAATGGCTTATGGAACAATAGGCTCATAGAAGAAGACCTTAAGTCTGTGGAAAATTAGGAAATGCTCCAGCTATGTACAACAAAGAGAAAAACATGATCTGCACATACAAAACCACTTATTCTTTCACCAGTAGTTCGTAAAATAAACTTTCAGGAAAAGTTTTATCAATGTACTGGCACATCACAGATCAGATATTCCATACTAGAAAGTTTTTGAAGTAAAAAGCAATGTTAATTACTAAGGAAGTGATAATTAGCAATTTGGAAATAAGTGGGAAATGAGATATCCTGCAGTGTGTGTTTATAAAATGCATTAGTCAAATATTAATTACTGAAATGACAGTTTTTACAGACAAAGGAAATGGGGAAGTACTCACCCTAAATTGAAAATAGGTAATAAACTGTTGAAAAGAAGAAACATCAGTGAGTTGTGCTGAATTAGACTGGAAGAGTGTGTTAGAAAGTTCCTCAAGTTGTGGCCTTGGGGTCAGCTAAGAAGTTCAGCAAAATAGCCAAAGTTACTTGGGAATTCATTAAAGAGAATTGAGAAATATTGTTGATACTGAGGACTCAGACCACAGGTAGGGCTTGGATTTTTTTCTTTTACAACAACATTAAGATATTTTATTGGACTTAAGCAGTGGAATTGGAGTCATATATTTCACACTATGAAGAAAAAATGACTGTAACATGACATGAGAAATGACAGTAAAGGAATCAAGAGAAAAATAATTGATTTTGTAAAGAAAAAATTAAAACTGTATGTCTTGTTCAGTTTAGAAGTGAGAAGCCTGAGAATAGAATTTGCTGTACAATTATATGAAGGAAATATACAGATGGGTGGAGGAAAAATTATCTGAAAGGTAACAACACACAGGAAAGATGTAGGTGCTATTTTGATTACCAAAAGCTCTTAACTGGTATAGATGGGAGGTTCTGGAACTATCCTCTACCATGCATATCTAGGGGTAAAAATGTTAAGAATACCATTGCATCATTGCCTCTATCTGGAAACTGAACTCGAGAGGTCTTCTCTTTTGCTTCTGTGTTCCTAATTCTATTTATAGTCTGTTGTTTTGGCTGGGAAAAGATTCTTCATAAGTATGTACCTACAGAATGTGCATCACTACTTCCACAACTCTTTCAGGAAACATTTTGGGCATCAGTCACCTGCAACAATGACCTGCAACTGACATTGACGTTCTCAGTATATTTGTAATTCTGTTATCTATTCTTTATTTATTTATTTGTTTGTTTGTTCCTTCCTTTTTAGAATCTCTTACCTGCTCCTAAATTTTTACTGGCCTGGGGTTACAGCTTTTAGAATGGGTCAGTGGAAAGGCTTTCATTTAACTGCAGCCTCATGATGTGCTGCAATAATTTTTGGAAATGACAAGTGAGACATGCAAGACATGTGGCCATGATTACACCAAAAATCTTCCCTCAGAACTGTGGAAAAATTTCCTTCATTTCTCAATTTCCCATTAAACTGACAACATTCTTCCACTCCCAATAAATGGCGTGCTATTAGCTGTGTTCCAGTCCTTTTCAGTCACCCAAAGCTGACTCCTTTGACAAGTATTACTACATGTTAAGAGAGTCCTTGATTAAAGTGGAATATTTAATATAGAGAGAGTTATTATGAAATTTCTATTCTTTATGTAGGAGTGACACAATACAATGTAAAAATAAAGCAATGTCCAAAACTAATACTTCTGTAATCCATCACAATGAAAGATAAATTAAGAAAACCTTACAAGTACTGTATTTCAGGTCTCAAGCCAGTTTGTGTACTTCAAGAGAGTTGAACAGAAGCATTCATTTACCTGTGATCATTCACACAGTCAAGTGCTAAATGTTAGTCCAAGTAACTGTTGGACATGATAAACAAGGTGGAATTTTTCCTAGGTCTTTTCTTTTGGCTCAGTTTTTCTCTTTTTAGTGTCATGTATGTCTAGTTTCACCACTTTGGACAAACTAAAAAAGAAGACCAAGACATTCTTTTTACTGATTCCTCCACTTGTCTTTTCATTCTCTCTTCTTGACAAAATGTTGAACCTCTTTATTTCTTTTCTTTTAGAGCCACATGTTATTTCCCTTATTTCCACAGAATCAGTGAACAATGAAGTTCACCCTCTAAAATCAGCTTTTCAATAGTGTAATTTACTTGCTTTTCAATGGTGTAATTTACTTCCCTTCATTCCAGACAGAATCTCGGAAAAGTTTGTAACAAGGCAGGAAACTGTAGAAAAGAATTTACTAATTATAGCAGACACAAAATCAGAAGGACACAGAACCACAGAAGGGTTGAGGCTGGAAGGGACCTCTGGGGGTCATGTGGTTCAGCCCATCTGTTCAAGCAGGGCCAGTCTAGAACCATGTCCAGATGACCTCTGGATGTCAGTTCTATCTGATTATAAATATAACTGTGTTGCAGAGGACTGAAGAAAAACACTATATATACCAGCCAGAAAGTAGGAAAACACAAGAAGACACTAAATCCTAGAAAATGATTGCTGCCTGTAAGACACTGGATATTGCTTGAAACAATTCAGGTGGAGGGGGTTGGATGTGGGTGGTAGGTGGAGAGGGACAGGTTGAATATTATGAGGGTGAGGTAATGTCTTTTCCCACATGGAGTTACTGCAGCCTCACCGGGCAACCCTGGTGCAGCTGTCAGTCAAGGCAGCCCGGGACTATCCCCACACCACATTACTTGGAACCCCTAACCCAGCCTTAGACTGGCTCACACAGCAGGAGCGCCATCACTCATCCTACCCTGGGGCCCCACAGTGACCAGTGGGCCAGAAGTCCTGCCTGGGAAGGGTGGTCGCAGGTGGTCAAAGACATAAAAACAGCAACATGTGCTCTCCATATTTTCTTGAACATGAACTCTCCAAATTTTCTGGTGACATGGAAGCTGGGCTCTCACAGGACTCTAATGATAGCTATGATCTCTTTTTCTCTCTTTTTCTTTGCTCCTTCTCTAAACCTCCTTTCTTGATATTTTGGGTAACTTGGGACGAGAAGGGTTGGATTTTTCTCAGTTGTGTGGGTTAGCATGTGCTAAGTCAATGCTTTGTGGAATACTTTGTTTAGGTTTGCCAAGATCTCTTATTTCCTAAAGTTTATAAATAAAGGTACCCTCTGAGAACATGTGTGCAACTTTTCTCCTTTGTGCTCTCTCTTATCATGTTAAAAAGGCTCTTTGAATAATCCAGAGGGTGGATATTGTTATATTGCATATTTGTTGGGGTTTTTTTTGTTTTGTTTTTTGTTTTTTTGTTTGTTTGTTTGTTTTCGTTTTTTGTTTTCTTTAGCAAAACCCTTTGGTGAGCTCATAGCTCCAAGACTTGAAGGTTTTGAGGTTTTCAAATAAATGTACAAAAAACTGTTTTAGGAAAGGTAGAGTTAACAGTAAAATACTTATTGTCTGGAGAAGATATTTCGTAGGTAAATGGGTTTGTGTTGAATTAGAGGTGGTCTTCACTCAGAACTCATTTGTAACTTAGTCTTCCTGAAAGTGCGTACATGGATACGGTTGCATATACATCTAAAGAGGACTCGGATTTTCCTGTTTAATTTCAGTTTGTAAAGAGTAACAGAAAGTTTCACTGCAATCAATAATCAACTCAAGGCCATGGTTGATATTACTTACTATGAGAAACGTTAACATACAGTAGCTATGACAGATGTAAATAAAATGTGTTCCGTATTGTGAAAAGATTGTGTGAGTGTGGCTATGAAATTACATTTGTATGTCACCTTCCTCTGGGACTGCGCTTGGGTGGAACAGCCAGGATTTGCATGAAATGTTCCATGAAGTCTTTCCGTTCCTCTAAATTGACATATTCAAAATACTAGATATCAGTTTAAACCTCTTCCTGCACTGTGTTGATAGTACATAAGGATGTATTAGTTCTTGGAAAATACATAAGTTTCATATTCTTACATTCATGGTGTGTATATATGTGTGTATGTATAATGGCATGATATCCTAGGATGAAAAGGATCTTTGAGGAAATCTAATCCAATTCCCCTGTTCAAGTAAGGTCAGTTAAAGCAGCTTGTGCAGGGCTGTGTCCAGCTGGAATTTGAATATCTCCAAGCATGGAGACTCTACAACCCCTCTGAGCAATTTGATTCAGCAGTTGATCACCTTTGCAGTTAAAAAAAATAAAATTGACTTCTCGTCTTCAGATGGAATTTCATGTGCTTCAATTTGTGTCAATTGACTTCTTATTTTGTTACTGGACACTACTGAGGAGAATCTAACTTGCATCCTTCATTAGTCCAAATGTTGAACACCCTTGACCCCAATATCACTCTCTGAGACCCACTGCTGGTGTTTGGCCTCAAATTGGACCCTGGACCACTCTGAGCAGAAGGAGATTACAATCCTCTTGGCCCAGTCATTCTGTTAGTTTTTAATTCACCTCACTCTGCACTTGTTTGATGATACTTTTGCCAGATTGTCTATGATAATATTATGGAAGACAGTATCAAACTCATTACTGAAGTTGAGGTAAATAACACTTAGAGCATGATTGCTTAATCTTGTGTTATGAGGTTTTCCTTTGGCAAAAATAGAAGATTATATACTTTTGTATAATATTCAGATTGAAGCACATGACCAGGAAATGGAAGACCTGAGAATTATATTCTTTTCTGTTTGAGGAGATTAAGTTAAATTTTTGTTCCGCAAGGGGAAGCAGCTTTATTACCAGGGTATATATATGGCTTCTGTGAGGATATTTGCCAGCCCTCTTGTTGATAAAGTTTTATGTCTATAATTTTTCATTATTTGGGAGAAGGAAGAATGGGTTCCATTCCAATTCAAAATGCTACTTATGTATTTGTGCAACCAGAATTTAATAAATTTCTAAGAGCCAAGCAACTGAAGAATATAATTTTCAGTAAAAAATGTTATGTCCTTGTAAGCCATCTTTCTGAATCAGGAGTTCTGCTTCAACAGGAGGTATGACTTCTTGTAGGCTCCTCTAGGCATCTCAGAGGAAGCAAAATTTCTGATAAGTGCTTTAGACTGGGCATGTCCTAATTAGGGCTCTTATTCAGAATAGTTAGGTACTCATCTGCCGAGTAGCAGCTTTCATTCTAAGTTGAAGCTTTGCCTTCATGTGGAATTTAAACAGTCAAAGAAACACGAGATCTCTGCTTGGTGCCTGAGAGGCCTTAGGAATCAAAGTAGCACCATCTGAAATGCCGTAACCACCTCAAATAATTTCAACAAAGTGCCAATGACATGCTGCTTGGTAGGTATGCCCAATATACTACAGATTTAGATAAACAACTCAGAATCTACCAGAATCATAGACTAGAGCTAGAAGGAAATTATATGAATTCCACAAGGATCACAGAGGCTATTTTGAATTAACAGAACACATCACCATACATATTTTAAGTCTGTCACCCTTATTTTTTGCAGTAAGACTTTTGTTGAATTCAGGGAAATTACTTTCTGGGCTTACTGAGAAAGAAGAAAGAGTAAATTTATGTAGGGTTTTTTGCTTGGGTTTTTATTTTTTTGTTGTGTTTGTTTGTTTTGCATGTTTTTTAGCTGGCTATCAATAAAAAATGAGTAAACATTAAGTTGCCTTAACATTTAAAAATAGTCAAGATAAGAAAACAGTAAAAACATAAAAATCTGTATGTGGTAAGGGGGATCAGTTTCAGAAAATATATACAGCTTTCCAAGATTTTAGAAAAATACACATATATTACATTTGAGAAATACTTTTCTTTCCCTATCTCATGCCTTAAATGGTGTATCCTGCTTAAATTATCAAAAGAATGAACAATTTAATGTTTCTTTATTACACTAATCAATGTTTTGATGTGAATGTTACAATTTAATGCAATGATTTCTAAATTTCTTTAGCCAGAAATATAATAAATACATTTCAATTATAATGTGCATTTTGAGTGGGTATTTATTTTCTATAAAGTGGAAATGAAAATGAAGAATAAGTGCAAGGTGACTCATTTTTAATTTGTGTCTATTACTGATTTGCTTTTAAATAAAACTCATATCCAGTTTGTTTAAACTATGGATAAGTACATTTCCTTTTCACTTAAAACAGTAAAGTCTATTTAATATCACTGAGGAGAACAGAGACATTGTATTGATCTAGTCTCAAACAGGCCCATGAAAAAATTCCAAAATCTGGGATATAAAACTAATTCATCATATCTGAACATGGAATTCTGTTGCAGAAAATAATAAATTGAAACAGACAAGTATTAGGAAGTTGGAATATTAAGAATTTCCCCCTTCCCTCCTTCTCTTTGATGGAGATGAAAGTAAAGTTAACAATATTATGTAATAAGTTAATTTTTGCTTCATTTAAAAAAAATCAGATACTAGATTTTATATTGCAGTGATTTAAATTTAAAATCTTGTGACATTTAAAAGCAAATTTTTTGTTATTTTGCCATGATATTGTCTTTATATTAGTAATGCATGGAAACAAAGTGATAGTAATCCACAAGAACAGAAATCAGTAGTGAAACACCTTGCATTTTAGTGAGTTCTCTGATTAGTAACAAGACATGGAATAGAACCATGTTACAAAGTTGTTCTTTTCTTCTAAATGTAGACCATTAAGGCTGGGATCACTAGAGCTGGGGAGCCTAGGCGGAAGGGATTATGACATAAAAAAAAAAAATGTTCCTGAAAGATAGTATCTTTAGAAAGAAGGGTACAAGGACCCTGAGGGTCCAAATGCCCCTGCCCACCCCCTGGGCTCCCTTCTAGTCCAGGACTGGTGGACAGAATGTGGTATACCTCTAATTAATTAATTAATTGATTAATTAATTAATTAATTAATTAATAACCTAAAAACCCAAATGTAAATCAAGTCCTGCCTATTGCCTTTTTTTTTTTCCTTTTTTCACGTGAGCAGGACCCAGAAATTAGGAAATGCCTCAGACTTGCAAGTAAAATTTATTGTTGCTCCAAATTCTTCAAATGGGCTAATCTGCTGACAGGTTTCGTTAAACCTCTCCCTTTCCTTAAGCCTGAAGAACAGAGGTGAGCTTCAGCCTTGCAAGGTTCACACTGAATATTTTGTATGTGTTCCCAATTTTGTGTGCTGCTGGTGAAAAGCCAGACTTTGCTGTTGAGTGAGCTCATCCATCAGGGAATGAAGGGCCAGATCATCTGGTTCAATGTGCTCCTGTGACTGTCTCCAGAGGTTGCCTGGGTGTGACCAAGAGCAACAGCTGGATCTAGGAATTAGAGAAAGAGCATTCCCCTCTGGACTGACACTAATAATTGTCCTTTACTCATAGCAAAAATATTCACATTGCAAAGCCAAACTTCTAATTTCATAGTGTGTAAATGCATTTAAATACAGTTAAACATTTAAGTCAGGGTAAGTTTTTGAACTTTAAAATGTTCACTAGAAAAATTAAATTTTTAATATAAGAAGATAATACATTCTCCTACCTGCACCTGAAATATTTCCTGAAAAATAACCATTAAATTTTAATCTAGTCCTGTAAAGTACTATGCTTCATGATAATAAATATGATGGGATTAATTGCCAGGGACCACTAGAAACCTTCAAATCTTGGAGCAGTCAAAAATCTGATTCTATGGTGATCTCCCAAATCTTTTAAATACCAGACCTTGTGTGGTCCTCCAGATGATCTTTTGGTAGTTCAAGGAGCATTTACAAAGTACAACTCCATAATGATTTAAAACTGTGTCCTGTCTTTCTGTCCAGACTGCACCCATGCCTCCTGTAACCAGTGCAGGTCTTATATAGAATAATTGCATCATAAAAATGTATGGGTATATATATGGCTAATTTTTGTCAGGACAGATAATAACACCATTGCTGCATGATAGCACTACAGCTCAGAAACCAATAATTTTTATAGGAGTATCACTGCATGCACTCCATAAGAAAAACAAACAAACAAACAAAGACAAACATTTTATAATTTAGATACTTATAATTTAGATACTATGTCTAGAAACTTAGATACTTATAATTTGGAAAACGCAAGCTCCTCCTTTCCAAAAAAAAAAAAAAAAATTCATAAACTAATTGATAAATTAATTATAATGTTAAAAATATTCCATTTTAAAATTCCCTGCAAGAACAGTTTTGGACTGATTGTAAATCCAAATCTAATGTCAAAATTTAAATATATTTTGTTGATCTAATTACCACATTCTTAGTGTCTCAGAAATGCCAGCAAAATGAAAAGCTCTGTCACTGCCATGGTTAAAGTGAGTATTCTTTGTAATGTAGCAATAAAATGTAAGCTAAACTTAAATTTAGAACTATACCACCCTGGAGTATTCCTTGTATGGTATTTTTCAAGTTACCAAAAGAGTAGCAGTTCATTTTCATGACGCAAATAATTTGAAATAACATTTTTGATGATACTCATTGTCTTACTTAACCTGGTATGTCTAGAACTCATTAACTTCTGCAGCTGGCTCTTGTTTTCTATAGCTGCTGTACAGAAATCAGCAGTTTCAGGACAAAATTAATTTATTTAACTCGTACTACTGACAACAGTAGCAAGTACTGAATGTCACCCTAGAAGTGCTGTAGGACACCACACTCAGGTGCCCCTTCTGGTCGGATGATGTCTTGTGATATCTCTGAAAGAAGTTTCCAGAAACACAGAACGTGTAGGATTGAAGATCCTGGTCCATGGTGCAAAAGTGAACTCCCATAAGGTGCAGACTAAGCCATACAGAGTAAGGATATTTTTATTTATGCCTTACACTTAAAGAAGGATTTTTAAATTTCAAATCTTTTATTTAAGTTGATGGGAAGCAATCTCTTTCTCTCACCTCTGTGCACTTAGGTCACTCCTGTATCCAAATATCTTCCCTTTTTTCTTACTCTTCAGGACATTTGCATTTAGGTTCATGCTAACGAATATTACTAATCTCAGTCAAAATGCTGGATTCAATCATTTTTCTCTCTCTCCTCCTGCCTGCCAGCCCATTACTTTCTGTGAGATTCAGGGTCCCACCCTGAGATCCAGGCCATCTTTAGTTTAAAAAGAAACAGGTGATGTTTTCATAGCTGAGCTATATTAGAATTCAAAATAACTATAATAGATAAAATGAAGAGTTCTGATTTCTGGTTCCCTAATACACAGGAAAAAAATCTTCTGGATTAATATTTTTATGACTAGTTCTAAACCTGCTGACTGTGATCAGCTGTATATCAGGTCACAGGGGCTTTCATTTCTGGCTCTCTCCCATCTTTACTCTCTACTCTCAATCTGTTTCTAATGACTTGTTCTTTTTGGTTTTAAGTTTAAATCACAGCAAGTGTTTAAAAGGATATCTCTTTGGAGTAATGCATTCAATAAAATTCAAACTGATTTTCAAGGATGCATGGCATTATGAGCTTAAAGATGGAAAAATAAAAATAAAAGTCCAAGGGCTCATAAATCATAATGCTTACCACATAAAGAAGGGACAGGATGTTGCTATTCTTGAAACTCCCTACAAAGGGATATTAACATAATCTTTAATACTTCTTCCTCTGATTTTTAAATAATTATAACAGCACAATAAAACTGAAATAAAATTACAAGAAAGACATGAGGTGCTGGAGTGTATCCAAAGAACAAAAAAGATGGTGAAGGGTCTGGAACCCAAATCTTATGAGGAGTGGCTGAGGGAGCTGAGCATGTTTAGCTTGGAGAAAAGGAGTCTTGGTGGGGGTGGGGGGGTGGAGGGGGTGTCCTTGATTGCTCTCAACAATTCCCTGAAAGCAGGTTGTAGACCAATGGGAGTAAGTCTCTTCTACCATGTAACAGGCAACAGGACAAGAGTAAATAGTCTCAAATTGTGCCAGGAAGATTTAGATAGGATATTTGGATAAAGTTTCTACATGGAAAGGGTTATCAAGCAGTGGAGCAGGCTGCCCAGAGCTGTGATTCAGTGCAGGACCTGCCAGTGCAGGGTTGGTTGATGGTTGACTCCATGACCTTAAAGATCTTTTCCAACCTAAATGATTCAATGATTCCAAAATTGTTCTAGAAATTTTTCCTTTTTTTTTTTTTCTTTTTTCTTTCTACCAATGAATTTCTAATAGTTTCACAGATGATAGTCTAGCAGCTATGTTCATCTCAGAGGTATAAGAGATCCAGTCCAAATTTTTTTCTCTGTTTGAAGATTTCTATGCTCTGACTGGGTATATGTTCTTTTCTGACATGACAAATTCTGCATGAAAGAAACTCTCCCATTTTTCTTTTTACTTTTTCCGGCTATAAACCGCTGATTTAAATCTGTGTATTGCAGGTAGATACATGAATGTTTTAACCAGCAGAGAATATGACCTGATTTTTCAGACAAGAAACTATTTTAAAATCATAATTTTGATTACTTTGTTGATGTTGAAATTGAAAAGACTAGAAGTGAATCTAAAGAGTCAATATGTGGGAGATTTAAATAAAGTTTTATTTGCTATACACTTTTTCAAGAAAGTGAACAGAAATATTTCTTTAATTTGCCCATAAATAACAGGCATAGATTTATTTTCCAATATCTCACTGAAGTAAAGGAATAGTTTTATTTTAGTACTAAATTGAAATGCACATTTAATTCAAGAGTTCTAAAGGGAAGTATTTGACTACAGATTTTTATATTTTTTTTAGTAAGAAATATTCTTAATTGCCATTTAACAGCCTGTTTATCTAAGGGTTTGTTGTGGTGTTTTGCTTTTTTTTTTTTTCATTTAATAAAATCATTCCATTAAATTGACTAGTACAAATGAGAACACTTGAATAACACTGAAAGAAACAGAAAATTAAATATTTCAGATTGAAGCAAGCAGTTTCTTTATCATGCTAAAAATGCAAAGAACAGGTAAATACACTTTTTGATTTGGTTAAATAACATATAGCAGGAAGGAGCAGTACATGGTGCAAGAGCTATTGTTGACCACACCATCCTTAGAAAGCATCTTCTTGTGTGGCTCCAGACATCTCTTTTCCGCAAGGCAAATTATGGCTTTTATTAATTCATTAGCATGAACTTTATAGACTGCAAAATAATTAAAGATTTGTGCCAAATTCTGGATTCCCAGATAGTTATGTTAACCCATTAAAATGTGATATTCAATAGGCATTAACATGATGTATAGTGTCAAAGAATAATGTAAAAGTCTCTGAAAGCTTTATGGGAAAAATCCCTTAAAGGAGTACAGTCATAACTAATTGCCTTTGAAACAGTATATTAATACCAGAAAGAAGAGACAGAACTCTAAATGAACACTGCTGTCTGTAAAATGGCTCTGCTTTATGAAACTTAGTTGTAATTAAGAACTGTCAGTTTTCCAGAAACTTTCCATTAAAATAATGTAACTCTCAGGATATTGTTCATCTTAGACTCTCCAGACTTTCAATGCTGATCAGCTTCACTGTTAAAGGCCCTGGAACCCTTTAATGTAAGATAGCCTTCAAGGATGAGAGAGGTGCAAAGAACAACTTTCCTGGCTATTGTTATTTTAGTATTATCTGTCACTTAATATGAAGAAAAATATTTTAAGGGGAAACAAGTGAATCAAGGTCTCACAGCATTGTGTTTCGTTCACAGCTGCAACTTCCTTTGGTTTATTTCCTTCTTCATAATGTTTTTAACACTCAAACCTTCTTACCTATTCCTCCTGATTCACCATGAAACAATTCAAAACAAACAAAGATTCAAATCACTGTAGTGAGG
Organism: Hafferia zeledoni; assembly: GCA_035583235.1. NCBI lineage: Eukaryota > Metazoa > Chordata > Aves > Passeriformes > Thamnophilidae > Hafferia > Hafferia zeledoni. The sequence continues at coordinate 9,315,476 of JAWWEV010000043.1, forward strand.
TACTCGCAACACATTATAGACTTATTGTCAGCATTTCACACACTAAAATCCTACAGGTAACAGATTTATTCCAGGACAACAGAATTCAACTTTTCCCTTTATTGTGGACTTGCAGAATAGGAAGGCTGGATGGGACGCTGGTAGGCAATACTGTGTGTATTAGAGTGGATTAGTGTGAAAGACAGTCCATAAATTGAGTGATAAGTGAGAAAAAGGGGCCTGGTGCAACTAAAAGGGGAGGCAGAAAACAGACTGGAGAGGACTCGTAGAGACTAAAGCAGTTCAGTTTGTTTTCCAACCTGTTTTCCAAAAATAAGGAAGCAGTCAAGATGAGTCAGGCAAGAATGTTACATTATACAAGATGGTTCTCTTTTGTTACTTGTGGAAATACAGGAGATAGGGAGCTAATGTGTATGTCCCAAACATTAATAGCCAGATAGCTGTGGAGCCAGTAACAGCCAAGGATTGCTGGTATGCCATGAGAAGGAAGAGGATGTGCCTGGAGAAGGGTGTCATATGTGGATGTAGGGCAGTATTTTGGGGGGACAAACGTCCTTTTTCTGTCTTCTGGAGATAACCGCAGCACAGCCCAGCACAAGAGTAGGAATGAGATCAGGAAATGGGTATGGACTGTAGGGGGGGATCAAGACCACTAAAGAGACTGAAAGCATCTCCTTCTCTCTTGCCTTCCACCCTACCCCTTTACCCAAAACCATGTGCCATTTGCTGTTATAGATCAGAGACTAAGGTACCAATTTCCTCACCAAGTGTATTTACTAATAAAACTTTTTAAGCTTTTGCAGACCCTCTGACTTCTGTCATGAGCATCTGTGAATCTTGGGTGATCCCTTTCCCTTAAGGGTGGGACATCACATTACTCTTCAGATATCAATATCCTAACAGTCTTTCCTTTCTGCTGAGTTGCAGTAAGCACTTGAATGTCTGATAGATTGTTTTTTACAGTGAAGAAAAAAAATCCACAGCTATGAAGTCTGGATTTATTTGAAAAATAAGCCATTTTTATCTGCATTCATGCCTGCTATGGAAAAAGAGAAGAAAAAAAGCATGCCAGACACACTCTTCTTTAGGCTGCTTACTTTTCAACACAATAACAACTTAGGGAATAGCTCTACCTCAAGGATTCAATTTCAACAAAACTCAAACTGAAACATCTTCTTGTATATACACATCTCTCTTTATATGGTACTTTGATTAATTTCACATCTTTCAAAAACTGAACATTTTTTGAAGAGAATTTTTTTAAAAATAAAATCAATCCAAACCAAAATACTAACTGACTGTTACCTCAAGCATATGAACTGCTTCAAAATTCTGAAGTACTAATTTAGGTCTGAATTACTAGTTGGTAAATGTACTGTTATTGAAATACAACAATTTTTACTAGTTCCCTCTACTTCTTTCCAACATATTAAACTACTTTTGCCTCAACTTTACACATCAATAGTGAGTGTATTTGCTACACAATTTTTCTTCTCTGCCCATTAGTAAGTTAGGGAATAAAGGAAGGAAATACAGCAGGAGAAAGAAGTTATACACTATGGATTAAATTGTACAAACTGCTTGCTGGTTTTGGTAAGTACACTTCAGAACGAATAAAGAAAGGTCTTGGTAATACAAGAATGTGTGATACTGTTCAGGGTTCAAGCAGCAGTGCTACAGCCTTACATCAGGTGTAGCTGATTTGCTTCTCTGCACTTTGATGTTTTTCTGTGCTGCCATCTGTTCTCAGGAAAGACGGCAGGCAGATTTCATCCTTCTGCTTAGCTTATGGGGAATACAACACATTAGTGTCTTCATGAGTTTTCATTTTATTAAAGTTAATAAAATCTCCCACAAAATACACTCATGGGAAAAATAGAGAACAGCCCTTAGAGGCAACTTGTAAACAGTTTTTTAGTTTACATTCTCAGTTTGCCATTCACTTTGAGGATTGCCTCTTTTTTTAACCCCCTTCCTAATCATCACAGAATCATAATCCCATTCTTGGATCTTTATATATTAGAAAATGATAAATAGATCACTGTTATCTCAAGGATAAGAATGGTTTTCAATAAGTGTTAACAGTTGGACAGCTCTGCTGGAAATAAACTTGGTCTAAATCTATCCCAGATGTATTAAATCTGACACCAACTGTACAGAACCTTAGAAAACAGTTCTTGTGAAGGTCTGCAGGGTTCAGCAGTGCTACCTCTTGGGAGTTCACTGTGTTACTGTAACTTTGTTTGACGTGGACTCTACACAGAGCTCATAAATCAATGCAGAAGTGCATGGTGAAAGGAGATCTGTGATTACTTGTTTGACAGAGATAACCTTATTCCTGTCATTTCCTCACCAAAGCTTGTCTTTTTTTTATTTTTTTCCTTTATAAGGACTGGATTTACCCAGTAACATGTGCAGGATGCTGACATGTGTGGTAATGATGATAGAACAAATCATGGCTTCTGTAAGAGGTTTCTCATTATTAATTTTCTGGTTCTGGAGAGATCACATAGCAAACCTATTTTAAAGAATTTCAGGGAAAAATATCTAAATATGTGGATACATAGATATGTTGATATATGAATATTATAAATTTGTGTTCTTTCTATTGAATCTGAGGAATATTGTTTTCAGGATGGACTACTAAAAGGCAGTTTAGAGTCAAGTAAATTACAAGGAAAGGAACTCTTTAATATTTTAGTCTTCCAAGTAGTATTAAACTTGAAGCTGCACGCATTGACTCATTTTTCAAGTGTATGTTTCATAGCATTGTATGAAGTTTTGTATCTACAAGGGAGAGCTAAAATCTGCTCCTAAGTAACTCAGTATGATAGCTCAGATGATCATAGTTTTCTTAGTGCCACTTCATTCTTCCTCTACTTTGCATACACTACCAAAATCATGGTGGCTTAAAATATTATCTCTTGTTGCACAATTTGTCTCTCATGATCTGATTAAGTAAATTCAGAAAGTTGATGTTGCTTCAATGATTTTAATTCTTGAGAGAATCCCACTTGCTTTAAATAATATCACTGTAACTTTTCAGTTTAGGAGCAGATAATGGAATTTCCACTACCCCCCTACACTAACATAGTTTATTTCCAACCTGTTGGAATTTCGGTGGGTTCATTTATGAAACTACAAAGTACTTTTTCCACAAGGGTTCTAAAACTCATTTGACTGTGGACGATACGACACTGTCTGAAGATGTGATATGATTCTCTGGATTACTGAGTTTTATTAAAAAAATCAGGACCAAGGGAAGTGGTTCATCTATCTGTGCATTCAGCAAGAGCCAGTGCTTGTTTCTATTAAATGCAGACAACACAGAATGGAAAACTGTTGTGTTTTAAGACACACAGATGAAGGACTGGCATATCTTTCAGTACACCTAGTTGCCTATTTAAATACATCTAAAGGTTTTTAAAAGTCTTGGTTTGGTTTTTTTGTTGGTTTTTTTTTTTTTTTTTAACCCTTTTGATATCCTTATGCCTCTTATCCAGGGTGATGGACAGCAAGTCTAATTAATTGAATAAGATTGAAAGGCTCGTAGCAGAAGCTGATTTGTAATTATGACATTCAATGTTTTAAAACTCAGTAAGTAAGTTCTTGATTCTGGGTAAAACCTACTAGGAAAAGTGACATTGGTCTGTGTGCTAACAATGTGTCAGAACAAAAAATGCAAAGTTTTTTGTGAAATACTTTCTTCCAACATTCTTTCTTTCTATTATTGTAACTGGTATTGTATCTGAATCAGTAGCACTGAGTATTTTCTCTAATATATTAATAATGGGCTATTAATTCACCTTGCTAAAGGACATGAAAAGAAGATAAACTAAAAGGCATCTTTTCTCAGTTCACAACTAAACCAATATTTGATTTTTTTTCTGATGCTGAAGATGAATTTTAATTCTATTGATGGTGTTCATTCCAGTGTCTTTTGAGTTAATGTTTCAAACATGCAAAAAGATGGAATCTGAAATGCACTGAATTTCATTTAAACTCACCATGGAGATCAAGCAACAATTATTTTTCAAAATGGTATGTTTGAAAAATATGATAACTTGTTAAATCTAAGGTAGGAATGCTTCACACCTTTTTTGCTTCTTTTACTGTAACATAATCTTTATATGTAGCTTGAAATTTACAATATTGCAAATGGAAAAAATCAAAACAAGGCATTGGCTGACCAAACAACATTCATTCAATAATAAAAAGCATAGTGTGTACATTATAATTAACCATATGTGTTTACAATGAGGTGCTATTGGCTTTACCAGTTCTTTGTAGTATGAAAAACTGTCCACATATAATGCTGTGCTGATGAGGCTGCTGTCCTAAATGTAATCATTTAAATATCTTTTAAAGTCAATTTTTAGCCTCCTACAGGATGACAAGCAACAAGGAAGTGATCTTCCCTCTCTGCTGAGCACTGGTGAGACACATCTGGAGTACTGTGCCTCGTTCTGGGCTCCCCAGCAAGGAAGAAACAGGGACATATAGGAGAGAGCTCAAAAAAGGCCACAAAGATGATGGACTGGAGCATCTCTCCTATGAGAAAAGCCTGAGAGAACTGGGACCATATAGCCTAGAGACAAGACGACTCAGGGGGAGGGACGGTGTAAAGAAGATGGAACCAAACTCTTTCCAGTGGTGCCCTGGGACTGAACCAGAGTCAATAAGCACAAACCAAAACACAAGAGCTTCTGTCTAAACATCAGGGAACACGTTTGTGCTGCGAGGGTGACTGAGCACTGGCACAGATTGCGCAGGGAGGTTGTGTTGTGCAGCCTCCATGCTTGGAGATATTCCGCAGCTGTTTGTACACAGTCCTGAGCAACCTGGTGCAGGTGGCCCTGATTAGACAGGGGGACTGAAAGAGAGGAACACCAGAGGTAGCTTCCAAACTCAATAATTCTGTGATTTTGTGATTCTGTATGACCCTCACTAGGTCAGTATTTTATCATTGTCTCAAATCTGCAGATGACACTGATGACTACTCAACTTCTTCAGGGGATACAGAGGAAAAAAAAAAAAAAAGAAAAAGAAGTACACTTGAAAAGCAGTAATCATTAATACAGTATTCCTTGTATGCCAATAAGATTACTATTTCCCTGGACAATTTTCTAGCCTTGAAATTTTCTTTCTAGATGTCTGATGTATCTGACCATGGCACAGAGAACAGGAAATCACCAACCCAGTAACTCAGTGAACTAGATTCCTACCAAGAAAAATATCTTGTTCAAAAGAAGGGAGAAGTGATAGATTCCCAGATTTTTATGCTTAGGCAAATCATCCAGAAGGATGACCTCTTTCTTTAAACATAAATATTGCCATAATACAGTAATTTCTCTCCTCCAGTGGAATTATTTCTTTGGATGCAGTGTAAATATAGTAAATAAATATATAAATAAGGAAATTTGAGTAAGCCATAAGACCCATCATCAGTATGTTAATTCTTTGTTTCTTACATATCCCACTTAAATGCTCAAAACAGCTCTTGGTTGTGGTAGAAAGCTGTCACTTAAACAAAAAATAAACCTACAGATTATTCTTTGCAGTAAATTTCCATTCAATCTATTCTTTTGAATTGTGATGTCCTTTGAAAAATTAGATAGCATGTAGAATATCTCATCTTCAGGTATGCCAGTGTACTGACTGAAAAAGATTCCTATTATACCTCAGTCATGTTTTCCTGTTTCTTCATGAAATCAAACTTTAAAACAAAAAATCTCAGATTTTAGCAATATAGAGCACCAGAATTACAGCTGTAATACAGTTCAAGCCACAATTCAGTGATTTTCAGGCTTGTCTTCGTGTTTACTAAATAAGGCAGTGGAATAAACTCAATAATTTGCCATTGGTTCTGATAAAAAAGCTCATTATATCTATTTGTGTTACATTACCATTTGAACTTGGCATCACAAATCCAACCACAAATTTGATTTATTTTTGGGGCTATGGTTTTCCCTCTCTGAAATGAGAGCAAGAAAACATTGTTACCAACAGCTTCAGAGGGATATTTGAAAGAAAATTAAAAGGTATTTTCTTCCATATCTGTATTCCAAACATTTTGCAAAATATGCTCACTAGAGATTATGTAGACAAAGGGGAACTTGAACATGTGTTCCATATACCCCTATGTACCACTGTTTAAATACTCAGCTAAACAATAATATCCTGAATTATAGCTACAAATTAATAGATTAGCAAAAATCTTGAATAAACTTTAGTAAGATTTTGTAACTCTCTGTCATCAGAACCTAAACAAAAAGTGAATGAAGAGAGTTATCATGTAAGGGTTGCTGAGACTTTCATTTAGTTCTGTGCTTTTCCACGGAAGATTAAAAAAAAAAAAAAAATCCTTCTAGTCATCTGAAAGAGGCACTTTCTTCATTAAAGATACATGTAGAGAACAAGTATTTGGAACAGTTAAATTAATAATGCTGTTTTTTGCAAGGTGAATACAGACAATTTTGGAGGGTATTTTGCCTATATCTAGTAAATGACTTTTCCGCCTTCTAGCAGCCAGAATGGCAATTGAAGGAGCGCTGAAGTCCACTGTCCATGCTTCAAAATTCATTTAATTGTTTCATTATTTCATTTATCTACACAGGCTGTGGTTTTTTTAAAAGAAGAAAAAAATAAATCAAACATGTGGTACTTCATCCTCAAAGGAACTTATGCTGCATATAATGGAATAAAATCACACCACTTGTTGTTTCTAAGAGTGGCATGACTAATCCATCAGGTGCATACCAATAGAAGTTTAAATTCATATGTTTTAATTGTGTCAGGAAATCTAGCTTTTGGGTTTTATAGGAACATTCACTGCTGACAAGAAATGAGGCACAAAATTCCATTTATTAAATGAACGTTTCTCAGATTCAGGAATAACAAGATAATAAAGTTAAGACTTAATAATGCCTCCTTTCTTTGTAATGCTTTTCTCACACTTACATGTTTCAGAAAAATACAGATTTTACAGATGTCTTTGTTTTGGGTTTTTTTTCAGAAATTTTGAAGGAAGAAATTAATAACAACAATATAAATGTTCAAAGAATTCAGCAAACTGTCGTTGAATGCTCAGAAAAGTTAAATAAAAGAGAATGTGAACGTGTGAAGTCCAGCTTATCTTTTAATTGAAATGTACTGCAAATATTTCAACTATTGTGCAGACAGAGACAGGTAAAGTTTTTGCAAAGTAATAATTAACATTTATCTTAGAAGGAATTTCATGACCTTCCTTCAACTAGGCACTGAAGCTTTGGGAGGAGGAGGTAAATAGAAAGTGAACATACCTTAAATAAAGCTTAACAAAGAATTTATTGTTGGTGAGGTGTTAGACCTTTTCTTTCTTTAATCACACTGGTGTAGGAGCTGGTTCAAAGTAAACTGAACACAGAGGAAGATTTCTTCTTTTGTTCATGAACTTCTGATTTTGTCCAACATAATGAGGAATGTTTAAATAAGTATAGATACTCTACTGTTAAACTGACAGCAATCACATGAAAACTGAGCTCATTTTCCCATAATATTCTCAAGTTCAATGTACAACTCGAGATAATTTTCATAGCCCATTTGAGCAGAAAGTTCTTTTCATTCTTTTGTTCATAGTAGCGTTTATTTTTGCTTCTTTTTGCTGTTACTGTTTTGTTTTGTTTGGGTGATATTTTTTGGATCTTTGCACGTGTATTAAAAGAAGATGTAACTTTAACTGGATATGGAATTTGTTTTACTGGAGGCCGTATTATGATCTTAGAAAACAATGTTGGTTCTTACAATTAACTGCAGATTTCTTAATTTTATTCTGGAAAAACAAGGTCACGTGTACAGTGGGAATAGAGATTCTGAATGCATATGCTTGGAAATAATGTTGAAAACAACAACAACACCAAAGTAAATTAAAGCATTTAATAATAAGCAGGAATATTTATGTTAACAGACCTTTCAAATAGATGGTGAAAGCAATGTTCCAAAATTCATTAAAAAAGAGAAGAAAAATCCAATTATTATTTTCAAGAATGTTTATGGCCTTGTTGTCTTTAATGGATTAAAACTGAAGATGAAAAACTTGGATAACTGAAGATGAAAAACAGATTTTCTGACTTTAAAGGAAGGATGTACTGATCAAGTCTTGATCTGTAACCAATGAAAATGCTCCCAATTTTGTTTTCCTTTTAACTAAAGAGTTTAAAGAGTTCATAATTTGACCACTGTTTTAGCTGTTCTCTTAATTGTCTTCTTACTTTTTTCATCTTTTTTATTTATTTATTTATTTTTAATTTTAAGGGATTATTCTGAAAGAATAAAACAAAAAATATATATCACTGACAACTGACTGCCTGATGCCAGCCATAGAAAATGCTCTGTAAACATTTTTTCAAGTCTCTTTTCTTTCCTAAATTTCTTCTGACTGAAAGCCAGTCATTCAGTGAGGTGGTAACCTGGAAAAAAAGGAGTCAGGATCTAGATCTGGCTGTGAAATATAATTGCCCAAGACCAGGGAACCTGCTGTTTGCATGTGAGTTTAGCCATTAAAAAGTTATTACATTCATATTGGCTGTCAGCAGATAACACAATGTTCTCAGTGTGCTGGGGTATCCTATTAGTAACCCAGAGGGCTCTCGCTATCAATAGCCTAAAAAAAGAGACCAGAGGTAGGGCAGGAAGCACAGTTCCTTTGTGGAAGGGCAGGCAAGCAAGAAGATGTAGCTACAATTTACAAGCATCAACATATAAAAGGTCTCATTTTTTGTTAGGGCTTTATAGAAATAGATTTTATGAGCTTATGCATATGGTCATAATGCCTGAAACACACACTTTGCATATATATTACCTTATCGTGTTTGTTCCCCTTTGATTATTCTTTGGATTTCTTTCTAACTTCTTTAGCCAAATTAAACATTAAGGAAACCCCCTTTTTCCCAAAGAAAATAATTGCATCTAACTTTGTCTGACATGAGGAATTCTCAGGAAGGTACTAATCTTTCAAGTACTCCTGTATTTAATTAGGTTTATGAAAAATACTCCTGAGCTTATTGTGACGACTTGCACATAGAAGGGAAATTGTACGGACAAGCAGTTACAGAGTTGGGAACAGATTTATTTTAGTTTGTAATGTACATTTAAAAAAAAATCTTACAGTGCGCTAAGGGAAAAAAAACTTGTAAAGTTAGAAATGCACTATATTGTATATAGCTGAGTGCATGATTAAGAACTGACAGAGGCAAGAAGCAGAAAAAAAGGAAACAAGAAATCAAACAAAAACAACTATTGTAAGTTAAGTACTCTCAAGGAAAAAAATTATTTTGCAACCTAATCAGTACAGGCATAGGCCAAACAAATTCAGGGAAAAATGTCTCTGAAAAATCTGAAGAGGCATCAATTAATGCAAATAAAATTAAAATATGCATTAGAAAATAATATAATAAATATATTGCTTTCTGCACTTTCGTTAGAGAAAGCCCATGTTTAAAGTCAATGACAATTTATAATACCTGGTTTGTTTTGTTTTGTTTTTTTGTTGTTGGGGTGTTTTTTTTTTTATTTTTATTTTATATTTTTCCTATACCATTCATTTTCAGAGTGATATATTCAGTATTTTTTAAATTATGTGAAATAATTAATGTAATGTGATTGTTCATAAAATGTGCAGTTGTGATCTTCCACACATTTTTTTGTCTGCAAGTGCAATACTGATGTCATATTTTTTCTCACCTTCATTTAGACACTACCTGGAAAAAGACAGAATGAAGAACATGAGTGAGACATTTACATATCTGATATTCATTTTCTTCTGTGAAAAACCCTCTTCATTAAAAATATTTGATAAAAAATTAACACCACACTGTTAAAAGGTATCACATTTGTAAGGTAAGCAATAGTTTGTTAGAGTGAAATTAGACAAGTCTGGGTTTACAAAAGACTATGTTCATGCTATTTGGCAAGAAGAAAAATAATACATTTTAAAAATGGAATTGCAAAAATTTAGTTGGCTGTAGTATTTTCTAAAATACCAGTTGAACAAATGTATAGAAGACTTTACAAACTGAGTAAAACTTGTCATGTAAAAAGAAAGCAAAGATACTTTACATACAAGGTTTATTTTCCAGAAGTACAACTTAGAGACCAAAGCTATTCATTCACCTCATGTTGTGCCTGGCACCCAGTTCTTTCATTTGATAACTTTTTTCTGCCAGACTTATCCACTTCCTCAGCATATTGCTAAATATTGAATTAAGGCACAGCTAAAGCCCTGCCTATCAGTTAATTTCCCATGGGGCAAGCTACTACCGACTCGTCTCCAGGGCACAAGTCCACGTGCAGGAATTAAAAGGCGTTCCACAGCATGAGTAACCAAGTGACCTGTAACAACACATATGTTGTTCCCATATGTTTCCAAAATACTTTGTCCAGCTGCCTCAATGCACACATTATGCTGGGAGACAGCTGGCCAGCCTTCTGAGAAACAAGCCAAAGCACAGAGCTGCTCTCTCCTGACCCCTTATATACATAGGGCTACCCTGAAAAACACACCTTAGCACTCAGCTTGTCATTAAGTGAACTCCTGGATGGATAGGCTTTTCCTCCCATGCAGAGGGAAAAATGGAGGGAATTCTTGTGTATAAGTACTATTAGCTGCATCGTAGAAAGGACAGGAAAACATTTGCTACTCTGAAACTTGTGAACTAGAACCTCTGGATTCTGTTTTCATCTCTAGCACTCTTTTACAATACTCTTACTCTTATTCAATAGGCCCAGGCATGTAATTTAAGTGACCTTCCTTTGAAACAACAAACTGTGAAAACTGTTTTTACTCACCTTTGTGGGATGTTGTAAGAACTCTTTTCTGCACTTCCAACTAGGTAAAAATCATTCCAGAATATTAATTCTGAGCATGTCTTTGTTTCTGAGGAGGACCCTTTTTGGAACAAAATGATCAGAGGTTTTCCTGAAATCATCATCAGTTTGGTATTGAGTAGGTCAGTGTGTAATTGCTTTTATTCAGTGTTGAAACAGGTCCTCTCAGCTTTTAATCCTTCCTCTTCTCTACAGCACCAAATGCCTTTAGTGCCACTGCTTCTCACACACATGACTATTTCACTTATCCTTTCCCATTTGTTTAAACACAGTATTTTAAACCCATTTATTCTGTCCATTGATGGCAATATTGAATACATTTTTCATTGGCTTCACTTTATATCTTGCCATTTTTGCCATACGACATAGCTTGCCTGAGTAATATACAAACCACACACACTAAGAACTGTATTTATATTCCCCTATGAAAGCTCTCGAGAGAGAATATAAAGTATAGGGCCAGAGATTCAAATTTCGAGGGTCATAACATACAATATTCAGTGTTACTGCCCTGTAATTTACTCCAGACAGGCAGGAAGATATTCTTAGACTGTTATAAATGGCTTACCTGCTGACATTATATATCTCAGATACACAGCTCATGAAATCATGGATGGATAAAATAAGCTATTATACAAATAAATAGCAGCATAATCACAATAAGATCTGCCTATAGCAGACTCAAAATACCACTGACTATTCTTGGGTTTATATTTATATATGGGGTAGTTTACTATAGTAGTCTTTCAAATTAGGAAGCATTAAAACACAATAAAAAATGGTCTGCAAAAGACTGAAATAGCACAGAGGAGAAACAATTCATTAAGGTGATGCAGCTCAGAATTTTGCTGATGGTGTCACACTCAGGCTATCTAAACACTATTTAATATTCAGCCACATGCTGTGATTTCAAATGTATGATTAACTGACCACCCTTTTATTGTACTACTGCCTTGTTAAAAAAAAAAAAAAGCACATTTGCATATTCTAATTACAGTCCAATACAAAGCTTACTGTAATCAGTGGGAGTCTTCTGCTGAATCAGGCCCATCTGTGACTGGATTAATTTCCAAGATGGATTTTAGAAATGCACTAAATATATAACGATCAACATTTCTTTTGATACAAGTGACTGGGATTACATCTTGAGAATGGTAACAATCTACAGGGTATCTCCCACAGGAGCTGAAATCTATTATCCCCTGTAGGCTGCAGGTGACGCCTGTTCTGAAAAAAAAGCTGATCAATATCCCGTCTGTTTCTACAACATGAAAATCCAGATGCTCGTAACATTTTAAAACTCACTTTCAGCAGTCTTCCTTTTTCTTTGAAGTTCTTTTCTAAGCCTTTGTGAGGTTATATTTCAAAACTTGGTTAACAGAACATGAAAACTAAAATGGATCAGAGAGGAGAAACAGAATAGCTGTGCTGATCTAACGAACATATGTCTCTAAAAGAAATCAAAGTGCTACATTAAACATCAAGTGAATATATTTTTAATTTTATATTTTTGTAAATATAATTTAATTATAACTTCTGACTGTAGGACTGTAGGACTTTAAAACAGAAACACTCTGGAATATGGTTATTCATTCAGATAGGTAGCAGTGAAACAGTAACATATCACAGGATATAAGATGGTAAATGATGACTTTGAACTATTTCCTTGGTCAAGTTAAAGCTATTTTGACGTTTTAGCAACACATTGACAGAAACTTGATAATGACACGTTTGGATAACGAAAATTCTGAAGTAAATATCAAATTCAAAATGAGGGAGGTGAATAAAGAGGCAGATGGGGCATCCTGAAACATATTTGTTTTACATATATTGCTGTATAGTGAGAGATTGGTTCTGTTATCCCAATGGTTATATAATAAAATTGGGGAAATTTTTACACTGGAATAGCATATGGAGTTTAACTCACATAACTGCAGAATATGCCTGGCTGGTGGCCAGCATGAAGTGAACAATAGTTTATAGCATTGATATGAAAAAAATTAAGAACAAAGAAAGTACAAGTGGCAGATGACTTTGCTTTAGAGATTTCTACACAGAGGGAATGTGAAAGGCTGTTTGTTATTCTCTCATAAATTGAAGGTTATTGCATTAGCTGAAGAGTGTTGGCAACATTTTTACTAAGAAATGAAGGAACCAAACCTGTTGGCAAGGCAGGCCTCAGCACTGGGAGCAGGGAGAGGAGTGATAAGGAGTGGTTAACAGGAGCAGTGTGGCTTAAATTGGATCTCCTATCTATGCAGGTTTGACAGTCCCAAAGTGTGAGTGAGGTATTATCATAGAAAGGGGAAGGAACCAGCTGTGTCAGCAGTGGCCACATCAAAGAAGGCTGCAAAATAGCAGCACTAGTTATGCATGAGAAATAGGTATTGTACACTGCTCTCTTTGTGGCTTAGATAGGGCTTTTTTTAATCTTTCTTTTATGTTATTAAACATTGTCTATTATGCCTGTAGATTTAAACAGAAACAACTAGTGAATATATGTTACAATTTTTTCCAAGGTTTCTGGGAATGCCAGGCAGTGCTTTTTTAGAACGAGCTTTGCATTTGAACCAGTACCTGATTGTACCAGTCAGGAATGTTTTTTTCTAGCTAAAAAAATGGTAAACTCCTGATAAGGAATATACATCATCTACTATATATCCAAAATGTATTGTAACTGTCAAGACAATAAGCTGTTACTGAGGAATGAAATTTTTTTGGTTTTTGCTCAGATCAACGAAATATAGAAATTACCAGTAAGGAAGAAACCCAGAAGAAGTCTGCTCCAAAAGCTTAGCTTTGACTTGAACTAATTGCTGCCAGAGAAAAGGGCATATCTGGTTTAATTTGACAGTATGTTTTGTATATATATATGATTATAGATTATCATAACTGTTTCTCTCAATTAGCCATTTTCTTCATTTTTCTCATCTTTTTTATCCTTACTCAGGTTTGGGGTTTTTTTAAGTGTTAAATTAATGAAGATTGTTAAGTGACATTCCTCAGAGCAGTCTGCCATATGCTTGACCAGCCTTGAAATTTCTCAGCTAGTTGTTGTTGAACAATATTCTTCCCCTGCTTCTTGTTCTTGTGGGTGACCCTGAATGACATCTGTGATGTAAATCCACCCATTTACTTAGAGACAATAGACTTCTTTCTGCAGTCCTGACCTTCATCTTTCTAAAACAACACCACAACTTGCTAGCTTTTTAACCATAGCTCAGACTAAGCAGAGGGCCACAGAAATAAAATTACATTCTTTTACCTTTTGAATAGCAGTGTGATGTGGAGTGATGTAAAGAGACTTAGATATTAGATGATGCTCTAAAGGTCTTATATCTCTACAGTTGTCAATATCCGAATACACTGTAAAAAGTAAAATCCAGATCACAGGAAGTATTACTGCTGTCTTAAATTGGGAGATATGCTTTACTCTTTACGGCAATACTGCACCAGCAGTATGAAAAAACAGACTATGTTTTCAGATGAAACACAAATCTAGGAAATGGACTGAAAGAAATACTTCCAAAAAAAAGAATAAATGTAGCAAATTGAGTTTTATTTTCTCTCTGAAGATTTTTTACAGGCCTATTATCACTTTCTCAAAAGTAAAGAAGAATGCCTTTTGTTCTCATTTTAACACATATTGAATAATGCTGTAAGATTTTTATGCAATGATATTTCTAAAGAACCCAAAACATTTTAAGTCTTAAAAAATCCCCCAGAAAATATTCCCCCTCTGAAAAAAACAAACCAAATCTAAAACAGTGCACTTAATAGAATGTAAATTCTGAATTGCTGTGAAAGAAATATATTTTACTATATATATATATATATATATATATATATATATATAATTATTTTATTCTGAATATATACATAGTAAAGCTAATGCTTAATTGCAATGAAAGATGATTTCTGGGAAAAAATTAACTCTAACAATTGTATTCAAAGATATTATATAAATCAAGGCTCATCTCTGCCATGAAATACTATTCCTAATAACAATTTTCCTCATATTATTTTCCAAGTTAGTGATGAGCAACCAAAATACCCAAGGCACTACTGCTTGCCTAGGAAGTATTTTACACAGACCAAAGTTGTCTGAAAAATTTCACCTTGTATTTTATACTTTCAATTCATACTTTTAATATTTTATTCCAAGCAACCAACTGGGACATTATTCTTAGTGTTTCTTTAGATCACATTTCCCATGTCCACTTGCCAGTCATGTTGTAGCTCTGTTTTCTCTTCTTTAGTTCTGTATCATTATAGGTGTAGCCATTCAGAATTTGTTATCAGTGTTAATCACATCAAAGCTTCATACTCTCTGTTTTAAATTAAAAAAAAAAAAAAAAAAAAAGATGACCTAGTATTCCTTCTGGCAAGTCTACTCTGTTGTTCAGAACAATGAAATTAAGGAATTAAATTCTTGCAGTGCTGCTAAACATGGTTATTTTATAACCACACTAGTTCCATCAATTTGACAAATATTATGTATGTTCTTTCATCAAGAAAAATTCATTTTTGCATTAGACTGTTAGTGTAATGCTCCTCATGTCTAACAGTTACATTTATTGCGTTAAAGAAATAAAGCCAAGTATGGATTACAAAAGCTAAAACTACAGTTACACCTAAAATTAGTATTCAAACATTAGAAAGTCCTGTCTTGATGAGTGATTGGAGAATAGCTTCCTGTGGTGAAATTTAACAGAGAGTTGCTTGACTTCAAAATGGAAAAGCGTAATATTTCACTGGCCTGGACGACAACATATAATATTCATAGTTTTAAAACTCAATATGGTTCTCTAATTCAATACAGATGCTTGTAACAAGTCACTCAGTGTCTGAGTGACATAATTAACATTTTGCTGGTTAGCTAAAAATCTTAATAATTGCTTCACTTATTCATCATGGGCTGATGAATACTGAAATAGTTCCTGATTTAAACTTGACCTTTCCTTTCAGTCATCAGTCATTTGTATTAATGACCAAGTGTATCACAAATATGCCTTTCATTTTGTGTATAAGTGTGCGAAGTTAAGCCATAGGATTCTCAGTAAGAATGTTTATTTCTTTAAATATTAACTGATGCGTTACTTTTGTAGCATATGGCAAAATGAATGAGAAAACAGTTAAGTCTATCACTTATTAAAAAATCAGAAACAGCAAGATTCAGACCCTCTAGATTTGTGGGATCTAGATCTGTGTTGGGATTCCCACAGAAAAGTGTCAAAAAACATACAAGGTATACTTTGCACTTCTAGTGGTACCTAAGGGCTAATATTATCATTTTGACACATGATTCTGTTTCCACTTCACAGAAGTGCAACCACTGTGTGGGACAGAACTCAGGTGTGGTTCCAGTTATTAATGCTGGAGGAGGAAACAAGTCCTAGAACACATTCTTCTCGATGGGGTGGCCTATTTCACCGAGACACAGATCTGACCTTTTTTATGCTTTTCCAGAATGCAAATGTTGGTACTTCCATCTCCACCAGTCTGGAAGGAGATACCTCTAAGAAAAGACCTTAGAGTGATTCTGAATGATGAAAGAAGGGTTAGACTGTCAAGGTTTTATCCAGATACTCAAAATTCTAAAGAGGACAACCCACAGCTGCTACCATGTATTTTTTATTTTGTAATTTTCTAATTACAACTGAGTCATTATTCTTCTGAAAACTTACTGAGAACTTAAAACTCAGAAAGCAGTCAAAAAAAAGTATAAGCATCTTGAACCACTCCACACAACCAGCAAACAGAACAGAGATCCACACTGAATAAATTTTCTTCCCAGATGAGATGAGATGAAATATTATTCTGGACCTCTAAAATAAGCTGTCTGCATTTTATTTTTAATTAAAGAATTGTTTTCAATGCACATTACCAATGTCTTTATACAATTAGTGCATGTTTGTGTACTATATAAAAATAGGATTTAATCTCATATCAAAGCCCTTCCTTATAAATTGAGTCCAAATATGTGTGTTTTTAATGTATTGTGGGAATATGGGAGAAAACTTCCAGTGCTTGCCAGCAATACTACACATTGCAGTTCAAAAGAGAAGTGAACAAAAATTTCTTTTAACAAGCCTGTGGATACAGAAATAGCAAGGAGTATTACTCCATCTGAATTACCCAAAGAGTTTTAAATTGCTCAATTTAAAGCTTGTCCAGAAGCCAAGTTTAACATCTTATGTATTCTTGCAAGCATGCTATGTGATTTTTTAATCATCAAAGGTGCTTGATTTCATTTTGATTACTTACTTACAGTATGTTATGCCCCAACACCATTGCAGGTCAGAGATGCAACATGAGTTCACAAAGACTTCAACTAATAATTTGCTCATGCTACTCCCTCATAATTTAGATCTTCTTTTCAGAAATACATCAGTCTAAGAACTATTAAGCTTGAGATTGTATGACTTTGATAAACGATCTTTTTAGAAGCCTTGTGTTTCATCGTCTGATAGTCGACAATACCTACTCAATTCCATAGAGTGGTGCAGTCAGAACTGATTACTTATGGCCTCCACCCTTCAACTATTCTCCCATACTTTCATATCTTGTGCTTCTGTCTTACGATAAAGCCATGACTTGCATTTCTGGAACTATGTAGGATATTGAAACCAAACAGGTTTTGAGGCAACTCTCTCAAACATGTTATTGTTTATGTTTGAATGATAACCTAACATTTTTATTTTAAAGAATTCAGGTAACATATGTGATTGGGTAGATCTCCAAGTTTTGACAATACAGTTAATAGTTTCCTGTGTGAGATGTCAGCATAAGCATTTCTATTATAATTCCATGTGAATATATATTTAGCAACTTTTGGTTTGCAAAGTGTTAAGGGTTTGTGTAATGCTTGTTCTATTCAATCAGGTCTCTCATTGTTTCTTCTATTCCCTGTCACTAGTATAACTTAATATCAAAGTGATATAATTTGCAGTAGAGAATGCATATGAGACTACAAAAGACTGAAAATAATATTTTGTTTTCCTTCAGAAAACGCTATTTCATAAAGTGAAATTGGGAAGAATCTATATTGATTTTAACACAAATTAGAAAGATTTCTTTTATTTTTAATCTGGAGAGTGCAGTGGAGACATGGTATTTTCATGATCCCTGGCAATTCAACAACTGCAGTTGGCCTGGTGGCAATTGAAATAGTGTGTGTGTGGAGAGTTAACAAGCTACAGGGGACCTGGAACATGAGCAAAGGCATAACCATCACAACAAGCCTATGTTTTCTTACAGCCTACTTGCTGTTGTAAGGTCATAGGCTGTAAAGCTGTGGTTAGTGAGAGAAATTAGTCATGAAAACAGCATAACTCAGTGGGGATTCATAATACATGAATCAAGCACAATTTTTGTTTATTTAAAAGATACTGGCTTGAAGAAAAACCCTCCTAATAGTATCCTAGTGGCATAAGCCCATGTTTCCATAAAGTGCATCATGTTAACTAATTTCACTTAGAGGACATGAAAGTCCAAAAGCAACAATAATAGGGAGGAATTCAGTGCTTTGGACACTCCAATTTAGTCATAGAAACAACCACACTGAGTACAAGAAAATATTTGGCTTCTTCTGAAAGCCACTAACCTTTCTGGATGCAATTTTTTCATGGGATAGTGTCTACTGCAAAAGCAAATGCAGAATTCTATGAAATTTAACAGCTGTCAAAGATCTCAACCAGAACACAAAACAAGTAACAATTTGGGATATCTGCTGCTAATGGAGTATTACTGAGGTACCTACCCCATGATGATTCACTGCCATTAACACCTACAGGAAACACGACTAAATCAAGAGGCCTCAACTGCTTATATGTAAGATGAGAAATGAGGACTTAGGAAACAAAACCAAGCAGTAACAAGTTGTAACCTGACACTAGTTACCAAGCAGCAGTCTGACACTAGTTCTAGTAGTTGTACCTTAAGGATATTCTTTGGGTGGAAATATCGCAAATACGGTAGTAGAGCAACTGTCATTGCCATCCGTACATCTAGAAAACAACTGCTGGGCTGAAAATAGCAGTGCAAAACCCAACAAGCATGTTTTGCTTAAAATTCAGATATTTCAAGACAGCAGAGAAAATGTGTGGACAGTTTATTTGGTACAATTCCAAAGCAGTATATTTCCTTCATGTTTGTGCTCTGTGGCAGTTTGACATGTTCAAGTAGCTTTTTTGTTGCACAACTCAGTTGAGACACAGCCAGATTTTATTGAACAATGATACACCTCTGAGTTACTTCTGAAAGAACTCTTTATTGCAGGGAGAAAGTGGGTTGAATGACACACTACAAATAAATAAATATTAGTCAGCAAAAGACTAGAAATCAGCTATTTACACTCACTGAGAATAGGGCAAAGGTATAAGAACATATTCAAGGAGACTGAGATCAGAGAAATTAATAAACTATTTTCTAATATAAAAATAGTTAAGTATTGGAATAATTTAATTAGGAAAGGTGCTGAACTTCTACTAACGAAGTTTCTAAGATTGGACTAGAACAATGACCTTTGGCACAGCCTTACTTAAATCAGACTAGATAATCTATCAAGATATCTCCTAGCTGTTTTCTATTTATTTAAGGTTAAATAAGACAAGATCAGGCTTAGTTATAACTGTACACGGGGCTTGAAAACATGTTAATTCTGTGTTGAAGATGCAATAGTACATGCCAAGTTAATTATTTTATTTTTCCCGATCACAGGCAAGAGCCATAGCACTGCAATAAGCAAATCTGTGTTCAAAAGATCTTCATCTGCCCAGGAAAAAGTAGATGTTATGATGAGAATCTTTCTTTGCTATCAGCAAAGCTCCAAGTAACAGTACCAAGCACTAGATTACATCAAAGAGAATGACACTGCATGGCAACAAAGTTTTTCTTTGTCATTCTCAGTGGGACTATTCAACACAGAGAAGTAGAAATCAGAAGGGCTAACTAGGCCATTTGCATAGACACAGTCATTTCATAACCTGGAAATAAGAATGCTGCCCTCTTGTACTGTTATAAATTATGGAATATGGCATTACCTACCAAAGGTTGACAAATCATAATATGGTCTAATAAAGACAGTTAAAAGAGCAAAGCAACAAAATCCTTTTTTTTCTTAAGCTGTAAGGGCATTTAAAAACTACAATATAGAATATTTTTTTCCACAGGTTTTTATTTTTATACAAATAATGTTAACTAGAGAAGATGATTGTGTTAATTTCAAATATTTTAAAAGAATTTTAAATTAATGAACATTCACAATATTTGGAATGTATTGATAAATAAATTATCTTTTGACATAAAATTTCTTTTTTGAAGGCCATACAATTATAGTTTTCTTTATAAATTTTGATCTCTAGAAAACATCTGAAAGAAATGGAAAAACCATAGAGATCAATGATCAAAGTTCTTAAAGGCAAGAAACAAAGGAAATGAAAATATCTTCAAACAAACAAACAAACAAACTGAATACTTCTGACTTTTTATTTTGTTTTACAGGCTTTAAATAACACTACATCAAACTATTTGAAAAAGGCATTTAAAATTCTATTCTGATGACTCTAAAATCAGAAGTCCAGTGGAACATTCCACATCATGTACTCTTAGATTCCCATATGGCAAAAATATTCATCATCTAGCTTTGTAGTAGTTGTGGAGGTTCCCCTATTGCCACATACCCAAAGAATTTTTCGTTTCTCTTCCAAATATGACTAATAATACCAATTTCCTTCATTAACTCTAGGAAGCATTATAAATGTAAGGCAATTACCATGTGCCTAGTAGTATTAATCCATTCTTTTAGAGTCATAGAAGCTGCAGTGGTTAAATATTATTAATTTTGATCTCTCTTAAAAATGAAGGCCTCATGGGTATATCTAAGTTCATGATGTAAATTGAATAACCGTAGCAAATGATTTTAAATGCTTCAGATAAAGTACATTAGACTTGCAGAGATTTATTCATCAGTATTCATAATTCAGGGGAATAGATTGTTAGAAAGCTAATGAAAAGCTTCTTATCTTTATGTTGTATGGATTTATTAAAAGCCTGACAGAGATTAAGTATGTCTAAGTTCCAGCAATTTATTCAAGGAGATTACTATTCCTATTAAGCAACATATTATAACAAGCAGCTATAGGACGTTAATATCTTTAAGCTGTTAAACAGAAGAGATCTTATGAGAAATAAAGCTCTTCTGAAATGTAGTGGAGTAAATAGAGTTGAAATTCTGAATGAATTAAGAAAGGAGTAAGCAATAGTAAGCTTAGAAAAGTGACAATGACACTGCCACAGTCTCCAACTTCCTTAAAAAGTGTTCTACAGAATAAAGGAGAGATTTCAGTAAAGCATCAGTGAATGTTCATGACTGTAATTCATTTTCCAGGGCTGTACTTAGGAGTACCACTATTTCCATAATAAAATTCCATTTTAAAGAAGGTATAACAAAATAAATAAATG
Organism: Hafferia zeledoni; assembly: GCA_035583235.1. Taxonomy (NCBI): domain Eukaryota; kingdom Metazoa; phylum Chordata; class Aves; order Passeriformes; family Thamnophilidae; genus Hafferia; species Hafferia zeledoni. The sequence goes on from JAWWEV010000043.1 coordinate 9,336,803, forward strand.
TGTGAAGTTCTGACCAAAACTTTGCCATATAAAAGCTCATCGTGGGAATCTATCTCATAATTTAGTTTTGGAAAATATTAGATTCTCACAATAAATCAAAATGAACATGTTAATTATTGTTTTTTAAGGTTGTGACTAATTTTGAGTACACTGTTTTTTCCAGTAAGGAAACATCACAAAAAGAAGCTTGATAGTGGGATAAGCCTTAGCATCCATTGTTTGGAAATCAGCCTTTACAGGAATGCTGGCGCTAAGAACATAAAACTAGATAAACTCTAAACAGTTCAGCCAGCAATTTTTATTACAGATGGCCTATTTGCTAATGTGAAGAAGATGTGTTAAGAATGCATTTCTTATCAGTGCATGACCTGACACAAAAGACATAGCAATGAAATGACTAAGAACTAAGAGCAGGCTGTGACTGCATTGGTTAATTTTGTATCAGCAGGCTGAACTCAAGTAGTGCAATAAGGCTGAGCAAGGTGTAAGATTGTTAGGTTCATTGAATGAAAGACGTATTATCCAAAATAATAATCTTGTTTATTTATCATCTTTTACAGAAAAAAAAAAAAAAAAAAAAAAAAGGTTAATCATGTAGTACAACCAGATTAAGATAACCAGGAAAGAATGTGTTGATGAGCAGAAGGCCTTAGTCTTTCCCTATTGATGCTAAATTATTTTGCTGTCACACTGAAACTCGCTTGTACTCAGATTTCTGCAAACTTGCCCTCTAGGGAGTTGTCCAGCACAGAAGAGGTGCACCCTCATTTCATGGAGGGCACATCATCTCACCACATAACCTAGTGCAGAGTGAATATTCCCTTGTTACTCTTTCCAAATTCATGGCTCACACTCTTGTACTGGAATTGAGACTGCTTTTGTCCCTCACAATATTAAGATTCTTCTGTCCTGTTTTTATAGTTCTAGTTATATTTGTCACAAATGCTGGGATTGTAGTATCAGTTTCATTTCTCTACAATCTTTGATCCTCACTGCTCTTCAATGTGCCAGCAAACTTCAAGCTTATTTTTAATTGTGTTATTGATTCATTTATGTACTCTGAAATGTGTTGGTAGTTCTTTCTGAGTGATTGTACCTTCCCACCTGAGGAAATAACCTTGAATACCCTCTTTTATTAAACCTGATAGAGACATATGAAACGAATACAAACAATGCAAGATAAATTGAACTGCAGGTCATAGAAATATAGAATCATAAAATGGTTTGGGTCGAAAGGAGGCTTAAAGTTCATCTAGTTCCAAAACCCTGTCATGGGCTGGGACACCTTCCATTAGACCAGGTTATTAAAAGCCCCATCAAACCTGGTCTTGAAGGCTTGGAGAGATGGGGCAACTATAACTTCTCTGGGCAACCTATCCCAGTACCTTCAGAGTAAAGAATTTTTTTCCTAATGTCTGATCTAAACCTACCTTCTTTCAGTTTAAAGCCATTCCCTCTTGTCCAATCACTATATGCCCTTGTAAAACAAGTGCTACAAGCACACATTGCTGGGTCACATTTTACTTCTCATCAATGGACACCTCCAAGTCTTTCCCCTTAGAGCTGCTCTCACTCCATTCCCTCCTGGTATTTGCGCATGGGAGTGGGCCAGCCTATGTGTAGGACCTTGCACCTGGATTTGTTACACTTGAGATTAACACAGGCCCACCTCTCAAGCCTGTCCAGGTCCCTTTGGATGAAATTCCTCTCCTCCAGCAACTGCACCACATAGCTTCATGTCATCAGTAAACTTGCTGAGGATGACCTCAGTCCCACTGTTCATGTTGTCAAGATGCTAAACAGCACTGGTCTCAATACTACCCCCTTTACCTGGACACTGAGCTCTTGATCACAAATATTTTCATGTGACCATTGAGCCAATTTCTTATCCACTGTGTGGATCCATCCATCAAATCCATGCCTCTCCAGTTTAGAGACAAAGTTGTCATGTGGGATATCATCAAATGCTTTACAAAATCCAAGTAAATAATGCCCTTCAAGGAGGTGATCCTTGGAAATTACTTGTTTGCTTGGGCCCCTCTTTCCTCCAGGGATTTATCTTATGGTACTCCATCAAGTAGATGCCCAAAGAGAACAAAGTCCACCGTCCTGAATTCCAGGGCAGTGAGATTGCTTTGTGTCCCCCTCTCTGCCCTAAGCATCTTGAACTCCATCATTTCTTGGTTACAGCTACCCTTGAGTTTCACATTCCCCACCAACCCCGCCTTGTTGACAAGAGCAAAGTTTGACTAGCACCTCTACTCAGTTGGAGAATGAAGTTGTCATCAATATATTCCGCAAACCTCCTGGATTGCTTATTCCATGCTTGTTGTCTCTCCAACTGTTATCACGGTGGCAGAAGTTCCCCATGAGAGCTTTTGAAGCTGAGGCTGCTTCTACTTGTCTACAGAGGGCCTCATTCACCTAGTCTTTGTGATCAGGCACCTTAGCAGACCCCCACTTTAATGTCACGTGTCCCTGCCTTCTCTTTAATCCTGACCCATAAGCTGTCAGTCAGCTCCTCATGAATCCCCAGGAGGAATTCCAGCTGGCCATTGACACAGAGGACAATGCTGTCTCCTTGTCTTCTCTGCCTGTCCTTTGTACGGAGCTTGTATCCTTCCATTTCAATGCTAGTCATAGGAGAGATGTCACTATGTCTCAGTGATGCCAATAAGATCACCCTAGGCATGCACAAGTCTCTGACTCCTGAGGTTTATATCTCATGCTATTTGCATTTGTATACCGGCAATTAAGTCGTGCTCCAGATGAAGCTGATTTACTGGAATGTCTTTATACTGCTCTTCAAGTACTCTCCTGCTGGCCTACAATCTTTTTCCAGGCTCTGGGCACCTTTTGCTGGCCCTGGCATCAAACTGATAGGAGTGGGCTGGATTGAAGTTCTCCTACTTCTGTCATGTTGTTATCCTTGCAATTTATTCTTCCAAGATAATTTCTTAAATTACCTTCTAGTCTGCCAGTGCCATGTGGCTTGAAAATTTACTGGAGCAGAAAGTAGACATGTTCCACAAACACCTGTAGGGTGCCCACCTCAGTTTGCTGATAATTCATAGCAATTTGCTATGCAACTTTTTAATTACATACCCAGAAAGTACTAAACTAGTTTAAGACAGAATGTTTTATGACAGTGTGGTAGAAACAGATACCTTTATGAAGGCTAGAAATATGAGGGGAAAATAAATATAACGTAGACAGAAACAAAATTGCCTGGAGAAAACAAGTGTGAAAATTTAGTGCTTAATTCTCAGAGCAGTAAAATCAGTAAGCATCCACAGCAGTGGGATTTTTCAGTGGCAGTTTGGTGAATAGTAAGGAAACTTTTAGCAGGTAAGGGCTTAGTGGAAATATGGTGATGATGGCATCAGCGAGACAGTAAACAACGTGAAATTACTATAAAGATGAACTGAGTGGGATCTAGGGTCAGGCACAAATGACACAACTTTCAAAACTGAGTAGTCAGATTGACTAGCCATGACATAAATACAATGTAATGGCACAGCTTATTAAATGCTTCATTTAAAGTAAAGACAATATTTTTCTTCACAGAGAGCCACATATGGATGTGAACTTGAAATGTAAATTGATCAAAAGTGAAAAACTAGTAATGAAGGGTATTAAACAGATATCAAAGCTCACTTTAATATAAAATAATATTTGTCACAGGGCATTATAAATAATTATCACCTAACACCTCTTCAGAGATTTAGGCCAGCTCTCACATAGTATTGTTAGGGTGTAGGAAAACATTAGTTTATCTTTGTAGCTGAGGTGGAGTGATGACAGAAGTACATTCCAGCCCACTTGGAACTGCTAATAGAATTACACACCGAGTTAAAGCACAGCAAGTGATTTTTTTCCTTATGTAGCATTATTGATACTACACTCAGAATGTTATATGAAACATGCAAAAAATTGTTGATGCTGTGGTGCAAAATATGAGATAGTAAGTATCCTGTCATAGAAACAGGATTATAATTCTCTTAGAGGTTTAGGAGAAGTGGATACAATAAGTGTATTCAAAAGAAAAATACAGAAGAATGTAAATACACAGAGCTTAGCCAAGCCATAATGAATAGACACGATATTTGGTTTTATGCATTTTATGAACTATATGTGAAATAGTGTTATTTTTGCACTTAAATGATACAAAGATTTTGAAAAATTACTTACGTTAAACCATGAGCTCTGTATGTTTACTTTAAAGCTGAGACTAATAAACACCTGGAAAAAAGATCTGCAAATATTATCGCTGAATATTATTCAACACTCCCCTAGAGTATGGACTCTGGGAGAAGCATAGAGAATACAAGTTAACTGGACAAACTGAGGATCTCTGAGTTTATTGAGCACCTCAGGTATGCCTGGGATCTGGATCAGGCCCACTGAGGGAACCAGTGTTAGATCCACTCTGGGATGGCTGAGCAGGTCCATGGGGAGAGGGATAAGGTCGGAGCAGACAGATGGGCAGCACCATGGTGACATGGCCAGGGCCACAGCTCAGGTGAGGCTCAAGAGCCTCTGCTGGAAACAATTTTCCCTGAGTGGGGCTTGGCCCTTGGCAGGAAGGTTACACAGGCACCTTCCCTATTCATGTTTTTCTTTACATGGTAACTTCACAAGGGTCCATGGCCCTGTTAGACACATTGCTAATAAAATGCTCAATCATGATCTTGCAGATGTTCTCTACGTAAGTCATGGCCAAAGAAAGATATTTAGGCCTGGATTTTCATATCTCTTTTGGATCCTGCTTTCTCTCATACGAAGTAGCCTAAGATTCACTGGGTCATACACAGGAAGACCAGCAGACTTTTAAACTACAACTCAGTTAAAGAGGAAACCTTCCATTCTTCATCTCAGTACAAATTTTTATTTCTGTATAGGAAACAGTCTTTGGATTAAACATTTACCTGGCCATTGGATTAGTAGCTCAAATCCATGCTGTCCACCACGGGGAGAAGAGTCCTAGCATTGCAGGATAGTAATAGTTCTCACTCTGAGGCACACCCATTTCCCCTCCCCAGTTCTTCCATTTACAAAGAAATTTTTAACAGACATGGTATCCCCAAGGTTTTCCACATACTTTATGGTCATGCATCCAATCTATTCCTGTGAACTGTAGAGATTAATAAAAAAGTCTTCCAGATCTGATGCCTTTTCTTCCCCATCTTCTTCCAGAAGACCTATTTCTTTTTATTCCCATGATCCTGGGAACTCTATATTTGATCTTGCCTTCAACCTAAAAGATGAAGAGCATCCACAGTAACCTTCCAATGTGCTCTGATTGCAAAGATATAACACTTCTCTGTGATTTAGAGTGCCAGTGGGCTTCACTTTGAACTATTATCAATCAAGTATGTTGTATGTTACATGACCTTATATCAGACTCTAATGAAACCTCTGCGGAATCCTCTTGTGCCCCAGCTGTGAATAAAGCAGAAGCTGGACAGAAATGCATTACCTACTCCTTCACGTTAGTATGTGGCCCAGAGGAAAGAGCTAGCTGATGTTTTCTGTGGTCTATGAGACTTCAGTTCCTATATTCTTACTTAAATTTAGGCAAAATGTTAATATATATTTGCTCTGAGTCTCCTTTGAAGACATGAAACCTAAGCTGAAACAATTTTACTGTTTCTTTCTTTTAATTTTCTAATTAAAAGGTTGGTATAGAAAGGATAAAATTATAAATCCTGTCATACATCTATCACTTTTTAATATAACCAAGCTCACTGACTTTTTGTATCAGTACAAAATGAGACAAAGTAGATAATGTATAGCAAGACTTTTTAATTTTTTCTTTGTATTCTTTTCGCATTTTCTGTGTAAATTACTCTACATGTGCAATAGAAACTCAGGAAACCCCAGAATCTTCTAGTTCAGCATGTTCATACCTATACTTATTATTCTTCCTTTTAATGGAAATGGCTTCACATTCATCAGTATTACATTTCCTCTGCCACCTTTCATTATTCTGTTTTTGAAGCAGGCCCTCAGTCCTTTGAAGCTCGCTTGTTAAAGGCTCAGTAATCATCTGTTTCAGTACTCCTTCTCCTCCCTGGATACTTGGACATGAAAGCTAAATAATTAATCAAGATTAAAAGCTGTAGAGAACCCCAAAAGGTATGACGTGCTCAACCGGACAGCACTTCACTATTTTTGACACCTAATAATAGTACCTTCTGAATAGATTCCTGTGTATGCTTTTGTATAACAGCTTTCTCATTCCTTCTTAGCTAAGGCAGAGGTGTGTGACTTGCATCTTCTATATGAAGGAGTGACAGAGTATCTGAAAGTTTGAATTAATTGTCCAATTCAGCACTCGTATTACTGACTTTCTGTAACCTAATGAATGAATGGCTACAAATGGCTCAGGGCTGGGTTACAACAGAACTTTTATGGGCACACAGGTGGGGAGGGGCAAGTGTTGCCTCCTGTGTACTGGTCTGCAGCTACTTCTGACAAATCTGTACTTAGAATAAGCTTAGGGGGCAGGGAAAATGGGATGAAAGAACCAGATCAAACCACTGAGTCAAGTACTTATGAGGTTATCCTGAAAATATACAAATTTATGAGAATATAACTCTATTGAATGCATCTCTCATTGCTTCTTCTATTTCAAATATGTCTTCAGAGGAAAGATAAGAAAACCGATAAAATACACCTTTTTATGAGTAAGCAAAGAAGTTAAGCTGCCATTTCTGAAAAAAAAAACCCAACCAGTTTGAAACAAATAAAAAAATCTTTCTTAGATTTCCAAGTGATGTACCATAACCAATTTGTTTTTATCCATAACTAAAAATGTAAATTTACTATATTTTTTACCTTCAAGTTTATCAGCCTTCCTTGAACTTATAATATACACTAATTGCTACATTAATATTATTAAAATATATTAATTCAGCATGAACATGCTCTTCATCAGAACCCTACTGATGTACATCAAAGGATATCTTGAAGTTTTAACACTATAGAATATCTAAGTGCCTAGTTGCATAAGCAAAGTTAGCACACTTTGTCCACATGTTGCATTCCTCTGATATTTTGGCTGAGTTTATGTTTCTAAAATGCCTTCCAGATGCCATCATTGCTATTACAGATCTAATCCAAGTTTAGAATATCTAAACTGGGGAAGAAAAAAAAATAAGAAAAAAAAAGAGAAAAAAAGGAAAAAGTTTTAGAATCACTTTTTTCAGGGACTAGAATAATAATTTAGGAACAAGGTCTAAGACTGTCTTACATTTATACTTACTAGGATATAAAATCCAAGAAGCAAAAGACCTGCTTTATCAGGATTTTATGATGCTTTGATATGTGTTTATACTCTTTTATGACTATATATTCTCCCTCTGAAAAACAGAGATTCTATCATTTGTATTTATTCAAATAATAGCAGTAAATAGAGTTTAAAAGCATATTTCCTTACAATGGAAATGAAATAAGGAACTGGAACGTTTTATTTGTTGTTTCCCTAGATGATAACATAAATGTAATACTACTCAGGTACAACATTGTTTTCAGTCTTATGAACTACATTTACAACTGAGTTTTACTGACATGTTAGGTTCATAATGCAGTCATATATCAGTGGTGTTGTCAGATGACTATAAGAATGATGCAGACTCTTGGAAACAGATGAAAATCCCAGATTAATTTATTCTTGAATTAACTAAAAGCAAAGAAATAAATATATTATAATATCAGACTTTTTAAAGAAACAATAGAAAAAAATCATGCATATCATACCATGAAAGTATGTTACAATATCTGTATATACTAATTAAGGCTGTACTTCTTGTAAAAACAATAATATTTTTGTAAGTAGGAGTTGTTCAAAGCTTTCTTCTGCAGAAAACATGTGTTTGAAAATGTCCTGTATTGTACTGATGAGATAAATTTCTATAGTAAGGTCCAATATAAAAGAAGGGAAAATATTTTATATAATTTATTGTAATATTAAATTTTAAAGCATAGAAATGTTTTAAGAAATTAAATCTTCTATTTCATTGAAGCAATATGACATAATTATTTTTCCTATGTGTGATTATAATGGTTACATGAAAGGCTACATTACTTTTATTGAACAAATAGGAAATTACTGCTTTCTGTCCACCTAGTAAAAGACTGCAGACCACACAAATTCAACTCACACAGTATAAACAAGCAGAAGCTGTATGGAAACCTTAATATTTGATCTGCTGTAAACAAAGCAATGGATCAGATGGCGCCACTTAGTATTTTACATCAGGCCAGGCAAACAAAGGGAGATATATAGTTTCACTATTCTTTTTTTTTGCCAAAGGAAGATTAGAGCTACAAGAGCTGCAGAAAAACCAAACTGATGATATGTATTGGTTTGTTTAATGAAAAGTACTTGAAATGTTTAAGACAGAAAGGGACCGGAAGCTTACCATTTTGCTGCAGTTTGATTCACCTAAGCATGAAGGATCATCTGTCTAGTACATATGTCCTCCTTGTCTCCCACGTCTATGATAACACTAGATAAATCATCACTCAATAATGCACTCTGTCTCAGAGTTTAAATGGTACTTTTTAATGATGAATCAACTGAAAACCAAGTGTGATTGTGCAAAAGGGACTTAAAATTTCTTTGGTAAATTTTACGGAGGCTGACTTGTAGGTCAGGTTTTAAGTTGAATCTTTGCTGACTAGAAACCTATGTAAGGTCAGAAGTGTGATGATGCATGCATCCCAGAAGTCTTCTGTTTCTCACTCACATTTCTAAACCCATGGAGATCTCTTAGGGCAATTCTGATTTATAGTGTGCCAACATTAAAAAAAAAACAAACAAAAAAATCCCACACACATGGATACAAGTGATAGAATAAAGTGACTCATTTAGTGTTGGAATTGCATCTTTGACTAATATTATGAAAAGTTAAAAAGCTGGTTTTTGAAAGACTTTTTTTTTTTAAATGTTTATATACATGTATATGTGTGTATACATATATATATATATATAGTGTATATATATGTGTGGGTTTATGTATGTGTATATATATACATATATATATACATACACAAACACACACACACACACACACGTATATATGTATGACAGGGAGAAAGTTTATATACATGAATATATATACATAGAACAGGAAGGTGATTCAAGACAGTCAGCACAGATTTACCAAGGGCAAGTCCTCCCTAACAAAACTAATGCCCTTTTATGATGTAGTGACTACATCAGTGGACAAGGGAAGGATTAAAGATGTCATTTATGTGGACTTCTGTAAAGCCTGTAACAGCACAAACAATCTTGTCTCTAAATTGGAGAGACATGGGTTTGATGGGTGGACTGTTACATTGATAAGAAATTGGTTAGACAGTCACATCCAGAGGGTAGTGGTCAATGGCTCAGATTCCTGATGGACATCAGTGAAAAGTGGTGTACCTCAGGGGTCTGTACTGGAAAAAGTGTTAATTAATATCTTCATTAATGACATAGACAAAGGGACTGAGTACACCCTCAGCAATTTTGCAGATGATACCAAGCTGAGTGGTGCAGTTGATACACCTGAAAGATGGGATGCTATCAAAAAGTGGACCCACAGGAATCTCATGAGGTAAAACAAGACCAAATGCAAGGTCCTGCATTTGGGTCAAGGCTTCCCCTGGTATCAGTCCAGGCTGAGGTTTGAATGGATTAACAGCAGCCCTCGAGAGCCAAGAAAGACTTGGAAGGCCTCGTGGATGAGAGGCTGGATATGAGCCAGCAGTGTGTGCTTGTAGCTTAGAAAGGAAGATATGTCCTGGGCCGCATCAAAAGCTGCATGGCCAGCAGGTTGGGGGAAATGATTCTGTCCCTCTGCTCCACTCTCATGATCTCTCACTTGGGGTGCTGCATCCAGCTCTGGGGTCCTCAGCACAGGAAAGATATGGATCTGTTGGAGTGAATCTAAAGGACAGACACCAAGATGATTAGAGGGATGGAACTCCTCTCCTATGAGGAAAGGCTGAGAGAGTTGGCTTCAGGGTGACCTATTTGTGGCCCTGCAGTACTTGAAAGGAGCCTACAGAAAAGATGGAGAGGGACTTTGTACAAGAGCACAAAGGCAAAGGGGAATGACTTTATACTGGAAGAAAGTAGATTTAGATTAGATGTTAGGAAGAAATTATTTTTTGTGAGGGTGGTGAGGCACTGGAACAGGTTGCCCAGAGAAGTTGTGGCTACCCCCTCTCTGGATGTGTTCAGGTCCAGGCTGGATGGAGTTCTGAACAGTCTGATCTAGTTTAAGATGTCCCCGTCTGCACCAGAGGTGTTGGAACTAGATGGTCTCTAAGGTCCCTTCCAACACCAACTCTTTCTATGATAATGGTTAAATTTATTAAAATCCATACATGAAATGTATACCATTTTGCCATTTTCTTCACATCTTATTTTTAATAAGACAAAGAATGTAGTGAAATTTATCTAACCAACACTATTCTGTTTTTATGTAGCTATCTATGTTTTTCTCTCCTTGTTATGCATATACGTCTCAACATTGGCACTTCTGTTTGGCAAAAGCCAGGGGAGATCTCTTACAGTCAAAGGTGAACCTGTTTTTATTGCACGCAGTACAAATAGTGTCTGTGTAGACATATGAGCATGACATGATCAACACCTTGAAGGATTTGATAGGGCTCTTACACTGTCACTGCTGTCTTCACTCTCACCAGCTCCCTACTCTCAGCAAACAGCTTTTCCTTAATTGAGCTCTGTAATTTTACATTTTAAAGGGCTTCAATGTTTGTTTTGAAGGACAATGCACAGTTATAGAAATGCATTTAAGATGTGATGAAACATTCTCACATAGATAGTGTTTATTATAACGTAAAATAATCTTTAAAAGATACGTCTTACAGTTCATGTACATCCATCCATCCATCCAGCTGAAGGGTAACAGTTCCTGCTTTTAGAATGTAATTTGTTGCATTGGAATCCATTTAATACAACATTTCTAAAAGTCTTGTATGGCAGCTGTATCCCCTGTCATCTTTCACTTAAAAGGATAAAGTTTATCCTTTATTGTCTCAGAGAAGAATTAATAATGACTTAAATCTGTGATTCTTACAGTTTATATAAATTATCATAATTTTTTAATAAACACTTGTTATTGATACGTGTAAAATATATAAAACTTAGGTATTGGCAGATGAAGAAGTTTTACACTGAAGACTGAACCTTGCTCACTATCAGAAGAAAATCTTTTCCTGAAAAGAAGATAGAAAAAATAAAAACTGTTAAAGTTGTACAGGCATGAAAACAGTCTTTTACCTAATTTAACTGCATCTGCTGAAAAGGCAGCGAGTCAAACTCAGGTCTAAAATGAGATGGAAGAGGTTAAGAAAAAGTTAAAAGGTACAGCCTCACTTCCTCTGTTGAACAAGGGAAAGGATGGAAGGGCTTATGGAATAGTTTAAGAATTAATTGTTTACAACAGAGTTTTTGATAGTTTTCTTTGATTTCCCAATACATGAAAGGCACGGGGTAGTGTATTTGGCAGTAGGTGTGAGTATAATAAATAGTGTATTCTACCAGAAAGAGGTCCTTAAAAATCCAGATCTACTTCATCAAAACAAAACAAAACAATGACAATAACAGAAAATCCTACTATTTCATAATGGATAAGGAAAATAAGCAGTCATTATGCAGATGAAAATATTATGCTAAAATTCATCAGAGAAACAAAAAAGTTTGCAGCAAGAAATCTTGCTGGCAGTTTGCTTCTCAAATGCGGTGATTTCCGAATTATAAGATGAGGGGAAAAAAACCCAAACCAAACAGCAAAAGAAAAAGCAAGGTGCGGGACTTTCGCTGTTCTTCTCTTTGCAGAAGTTGCTTTTTATTATCAGTGTTAATAGAAAACTTGTGTTTCACACAGAGCTAGGCATTATTAAACAGCCCTGTATCCTTAGCTCACCCTTCAAAATCTGACCTCCTTGAACTGGAGTTCTCATCAGGCCTCTTGTCATAATATGAAGCTTGTATTTCCTGGCATAGAACTAAATAATTCCTCTAAGTGAGAATTCCAAAACACTTCAATTTCCACATTAAATGAGTCATTTTTTAACACTTGAAATTGGTATCTCGAATTCTTTTACCATTTTGAATCTGCCGGCACTCGCTGACTTTATTATCTTGTGGAGGTAAAAATAACTCCTCTTATTTCTTAAACCTCTAGTTGAAAACTTCAAATACATGCTTACTGCTATTACTGATCAGCACTGCAATGGGAAGCCTGAATTTGATAGGTACTGAGCTCCAACAGTCCTCACAGTTGTCAGAAGATGCTGAAGTTCATCTGGTTTTGAAAGAGGTCTGGAAAAAAGCCTAAAAATTTATTGCATCCAACTGTAGTTACTTATCTTCAAAGTGCAATTGAGGACAATTAAAACTGGACATTAAATATATATGTAAAGAAAACAAGAGTGACAAGGAAAGTTAATATAGCAATCACAAAGCTAGAGACAGGAGGCATGAAAATTAGGAAAGCAACTTTTGGACTGAGATAAAAACTGTAGCCAAATAAGTGTCCCTGTGAAAGTTGTGCACATACAAAGCCTGGGCTGAGTGAATAGTGACAGTGAAGGGCAGGCTGACAGATTTCTGTGGGTAATTTAATTATTCCAAGATGTTACATAATGGGGTTAAAGTGGGAGGAGGAGGAGAAAATGGATTTTTTGTTTTAAATTGACAATTGTTGCAGACACTGTGCTTTTGCCCATAAGTGAACTGAATTTAATCTTATGCTGTATTCATGATATAATATCCTATTACTTTTATTTCAAAATGGATAAACTCTGCTTGCAGCTCTCCTTTTTAATAGAGTTTGGGATTTGACTAGACCATACATGTTGGAATGCTACCAGTTCACATTGTCTCTCTTCTGTCACATACACGCACACAGCCACATGAGCAGTATCTCTTCTCAGAGTAGTGGAGGGAACATGTGCTCTGTGTCTGTTTGAAGCTTCAAAAATATGACAGAGGAACAAGCTCAAACCAGAAAACCTCATGCCTGAATTTGTGTTCTCATCTGTTTGCTGAGAAGAGTAACATGTAAATATTTTTTCTTGACAAAAGTGAAAGCTACTAAGTATTAAAAGCTTTGAGGAGTCTCTCCACTCCATTTTTAATAAACTTTAATTGAAAAAAATTTATTGAGTAATTAAAGCTTACATTGTTGTAACAAAAATATAGGGATACTTTTTCAGATATTATAAGCTTCACAGAAGCATTATTAACTTAGCTGAATGAAATTAAAGGAATTATTTCTTAATAGTGATGACTATTAAAGATGACAGTGAAATCCAACCACGTTGTGGTTGTTTTATGGAGTAACTGAACCTAACTATTTCTGCTTTTTAGCTTTTAAAGTAACAACAACAGTATTTTTTTTCCATACAAAAAATGAATAGTAGTTCAGGGACCCTTTTCATAAGAATGTGGATTTAGGTCACTGCAACACCTTACTTTCAGCTATGAGAGGACTGTTATTCTGGGGACAGGTGAATCTTCTTATGAGGTGGAGAGAAAATACTTCTTTTGGAAGCCTCTGGGGAGCAAATAGTAAGCTGGGAATAACTAAAAATGGAGAAAAATTCTAAATGAGTGCTTATGGACTTAGATTCAAGGACCACTAAAGCTAATATCAACTTTTCAATTTAATTCCTGTTTAAAAAATGAAATGCAAATGAAACATAGTGATCTCTCTTCCGTTTGGAAATCTCTATGGAAAAGTATTAAGAATACACTTTAATTTTGCCCTTTCTCCAGGCTTTGAAGTTCAATGCAATGAAAGATAGGAGTGTCATAGTTATATATATGTATAACTATGTGTATTTTATATATATATATATATATATATGCACATATATATATGTGGATATATATCTATATATACACATTGTCTTGGTTTGAGGGGAAAGAACTAAGATGTTTACTCACAAGAGGGGGAGGGGACTTCTTCTTCGAATAATCACGCCACTCTTTATCAAATTTAAGAAAAGGAACTTTAATACAAGAAGGGTAACTGTTCTTAACT
>JAWWEV010000043.1:9351713-9395566 GCA_035583235.1 Hafferia zeledoni
TTTGTTAACGGTTGGCTAGGGTCGTTAAGAGTGGCAGGGGAGAGAATTTACATAATAATTCCAAACTACAACACACATATATACATATACATATATATTTATACACATATACATATATGTATAATTTGGAGGAGAAACCTTAAGAGTGAGGTACCTGTAAATCTTTACTCATCAATTGAACTGTTCACTAAGTATTTTTAAAGGTGGGAAATAGAAGCTTGCTCTCCTGTGGCCTGAATATCAAATGTTGATTTGATAAGTATTTATGGTTTTACAGAAACACATTTTGGAAATTTTCTTGTTTATATACTGAGGTGTCCTATAGAAGTAGCTTTGGTGTATCACAGTCTCTGAGAAGAAGGACTTAAAAGACTGATTTGAAGAAGGACAGTGAGCCTGTCCTAGGCATGCTCTGTAATTATGTTCTTTTCAAACTGTTCTAAAGTTCTGTATTTTAAACAAGGTTATGCTCAGTTTATTTGTGAGACTAAACCATTTTCTTAGCACAACAAGCTGGGAAGCAGTTTACCCTTTGCTGCAAACAAGGTGGTATTAAGAATTGATTACTCAGACAGGGGATCAAACACTGTGGTGCCCTAAGTATACTACAGATCAGTGCTCTAGCAGAACAAGGTTACATTAGATAAACATCCCTGCCTAAAATGAGATTTGTTCCTGTCTAACCAAAGTGTTTTGTTTACTGCTGGAACAGTTGTTACTGGAAAAAAAGCTGAGGCCAGATCATTAATCTAAAGTGTCAGCTGTTTTATGGTATAAAGTTACAGTGCAGTTTATTTAAAAAAAAAAAAAAAAGGCAGAAAACTCATTTTGGCACTGCCAGAAGCATCAAGACCAAACTCAGATCAACTCTGTTACATAGTTCTTGCTGTGCTTGATGAGTGAAAGGAAACGAAAGGGCAAAACTTAGGAGCCTTTCTGTCACAGAGCCCATACACAATGTCATTCATGTGACAAACATCCTTGAACAGCAATCTGAGTCAGTTCACTTATATTGCATGACATACCTGTGGGTTATCACCAGGTAAGAAGAAATTACAGAAGAAGGAAATCTGCTTTTCTGTGTGGAATCAACAGATTGAAAAGGCTCATCCCACCAAAGCTGTATCACTGTGAAGACAAATAACCATCTGGATCAACATGTCCATGATAGAATAAAACTTTAAAAGTGATACTGAGTCTATTTAGGGAATAAGAGGGAAAGGAAGAGGGAGATCCTTCCATAAGCATCCATAGTCCATAAAGTCTATGGCTAAGTTCTTATCATGTATGTTCATGCTCTCAGGAGTAGAAAATAAACTTCAGAGTGTCAAGATATAGAGAAAATGATGATGAAATATTTGACATATCCCCGTGGCTGTGAAACTTTCTATCAGAGCACCAGCTTGTGACCATGTCAAGATATGAACAGATAAGATGTATGCTCTTCCCCAAATCACTTAATATCATTTGACTGCTAACTTGGTCACTTCCCAGGGCTGATCAAAGAGCCCTTTAAAGTATTGTTATCAATGTCAGCTGAGAAGAAAATAAAGAGTATTGATAAGCTTGTTTTGGCATCGTCTTACCTTGAGATAATTAAAAAGGATTCCCAGGTAGAGTTGGACACAGCTTTTGAACACTGACTACATAAGAGAAAAGGGAAGGTTACAGTCTCAAATTTCATTCTAGCACCATTTCCCTCACGCAGGGTATTTGCATAGGTTCTTGGCGTAATCATGTTACAAAGCCACTGACATAAGTCTTGAGGTGAAGGATCTTTTCCATCCCTCAGGACCTGGCCAGAAAGAAGTTGGCATATAAGAACTTCAGCATGTGGAAAGTCTGAGGCAGTACCCATGAAAAAAGGAATTTCATGTGAAAGGAGAAAGAATTGATGGAGTAATAAACCAAGGAACAGCAGCTATTCACCCAACTTGTTTAAATGCTTGTACCAGGAGGATAAGAAGGAAAAAAGACTTGTCAACACTGTAAATTCTAGGAAGCAGGAATTCAGCCATCAGCATTAGTGGAAAGTCCAAGTTTTCTGACAAGCCAAGGGAGGTAGTTGTCTCTGCAGCTACAGATCCAGGTAATCAGCTGGTCACGGGAGTCACCAGCTCAGCAAGAATAGTAGCAGCCATAAGAATGAGGAAGGTTATGGCCTTCATTTTGAAATTGAATTTCATGTGCTAAATAGAACACTTTATTTCTCAGGTGCCTTGAAGGACCAAGATAGACTTTATCTGCCCTTGTTTTCATAATTTGCCTTATCCTGAATACAGCTTCTGAGTGCATTTTTCTGAATGGACTGTAAAAAGTTTTATGTGGGCATAGCAGGGAAGAACACTGCAAAATTTGGTTACTTACTACAGCCTTGTGCCTGTCTTGATCTGGCCCAATAAAACTTGACTTTCCTGGTATATTTGGATCGCATTTGATGTGTGCTGTCTACAGAAATAAGGACTGATCTACTTTCTCTTTTCAAAAATAGTCAAGGGATCAAGAAGTCCCTGCCTGAATTGCAAAATTTACTTTTTGTCAGTGGCCTCACTATGGGAGACCAATAATGTTTGCTTATATTTGACAATGGAAAAAGGTTTTCATACTTGATGAAAATAAAGTATTTTTGTAAATTATAACATATGTCTGATCTTTGAACTCAATGTTTTCTGGGCAGTGTCTTAGCTCTGTAATGGCCCTAACTGATGACTGAATAATAAGTAATCATATAAAATGAATCAGTTTATTAGTTGATTCAGAAATCCATGTTCTGGTTAAAGCAAGGAAAGCAAGAAGATGTTTTATCAAAGAAAGTTGCAATACTTAAATAGAAGGGATTAAATGGCAATATGAATTAGGAATGGAGCAAAGGGAAGTTTCACTGGAAGATAGAAAATAAAGAGATTTCTTAAGGATAGCTGGTGACCCAGTAAGCTGTTACCAAAGGAAATGACATACTTTCTAGAGTATACATGCTCATATCCCAAAAAACTATTTCACAGCGCATTAACACTGCTTTCCTAGTTGACCTGTCATGACAGAGGGTCAAAGCTAACAGTAAGTAAAATTTTCAGTTCTATGAAGGTCATAGCTACAGGTTTAAAATTATTGCTAAAGATGCACTTTCACTACCTCTACTATTAAAGCAGATGATTTGTACTACACAGGAAAAAACTTCAGCTCCTAGGGCTATCATATAGATTCCTACTGCCAGTATTAAGTTTAATGACAAACATCTAATTTGCTGCTCTCTAATTTTTTTTTGACAATTTTCAAATTTGTGTATTTATAAATTTGCAGAACTATATTTCATCACCTACTTCGTGTGTCCCCTTATACTCTCAGTGACAGATTTTCGCCATTATATCCTTAATGATGTCACAGAAATAGCCAGTGTACCATTACTGTTGGGAAGGGCAATTGGAAAAATAATTTGGTTTCAAAGGAATATTTGGTTAACTAGCACGTATACTAACATGTGCAACATTCATATTGATTGATGTTCTCTTTAACAGAAACTATTAACTGAATCTGAATCTTTCCCAGATGATGGTCCTCTTTTATTGGATCTATATTACTGTTGTGCTGGCCAGGTTAAGGCATTTATTTAATATATATTTTCTGTGAGGACATATTATTGGACTCAGTTCCTCCAAGATGGAATATAAGTCTGCTGCTCTTTTGGTCCATGTTCTTTAATGAGTCCAAGTCAGTAGTTTAAATATCTTCCAATGCAGATCTCAGGGCAATGGAACCTGAGAGCCTTTGCAAATTCGTAGAGATTTGGCTCCCAGGGAAAGAATACAAATATAGCTACATTTTGGAAAATTTGGTGGTTTCCCTACATAAATCAGATGAAAAAGCTGAAGGTACCAAACTTTTCCAAGCATAAGCAGCAGTGGAAGCACTGAGAATCTTTAGACCTCTGACTGAACTATCAAGGTTCTATCACTCCTTAATAACTTTATAGAATAATATACTGTTATAAATAAGTAACTTTTATTATTCAGAAAGACATAGACTTATACACTGTTGTGCAATATTACTCTCTGTAAATTTACTCATTCACTTTGAAAAATTTTCACCTAAAGATTAATCTCATGGAAAGAAATGGCACCTACTTGCTGCGCTTGAAACATAGTTAAGGGAGTGATTTGTAGTTTTTCCCACTTCCTGCAATTTCTGTCTCTAGTAATTGGAGAGCATTTTGATTAAGCTTTGCTGAGTACTGAAAAATGTCAGTGTACATAAAAGTTTTGCTAAGCCCTTGTCCAATTCTTTGTCTGATACAGAAAGAATAAAAGTAAATAATTAATAACTGTAGTTAACCACATTTTAAAATTTGTGTGGTGTGTGCACATAACAGATTTTACTCTTGTGAATTCAACACACACTCACATAATAAGTGAAGTAAAGCAAAGAGTGGTACATTTTTTTAAAAGAAAACAGTTTTCACAGGAAAAAAAGCTTAAAACTAAACCAAAACCAAAATAAAACAACCAGAGAAACCCACTATTTTACAAATCACCAGAGATGCTTCAGGGTCTTTAGAAATAGAGATCATAAAGATAACAATAGATCATCACTCATCAAAAATTATATATTTCAAATCTGCAGCCTGTTATAAGATTTTCATTTATTTCTCTTGCCATAAAGCCTTTGGGACTTAAATTCATGACTTCTTCATCTCATTTTTTGGAATATTTTCCTATAATTAACACTCCCTCTGAAACATAACTAACAGAAGGAAAAACCTCCCCCTATTCATGAATGTTAAGAAATACTTAGTTAAATTCTCAGGATTTGTTCAAAAGATTGAGAACAAATGTATATTTTAACAAAGTATAGGATTAACTGTAACATCAAAGGCTCTGTAGATTAATATGCAATAATTCATTGATGACTAGAGCCTTACTGTCTGTGACACAGATGGAATTAAAGACATAGACACATCTGGATTAGTTTAATCATTTCTCAGTTGTAAAAGGGAATAAAGGAGACAACTAACTAAATTCATTTTTGTTGTTAATGAACATCTGGAGTCTCTGACCATTCTAACTGTAAATAATATCTGATCCAAAATATTTCACATTCTGCATATTAAAATAATATATCCAAAGATCTAAAGAGAATAACTAAGGGGCGATAGCAATAAAACACAGTGACATTAGAAAAGAATTAACTGTTAAACAAGAAATGAGCCTAGCTTCCTGCCCCATTCAATATGTAGTAAAAGAGCATTTATTATAACAGTGATGCTAACAAGACTGATTAAAATTTTTCACAGAGCAGATTTCTACTGTTTCTTAGTAGAAATCTGGGGGGGTTTTTTGACATTGAGTATTTCTGTGGTATTCCTCATAAACAGGAAATTTTATTTCCTTTTTTTGCTCTTCAGAGAAAATGAAGAGCATTTTCAATGAAGAAAATGTCAATTAGCTGTAATAATTTTCTGTACTCGATGAAAATTTGGAATATTAAAATTTAAACTCCTGGATGATTGGGATAATCAGAGGTTTGCTGCTAGGATATTTTTAATTGTAAAACTATGTAGGATTGCTTCTCTCCATGCTGGCTGCTCCCTGTGAATAGGATCTCAACCCATCTCCAACCATAAGTGGGAAGAGCTCCAAGATTTTCTCTCCCTCTTAAGTCTTTATCATCTTCATTCTGGATTAGTGAAGTTTTGGCATCTTCTTTTTTCCCCTAAGACATCTTCCTGAAAACAGATAAATCTTCTGCTGATAGTTTTGAACTTGTCATGTTCTGTCCTCCTTGACAACAATTCAAAGAATATTTAAAATTTTCCAGTTTGTAGCATCTGCATGCCTTGTTAGTGGCAAGGACAAGTTCCATATGTATTATAACACTTTTTGGTAGGAAATTTTTGTGTGAGGGAAAATACTATGACCTAAGTATAGCGGTTTCCTCTAAAAATATATGTGGAAAGAAATCTTTAGGTTTGGGTTCTTCTTGGGTTTGTTTTTTTGTTTGCTTGCTTTTTATGGGGGCTTTTTTAGTAGAGAAAAAGAGCCCTGGACATTTTTACTTCAGGGGAAAAAAGAAAAAGGGGGAAACTGGACTAAAAGAAATTCTGGCTAGATATTAGGAAAATTTCACAATGAAGCTCCTCAAACATGAGAACAGGTTGCCCAGAGCAGCTGTAAAAATTTGGATCCTTGTAGAATATAATTCAAAACTGGTTTGGATAGAACACTGAGTAAGCTGATTTTGAAGCTGGTACTGCTTCGATGGTGGGGGAAATGGGCTTGGACAAGATGATCTGCAGAAATATGTTCCAAGCTGGATTTCTTCTTAGTTATGATTCAGTTCAATTTATCTTTAGGCCAAGTTGGATGGAGCTCTGAAGAACATGTTCGCATGAATGTTGTCCCTGTCCATGGCAGGGAAGTTTAAACTATAAGGACTCTTCCAGCCCAGGCCATTCTATGATTCTATAATTCCACGATCTTGAATGTGTCACTGATCAAATCCATTTATTGTAAGTGGGTATCATTACAATAATATTTTGAAATTTGCCAGAAGAATTAAAGTTCTTTCTTATGACAAAGTTTTATATTTTCTGTCTTATCTTCCACATTCTAAATAGATAGCAGTAATAAACTTTGAATATGATATTTTTCATAGGAAAGCCCAGCCTGGGTAATTTTTGTTAAATGAATAACTGAATTTACAAATTATGTCAATAGACATATTATTTTTGTGAGGGTAAGTTATAAAGAGAATGTAACAAATGCTTTAGCATTGTATTATTTCACTGTTCAACTTTTTAAAAATTGTTAAGGTTGTATTCTCATATAGATGAAAAATTCATAAATATAACATAAAATAGTTTCAACGTAACAAGTATGTCCTATGTACTTATGAAATAGAAATGAAAATTCTTGGACAAGACATTCCATCACTAACTTTTGATGGAATTTACAAAAGTGTCTTGAAATTTGAAAGATTATTTTAGCCAACATGTCACACTGAATTTATTGACACAGAATTCATTCTTATCAGTACCTGTTGATTCATCAAAAATTCTACTTTTGTTTTTTAATCTTTATTTGTAAGCGTGAAGAAAGGATAATAAATTCAGTAACCTAGTGAGTCACTCAAGTTTAGAGAGCTTCTACAAATGGTCACATTATTCTGTCTTAGAGATAAATAAATTATTCTGCTCTTCTGTTCACAATATAGTTCTATGAATGAAGTATCTGTAATCTCTGTTGTAATTTCTAGGTCCATGAGGCATACTTCTGCAGGCTGCCTCCTATCCCTGTATAAAGTTTAGATTTATTTCAGATATATTTATTCTCCTTTACTGAGTCTGCTTTTAAAGGCTTTTACTTATTCCAGCCTCCATTTGAACCATATGTTGGTTTAACATGTGTTGTGCAATTACTCTACAAGGACAATCCCAAATGCCTCTTCTGTATCCTTGATAACGGCCTGGTATTTAGTGCTCCCTCTTGTATTGTGTTTCAGTAAACCTAACATATTTGCAGCTGGTTTCCATGTCTGTATGGTTTATGCAGATGAGAAACTTCAAAAGATTTGGAGTCATAGCACCTGTTGGATTTCCCCTTGTATTTATTTGCAGATTGGCATATTTCTGTTTGGTATGTAATCTGCTTTCTGTTTCAAAATAGTTTCCTATCCATTGACACATTTGATCCTGAATAATGTCCTCCCCATCTCTATTTTCTGTATCAGAAAGCACCATGAACAACAAAAAGGTCATGGATAAAAATTTGTGACAGGAAGTATGACAGATTTACAGCCTTCAGAGGAATTTACAAAAGAAGTCCTGGTGATAGTACTCACCATATCTATCCCCAATTTTATTTACATTTTTACTATGCTGAAACCAGGACAATTATCACTACAATTATCATTAGTGTTGAGATTGTAATAATTATCATTGTCAATAATATTCCTATTTATTCCCATCACATAGCTCAATAATTTTATATAGACCACCAGCTTTGACTAATTTCCTTTTGACAAAAAAAAAATATTCCATTCTTTGATACAAAAAAGTATTTTATATAAATCTGAGTTGCAAAAATAGTATGCGTCCATCTACAGTTTTGGGCAGAAGAAGAAACAGGAAACTTTAAAGACCACATTTTCTACCCAATCCATGTTATTTTACTGTTGGATGGCCTTGGATTAAACTCTGCCCTAAAGACAATGCATGTCACATGATATACTTTCTCCTATGCCATATGCCTAAGCCTTTGTTTTACTTGGTTTTGAGCTTTGGCACTGCTTGGCCACCCTTAAATTTTTCAGTTTTGTGCCCTTAAAAGCACAAACATAAGATTGGATGTAAGTCTTTCCTACCTGATCTTAAATGTCACATCCTGAGAAGACTGATGGACTCCTTTGCTCACATGGGAAACCTGAACATGAGATGTTGAGTTGGGGAAGTGCCTTGGGCTTCAGAGATAAATGTATCCATAGAATCCATGCCAGCTCAGCAGTATTTCTGGTTACAATTAGGAAAATTCAAGGAATTTGGATGAGAAACATGCTTTCTCAGAGTTTCTCCCATCCTTCAAAAACTCTCTTATTCCGCACACAATGGATCTGGTTAGCATGGTGATGGTAAGTGAAGTGGAATGCCTGACTTATGAAATTGAATATTTTGCGACATCTATGAAAGTTTAGAATTGTCTCATCATGGATCTCAAAATAGTATTTATGCTCAGAATAAGATTTTTTTTTTTCCTCTATGCTCCTTTTAGACTTTTCCTTTTGCTAGGATCATGAGGTTTCTGTCTTGAGATCTGGACACTACTGTGCAGGGATGAGTCTTTCCATGTCTTGTACTGTTGCAGAAAACTGTTTACATTTGACTGTTACAATACAAAAAATCCAGGAATTATCAGAGCTTTCCATTTCAGAGAAAATATTTCAAAAATGCTTCTGAACAAGACGCTGTTCTCATTCTGATTGGCATTTATGAACATATAGAACTTGTAAGTTATGCTGGTAACAGGCAAACTCTCACTTTCAACTGAGTTTAAATAGTTTTCTGAATGTACTTTCTTTGCTTTTTATATTTATATGTTCTAGTATGTTTCAGGAAACCCTTTCTCAAACTACTTTATAATTACCAGGGGAGATTTTTATAAAATGATTTAATTTATATCTCTTTATATTAACTGCAGGAAGAAAAACTGTTAACCATGTGAAGTTTCTATTCTGGTTTCAACACCATTATATTTAGCATAACATCAAATAATGCCCACTTAGTAATTTGTTGCCTTAAAACAGTCATATTGAGTGCATATATGTGCATGTAATCAAACAAAATGTGGGCCTAAGTAGCCACAAGACAGCAGAGAATTTCATCCACTCTAAGCTTCCTCAGCTTTTTCTTATCCTTGTTCGCATTACATTAGGAATTAATTTCAGATGCAATGAGCTGTTTACCCTGACAAACTCAGTGCCAAAGAGTCTTAATCTAAAAATACATGTGAATCTCTTGTGCCTATTAATAGGATACAAGTGTGATAAGCAATGTAAAACATTTAGATTCTTCCTAATGCAACCCAGATTTTAAACAACATTGTTGGTATATTTTGGGTGTACTTACTTAGGCCTTATCATGATAAGCTAATATTTTTTAAATGTCCATGGGACATATATGAGGCTGCATAGTGTATAAGTCAAAACAGTACAGGCCCCAGGAGTTTTAAGAGGCATGACTCTATAAATTGGAACATTTTTTATATAATTCTACTGCTTGTTGATTAAGTGAAATAAAAAAGAATTAGCTTCAGAAAAGCCAGTTCCCGTTTTCAAGCAAAGATCTACAGCCAGAAATAAAATATTAAACTACATTTTTTTCATGTTCATTTACCACAATTGATTTCCTTTGTATAAAATGGAGTCTAAAACACATTTTAACCATTCTAAAAGATATGAGGATATAAAAGAATTTGTCATAAAATCATCCAATTCCATAAAACAATTATAAAGGCATTTTTTCCATGAAATAACACAGTTTTGGAAAATACAAAAATATATTCATGCTCTTTTTCTAATGACCCTTGTTTATAGAAATTGGATTGGTATTTTTTGTTTATTTGACATAAGTTTAGTTCGATTACTAGAAAAGATACAGAATTGAAAGAAACTGCTTTCAGTTCAAGCAAAAATGGTCTTGGCTACCAGGGTTTTACACTGAAACCACTGTAGTTATGTTGATTCACATCAGCCAGGGATCCTGGTCTTATAAACAATTTGAGTCGTGTTTTTACTAATAGTGTGTATGCTCAGTTTCAAAAGGGACACTCATACACTCGACATGAAACACATGTGGAAATATTTCAGATACAAAAATAGCAGTAGACAAAATGACTTTAGAATGTGATATAAATGGTCAGATCCTGGAAATATGTAGGGTTTCTTTGCACCTAATAAACAGGCAATAGACACTCTATGCTGTCAAATTGACCATTTGACTCTCTTAACCTAGAAAACAAGCATCTGTTAGTCTTTCTGATGATATAGGAGAAGAATATCTCTGACAGGATAGAAAAACTGTTCTAAAGGAAAGAATTGCCATGTAAAAAATTATGCCATTGCTGGAGCTGTGCTTTGAGATTCTACCCTGATTAAACAAACTGATGTTTTGAAGAATCATATGCCACTCTATGTAGAGTAAATGGTTCTCCTTAAAGATGAAACAGTGTTACAAGCTTGTATTTAGGTACATAGAAACCAGAAATTTGGGTTCTCAATACTGATCTTATTGATAGTATCAAATAATTGTTACTTATAAACTAATGAAAAACTTCAGTTTAAAATCAGGTTAACATTAATTAGCTTATTTTATCCCCTGTAAAAAGAATGTTCCTGGGGCACATTCTTCTGACACATAGGCCTTGTCTTCTGCTATCTGGCTAAATTTATTTACAGACAGGTTTTACTGAATTATACTCTTGGTCCTTTCATAAATCATGTCTTCACTTGGCTATTGATTTTAAAGGATGAATAAAATACTTCTTTAGTTGGTAGAACCAAATCTCCATCTTGTGCTAGAGGTTTGTGCAGAATTCTGTTCTGGATGAGACTGGGGAGATCTCTGTAGAATGATTTCACAAGAATAGGGCACTGAAAGAAAGGATTCATGTACTTGGATGGACAGTTCCCTTCTCTGTTCAACCAGATGAACAAAACACCAAATCTTCTTTTGCATATTCCAAGCAATTTAGATAGCATTTAATGGAGATTACTTTGTCAGTGTGGCTATGGCCTACCTTAGAGTGTAAACCAACACAATGGTTTTACAGAGTATTATTGGTGCTGTTGGTGCAGTGTCCCCACCACATGCATTTCAAGAGTTTCATTTCAGAATTCCTCATCTGGTCTCATGCTCTTAATATGCTGATTGGAGCACATCAGGCGCCTTTAAGGAATTTCTCTTCTGGATTAGTTTGCTCTGAAAGGAATCCAGTTTTCATGCTTTGAAAGGCCAGCCTCTGCTGCCAGCCACAGCACTATAATTGAGGCAGCCAGAATATTTCCTTCAAAAATACGTTACTAATTCTGATTAGAATGAGAATGCTAGATCCACCCTTCATGTCCCTTTTCTACAGTAAACTATTGTTAAGTGCTATTGAGTCTTGGTAACATCAGAATTTGCTTGTTACACAATGGGACAATTCTGAAGAATAAAAAGTCACGATGTTGAATAAGTTATTTCTCATGGTTTGAATGAAAATATTGTTTGAAGTAGAAACAGAAGCGCATCACTTTTTTTTCTTTGTTACTTCCTAAGATGTGATGACTTTCTTAGTTTCCTTTTGAAAATAGAGTTCAACTTTGAATTTTTTATTTGTTTCTCTCTTCATACCATCCATATCTATTGGTCAGTATGGTAGGAATAGAAGAATAGATGATTGAATGGTCTGTTTCAAATGACATATGCAACTCCTTAAGAAATATATTTAGCCCTACACTGTAGTATTTAGACACAACCCATATGTAGGGTGTGGTATGGATCTGGACAAGATTGAAGTTTCTTGGCACCTAAAGTACTTGGTTTACATTGGCCCTATACAGTTTCCAGATTTCTTGGAAATTCTCCTGCAGTTCATACTGATCTGGATGAGGAAGAACATATGGAGATATTAATCCATGCACTCATGTGAGCCTCATGACTGAAAATATAGCTACAGGCCTACTTCCTTAGGGAAAAGCTGGTATATTTTATGATTACTGGAAAGGCTAGGAAACCAATTCTTCTTCCTTACTCATAATTGTTGCTGGCCTTTTAGAAACCTACTGTGCAAGCATTGCCCTTCAATGTTTCTTCTGTCAGGTGACCATTGGGGTTTGTCTGTGCCCATACAGCAGCTCAGCAAGGTCATCCTGACTCAGGAAATTTCTCCAATAAAAAGCAATGAAACAAATAATACTATGGGACTCTAAAACATTTTGCATATTTATTTTCTGAGAATTATATTTCTCTTGTAGCTTTTAGGTAGTTTTTAACATGCAGTAAGTACAACCAGCAAAATATCTTTATGTGATATGTATGTGTGCAAACTTTGTCTCACACTGTTTAAGCTTTTTAGCTTCTACTTTCAGAATGATAGTGGAAATATTTATACAACTTGGGCGATAGCATGTGCCAATCTTTTTTGCATTCCTACTCTCCTACAACAGGCAAAGAGAGGGGACAGGCACAGGGAACTCCTGACAAATTATTTAGGAATCTCTAAATTTAACTTCAACATTTTATATCCCTAATGAGGCCCTAAACCCAGAGTCTTCTCTCAGTTACATTTAAAATTTGGAGTAACTTTTTTAGGATTGTAACTGATTACTTGAGCTGAACTCTGTGATCAACAGCCAGCATGCCCTGTATAAATTAAGTACATTTATCTCTAAATTATTTATCTATATTTGTAAATATGTGTCTATTCATCAGATATTATAATTGACTTAGTCTGTCAAATTCTATGACAGCAAAGACTGTAAATCCTACTGGAATTCCAGCAAATAAACATATTTTTTACATTTTTGAATGCTGCTGATTTACAGGTTCTCTGACTGTCAGGTTGTCTGACATTGACATTGCCTCAGAAATAAAATGGAAGAGCCATCCCATTCCAGTTGAGGGGAGACTGATTTGTGTGAAGACCTGATCCTACCTTCAATAGTTAAACACTGAAAATTGGTGCATCCTCATTGATGAAGGGTCATTGTTAACCATCTGAGCAATGATTATGCCTAAATAAATGTGCAATTAACCACAGAACTCAGTGAAACAAGATTATTAATCAAGTAGTACAGTAAGTTTACTTATGCTCAGAGTTTTTCAGAAAATACAATGATGTTTGTTAATACAAGATTATAAATGACCCAAGCCATCTTTCTTTATAAGAAATAGGAGCTAGCTGTCATGCCTAAGACATATTTTTCTGCTAGCAGTGCTTTTATTTTGCCAGGAATTATGTATTGACTAATGTACTAAATAGCTGAAACTTAAATTGATTCCTCCTTTTTTTTTTTTTTCCTCTTTTTTTCTTTTTTTTTTTTTTTTTAAAGTATACAACCTTCCAGTCAGCTATGACTCCACGTCAACAAAATCAGCTCTTGTCATTTTCATACCTTGGTAACTAAAAGGAGAGTTTTAGAGAGAAAACCTATGACATACATCAGCCACCTATCCTTTTTTATGCATCACCCTTACTGTAAGAGTCTGTTCAATTCATTTTTAAGAAAATCTATATATCAATATTAAACCAGTTCTATTTAAAAGATTCGTGGAGCTTAAAGGCAGGGGGTACCTTCAGATCTTCAAGTCTGAAAAAACTCAACTAATTATTTTTGACATAATCTATAAGTGCAGTCTGAACTATGTATTAGAAAGACATCCAGTATTAATTGTAAATGTGAAAGTGATGGAGAGTCTTGAAAGTCACAGAATACAAAGTGTCAGTGGGAAATTGCCTTCATTGTTCAAAAAAATTATCCTTATTTTTAGTTCAGAATAGACTTTTAATGAAGAGGAGCTCAAGACATAATTTTCTGGATTAAAAAAAAAAAAAAAGAAAAAAGAAACAAAAACCTCAACCAATGCAAACACTTCCTTTTCATTGCATATTACAGTTTTAGATGCTTCATTTCCACCCTCTGTGACAAAATGAAAAGCACATGATACTGTCACATCTCTCAGAACAGAATTTACACAAAAAGCTCATGCTTTCACCTCTTCTCAATGCTAGAGTTCAGAGTTACTAGGCAAGTTGGACTTATGATCTTTTTTTACTTCCCTCAATGCATTTCTCTTGAGTTTCTGGCTGTTAGGTGTTACTTAGCTTCATACAGAATTACACAATTCTTTGCTAAATGTGAGTGATGATACAAAGGATCCTTTCCTGAACAAATCTGCCTTAACTTCAAACCCTCTAGTCTGATACTTCTGGCCGTATAGCTTCCTTCAAGTTAAATATCACATTTTTAGAAGAAAGCCCTAACTGAAAATGCCTTAAGCAGGTTGTGCATCTTTTCAGACTGTGAGATATTCACCTGCCTTCCAAGGTGGTACCCAGTGAACCAGTTGCCTACAGACTCTTCCAGTTTGTGCAGCCCTTTGACCTGGTATGCCAGCTTTTGAGAACAGATGTCCAGCTACACAGGGAGAGGAGACAAAATCTAATTTGCTGCTTTATCTTCTAGGCATGTTTCTGACAGGTCTTGGCAGTCAGTGTTATACCTTTATTTTTGATGCTTCCATGTACCATGTCTATAAAATACATATTTCTCAAAAATAATTATAAATTAGTCTGTGAACTCACAGAGAAAAAACAAAACAAAACAAACAAAAAAAACCCCAAACTAAACAAAAACATCACATTGCTGCCCTGGCTCATGGGCTCTATTGGTAACACTGCTTATTGATACTCAGAATATTCTTCTAGAGTAGCTCCCATCTGTTTGACACCAAGATGCCTGTTGTTACCCTCACTAAAAACTCATCAATGTGATCATATTCTATGAAAAAGTTACCTTCCTAGAACCCATAGACTAAGTCTGGTCTTTTTCACTGCTTACATATCTTCAACTAATTATAAGAAAGTTGATTTATGCTTAAGAATCGACTTGCAACTAAAAAAAAAGGCATTTCACTTTACACTTTCAGTTGTGACAGATACTGGAATTTATCAAGCTGAAAATACTTCATATTCCACTGCATGTCTCCTTTTTTCAAAAGGTTTGTATCCATAGATTACAATCTTGGATTAATAAAATAAGTAAATAAAAATGATGATCTAATGCTCCTTTTTATCTCCTGTTTCCAACCTTTTCTTATTCTATAAAGCACCCTACTATTTCTTGTTTAATCCTTTTAGACTTCAAAAAGGAAATTCTCTTATTCTGTGCCTAAAATGGTCAAAAGAGAAAGTTTTGTCCTTCAGAAACAGTGTGCCCAAAGAAATAATTGGTGATTTACCTCTTCTGTGTACTGCACAATTTTTGAGGAGTAAGAGTTTTTTTAAGTGGAAAGCTGGCTATATCACTGTAGTGACTGCTCATTAGCTGATCATAAAGGTAAACCTTTAGATTTTTATAAGGTAAACCATTTGGCACTTCATTAAATTCAATGAGTTTATTAAGTCAGCTGGAGAAGTTCAGGGTATAAGAAGTGAGAAAGCAGAGGTTTAAAAGTCTGTCTTGAAAATTCATCATCATCATTGTCTGAAAAAAGATGGGTGTCTGGAAAGATGCCTCCACAAAAATTATGTGGAAATTGCTTTTCTGTAGGTTTGAGTAATTTCTTCATCTAGTCTTATTTATGCTATTCACATGGGACAATAGAGAAAAATAGTAGTGGTTAATCCATCTAGCAGCACATTCTCCTGTAATAGGATTGCTGCTATTTCTTTTCAAGTTAACGCCCTTGAAAATTCTCCACTTTCTGACTAGCATTATTAAAGGAGGTAGAAAAGTCATTTAATCCAGCTATGGATTAAAGCTGTTAATCCAGTTATTAGATGACAATTTGGACTCCACTGGGATGTATATCTAATTTGAATATATTTACCTGATAGTTAATTAGCTGAATTAGAGCATTTTATTTTTTAAAAAATGCATAAACCTAGTTCAGAGAACTGAATTTCAGGTATTACCATGTTACAGCTATGGTTACAGCTATAGTTACAGCTATGTCTGCTATGGCTGAGATTGTAATAGGCCAAAGCAAAATAAGCAGTAATATGCATGAGAATACTCCACCCATTCTTGAAAAATATTTTCATGGTAAATGACAGCATGTTAAATGTTAGGTGGCAGGGAGTTAATTTCTATGACATTCACATGTAAATCAGAATGACAAAGGGCTGGACATGAGCCAATAGTGAGCCATTGCAGCTCAGACAACCAACCATGTGGCTGCATCCCCACCAGTGTGGGCACTGGTTCAAGGGAGGTGATTCTGCCCCTCTGCTCCACTCTGGTGAGATCTCACCTGGAGTGCTGCATCCACTTCTGGGGCACTCAGTATCGGGAAGACATAGGCTGGAACACCTCTGCTATGGAGTCTGGCTGAGAGAATTGGGGTTCTTCAGCCTGGAAAAGAGAAGGCTCCAGGCAGACCTTATTGTCACTTTCCAATGCTTAAATCTGTTGCTTTAGGGTGAGGGTTGATGGCTTTAAACAAAAAGACCTTTGATTTAGACTAGATATGAGGAAGACATTTTTTTACAATGAAGTGGAAGAGATTTCCCTGAAAACATTCAAAGTCAGGTTATATGTGGGCTCTGAGCAGCCTGATCTAGTGAAAATGGCCCTACCCAAGGGGTTTGGAACTAGGTGATCTTAAAGTCCATTCCAACTCAAACCATTCCATGATTCCATGACAAGACTGAAAGGCAATACTAAGTGCATATACACACAAAACCTGTGTGCTGCGCTGCTTGCTCTGTGCCTGATCTGCATATAAGTATACTGCAAGGCCTATTAATAAGGCTTATTTTAAACCATAATTGCCAGGTGTCCACCTGGGAAGGACCATGATTTAATGCCAGCTGTCATCTCACGTGGTATTTATATTTGCATGTCATTCATCTTTAGAAGTGATTTTTTATTCTCAACATCTGCATTCACAGAATGTTTTGATAAAGCCTGACCTCTAGCAAGTAAATATTTTTTTTTTTTCATCCTGCACAGGATGACTTGAAAAACACGTTATTGTAAGCAAGTTCCGGAATACACATAATATTTTTCTGGAAGTGGATTTTGCAGTCATGTCAGGGAATTGAGGCGCAGAAAATCTACTAGGCTTGATTTCATGAGGGGAAAAAAGGTATTTCTGAGGCACATATTATAAATATGCTCTCTGTTTCCCTGCAGATAACTTTACAGATAAATAAAAAACACATGCTAAAACTACTTCATAAATTCTTGATTCACTAAATAAATCTAGCTTAGTTTGGTTAACTTATAAAGTATAGGTTTAGCATAGGAAATATAGGATTTGTCACATAGTGCATAGACACCTAAATCACAAACAATGCTTTGCACTGGATACATTTCTAAATTAACTTTTTTGGGCAGAAGATTGGTCTACCCACCAGTGGTGCTCAGATGATTTTAATTCAATTTTTCTTGTTAATTTCCTTGTCATTTTTAAACTAGATTCCAACTACTGAGCTGAAAAAATGGTTTTAAAAAAAATCAGGAAATTAAAACATAAAACTAAGTATTTAGTTTGTTTTCATTCAGTTAAATGTTTCTTTCCTCCATAAAAAAAAAAAAAGGAAAAAATAAAAAATCAGCAAGCATCTTTTCAAAGAGGAACAGTAAAAATGAAAGTAGAGAATTTCCTATTATTCACAAAACCAGTGAGACTGTCATTCTCTTTTTTTTCTGTTTCCTGAGCAGCCCACTTGCAGAGAGTATGGAAAACTAGAATTGGAAGAAGACATTTCACAGTCACTATGAAAATGCAGTGAATCCTTCTTGCCAATGTTGTATCACATACTTGAACAGCTATTGACAGTTTGATTCAGAACCTTGTTCTGAATCCAGCATAGTACATTCCATTTGCATGCCAAAAATGTCCCGAGTGTCAATAGCAATAAGGTATGACATCTCCTTCTTTAATGTATATATGTAAATTAAATGCTTTGATATTTTAAGCAAGGATCAGAAAGTAGGGCTGATTCCCTTGCTCAGCATTTAAGATATTCATGTATATAGTAGTAGCACCCTGTCTTTTTCTGAGATAGCCTATCATGTATAGTCTGAAGTTTTTCCTGCATAGTGGAAGATAAATGGATAAAACTTTCCTTAAACTAAGGTAAGAGCATGCATCTCCAGCATTATAGCTAAGTGACATACTGCTTTAATACAACAGGACTAGAACTCTTATTCAGGAAGAGGTAACAACTTGAGTTTTCCATTTCTCTTGAAAAATAAAAAAAAAAAAGTCCAAATGCAGATTTTTATTTATTGATTGATTGATTGATTGATTGATTGATTTATGAATGATTGGACTGTATTGCTGGCAAGTAAACTACTGACAAGGAAAATGATCCCTGCCCTGCTATAAAGACAAAGCCACAGCATGCTTCTACTCAGAAAATGGCTCTGTAAAATCTGCATTATGAGGTTCTGTATTTATCGTCTCAGGAACAGCAGAGAAAGTTTACTTAGGTATTTTCTAAGTGCTACTCCTGGAAGCCATGAGAGCTGCTTTGATTTCTTTCTGACATACATTAACAAAAGTATGAAGGACTCTTGTTAGACCAAGTATACTGGGAACACCTTCCTGTCTTTGATTTTTGTCTGTACTTCAAAGGTCTTGAAGCAGGAAAGTATAAAACTAAGAGCAGAATATGATGCTGCAGCTACAACTTTGTTCAGATCCACTGATGATGTAGGAGGTAAAACAAAACTAATCCTTCCATAGACATCTGCTTCTCAGTGTTTCATTGCAGACATAAAGCTGATTTTTGTAACTAATATATTCAACGACAGCCATTGACCAAGAGAGAAACAAGAACAGGAAGACTTCCAGCACACTCTGCCCACAAACACACCAAAAGTCCTTTATTAAGGGAAACTTGGGTTTATAAAGGGTTCTGAGGGGAAAGTTCTGGAACTGGGATGGGATTGGGTAAAGGCAGGGGTGGAGTGTGTAACTAGGGAAACCAGATAGCCCATGGGACAACAGTCACCAAAGGCCAATGGGAAAACGGGGTCTCAGGCAAAGGCGAAAAAACTAACCAATGGGAGTTCAGGGACCAGGGCAAGGGTGGGAAAAGGGTATAAGGGGGGCAAGACTACATGGAGGATAAACTGGAATAAGGCTATGAGGGAAAATGAGGAGGGAGGTTACACAAAACTTTTATAACTAAAAGCCGTACAATAATAAATACAATGAACTTGAACCAAACTTTGGTCATAACAGGCTTAACAGTCTTTCAGGTTGTTTCGTGTCCTCCGTTTGTCATCCAAGATTTATTCTCCCACAATTCAGCTCTAAATGATTATAAAAAGATACGTTAAGTTTTAAAAGAAACATTGTCTGATGCATTATTATGGGGATTCATATAACAAATATTAACCTGAAAAAAATTATCTGTAAGCCTAGTGACTACAAGAAGCAGAATATAATCACAAATATTTTATTAATGTTTTATATGTCATGAATGCATCATATTTTTATGTCATTTGTACATACTATGATTTCATATTTTACTTTTTCCATAAAACTCAGGGCGTCTTTAAGGCTTATTAGATAATCAAAAGTATAATCTCAATCATAGTACTGCTAAACAAAATTTAAAGGCCACACAAGAGCATAGACACAACTAGTGATGAACATCTCATGTAGAGAATAATGGATCACAGTTCATGACGTAGTCTAGAGCAATGAAAGAAATTTGAGAAATGCCATGTTCTCCTCTTCACACCACACAACACAAAAGACTAAAGACCAGAACAAGAACATGAGAAGCCACTCATAAAATCAGAGAAGAAAAGTGTATAAGGGTAATATTGAGGTGACTAAAGGGATGGGATGAGAATGAAAAGGGAGAGATACTATACCTGACTAGATCCAGAAAGATTAGGAAATTGAATGAGATAGCAAGACTGGAGTGGCAGAGCAAGCTATTCAAACTGAGGCAGGAAAAAATCTCCCAGTAAGTGTATACTGGCAAAATTTGCTTTTATAACAAGAATATTTACATATCTCTATGCAATGAGTAGCCAAAAAGTCAGACTTGAGGTTTAGTCTGAGTGAAAAGCTCTGACATAAGTGACTAATCTGAAAAGAATCATCACCATTTCTTCTTAGAGGTGATACCTTGATACTTTCAGGTCAGCTGAACAGTGATTTCCTTCTACATGTGCCACTAGATCTTGCTATGTGAAGAATGCTGATTCAAAAAAATGCTACAGTCTAAGTCTCATGTCATCCTATTTTTTATATATTTTAGTTCCATTCAATAGGATGTGTCATGAACCCACAATCCACCGAAACTTGTGCTTAAGTTGGAAAGTAGATTGACTTCTTTGAAAGGAATGTAAATGCATTCATGTTTGAATAAAAGCACCTGCTAAAACACTGAGAAAAATCTGTTTTTCTTTGCTTTCTTTCTCTTCTCCATTTTCTAGTTTCCCAAAGTTATGACATTTGTTATCTGCATTATCAACAGTTGTTAAAACAGACTAGAAATGGAATTTATCGTGCTCTCAATTCCCCACAAGAATGAAACATTGCGTAATACTTTGCTTTTTTCCCAGGGCCTTTGTCATTCTGATAGCAAAATTCTATTATCTGAATTAATAGATATGCAAGCTGAAATGAATTCGTATGATAAACGTATCATCTATAAAAGTTAAAAATTTGTATTAGGAACTCTTATATGAAAATGGTAAACAATTTTTTGTGTGTGTTGACAGTCAAAAGTGTAAATGTCATCTGTGTTTTTAAGGCAATCTTGTACTTTGTCAAGGTCAACAGTGGAGAATATTGGACACAAAAGATAATGGCATCACTGATCTCTTCCATCTATTTTTATACAAATATCACCTCAGTAATAATAAACAATCTTATAACTCTTTTCTCATTTACTCCAGGTTCATGAAAACCTGCTTCCATGGAATTTAGCAAAGCTAATTAATTATGTTGACATAAAGTCCTAGAAACATGGCAAGCCATTTTGCTTTTTCCTCAATCTGATATACCTAGACATTCCCATTCTTAAACATTTTCCATGGCTTCCTCAAGAATGTATTTCCATGATTACCTATCTGTCCACCAGTAAAGAAGCAATATTAAGATACAGAGTAATCATTTCTTGCTATAGAGTAAATTATTATTTCTTGTCCTACTCAAAAGGGGTATAGGGATAAATTACTCATGATGGGTGTCTTATTTGCTACTCTGGTCTAAAAAAATGTCTCTTTCTTTATCTTTTTCTTGTGAGCCAAGTTTTCATCCTTACTACTCTTCTCATGAATCTCTACTGGATTTTACTGGATTTTCTCCATCTATTGCAGACTAAGCACAGTCTCTACTGGGCTAAGGCTGGATAGTCCTGTGGAAACTGGACAGAGTAAACCAAGAGGAGAGAAGTGCAAGGGTTAAGAGGTGTTCAAAGAATGGCTCAGGAGGGTCATAACTACGAGTCACAAAGCTAAAAGCAGGATAAAGATGCAGAGTCTCTAGAGCTGAGCATGCTCTTGAATGTTTAACCTGGAACTATGATCTGAATTTATCAAGTGAAGTTCTGGACTAATTTGCAGACTTTTTCATGCTTTCAACATTCAAGAAAGGCAGGGTATCTTGTGTGGGAGATGGCTGAAACTATGAGAGGGCATGTAAAAACTCCAGTGGTGACCTGTTCAGGTTAATACTTACCCAAGATCATAAGATATTTGCTGCTATTGATTCTGATATGATTATAAAAACTCAAAAAACAACAAACAAAATCCAAAGAGGTGCATTTTCTTTCTATGCTTGTCACGGCCAAAGTTATATAGGTGGAACCTTGTCATTCAGTTGTAAATCACTTTCACAGCCAATCAAACAAAGGGTTACAGTGCCTGGACACTGCAAATTACTCATGAGGAGAGTGGCATAAGTGGAGTAAAGAAAAACCACATAAAGTCCTTCAAAGAAACTGGAAGTCAGGTTGCTTTCCATATGTAATGTTTATTTTGGCTTTGTAAAACTTTTCAAGTGAGGTTTTGAATGGAAACCAAACTAAATAAAAAAGATAAAGCAGTTCTTTCCAGCTAACCATGCCTGGGTTCTGACTGGAATAATTTTTGCTGCTCAGGTTTCAATTTTAGAAAATTTGAATGACAACAAACCTCCTCAGATACCTAATACTCTGCATGTGATTTTCCACAATAACAGAATTTCTAACAGTATTGTATTAAAAGTGCCTATCTTTGCAACCATAATAGAGCCAGGCTTTATTTAGCATGACAAAATTTTATCACAATTAAAAGGGGAAATTGTTCTGTGAAATCACCAGGCCGTTGAGTGAAACTGGGATTAAAAAAAAGAAAAAAAAATCAAATCAATTGTTGGAAGTCACAAACATTCCCTAGAATTATGTTACTTCCAGAAAGTATAGCACCCTTTCCATCTCAGAGGTACTATGAAAGAATACAATCTGGCCTTATGCATCATCAGAAAGTACCTGAAGTTTGCATATGTTGTAAAGTGGAATAAAAAACATAATTAAACAGTATTAAGATTTTCAAAACCATTTTTTCTGTGGGATTTTCACAGAAACAGAATTTTAAAATAGGCAGATAATAATGTTCCACAGATATCTAAACATATTTTGATATTTTTGTGCCAGACAGCCAAAATACTGAAACATCTAATTTTTTTTTTTCTGAAATAGGACACAATAATTCAGTTCTGTACAGTTTTTAAGGAAACTGGAAATAATTATTGATTATGACTAAATCTAAGTTTGGAATTTATGATCAGGCAAGAAAGTAATATATGCAATTATTCACATCACAGTGAATAGAATGTATAAGTTTGAATATACAAACACTAATGGATATGATTTTTTTTTTTTTCATCAAAAAACTTAGATAACTTCATTGGCATTTCTTATCATCCCTGCTGAAGTTTATCTCTAAGAAAAAGAAGTGTATATTATATGAATGTTTGAAGCAGAAAAGGACATTGAAATTGCATAATTTCTTGAAATTTAAGGGTTTTATCTGTTGCATTGCTCCTTTTTAGTACTAAAACATAGTTTCACCTTATCATATTTTCTACTCATTTTTTTTCATGTTTTCAGAATCAAGCCAACCTCCAGGCATACAGAAATTTTGTTCAGTAAAAGTGATTTACTTTAACATGTGCCTCTTTCAATGTTTAACCATTTCAACGCAAATATATTACCTTGAATATTAATGAAATAATATTTATGTTCTTTTATTTTATTTTATTTTTATTTTATTTTATTGACTCCAGAAAGGAGTCAATAAGAATTGCAGAATGTGATTTTACTGAAACTTAAGAAAAAATAACCATGGTTGCATTTTTCATTATTATCCATTAAAGAAAAATTTATATGAACTGTATAAAGGAAACTTTCCTTGTCTTTTTGTGCAGTTCTGAGCTTTATATACAACCTTTAGGAGCTGGACTTAGTGAATGCTTGTAGTATAACCTTATGTATTGACAGTTTATGCTAATAGGCTTTCCAAATTGCAAAGTAAAACACATTAGCTTGAGCTAGAGCTAGTAATGAGCATAATTTAGATTAAAAACACCTTATTTCAAGCCTCAGGTGAGGGAAGAATATGCACAGTCAGCTCCTATTGCACAGCTGAAGACTGGTAGCTCATTAAGATGCAATTACTTTCGACTGTGTGGCAAGACCTGGGGGAATTCTTTCAAGTGGTACCTGGCAGTAATCTTCTGCATACCTCTTTAATTTCATAATTAGTTTGAAAGAAACCCAAAAGGTTACACAACAAAGTTGAGCATAAGGAAAATTGTAGAACCAACTCAGGAGTGGAAATGGAATATTTTTTCCAAAGGGAATGTATTTAGAAATTCATGGAGTAGAGTTGATCTTTTCCCCTTTCCATACAGCTCTCTGTGAAAACATGCACTTGTTACACTATGTAGGATCATACCACAGAGCTCAATGATCCACTAAGGTTTTCTATTTGGAAACAATAGACCACATCACTAGTACTTTAGGTAGTAACCTTTGAAGAAATTACCTTATAAAGTCAAAGCTTTATGATTTCAGTATAAAGTTTTTTACAATCCACTTTAAATATTCCTTGTAATCTGTAACGTGACTGGTACATATGGCTGTCCCCAACCCAGAACTCAGATTGACAGGTTTTCCCAGTGATTTTAAAGATTTTCATTTGTGGTAAATGTGAGGAGTTTGGGAGTGTGTGGGGCTTGGGGAAGATGTTGTACCCTTAAAAACTTAGTCAATCTAATATGCTTTTTCTTAGCAAGATAATTCCCAATTGTTAAAAAGGTGGAAGAGTCTCATTTTAGTTGTTTCTCTATGTTTTCTTTTTCCATAAAAGTATGCAGTTGTGCTATGACAAAGGCGTATAAATTGAGGAGATTTTTATTTGGCTTTGATGTGGGGCAATAATCAGAACTATTTCTTCCTTAGCAAGGGTTTTTTTTATTCCTTTAGCTTTTTTCCCACCCTTGATCTCATTACTCTCTTGGTCTTGAATTTTGATCCTCCTGTAACACTCTCCTGAATTCTGGGGCTTAATTTATGTTCCATGTAGACCCTGCTGTGGAGCAGATTTCAGTCATTAATGCTGGGGGGGGTTTACTACTTTTTTTAGAAGGGTAATGGAAATAAGTGGCTTCTAAACTTCATTCAGTCTGATCCCATTCAGCTCTTACATTCTTCATGAGTTTCCTGGCCTACTTCATACTAGACTGAAACTGTAGAGCCAGATAAACTGAACAGGTCCTGCTGGGAGTGTGAGATGAGTAAGAAGATAACAGTAAGTCTGCCAGATTTATGGTTGGGGTTCACTTCAGGGAGATGATTATACTCCAACAGGATAGTTCATCCAGACTTCTAACAGACTGTGGCTGTGTCAACATCCCACATGAAGCCATCTCTCAATGTTTTCCAGTGGACAAATCACCTCACATCATTTGCATGCAATGTCAGTAACAATAATTACTGATGTTTGCTTTAAAATTTATTGTATAGCTATTTACTTTAAATTCACAATAAGAATGAAATCTTTCTGATTATAAAAAGTATTGTAATTGAGTGTAAAATACACTGGTTTTCACTGTATGTGTTTCAGAGGTGGACTGGTATATGTTTTCGTGTAGAAAATTTTTTTCCTACAGAACTCAAAAATTTAATTTATTTTGTGACTATTCTATAAAATTAGATTACAAATGCAGACAGAGACACATCAAATATGTAATTTTTTGACCGTAGGAGTTAAGAATCTAAGTTGTGGGCTGGTAATGCACACATTTGCTTCTGAACTTAGTACTTTAGTCTCCTTTTCTAGACAGGGGAGCACAATGGGGAGTTTGTGGAAACCGTCTGCTGATCGCTAAAATGTCTTGACTGAAACACCTTAAAATTATTTATTTGTCACCATGGACTGCAAAGAGGTTGTAGGGAAATGATGGTCAAAACAAGACATTTACATTCCTTTAACTGCGAACATCTATACTTTATACATAAACTTCTGTAGTCTATAGGGAAATGATTTTACACTGTGTTTCTAATGTAGCAATCTTGGTGTGAAATCTCTTAAAGATGTTATGTCTTAAAAGTGAATTAAATCTGGATTTTAAAGACAAATTAATGCAACAACTTTATTTAAAAGCATGTACTTTTAAAAATGTAATTGAAACGTTGCATGGTCTAAATGTATGCATGTATGAGAAAGGAAATATATATAAAAAGATGAAAACATGAAAGCATGGAGGAAATATTCAGCCTATATGTATGTATACATAAAGGAATTATATCTATATAAATATGAATTCATCTCTATATATAGTATACATATCTCCTTCATAAACATTGATCTTTGGCAAATCTGTTTACACTGGCCATTTGGTTTAGTCTGCATGAACTATGCAGCAACTGTTCTTAAATATAACTAACTTTAATAGGATACTTATTGTAGAATAATTACATTCCAAAGGTTTATTGAAAACACGTATAGTTTACAGAATTCTCATGATTCTTTTGGAAAACTGTATCTGTTAAGTTTCAACGAATACTTGTTTAAAATCAGCCATTGGATTTTCATATACATTACTGCCAAGCTTCATATTAGACATATTCAGGCTGTGGCTGATCCATCTCTTGTATTTTTTACATTGCAGGGTACTGGTTTTTTTCATGTAAGGAGGATGTGTTAAAATGAAATAGACAATTCGAGCAGGACAATAATTCCTATACCAAATGACGATGATTTTTAATAATTAAATAATTTTTTTCCAAAAGTATACTAGAAATTCTATGTAATATATTCAGTATCTCCCATTAATTCTACCACAGGTTGTATAAATACACTGAAAATAGACTATGTTGCAACTGTCCTACTTGCTGTTCAATAATACATTGCACTGAGCTACACTGTGGGCAGAAATAAAAATCAGACAGTCAAAGTCTATTGCCATTCGAAACCAGATAGAAAAGTACATCTGATATGAATTCAACTGATTGCATGAAGAACTAAAATGCAGATTTGTTGCTCTTTACCGCTATATTAACTTCCTGAATAAAACAGACAATGATTCCAAGAAGTGAAACTTTTCTTATCACCTTATCAGAAGAAAATACCTGATCAATTCCATCTTTTTTTCCAAATCTTGATGACTTTTTCCAATCTTTCTATAAATTTTATTTCTTTCAGCACATGAAAAGATAGAAAAATGATAAATGAAAACAAAACAAAACAAAACAAAACAAAAACACATGTAAATTTTCATATTGTTGAATAGGCTATTTGGATCAGTGCATTTTAATCCCTATATTAAATAGATTATATATAGAGAGAATGCTTCTCTGATTGCTTGTGTGGCCTGACTACTGAAACACTCTTCAATACCATTTATAATTAGTAATACAGGGAATTTCTTATTTACAGGAGACTTTAATTCAAGAAATAAAAGGAGAAGAAATTATTACTGTCATAATATTCCTTGGTACTCTTCAATTTTGTAATTGAAATTCCTTCATCAGATAATTTTTTGGGATTTTTTTCCTCCATAAAGCACGAAAATCTTTCAAAATCAAGAAAAACAGAATGTACAAAATAAAGTGATTTCACATGATAATAGATTATAATCAGTCACTTATTAATAAGGTATCTGAGATGAAATTCAAAATGAAGTGTAAGAGAAAAGTTGGAAAAATCAGGTAAGATTTATCGAGTAAGGTTTAAAGATCTGATAAACTAGGAAGGCAGTAAGATAAGTAAACTGGAAAAAGACACTCAAAGTTTTAAGTGTGGAAAAGGCTTGCAATTGCTCTAAAGCAAACATGCATTAACCATCTGGAGTCACCACTGCAAGCAGGGTGAACAGAATGGAGAGGAGGGCTCCAGGCGTAACTCCATGAATCATCTCAAGGAGGATATTAGGAGTGAGTAAGGAATGCTACACATGAGAGATCAGGAAGCACAGTGAAATGATTCATTACAGCAGAATAAAACTAATGGCAAGTGTTTCTTTACTAATAGCAAATGAGAGTCAGAAAAACAAGCAAAAGAAGATCAAAGTCAGGATTGGTAAATGTTAAAATAGTTTTGATAAGATCTAGTAATAATGTTTTGGTCTCTGTGTCCAATAAGAATGCTGCTGTATGATATGGGAGACAAAGGTAGCTGGTTGATAATGAAGATAGAAAAGTGATATTAAATAATTAAAAAAATAATAATGAAGGATTGTGGTAAGTGGCCCCAGCAAAGAGGTGAGCACCCACACAGCCACACTCCCTCAGTGGGTTGGGAGAGAAAAAGTGATTGAAAACAGTGAAATCACCCACCAGTTACTGTCACAAGCAAAACAGACTGGACTTCCAGAATTTAAGTTAATTTATTCCTACTTAACATAAACTAAACTTTTAATTACTGATGCAGATATAGAAAAAGCAGGAAGACAAACACTTAAAAACTACAACCCTTGCATGCAGCCCTTCTCTTTCCCAATAATAAAATTTTGCCTTTTATGTATTTTATATATAGGGTGTGTATATAGATACAACCAATGAGGAAAAAAAAGAAAAAAAGAAGGGGAAAATCCTTCTCTATTGTTTTCCCTATTGCTTTTGTTTTTTTGTTTTTTGATTTTTGTTTTGTTTTTTTTTTTCCCAATAAACTGAATTTGACATACACTGGAAAGAAAAATTCCAATAGCTCTTGCCCAGTATCTTCAGCAAAGTCTTGTTTTCAAAAGAAATTTAACTCTTAGTTTGCTTCAGATCCTTTTACAGTTTTGGCCTACAGAAGTTTTCTTACACCTAAAATGACCAAGGGTGAATAGGTCAATCGTTCAGCCTCAATAGGCACATTCAACATCTGAAGAGAACAAATCTATTAAAAATTCTTGAAGAAATTGGAGTAATCATGGAAGTTAGTTGTTAGACAAGAGGGAATTCTGTTACATGTTCTCAAGTTTTTCAAACGTTAGAGGAGGATCTAATGGCTCCTCTTTTACAAGGAGGTTGCTGAGGTAACCTGCTCAAGACAGATTTGATGTTTACTTTCGGTAGACGTCAAGCCACAAGACCTGTAAAAAGAATTATGATGTTTCAGCCATTTTAGTATCAACACAGTTGGTGTGTCTATTACCTTGGCTTCTTTGATGGCAGTTTGAGGCTTCTGTTACGAACTTCATCATATTTCAAACACTGGGCGAGCGCACATCAACTGTGGATATTCCCCATCTGTGTATTTTCATTTCCTAGAGAAAGAGAACGCTGTTTTCACTTACTGAAGTAATGAGATTCAACTAATGGAAAATGCTGCTAAATGGAAACGTGGAAGAACTAGGGGTTTTTTGTGAAACATGTAGATTTAATTTTAATCTCTCCCAGACACTCTGATTAGAACTATGACATTTTCATGTCTCCCTTTTGTGTGTCATATCATAACACTTTTAATGATTGACAAATACTTTGATGTGTATAGGTCTCTGCAGAGCACTTGGTTTCAAGAAAGGGCTGTGCTAAAGGATTCAAAAGTAGTAAATAAAATTATTGCATTTTTACTTCAATAATTTATGCTAAAATATTTGTTTCCTAAAATTAATTTATATAACCAGTTGTACAAGTAAATTATTATGTTAAACTATTTATTTCATGACAGAAGTTTGAAGAAAAAAGCACTTCCTTGATTGAGAGGAAATCCCTTGAGTCATTCAGATGCTGAAATCATTCATCTAAATTTAAAGATAAAATTTGCATGATGATATGAACAGTGTCCACTTTATGGAAAAATGCAATTTTTTAGAAAGCTAGTGCCCCAGCTGTCATAAAAAACAAGTCAGGTAAGTGGGATGATTCTGAGGTCCTCATGTTTTATGTCAATAGGACTTCTGTAATTCATACAAAGTAACTTTAAGGTATGAGTGTAGTTTGGATGTTCACATAATAAACTATGCTTTAAAAAAAAAGTTGATTTTTCTTCTGTTAAAATATACTATTTTTTCTTGCTACTAATAAGAACAAAGGAGTTTGAAATTCATATCTTTCTTTAAAACCTCAAGTTTTTAAAACATGCTTGAAATTCTTGTTCTAAATTGAGTCTCTTTTTTAACAGTATGGTAGGAAGCTTACTAAATGCAAAAGATATTTAATTTATTCTTGTTTCATTTTATTTGAGTTGAGAGGAAATATTGCACAAAATCAATCTACTCGAAAGAAGCAAAACTGTAAACTCACAGGATGCAATGTAACAGGTCAATAATACAGGGAAGTTGTTTTGTTCTTGCAATCAATCATCTGGTCAACTTCCATACAACTAAAACACAACTCTTTACTTACCTGCTTTCTCATTTCCTACTTTATAATATCATTGATTAAAGCTTTTTTCATCTCATTGTACAAAAGCTATACAAAATCATTCATTTCACAGACTGTGTATATGTTATTGCAACATCCTGTTTGGTGTCCTTAAAAACCAAAGTCCTCCCTGGCTAATATCCTTTTCCTGCTTCTGCTTGAATCTTTCCCCTCATGCGTCCAACACATACAGTAAGGACCAATCAATCTTTGGCTCATAACTAAATGACCTGAGGCCTTGTCATTCTCTAATTGCTGTCTCTGAACCAGTAATCCTGTTAAAGCCATTATTTACTGTATCAAATCACTGGGTTAAATTTTTTAAATAGAAAATTAAATTATGATATCATGTTTTACAGTCCTCTTGTTCACATCATGAATGAAAATAAAAATTGAACTTCAACTGAAGCGTAATAATATTCATTGATCTTTCTTTTAGAGTTACTACATGTTGAGTATGAAATTTGGTATTTTGAAATGTCTTTGAGTGATTAAATAGAAAAAAGAAGAAATGACTATTTCAATGCACTGAAGGTACAATTCTTTGCATGATTTTCAGCAATTAGTTCTTTGAAATTTATAAAATAATAACTAAAAAACTGCTATTAATTGTGGAGTGAATTCTGCCATTTTTGGTCACAT
This sequence comes from Hafferia zeledoni, assembly GCA_035583235.1. Classification (NCBI taxonomy): domain Eukaryota; kingdom Metazoa; phylum Chordata; class Aves; order Passeriformes; family Thamnophilidae; genus Hafferia; species Hafferia zeledoni. The sequence continues at coordinate 9,382,421 of JAWWEV010000043.1, forward strand.
AAAGTGACATTTTTCTCATGTAATGACAGTAAAATTAAACCATTTTTTCTACCCAGCTGTTCATTCACATAAGGAAAACGCTAGACAGAATGACTGTACACTGGTCACCTTAGTCACTGGTTCATCCCTTGAGACCTGGTTGGGATTGCACCATGGAGGCAGACTTGCTTGCTGTGACTAATGTATATAATCTGACTTACTTCCAGTTTGACTAAGCAAATACAGTCACTGTGTATTAAAGATGTCTAAGATGTCCTAGGACCAGTGTTCAGGAAGCATACGCACAAAGCATGCAAACAGCTAATCTTGAATCATTTTTGTAGATTTTTTCAAAGTGAACTTAGTGACTCAAGTCCTTTGTTCTTAGTGTTCAGCCACATGTGGTCGACCATGGATAAATTTCCTCCTCCTCTGATTATGCTATTACTCCTCTTTACTTGCTGATGTTGCCACAGATCTCTATCTTGCCATTTTGCCTTGGCATGAAGCAGTACCTTGAGTGTGGTACAAAAAGACACTGCCACTTTCATTTTTGGGCTTTGTTATTTTGAGTGGAACTTCACAGCTCTAGCACTGACAGCGACATTCTTTCTGGCCACTGCCAGATGCATCTGTGACCACCAAGCAGGTGAACTGGAGAGGGAGAACTTCAGAAAAGTCAGAAAGCCAATTCAATACTATGGCAATTGTAGGTGTATGTTGATGAAAATAAAACTTAGTCTTAATTTATTCAGCACAGACACATGCAAACTCCATATTTTAGTCTCATTTAAATCTTCAAAGTAAAGCTTAAATAATATTTGAATAATCCTTATTCCTGGTACAGGTTCTCTAAATGGAGGAAAACTTTCTGCTGCATGAGACAAAGTAGTGTAAACTGAATAGCACCTCTCAATATCCTTCATCTGGCTAAACAAACTACATTCCTGTTATATATAGTATTGATGGAAAATAGAAACTTCTTTTCTCTCTGTCTCTTGTAACAGATGCAGTCACTTAAAGTGTAGCTTGTTAAAGGAAATATTTCCTAGCTGTTCTTTTATTTATAGAAGTTTCTCAGCCATTACAAAGAATAAGCAAAAAGGCAAATAGGCTGAAAATTGATCTACACTTACAAGTTATGAGTGCTACTTTTATGACCTTTTATTTTTCATGTTTTGAAGACTGCTATTAATGCAAACACAGCTGTCAGAGCTGAAAATGCTACATTTTGCAATTATATTTCTACATATGCAGATAATAAAGCTGTTTTGTCATGAACTGATAAAAAATTCAGTCATGTAATCTTTAAGACAAAAATCTTTTCAAGCAAAACATGCTGAAACAAAATTTGATTTGTTTGAATTCAGTCTCTATGTTATGCCCTGAATTCATGAGCAGTAGGCTGACTTAATTCAGGTACAGACAAGTAAACTGAGTCCCAAGTTGCATGCCTGGTTTACAGTGATAAAAACATTTTGTGGAACTGCAAAATATTTTCCAAACCTATCGTTGATGGTACTTATAATATTTCCTCAACTGGTCAGATTTGGAGTGCCATTATTAAGGCCAGTGTTTTTGTACTCATTGCTAACAATTTGAATGCAATCTTAATTTTTTATTTTCTCCAGTTGTCTCATTCAAGATAAATTCTTATGATATTTGGATTGGTTCAGACTATTTCTTCACCTAACAGACTCATTTGTTTGCAGAAATGTTTAGGACAATTAGAAGAAAAACTGATCTATAAAGAATAGGCTGTAAACACCTATGCATTGCCATAAAAGCCAGAGAGTAGTATATCTTTCATCTTCATAATTTGTTTGAATTTACAAGGGAAAAGGTTAAATATTTTTTTCCCCATGAACAGATAAGTAGTCTGCAAGTGTTTAATAACCCTTCTGGCTAACTGGCTCAGATAACTGAAGTCCATTAAAGCTGTTGCCAACAGTTCCATGCACAATCAAGTTTTGTTGATCAGAGCAGATGAATCATTAATAAACTAAGGAATCCAGCAAAAACCAAAAAGTGCAACCAGCTGGTCACTGATTCCTGGCTTATATATGATGTGTAATGAGTCTGTGGGCTTGTTTTGCAGGTATAATTCACCCTCAGTGTTAGATATCACAAGAATGAGGAATATCACCAGTACCTTGGCATCTCTGACACACATAGTACACTTAAGGTCTGCATTGTGTTCAGCAAATTATACTGGATACTTGCACTACTTTATATAAATCAAACAATGTAGTTAACCTTTCAAAAAGTCCAGCTTTATATAACAGCACAGGTAACATATGTTGTTTACTATCTTTATATATAATATTACAGTCTGCAATCTGTAACATATGTCCTCAAAGATCTGAAGTTTCCTGAATTTTAGGGTGTATCACATTATATTTTCTCCATGCAAAGTCCAGAGGCTGCTAAAGCAACCCTTTATAGCATGTCCTGGGGACTTGGCCAGAGAGTAACAGTTAGAGCTGAAATAAATAAAGTTTCATCTCTCTGAACAGAATGACTTTTTCTAAGTGTTTTTCTGCCAGATTCTGAGTCTTGGTCCCAGTCCAGTGTGACAGAGAACAAGGGAGGCAACTTTTCTCTCAGTCAGTAGAGATTCCTGCTGTTCTGTCAACTCACCAAAGAAAGGTAGAATTGGTACAAAATTAAAGTCAGTAACTATCTTCTCTGTGACAAATACTGAATTTCCTATTTGCTGTGTTATCTAGTCTATGACACCAGGATAGAGATTTGTCCTTAAGAGATGCTGCTGAACTACTATAATAAATACTTGTCCCTTCTATTTTAACTTTTCTGGTTAGATTCATATATTGTTCCTTAAGTTATTCAAGATGAGGATACTATATGCAGTTTTCTCCCAAAATACCAAAGTATCAGTGCTGTGCTCACTTTTGATCATCAGCATTTCATAAGTATTATTTATTTTATAAGGTATTTTTAGAGTAGACTACCTAGCTCACTTTATGACAAAATCTATCTACAGTGTTCAGTGTAGTTCAAAGTTAGTTCTTGTTCCAGTAGACTTCAACATTTAACCCTAGTCTTGTCTAGGAAGATGTAATATTTTTCATTATGTAGTTTGCACTAAATCAATAAAAAATGATAATGCATAAGATAAATGGAACAAACTGGATTACCCTTCTTTCTCATATATGGTAAAGCTACCTGTTACCAAATCCACTAAGAAATGAGTAAATCAGAGTCTTGAGTCAAGGTCCCTGCATGGGATCTGGAAGGAATTGAAGAAGGAAAGGGATATCCAGCCCACTGACAGTGTGATATTGTCACTAACACGCTGGACCAAGGTCTATTATTGTTACTACTAATTTATTATATGATAAAATTGAGTCAAAAGTGGAACATGTCCTGACCTTTCTGTGATAGAACTGTTCCCCAGATAACATTTTTTTCATCTTCATGGGCATTATTGCCTAAGCTATTCAGTTCTGTTCCAGTTTTTGGAATTAGATTTTGTTTCCATTCAAGGTGAAGTCTTAAAAAGAAAGTAAGACAATGTCCAAAGCTGTGATCCAAGAACAATAGCTACTGTTCGGGGAGGGGAAAACTGACCTCATTAAAAGATATTTGCCTGAATCTGAATATTTCCTTTGAAAAATAATCCTGATCCTAGAATTAAAATTAATCCTGGATAATAAATGAGGCTATGGCTATTTAAGGAATATATTTTTCACATTTACCCAACTCGAGTCCAAATACATCTGTGATATAAAAAACCCTCTAAAATTCAACATTTTATACTCCTGTCTACCTCATTTTTCTTTCATAGTGTGGTACACATTCTTCTAGTTTAAAGTCAAAGCATGCTCTGGTTACTTATGAAAATGAGCCAAGGTAAACCTAGGTTTATTATCAAGAAGCACTTTAGCAGTTAGCAGACCATGCTCTTCCCTTCTGTATGGGGTACTTTTTAACACAACAGGCCTATAAAGAATCCAATATGGAAAGGAAAAGAGATTAAACAAGAGGATGTTCTTGTGCAAGGGATGTGTAATTGGGCAAGTGCTGCCCACCCAACACACAATCACTTAAGGTTGAAAGATGTCAAGCATTTGGATGAGCTTTGGAAGGTATTCCCTGATCCCTATGCATATTTCTTCTGCAGTGCCACAAAGCAGGTACTGCTGGATGATACCGAATCTGAAATTTAGCCCATTCTTGAAAACTTAAGGAAACTGCATGTGACAGGTGTTGCACTGATAAAAAAAATCCAGCACTCAGAACTTGGTAGTTCAATGTCCAGCTTCCAAGTTGAAGCTAGCACAGGATCCTAAGGGGGAAAACTAAGTGCCATAAAATGAGATCTGACACAGTTTTGTTTCTGAGCTGGGAATGCCCATGGGCAGGGAGCTGAAAAAATCCATATTTTTTGAGCTTGACATCCTTGATTGAAAGCTTCAGGAATCCATCCTTTTCCATTCAGGATTGTCATCTGTACTCTTCTCCCTTTAAAAATAAGGCTGATCAGGAATGTACCACTTCCCAAATGTTGCATGCTACATCACTGATACCAGGTAGAAATGAGAGACTTATCATTCTCAAGGGAAAGAAGTTTAAACACAGAGCACTGGCTCACCTTCAAATTAAACCCCATGGAGGTGAGTACCTACAATGTCAAGTTCTGCAACAGAGAAAAGATGTGCTGAATGACAAAGAAAGTATATGTGATGTCATTTTATGCTCTACTAGAGTCATCAATGAGGAATTTTTTCCTAAAATAAAATGTGTAATTTATCAGAAAATCCACAAAGTGTTTATGCATTAATTTTAAGGATTTTGTTCAACCAGAGCATGTGCAAAGGGAAAAAAAAGGGGGGATGCAGATTCAGTGGCATATTTCTAGGTAGGATCTTTTCAATATTTTTTCCTGAAGTCAGACATTTCTCCCTGCAGACTCAAACTGCCAATAATTTATTGAGTCAATGAGAATATATTATATTTACAGTCTATTTTAGCAAAACTTCATATTTTGTGGTGGTTCTTTTTCTAAAGCCATTTCATTCCAAAAGAAGTTGTCTTTGAGAATTGTCCAGAACTTGTTTTTTAAGTCTCCATTACTAGCTTTTATTTTGGCATTCAGTGCATTTCAGAGTGTATCTCAACAGCCAAAAACTACAGCTGAGTATTTGTTAGAAGAAATTCTTCTCCTGCAAGAGGACAGAAAACCCATATGATTTTGATCAAATTCCTGTTTCTTTCAAAACTCAGATAAACAAGCAAATAAACAAACAGAACAGTCTGACTGTTCACATAGTTATGAAATAGATTATAATAGAATATTTTAAAATTACCTATGCTCACAATCAATGGCCTTAATGGTCTGGTAATGAGTCTAAAAGTTGTAAATAGTGAATGACAACATACATGTATAAGAAATGGATTGTTATGGAAAGAGAACTAATATAGCTGTCAGGACAAACCCTTCCATAGGTCAATGTTATATTCTTCATGTACCTCGTCGCAGACAGAGATCAAAAAGCACCAGTATTGGGTATGATCAGCCCCATTAGGAAACAGACTCCTGTTGAAAGAGATGTTTCTATCCCCATCCCTGGGTCATCAAAGCAGTGAGTTGTGTTGAATCCTTTGATACAACATCACCACACAACTGTAAAAGGCCCTAGCAAGATCTGAGGACTCCAATGCTCTGTTAACATTATTAGAGTGGTATGCCACTAAATTTGTCTTACCAATATAGGCTTGGAACAGATTGCAGTGTTTAGAGAGCCTGACATATAACAAGAGAAAGTGAGAAGAAATGGCATTTTGCCAAGGATGCCAAGAGAAGAAAGAATGTAAAGCAAGAGCAGAAAGTAAGGCACAAAGCTAAGTTTAAGGTATGGCTGCCTGCCTACTGCATCTGTTAATTTTATTCCTGAGTATTTTGCCAGTATGTAAACATTTATATGTACTTTGACTTACTTCTGCAAGGAAAACTGTGAACTCAAGTGTTTCAACTGCAAGCCTCACACAATGCTACCTGTCACAACCCACAAAACTCTGTGGTGAGGGAACTTGGAGGGCCACTGAAACACTAGAAAAACCCTAAGCCGTGAAAAAGGGGACATGCATGTTCTTGCACTGATAATAACAATCCAACATTTATTTGTTCACCTATGATTTGTAAATGTACTAATAGATCTTAAAGAAGCCAAATGTCTGATATAACTTAGTCTGGTGTCATTGCTTGGATGAGACTGTAATAAAAGGTTAAAAGACAGAGAAACAATTAAAAAAAAATAATTCCTGCAAATTTTGTCTCAAAGCAAATACAAATTATTCTGACTACAGACAGTTCTCATTTATTAGTGTAATCACAAGGCTTATTTTTTCACCCTATCGAGAGATGGAAAGAGTTATTTCTTTCCAAGTGAGCTCAGTGGAATTTAACTTCAGGTCAGGAAATCAGCTGAATGAACTATAAGGAAACAGAGCTGTCTGCCCCTATTTTTAAACATGTCCCTTGTTTTTATTAAGTGCTCAATGCATGGAAATGGTTAACCTGGTGGCTCATGTATGATTGTCCCATGCCTTTTTCCTTGGACTCCTCTATGTCACTGATTTCATACACTCAGCTGTAGTCAACTATGCCTTTACATAGGAGTCAAAAGGAACAGAAGAGAAAATACTGAGACTCAAAAAATAGTCTGAAAATATTAGGAAGATGTCAAATTGGGATATAAATTTTCCCTTTCACAGAGATTTAGGAGGGAAAGGAAAAAAAAAAAAGAGAGAGAAGTTTGGACTATACATTCAAGGAATAAATATAGACACAGCAAAGTTATTTTCCTGGTAGGATGTGATTTCAGCTAGGGTGGTTATCTTTGCAAATTTCCTTTTCTTTTGGGTTTAGTGCCTGTTTTCTCCAACAATGGTTCTTCGTCCATCCCTTTCTTTTCCCACTGACCTCTCCATCAAAAAGTTTGTCCAGTCCAGTTCCAGTCCAAATATTAGTTTTGGTGATAACCTGGTAACAAATGGTTCTGGATCAGGTTTCTAAAAAAAATAATCCCTTTTTTTACTTGATTTTTCAGGGAGATTAGGTTAGAAAAGTAGCCATTAAAATGAAGGGTATTTATATTCCCTAAACTGGAATTAATACAATTCAGATTTGTCCTGATATCTATAATCAGAATGTAGTCCAAATTCCATTGCTATCTCTAGTGCTTTTGGCAGACCAAAGACTGCATCGAAGACAAAAAACAGGATGTCATCAAACACATAAATATTTTTCTTTTCTGAATGTGCTCATCTAGGCACAGATACCTAATCAGCACAGTATAACTGGCTAAATGCAATGTTTACAAAACAAAAATGACACAAGTTACATTTTTTGTAGCATATTTAGGCCACAAAATGGATGGCCCTCTGTATGAGCAATTCCAAGGTGTTCCTGGAAATACCATCCATTAAGCACAATTTCTTTGGGCAAAACTACTTTTTTTTTTTTTTTCCTGCTGCCCAATCAAAATACATAACTTAAAATTAGTTTGAATCAAAAATTCTAGCTGTTACAAATCTGCAGTTATATAATGAGAGTTGAGATGACTGTGTTAGTCCATCAGACCTGCTCATTTGTTAATATTCTGTTTGTCTCAACACCTACAGGACTATGACAAAACACACTCACCTGCAGGCATCAGCCACACCCTTCTTTAGAGAAACATTTTCTAACTGTATGATAAATCCTTACCATATTGCTTGTTTCTTCCAAACATGAATAAAAACCTCCAAAAATAATTTATCTCTGGAGAGAAGATTTTCTTTTTTTTTTTTTTCCCCTTCCTCTTTGAAGACAAATCTTCTTGAAAAACTTTGCAACATTAACAGAACTGTAAATTGTAGTTCAACATCTTCAAGATCTTCTTCCTTGACCTTTCCAATGGCGTAACCAGCCTTGGTGGCAACTGCCTGGATATTGATGGCAGATTAGTAAAGTGTAAGGAAAAGTTTTGTGCTACAATCGAGACTGAAGCAGATTTCTTGTAAGTCTCCTAAACAGCCATGAGGGATTATTAAATTTTTTATCACTATTACTAGCTTGGCACTAGTTCTAATGAATAACCCATATTCAGTTAATAAATATCTGAATAACTCGGTAACTTTTCCATGTGTAATCTAAAATATTGAGAACATATTTATAATATAATAGTTATTATGATTCTGTGCCAACTATTAGGTAATGCATCTAACTTGAATGCAAAGTTATAGAATAACCCGAAGCAAAAGAAATGTAGATTTCTTTACCCACAAAATCTCTTCAAATTACAACTTTGTGCCATGCTGTAAATGAATAATTTTCTGTTTTACCCTTAATGAAAAATAAGAGTAATATTTATGTTAAAGCAGTACAAAACTCAGGAAATACTGCCATCATCTGAGTACACAGAGACAAACAAAATATTTAGCATAGCATCAATCAATAAGTTTTTTCTGCAACCATTTTTTTTTAAAAGAAAGAGAAATTAAAACATCTCACTGTGCTTTGATAAAATGCACAGTGCAATTTCATTTGTGGAGGTAATTAAGAAAAACTAAAATGCTGAACCAAATGTAGATATTCAAGTAAAACTGGATTTAGTTGTTGCTCATGATGGAGAACTGGGCCCATTTCAGGTCCACGGTAATTTTTGTTTTGATTTGACTTCACTCGAGCCAAGATTTTATCCAACAGCTTTGAAAGAAAACTGAAGAATGTAGCCTGGCTTTCAGCACTATGAATTGTCATATAAGGGTTATGGCAGCAGCAGTACCATTTTGTTGAGGACTATTCTAAAGAATCCCAACAATTTAGACATGCATAACATGTCACAGCTGTTGCATCTGTCTTTACCCAAATATTTTTTTCACAACACAGAATGCACACTGCATTGTGCAAATTGTCTTCAAATTAGCAGTTGGAAAAGGCATTGCAACTCACTTATAACATATTCTTCATTAAGTACAGATCTCACTAACACTTATTTTAGTCTCTGTATCAAAATAGTACTTAGTCTAGCTTCAGCACAACTGCAGATTAGAAAGCTGGACAAAAGACCTTTTACTCACTGGAATGCTTTCTTTGTATTTCAAACATAATAGAGATTGTAAAAAACAAAATTATTTGCTTCAACGTATAAGGTATTTAATTGCCTGAAACTTTTTCGTACTTGCTTTTATTTTTATATAAGTTCTTGCAGTGCAGAAATCAACAGCTTCTCTGAAAACACATCTTTAAAGGTTAGAATAGAAGAGTCAAAAGCCATATGCATGTTTCAGAAGACAGTTGAACCTTGAATTTATGGGGGTTTTTTCCTAACAATACAGCCGTTGACTGCAATGCTGCTTTTTACTATATATCTTGATTTTTCATTTGTCAGTTGGAAATCACTGTCATATTCCACACATTTCTGTCATTGCTCCTGAATTTACAAATTGTCCAAGTTTTTCTTCTGAAAAGAAATTACTTTCCTTATTTGAATCTGAATAGCAGCTATACAGTTAGTTAGAACACTAACTTTTTCTTCGTGCAGAGCTTTTTCTTCATTTCACCTCTTACAAAGTTACTTTTCACATTTATGATTCAACACAGGAGGTTGGGTAGCCTGATAAAAGGGATTTGCTGCCACTGAATACTAGAGAAAAGATAATAACCAGCAGTATGGGAAATTGGAATATGTGATTTAATACTCTTCTTTTTTTTCCATTCTCTTCAAGGATTATTGTAATGATAGACCTCCTGATTATAATGTTTTCTTATGAAAAATAGATGACAGTAGACATCTCAAACCTTCCTGTAATGCTTTGAGTTTGGAGGTTCTGTTTCTATTTCTAGAGGATTCATTTGCCAAGGGTAATCTCTCCTAATTCAACTTTGGTACTTTTCTCTTATATACAGGTTGTCTATAACATTTTCATTTTCTTTCAGTGATGAGTTTAAAAAACACAACTTATTTTATCAATTTTTGAGGGGAAAACATTGTACTGTTGCACAGTAGGAGAGTATGTGATTCAGCTCAAACTCATGATGAAGGCTGAAATTACTGTAGCATTTTGATTTCTCTTTTTTTTTCTTTACAGAAAATAGCTTAATTTCCAGTGCAAAATGTCATTTGAAGATCTCAGCATGCTTGAGAAGCGTATCATCTCATTAAACTTTACAGCAGATACTGCCATTTCAAATATTTCTTTAAGACCAAAGATGAAGCAGGGAAGGACAATATGTCCCTGTGTGCCTGTGATGTGAACTAGCCGTGAAACACATCATTACAGTAGTGCAGCTGGCCTCTGCACAAAGTGTACCACTTCCACAAAGAAAATTCTTCTGAAACTCACTCTGAAGTTGCTCATTTAGTCTCTGAGAGACACCAATGCGAAACAGGGTGAGACTAAGGCTGGGGCATGAGGAAGCCTGCAAAGAAAAGTGGGAAGGTATGAGAGTAGGAGCAATACATAGAGTCCAGGGAGGAGAAAATATTGCCAAGGAGGGAACAGACTTGCCAAAGATTTCATACAATACAGTTTCTGCTAAACCACCCTTCCAGAAATTAAGGATCAGGTCATTGCTCACATTGCCATGTGGTTGTTTGTTTTTTTTTTTTTTTTGGTTGAACTTTGACTGTTGCATCACAAAGTCAGAAGTTTCCCACAGACTACATTAAATGGAAGCCCAAAGCTTGCTGAGGTGTCTTGAGCAGCAGGAGATACCAGTGTGTGGGCATCTTAGAAAGACCTTCAGGCAGACCTGGCCCTTTTAGCAGAAGCAACAGGAGATCCAGGCTTGGAACATTTCTGCTAGCAGTAACCACATGTGTGCTGGCAACTGAGCCACCCCTGTGGGTATTTCCACCATCTCCAACAGGAGCTGCAATGTCTCATTTGCGTGCAAATATCTATAAATTGGGATTTAAGTTTTGGCATTTTTGTTTGCATGGTGAATCCTGCCTTTGATGTTTGGCCTTCATTATTTGTCTGCACTGCAGGTAAAGCCATCATGAAGCTTGTTTAAGCCAGTGTTGCCTCCCACCTCCTTTTATTGCCCTAAGGGACTATCTCCTGCTTGTATTGTGGTACCATGGACCTGCAATAGCAGCATTATTTCAGTTTCACTGCAGAGGTAAATACGGAGTTCCTCTCTTGCTGAAAACTGTCTCTGACATCATGTGCTTTGATGCCTGTTAGATGTAGGGAAATACAAAGCATCCCATTGGAGTGGTCACAACACCACAAAAGGAGAAGACCAGTGTTGTTCATGTGTGGCTGTACTTTTAAGTACTCCCTTAAAAGCAATCTGTACCTTACTATGAGCACCAATGGGCAAATATATTCACAGAAATTTTGAAAAGCTTTACCTCTAGTTCGATTTTGAACTTCTTAAGTGTTAAACTTGGATGTGCAAGTTACAAAATAATCTTCAAAAATCTTCAGATCTTCAGAAGCTGCACACTGTCATTGCTGTTTCCTCTTTTATATAAAATTCATAAGCATTTTTATAAAGAGCTTTTTCTCCCTTTTGACATAAGTAAAACTGACTTGTGTGTGGGAGGTTTATTACACAATCATAATTCTTGTGTGAAGAGGTAAATTGCTAAGCATAGCTGATGCTGATCATTTTTATTTGAATAGACTAGGTTAAAAAAATTTTAAACATTTCTGCTTTAGTGCAGGGAGAGCTGAAAACTTTTTTTTTTTTTTTTTTTTTTTAATTATCCTCGTCCCCCAGATATCTCTTTTATTAATTTTTCTCTGTCTGTCAAGGAGAATAAGCAATGCTATGTGGCTTGGCATGTCCTTTGCTGATGTCAAGCCACATACTGAACTGTAACAGTCTAAATAAATAGATTAAAAAAAAAAAAAAAGAGAAAAAAGAAAAAAAATTCAGCCTTGAAGTATAAAACTCTGATATATCACTGATTATTTGAGGATTGCATTTACACCAGTAAAGTAAACATGCAGGAGGTTAGGTTCAAACATTGATACAGGATCCTGCATTCTGGTGAACATGCCCTGTTACACAGTTTTGGCTTGTACCAACTATTATCTTCCCAGATAGTGCTGAGAACAGAACTTGTCCCAAAAGTCAGCACATATAGAAGTGCTCTGTCTAGGAGAGGAAAAAAGTGTGGCAGCATGATGTAAATTCAGTACCCGTGGGCCAAAGGAATCCGAGACTATTTTATTTTCAAATACAGATGGAATTTAAAGGGAAATCAAAGAGGGTAGCTCAGGGTAGCTTAGGCTGCAAGTAATAAAACTTCTACAAATAAACTTTCACAGAACCAGTATTTGCATCTTTGTGTGAACTGCAAGTTAAAAAGAACTTTTTGAGGGAAAGTCATGCACAGAATAAAAGCTGAACTTATCAAATAAATATTTCTTGTTCATAATTTAGCCAATATTAAGTGTGGTTCTTTGCTTCATTAGGAACTAGGCTTGTTTATCTGAAGACAGAAAATGTAAATATTTCAAAGAAATTACTGAGGGAGAATTATACCACAGAAATGTTAAACATGATATCCTTCCATCATTATGACAAAGGAATGTTGTGTACAGTGGCAAATTTTACATTAACAAAGTGATTCTAGAGCTTAAAATTTATTTTCCTTATAAAATGTAATACAAATTCATAACTATTAATTGAAGCAAGTTATAGATAATTTGAATATGATTTATTGTGGTATCTTCATATATGTTAAACGCTTCAAGGACTAAAGGAATTAAGAAATGTGTTTAAAACCCAAAACTCTTCAGTGTATTTAAAATATCCATGGGTGGCGGCTGTACTTTGGGCTGTAATGATCCTAACAGCTGGTTACAACAGCTTCTTCCAAAACAGAGAATTTTTTTTAGTCAGATAAGTTTTCTTTCTCTTTTAGCTAGAGACACAGTTCTTCCAGATCAGTGCCTAAACTTTAGGCAGGTTGAATACAGGTCAGTAGAATTTAATAAAAAATAAATCAAGACATACATTTTATTCATGCCTACTTGTTGAATATTAATCATGATAATTGCGGTTAATCTTAACTGAAAGACAACAATTTTACACAGAAAGTCAATACTATGCATTTTTTTGAGGAGGGAAGGAAGGAAGGAAGGAAGGAAGGAAGGAAGGAAGGAAGGAAGGAAGGAAGGAAGGAAGGAAGGAAGGAA
>JAWWEV010000043.1:9404119-9417847 GCA_035583235.1 Hafferia zeledoni
TTTGTACCTCTTAAACTTCTTTTTTTTTTCTTTTTTGTTTTTTGTTGGTTTTTTTTTTTTCTTTTTCCCAGTTATACTATAGTATCAGAAATTTCTGGCTTATTATAGCTATCTAAAATTCATTTATCTTGTTTTCTTTATTCTTCTTTTATGGACTAAGTTAAATTGCAGCTATAAATATATAGACACTTTTTTTATATACATGGGACTGGAACAGAAGGTATAAAAAGTACCAAGAGAAACTTTTGAAAATATTTTAGCTTAAAACTGTGAGCACTAATACACATCACTTACTTAACATTTAATGTATCCTACTTACATAGGACCAAAATACGTTTTCTGAGGGAAGGTCACAGTGAAAGCAGTTTCTAAATAGAAGTTAAGGATTAATTGGATATTGGCCAGAAAGTCCTGAGAAATCACCCACGTGCATGTGCATACATCTGTGCAAATAATGGCATTGCAACAGCTACCGAAAGACCTTGCCTGACTAAGGGCCCAGAAAATGCATCTGGTTTTCATGGTAGCAAATGTGTAACTGTAGCCACAGCTGAGCTGCTCCTTATCCCTCAGCTAAACCCTCCCCTTGGTGACTGTCCCTTGGTGACTGCCTAGCTGGCAGTGCCTGTCACATCAGATAGGAGAGGAGGAATCTCAGCATCTTCTAGCCTTAAGCCAAATACTTGCTACTAATAGTGGAGTATTTATCTTAAAAGGACAGTAAATAATTAGTAGTTCCATATATTCATTGATACTTGATCTATGCACTAAAAGCAGCAGCGGTTCGATCTCAGTCTGGTGTGAGCCTGTGATTGTGTTTCAGTTGTGGCACGTGAGCTGTGCCAGAAAACACCATATGCTGCTGGGCCTGCATTTATGTAGCTGCAGCAGAAAAGGTGACACTCGATCTGATCCTGAAACTGCCAGGACAAAATTATCCTACCAAAATATTTTGAACAAATTTCAAGCAGCAGTATGAACTTACACTGGTTCTGTACTTCGTGGTGTGTGGCTTCAATTGGAAGATTGAAAACTGTCTTAATATTCTTTGAGGAGCTATTTAATTCTTCGGAAAAGCAGACTTTCTGATGCTGAGTTTCATACATAAAACCACAGAACAATATGATGTTTTCATTTTAGAACTTGAAAAGGAGGGAATACCCTTGATCTAGATAAGATACATTTTCATCCAAGGAAAAAAATCAAGAGGACTTCCCACGAGATGTATACACAAAGTGAGAAATTCAAATTTGAAACCTAAATTTCATTTCTTAAATGACAATGCTTTCAGAACTATACCAGATCCCCCAGAGATTAGGGATAGATTTAGATTTGTTCTTGGGTCTATCTCTTTGTAGAGCTTATAAGGAAAAAAAAAAAGTATTTTCCTCTTTGCCTGATGTTGTTTCTTTTTAATTAATTAATTAATTAATTCTGTGTCTCTGCACTTGCTTCAGTAAGGACTGCAGAATGAGAACTGGAACACACCTACAGCCCGTGGATGCGATTTCCTCACCTGGGATTTCCAGACCAAGGAAAAATTCTGATTTCTTTTCTCTGACATCTGAAACCCATTAGGCTTTTGCTTAATTTTAAAATATTTCAATCAGTGCTCAATGGAGAATGGAAATTATGTTGGGTTTCAGATCTGGTGCTACTGAGAAACTCAGGGACAGATCACACTCAGGTAGAAGAGGAAATTACAATAGATGAAATCTCTACAGGACATGGCTGTTTTAACCACAGCTCAAGTCATTAAATGTTTCTTTGTTTTCTAAACACACCTACTAATTTCCTTCACTTCTATTTATTCTTTTGGTATTTGATTGTTTTATAGTAAAGCCCTTTTTAAGAAATGGGAACATCAAAATAATCAGTTTCTGAATGGGACATAGCTGCCCACCTTCTGTTAGCTGCTGCTCATTTGTTTTCACTTTTTCCTCCTCTTCGTCTTGTTTATTTAAATACTATAATGAGCTTTATTTTAGGATCTACATATTGCCATGTGTGGCAGCAAGCCAGAATTACCTCTCAGGTCATGCACTAAAGAGCCTGGACCACTGAGTATGGTGGTTAATGTCTCTGAAATCTAATCCCACCTTAGTTCTGTCCAGTCTTGCATGGCTGACAGCAACTCAGCAGTGACGAAAGGTCAACTTGGAAGTCAAAGAAATAAAACCTTTAAGTGACATTTGTCTGCAGACCATAGAAATCTTATTTCTTTCCCAATTTTAAAAATGAGAAGGTCTGTTAATGAAACCTGCTTTATAAAAGGCCCATATTCATTCCCTCATAAAAATACAATTCTGGATTAAAACTGAAATAAATTAAATGGTCTTAAGAGATAAGTTAAAACTGAAAATCAGAGCTTTTCTCACTATGGGCAGACACACTAATTTCTAGGATAGTGTTCAGTGGAATTGGGTCAGTGCTCACTGGTCTCCTCATGGTTTGAGGTAAAGTCCTTGACTTTGGGTAATGTACATATTGCATGGCTCTAATAGTGGTCTCTGTGCTTATTTTCCCTTAAAAAAAAATAAACTTGCTATACCTTCTCTATTCTGAAGTGCACTGACAGGAAACCAGAGCACTGTTAGTTGTTGACTCTATTTTGGCAGTGAGTGTCTTTTGAGACGGAGTGGAGGCTCCTCCTATTCCCACCTTTTTGCCCATTTGCTTGAGGAGAAACTGTAAGGTCAAAGAAATCTGAAGAAGAATATGCTGCAACATGTGCAAGAAAGAGATATAAGAAGCACCCATATTTATGTACATAATTCACCTCCCTATTCAATTTAGAGCAATATTAGCTGTTTAAGTGACAAACCTGAAACTAGCCAATATCCTAGTTTGCACCAGCAGCTATTTAGAGAATTTTGGTAGGTTTTAGACTTTGCTCTTTAACCCTGATGATTTGTAGAAGCTCTATAGAGATCCACAGAGTTGATGACATAAAAGAAGGGATGCACATGTTGCTTCTGCTAGTTACCCTGGAAGCTGTGTACACATGTGAGGATAGACACAGCACAGTGGCTGTTCCTGTGAGGTCTTTCATAACAGGTTTATTTTCTCTGCAGTATATGGAAGTTGGCCTTAACTACCAAGATCTCCTACAAAAGGCTTTGTATGTGCACTCAGGATTTTGGCAGAACAATATACTTCTAACTAACTTGAAATAAATAAATAGATAAAATAAATGGCCTTATAATTTGCTGTTACTCACAGAATATTGACTGCATAGAATACCCACTGCACAGAATACTCAGAGTAATATATCCTTTCCCATTTTCTTTTCAGTTCTATTTCTTTTGCACTTATATTTTAAACCATGATGAAGGCAAAGAATAAAATTTTGAAAAGTAAACCAGCTGTACTAGAATCATGATAATGCCATGGTATATTTCTGCCATTTGTTCAGAGAAAAAAAAAAAATAATGCTTTTTCCCTTCTCTTGTGGCTGTTTACTTTGGAAATTATTTAATTTAATTATTATAAATGATCCTGTTAAATAAAGAAAATCACTGCGGTGCAGACAAATCATGACAGTACTACAGCTTCTTAATTAGAACAAATCACTAGTCTCAATTAAAAATGAATGTTAGTATCAAGAATCAAACAAGCTTTTATACCTCACTCATCTTTACACTTAGGAACACATCTGGTCTAATTTAAATTCATTTTCAATGCTAAAAAGGGTGTAATCTTGTTGCTAAGATTCTTCTTTTAGTTTGCAGTCTGTCTTTTGCTATGAGGCTCTGAGCAAGTCATGATCCTGTAATGAACTTCGTAAGGAAAGGCTCCCTCAGATTTGCTGTTAAAGGAATAATCAAGGGGCAGACATGCACAGAGTGAGTGCAGCGATATTGCTAAAGCAGTAACATGCTGTGTCCATTATGCTACACTGCAATGAGGAGATGTTTCAGCTCCTGCATCCTGCACAGAGGAAGGAGTTGGACCCTGATGGGTCCCTTCCAATTGAGCATATTCTCTGATACTATGATTGATTCTATGACTCTATGATTTATTTTATTAATCTCTTCCACAGAATGCTAGATCTTGGCACTACAAGATATAGATCTTGGCTATATCTTGGGCACTATAAGACCACGTATAAGACAATTTGCTTTCAACCACTTTAGTGCAGAAGAGCCTTATGGCTTGACAGGAGAACACCTGAAGAGGACAAGATTCTCAATTTTTTTTAATTTTTTTTTTATTAGGTGGCTGATGCATAAGACTAGAAAGAAAATTAAAGCCTCAGAAAGACTCTTTTAATGGCTAAAAAGCTTTAAATTGGTGAAGAGATGCAACACAATGGTATTAATAGTGATTTGGAGGCATCTGACAGGTGTGGACAATTAAGGGTTTTCACGAACAAGCAAGATTAATCTGCAGTGAAGAAAACAGGTAAAAACAACCTGACATGGTGTGAAGTGTGTGTTCTAAGGAGAATAAGACAATTATTCTATGACAAAATACATTCATGCCTCCTATAACAATGAAAGAAGGTCAAAAACAGAGGTCAAAGGGACAAAATAGCAACATATATTGAGGGTACATTTTCAAGAGGAAGAAAATGTAGGAATAAACCAAAGTCATTTAGTGGAAGCTGACCAAATGTAAAGTAGAGGTAAAAGAAATCCAACAAAATCTATCACTTTTTTGGATGGGAAACTGGCAAAAGGCTTGAAAGTCTGAGAGTAGCAAGGCTTGAAAGTTTGAGGATAGAGTGATAAATAGATAAATATGTTCCTACATAGAATGAAGACAATTAGGCAGATGTAAGACCTCTGTTCTTTTATTTTCCATCACTAGCAATGCTGTTTCAATGAAGAACTTATGGAGTCACTTTTTTTCACGGGAAACTATAAGCATGTAAAATGGAACAGAATAATTTAGACAAAAAGACATGCAAGGCGTTTATTTAACTAAAATAGAAGAAATGTGTCATTTTATTCCTTCTGCTAGTACTGAAACATATGGACTTTCCTGAATAAAACTTCACAAAAACTTTCCCTTGGGGTAATCAAGGTCAACTACAAGTTCTCATCTAAATACACAAATGTTTACCACAAATCATTTCCCTCAAATATTTCAAACTAAATTATTCTTCCACTAGAAACACCCATTCATCTATTCCTAGTTTGATCCTAAACTTCGGTAGTGAAGACTTTATGGATGAAAGCAAAACTTGATTAGTTCAATATGAAAGAGGTACTATATCTGTATCATATTTGGAGTAACTAGAAAAAAATATTCTTTATAATGTAAATAACAGGCAAGAAATATGCAGGACCACACACATGAATAAAATTAACAGAATAATCCTTACTACTCTAAATGATATACTGTTGTTCTAGGCCACACAGCTTGATTATTTGACTTTTTATAGGTGGCTCTGATCATCCAAAGCAGCCTGAACTGACTACTTACATGCCTTACTGCCACCAAGAAGGGTGGGTGAGAAGAAAGATAGGCAATAAATGCTGGTCCTGAAATGTTATGTTACTCTTTCAGGGTTTGCATGTGCTCTTGCAGCCAAACTTAAATTGAGAGGCAAAGCTATAGGCTCTACCCAACTAAGCAGCAAGATTGGGTTGTGTCTTTTAGTGTTTTGTTACTTTTTACAAACTGCTGAAAAGCTAGGAAGCCATCAGATACTGAGGAAAAAAAAAAATAAAAAATGAGAACTGAAAAAAATAAGGCAGGCTCTTACATTTTCCTGTATATGAAATTCTCCTCAAAAATAGACTTAACAAACTCTACTTTAAACATCAAAAGTGTTATGTGTGTACTGCAATAATTGTTATATTGATGAGTGAGGTTTATCTTACCCCCAGGATAAGGAGGTTTTTTGGAAGGTTTGAAAAGTACAGAATATTCAGGGGACCTTATTTGCCTTAGCAAAGATTTTGCATATATTTATGGCTCTATTTACATTTCTTAGCAGAGGTTTACTGTGTATATAAATTCCAAATACTCACTGACAAATGAAAACTGTACCTACTATATTCTTTATCCAAAAAATTTCTACCAGTATTTGGAAGGCAACTTAGGATAATATATATAAGATTTTCTGAAAAAAAAAAAAAAAAGTGTTTTCTCATTGGCTGGCATATACTGCAAGTTATAATTTGATCCAGAATTAGAAATCATAAGGTCTGTTAAAATCTTTAGTTATTAGTTTGGTGTTTTTTGGTTTTGTTTGGTTGGTTGGTTTTTGTTGTTGTTGTTTGTTTGTTTCTTTCTTTCTTTTTTGAATGCCTGGATCTTATTGTAACTAGTTTCTGATATACTCTACCAAAAAAACAAAAACAAAACAAACAAACAAACAAACAAAACCAAAAAACCCAGTCCCCATTCAGATTATAGACTTAGTCTCTACCATGAATAGGTCCATTTACCTTAAGCATTAGGTGGGTTCTCAGTTGAGGAAGGAACCAATTACTTTCTGTGCTTTGCTTCTCAACATGGAGGCTGAGAAGGCCATATTCTGACCTCTCACTAAACTATTAATTAAAAAATGAATGAGCTATTTTCCAAGGCTTTGAGGTCTAAGGTTCTTGTAACATGAAAGGAAGCTGAGTAGGTAGTTGTATTAAAACTACACACTATGTGTGGCCAAGCCCTCTCCATCTCCCAGAAGTCAGACTCTGGAAACCTTATGTAGCAGCTGATCTTAATCTGAAACATTCTCACATTCAATGACATTATACACAAATGAGACCTAAGAGACACTTAGCCCTATATCTCCCCTTTGCAGCCACTCTGCTACAGCGCAGAGGTTACCCTGGGAAACACCTGAAAAACAGTCAGAAAATTGTAGGATAGGCATCTCTGTGGGTAGTACATCATGGCTGTTGGAAAAGTTAAACCAGGCTGTACTAAATAAGAAGAGACGGCAGAAAATTTCATGCACTGGCCTAGAAACTGCAGGAGTGTCTTTGCTCTTGGCCTGCTCTCTGTGTTGTATTGTTTCCTGGTTAGTAATTATACCTGTTTTAACAAATGCCACAGCCAATTGCCAAAACACCAAGCAGATCAATATGTTGTAACTCTCAGTATCTTGCACAGATGTGCTTGCATTGTGTCACAGATAATAATCAGCTGTTAACCCTTCATAAACAACATATGAAAATAATATAAAGCATGAGGGATTTTTAATAATAAACATAATATAAAACAGAACAAGATCAGAATGCAGCTGTAGAGATATGTGATTTTTCCCATTCAGGGTAAGGATATGGCGGTATTTCTGAAGTTTTCTGAGTGCCAAGCACTATAAAATGAACCACGAACAGCAGCAAACTAATCACCACTGGTTTAGATGGTTGCTTTGATCCCATCAACCTCTGTTATTTCGCTGTCCTAAGATTATCCCTCATCCAGAGCTTCGTTTGAATTGGTTGAGGCTTATTGATTTTTTGATATAAATACTTTAATTTAGACACTGCTGATCTCAGCATATCAATTGTCAGACCCACTTAGATAAAACTCACACATCATAGTAAACCATGTGTTGAATCCAGGGTTTGCTTTGGCGTGATGGTTCAGAGTCAGCATTGCCATGTATGTGGTGAACCACAAAGCTGAGCTGTGTTAGCCTGCCTTCTTGTCAGTGTTTGATTACACAGTGAAGGACACATTGGGGTGGATCTGTGTGAGGAAGACTGGCAATGGGGAAAGAATGAGAAAAACATCTTTACCCAGAGTTTAGGATGTGTTCTGAAATCATTCCTAGTCATAACAGAGTCTAAAGAAAAGGAATACTTTCAAATAAAAAAGAGCAAGTATTTAAGAAGCAGTTAGAGACCTTGAATCCAGTATGTTCCACTCTTTGTCCCCAGTTACAGAGTCTTTGGGCTTAGCCCAAGGCTTGAGGTTCAAGACATTAATATTTCAGTCCATCACAGGTTCCCAGAGTAGTGGTAGAGCAGAGAGTCCCTGCAGCCTTTCTGCCCTGGAACTCAGATGTGCCTGTGAGAGAGACAGCTGAATCTCATACACCAACTGTTTCAGCCCTTCCTCTGGCTTCATAAGGTGCAGGACACTTTCATGGCAGGGTTAATCACTTTTCTACCAGTCAAAAATACTTTGTTATGTGTGTTCTTGGTCTAACAATCTCCCAGTCACATGGGTAGAATCATAGTGTCATTACGGCTGGAAAAACCTGTAAGATCATCAGGTCCAACTGTTAATCCAGCGCTGACAAGTCCACCACTAAACTATGTCTCTAAGCACTACATCCATAGGGGATTTGAGCACTTACAGGGATGGTGATTCCATCAATTACCTGGACAGCCTGTTCCAATGTCTAACCACCCTTTCAGTGAAGTCATTTTTCCTAATACCCAAAATAAACCACCCTGGCACAACTTGAGGATTTTTCCTCTTGTCTCATGATGAAATACATGAGGTCAGGAAGTAAAATGGAGATACAGCTTCCTTCAGCAAAGGCCATACCAAAATCACGCTCTGTATTCAGATCCTTTTGTGTATGGCTCCCAGGTGTATGCATCACATGAAGAGTCAAATCACAGGTGTTGCCCAATTTGTGGCCTTTTGACTGGGAAAGTAGGCACCTGTGAATGATACAAGTTGTTCCTGAGATGTCCTCTGGTGACTGCACAGCTGAGCAGGAGGGCACAGTTTTAGGAGTGATGCCAGCATGTCCCAGGAGCACTTGCTCTCAAGAGTTATCAGTAACATTGAGGGGAAAGCTGTGTAGCAGCTTTTAAACAGCAGCCACTGAAGGCATGGCCAGGGGCTGACAGCAGGTATTTGGAAGCATAGCTCAAAGCAAAAACTCAGGTTTGGGGCTGAAGTGTGGAGGGAGAAAAGCTTCTTTGAAGTTAAATCTTAGTCTGGTTCTGGAAAGTGATGAATTCTCTAGGGAAGTTACACCTTTAAAGTTTGTTTGAGGGAACAGACAGAAAAAAAATTGACCCTGAGGATAAAAAATTATTTGGAGCCAGAAAAAAATAAATAATCAGTAGTGAATAAATCCTTATGAAAGGTCATTTATTAGAGAGAGAGGAAAGTACTGAGATCAGAATCATGATCTTAACAAGGTCCAATCCAGGGTGGTATGTCTTTAATGGAAAACTTCTGACAGATAGCAAGGGGAAGCAGCCTGAAAACTCAGCTTTCCAAAGGCCCTCATGTGATTTTAATTTCAGAGCATGAACAGTGTTGAACACAAATGGCAGGACATCTGCTGAATAAAGGAGAAAGACAGTGCTTTCAATCTCCAGTCATTTCTCAGTTGCAATGAATTTCTCCATAGTTTACAACCTTTCTGTTAAATCATGTTAATATAAAGTTCTAGGAAAACAATTTCTTTTACTAATAGTGTTAATTATTTACTAGATAATTGCAGCTTTCCCACCATCTCATTTTTGTTAGCAGTCTTGTGAAGCAATGCCTAAGTCTTGTTAACTTATACCCAATATACTCCAAATTTCTGCGAGAAAAATTGATGGTTCCTTACATAACATACAGCTCACTGGTGAGCAGGCAGTTAAATTTTCGTTCAGTATTGTGACTCCAAAGGTGATGAAATAAGGTAGGTTTTCACTTTCATTTCAGCATTCAACTTGTGCCTGAACCCAGCCACATGCATCTGCACTAATTATATGCTGACATTTTTGATGCTGTAGGGGAAATATGCACATGCCAAGATTTGTAAAAAAAACTGTGAGGTATGCTGCCTATATGTCCTAACAGAATCTATGTTACTAGATGCATCTTTTATCAGCAACCTTTTTTGTGCTTAACGTTTTCTATTTCATAGCATATTGTAGTTGCAACTTTTATGAAAGGAACCCAGCATTAATCTTCGTCTTCAGTATCTTCTGATGAGCTTAACACTGAGTAATGCAGCAGTCCTGCTCAATACTGGCCTGGGCAGATCTGAGACCTTTACTAACAGGTGGTTTTGCTCTGCAGACCCCTGGTACTTGTACCAACCCCTTCTTGTGTCTCTGTCCTGTCCCTCTCTGCCACTACACCTCCCGCTTTTGGTACTTTGGGACCAGATGCCTACAGAAATTACAATTAACAAAGGTGTCATTTAACAAGAGAAACAACCAGTGTGTGTCTGCAAAGGGATTTTATTTGCACTGGTGTAAATCAGTGATATGATACTAGGTGAGTGGACAAAGTGGGAATATAGGAAGCGGCAGAAGAATCCAACTCAGTGTATCTGTAGCTGTACTTGTTTAACAGCCAATAACTGGAGACTATCAGGGACTATAAATTTCCTAAGACAATATAATTAAGGCCAAGACTGAATAAAGTCCATGAAAAAAATAAAGCAAGACAAAACAAAAACCCCACACACTCCCTCCTCCACCAAACAGAGGTAGGAGAAAGGGAGTGAAGAATTCATTCTGAGTGATAGGAGCCCATCCTATCTTTCCAGAAGGGCAAAAGCAGGTTTTATATCAGAAATTGGGATTTTCTTGAAAAGATAGAGTGCATCTGCCCTGTAGTCAGATACACATAAGGTCTTGATAGGAAGGAGTACACCCAGGACCTATTTGGTGCCTCAGGGAATTATTGTAACATAAATGAAAAATGGCACTTTTGCCACAGGGTCCTTAAAAAGACCCATGGAAATGACACAGTGGTGCAATAGTGGAATGATGTAGCTCAGACAAATTTTTGCACAGTTTCACTTCATGATATTTACCTGTTGCCAACTTACTTATTCTTAAATAGAATATTATAGTTTTGTTGCCCAAAAATTTCAAACAAAAAATTGAAGAAAACACAAGGCTGTATTTATCATATTTGTTTCATCAACCACAATCAAAGTGATTGGACTAATTTATTCCTAACCATCAACTTAGAAGAAAGCATCTGTTTACCAGCTGGCTCAGTAGCTGCCCAAACTAATCAGAATGACCTCAGCTGGAACAGGCCTGACCTCCATCAAGCTGAAGAATTGATTTCTCTCATGCATATATATTCTTCAGTGGTTTAGAACTACAATATAGAAACCTGTCTTCTGCCTTCTGCACATTAGTTCCATACATTATTTAGGAATGTTGCTACTTTTACTTTTTAAACCTACATTTTTAAGCACCAAAAACCCCGAAATTTTCTTATTGGGAAAGTCATGTCCTTGGAACATGTTTCTCTGTGTAGGGGAAAGAAAACCATGGCATCTAACTTTATCCTTTACTTACCATTTCCACAGTACAGAGATCTTTTAATTATAGTAATAAACATGATACTAGTGACAAGGGAGAGGGAAGCATTCACAGCATCTGCCTTGGGATTTATAACAGTTGTGTTTTGTTCTGTCAAACTGTTCCTTGAGTAGCAGGAGAAGTTTGCATTCCAGGTGTGTGTTATTTCCTCCTTGACAGAGAAATTAATGGAAATTAAAAGAGGACAATGTCTACCTTTGTGCTGATGTATAAATCCTTACCTTCTTGTGCAGCAATAATAAATGCGAAAGGAGTGATGAGTAAATTTAGAGTTTTAAATATGTCTAAGACTAACTTCAGCTGCTATTCAGGCATGGTCTCCATCGTGACTCCTTCCAGACACTGATCCAATTACTCACAGTTGTGAAAACTTTCAGCCTTGAAGACAAGTTAGCACAGGGTCCTTTATCCTGAAAACACTGTCCAAATATATTATTAATTTCTGGGGGCTGATCCAGGTGACAGTAACCTCATAATTCCGTTCTTTCTCACCACATGTGATTGGATGTTTTGCAATGGTAAATGACCTCAAAAGTCACAGTCACAATTTCCCTCTATACACATGAAGTAAACATGAAGTTAGAAAATTGCAGATTTGCCTTCCAGTTCCTTTAAACACTTGTCTTAGTGGAAAAAATTGCAAAAGTGATTGTAAAAAAAAAAGCTGCAATGAAGTATTTTTAATGCAGTTAGACAGACAGACAACTCTTACACAAAGTGCAAAAGAAAGAAGAGGTCTAGAGCGTGTTCATTCCAGGAACCACCATGATGTGCTTACATTGCTGCCATAAGTAAGACTGTCATTATGCAGACCATTCAGGTTTGGTTTGTGGTGGAGCTTTTTTTATTTTTCTTTTGGGTGTTGATGGTTTTTCTTTTTTATGGAAGAGTTAAACGAAAGAAGGGAGGGAAAGAACAAAGCAAGGAAGAAGAGAAGGGGAAGAAAGAAGGGTGAGGGAGGGAAGGAGAGAGATGAATAAAGAGAGAAAGGAAGGGAGGGTAAAATTTGTTTCAAGGAATATGTCTTTTTTCAAGCAATGACTATTTTTATTAACTGGAAACACACTGCAACAGTTAAAAGGATCCTGCAACAGACGATTAAAATAAGTAACTCAAAATGCTGAAAATGAAAACCAGAAGAAAGTTCACTATTAAAACCTTTGTTCGCTTTAGCTGGACATGAAGTGATCTCTTACGTTTGTTCTTTCAGCTAATCCTCACTCCCCAAAGATTCAGTAGGCTTTGCTGGATAGAGGTTCAGCCACTCAGTGACTTAATGCTGAATCCTGCAGTATGTTGTCATGGTTAGAAAATCTCCACTGGTGGAAATTGCTTCTAAACAAGGGCAACTCCTTTTTTATTTATTGTTTGAATCTAATCAAGGTTTCCTGCTTTGCACATCTGGTCTTAGATAGATCTGGAAATGTTAGCTTTTTACATTGTTAACCCCACCCTGTAGTGTTGTAAGGACGTGATCCAAATCCCAGTCAGCATCTTTTTTACTGACTACAGTGGAACTGGATCAGCCCTTCACTTGCTGCCTCCAGTGAATTGGAGATTAAGAAGAAGAGATTTCAGGAAAAAATCTGTGGTTTCTCTTGCTGGTAAGAAACCAGGCATTCCTTAATTAAAGAACTAGAACTGCTTTGTGTCACAGAAATCTTCATTTGTCCCTTGGT
Organism: Hafferia zeledoni; assembly: GCA_035583235.1. Classification (NCBI taxonomy): domain Eukaryota; kingdom Metazoa; phylum Chordata; class Aves; order Passeriformes; family Thamnophilidae; genus Hafferia; species Hafferia zeledoni. Next base: position 9,417,012 of record JAWWEV010000043.1, read on the forward strand.
ATTCATTATTACATTTCTGTCTACTGAGGCTCTCAGTTGCTTGTTAAAATATGATTAACTTAGGATATAAACAACAGATGATGTTTTTATTATGTGTCATTCCATGTTTGACTTGTTTTTATCATATACATATTTGTCTTATCAATGTATTCCCCTTTAAAAGACTCCCAAACCCCATCATAGTTACATAAAGTGAGTTTCTGCATGGAAAAGAAAAAATAAGAATCATATTTCTTGATGCTCCCAGTCTTATAAAATGACAATAATAATACATTATTTACTCAGCATACATTTAGATTGAAAACCTAACTCAGTTATGTTCACTCAGAGGAAGAGTGAGAGTTGGTGGGAGCACCACAATTTCCATTTGTTCCTCTGTCATAAAACCACTTTTTATAAGAAGTAGCCTGCTTTTAGGAACAAGCAGATCAATATGAACAGCATCCCACTGTGGACAAGGATGCTGCTTGATTTCTGGGCAGTTTCTTTTCTTAGGACCAGTATTCAAGGCTGAGAAAAGGAACAGTAATAGAAAGTGCTACATCCCTCTTGAATTTTGCACATAAAGAATAGATACATACAATGTCCCTGAATGAATATAAGCATAAGGTGTGTGTAGGGGTGACAGTGTGTGTATCCTTGAAGGAAAGCAGCTTAGAGTACACCCTTAAAGGGCAGAGAGCTACCTGTAGAATGTGTGGTGTCTTTTGACCAATGGAATGTTTCTATGTACATGAGGTGAATTTTGTAACCAATAATGTTATGACATGTTAGATATAAGAGGATATAACAGGTGTTGGTGTAACTGAAAATAAACTCTCCTAGTTGTAAGCCTT
>JAWWEV010000043.1:9433719-9454247 GCA_035583235.1 Hafferia zeledoni
GCGTGATTATTGAGGAGGAAGCCCCCTCCTCCTCTTGTGAGTAAACATCTTGGTTTTTCCCCTCAAACCAAGACAGAGGATCTGTTTAACTTTCCAGGAAAGGGTCACAAACGACCCCCCCAAAGTGTTGGTGAGTATTACCACATGGGAAATAGCTCAAGACAAAGAGCAGAAAAGGCAGCCTGATTGTACAGCTGGTGGTGGGGATGCTACTTCAGGAGATCCAGCCCTTGGTACCATTTTCTTCCACTGGGACCCTTCTGAAATTTGGATCCAACCACCATCAGCCTGTGGAACAGGATAGGAAGGAACTGAAACCTCAGACTAGATCTCAAAAAGTCTTAGTGTGAAACAGGCTTCCTCTGTCTATCCTGAGACACCGCAAGACCTATACAGACTTTCAAACAGGCTTTCTGGCTAAAGCAGTTCTTTGTTCTTAGACCTTCTTGCAGGTGTTCCTGGTTCAGAGTAAACCTAATTTTCATATCAACCTAATTGTAATATCAATTTTAAAACTAGATAAATTCTTTATATTTGTAGTTTGCTTTTACATAAACTACCTTATTAAAAGAAACATTTTGTAAATAGCAATTATCTAAGGGGAGTTTGCCCTACATCAATAATTTTCACTGGAGAAGTAGTAAATTATCCGCTTTTCAAATTAAACTTTAACAGCAATAAGATGAAGCTTGGAACCAGAAACCAGGGACAAGTCTTCCAGGAGTGTGACAGTTAACTTCTGGATACTCACTTTGAAATATTTCCTAGGGAGGAATTTCTGAAATTTATAAACCTTTAAAATCTGACCCTCTATTCCCTGGTGTTCAGACTTTTACTGCCTAGATCATGCTTCTGCAATCAACTCTGCCTCTCAATCTTGAATCTCAAACACTTTAGAAAGAAAAGTGAAAGATACATCTTATGAGCCCAGTTAAATGAATTGCATCCAAATAAAAAAGAACTTGACCTAAAACCACCACAAGATTAACATGAAGTGATTTTGGGACCTCGAGATGTCACCCGTTGTCCTTGTAACATTTATAATTAAAAGAATGGATAGCAGCTGCTGCTTGTTTATAGGGCAGCCTGTTCTATGAGTGGTGCTGTGTGTTATGTAGCTGAACAACAGTTACTTCATTATTCCCCTACAGTAACCTCTACTGAAATATTTTTCATTTTTCTCAGATAAATTTTCATTGATTGAAAGTGTTTTACTTTGCTACAGTTATACTTTGCACAAACAAACCTATTTCCCTAAGCTAAAGGAAGGAGGCCAGATTCCTATGCACTGTATCAGTGTCCAAACCACCATCAAGTAACAAAATCATTATGTTACAATTTCTGTGTATTGGAATGCTCAATACCAAAAAGAAAATTTCTCTCAGTTCCACTGCTATATACACTGTAACATGCTAAATAGAGACATTCCTGAGAAAACATAAGCTAGCTATCCATGGAAATAATTTCAGACAAATTTAGGAATACTGTGACTATTTTGAAATCTGACTAGGAGAATAAAGGGGATTTTCTTTTTTTGCTTTTCCTTTCCTTCTTCTCTCCACCTTTCAATATACAAAACTATTTGAAAATGTTAAATATGATAGTCAGTCTGTGGATAGAACTGAAATCGTATTTTGCAGCAACTAACTTCAGGGTGAACCAGTTCACACAAACTAAGAATAATCTTTTTGCAATTGACATAGAATTATTCAGGTTAGAAAAGACCCTTAAGATCATCAAGTCCAACAGTTAACTCAGGTCTGCCAAGTCACCACTAAACCATGTCCCTAAGTGCCACATCTACACATCTTGTAAATACCTCCTGAGAGACTGACTCAACCACTTTCCTGGGCAGACTGTTCCAGGGCTTGACCATCCTTTTGGTGAAGAATTTTTTTTCCTAATATCCAATCTAAACCTGTCCTGGTGCAACTTGAGGCCATTCCTCTTGTCCTGTGCTGTTACTTGTGAGAGGATAGCAACTCCCACCTCACCATAACTTCCTTTCAGGTACTTGTAGAGAATGATAGTTAGTTGGTAAGAAATGAAAATTCTGTTGCAGCACATGAACACAATATCAGCCTAGTGTTGTCCTCCTCTTTGCTTCTACCTTCATTTTGTATGTAGAAAGATTTTTGTCTATTACTTTTTTTCCTTGAGCTTTGTTTTCTTAGGAGTATACTGGCTTGTTCTGAGAGCTTGTTATGTTCACAACTTCAAACAAAATAGTGATGATTCATTTTAGTGAGGTTCCAAGTAGGTGAATTTAATTGCCATATTTTTGTTCAACATAAACTAAAGCAGAACAGAGCGAAATTTGAACATGTTTAATCTGTCATGCTGCTGAGGAAAGTCATAAACAGTTGACTCCAAGCTGGGAACATCATGCCAAACATTTGTATCTGGAACAGGACTGTACGTTCCACCAGTGTGCTGCAAAAGGAGAGCATTAACACAGGTCGTTCAGTACAAGAAGAAAAATGTTTCAAAAATGAAAGATGTCAGGACAGCAGGGTGGAATGGGACTGGAGGATATTGTGAACCCAGAAAAGAAGAAAATACTATGTTTCTTAATCTGAGTAATATTATTTCCTATATAATCTATTAAGAAAAGAAGGAAGTAAAAAAATTCCTGAGGCAATGTTTTTCCCCATTATACTCAAAATAAGTAATTTTGAGTGACAGACAACTGAATCCACTACAATTAGCATACACCTTCCTCACTGGCAACAAGATCAAACTGAGGACTATATGAGCACAGTATATGCATCATGTTACTAAAAGTTTTCTAAGCATAGGAAGGAAATGATAATTCTTTGATGTTACTTTTGGCTTTCAATTCCAGGACTTGGATGAAAAAGGACTGTAATAATATTTTAACCTGCTTATAGGAATTCAAACACATATCTCTCAGCAGAGTGCCCTAATCACTCTGTGATTCAGAGAAGGAAGTACACTCCACATGCCTACTGTTGAAATTGCTCCAAGATTCACTGGTGGAGGGAGAAGAGGTCAGAGAGACAGATGGAAAACAGATTGTATTCTCGTTGTAAGGCATTAACCTTGGAGAAACACAGTCCCTCTGCTAATGTTTGTGCTATCACAGGGTGTGGGTGGAATGCAAGTCTCGTTCCAGGCTGCAGTCCCAACATCTGGGACCGCAGCCCAGGTCAGCTCAGTACCATAACTATGAAAGTTTTGTACTGAGTTAAACTACCAGTTCCACACCTTAAACACTGAGCACAGTCACATTTTCTCTTAAGCTATCTGGTTTTGGCTACACTTTTATCCTGCACTTTCATTAAGATATCTGTTCTAAACATTGCCTTTACTATATGATCTATAAGAAGATTTGGGCCCCTGTGTGCTGCGCAGACGGGGAAGCCTGGATCTGGATCTTTCAAAGATGAAGCATGAGTGCAGCTTCAGCCCTGCACTAAATATATTTCTGCTTAAGAATAAGTTCTGGGTCTTCATTCTGGTGTCCCTAACTCTCTCCATGCTGTGACTGGAGTCAGTGAGTTAGTTTCAGAATTTTGGCTTGTCTGAGGGCCAGGCTGACACTCTTCAGTGCACCATACTACCTTGCTTGTAGATGCCTGCATCTGTACCATATGCCTTATGTTTTTATTCATCACTTATGCAGCCCTTATGTAAAATTACTGATTAAGCAGTTCATGTGCCATGGACTTCATCTTTCTTAGCCTAAGATCTTCATGGGTTCATTTGTACTGATAAAGTGCATCTTATTTCTGGCTCTACAACAGGACTTCCCCTCTCCTGTACTGCTTCTGCAGCTATTTGGTCCTTGGCCAACTCTTAGTCAAGTATGCTCAAATTTATGCAGGTGGCTTAAAATCTATTTAAATTGGTAAATGAATGAAAAGTAAATCAAAATCAACATACACTTCCCCTTAGCATACTGTGTGTTTTCTGTTATCAGAGTGTTTAAATTATAGAATGTCTGGTCTATGTCTTCTTCTATTTCTTGAACAGCACTTAGTACAAGTAAACAGGGGCATTCAGCAAAAACTAATCTAAACAGAGCATGCACTCCTTGATTCATTCTAAAACTACAAATTAGAATAAAGACAAATCTATATTTTCTTAATTATCTGTTTTGTCTAGTAAGCAATGACTCTATGGGCCTTCCTTCAATTAGAGCTGTATATTGTTTTTGTGTTCAAATGACCACACATAAATTGCTCTGGTCAAGTGCCCAGAGAGTACATAGATTTCTTATAGCTATTCCTTTATAAAAGTTGATTTCTGCATTTTCTATCTTGCTTGTTATTTGAGAAATTAGCTATGACTTTTGTTCTATGTAAAGTGCATTTTTCCAAGAGGATATTGTTACTATAAACTGCTACATAAAAAGATCTTTCTTTTACTTTTGTTTATTTAATACAATCCTATTCTTTCAATGATTCAGATTAAGTTTTTTTGGTTGTTTGAGCATCTTTCACCAAAACTCTGTCCTCTTATGAGACCAAACCTCTGGATAGGTGAAAACCACCATTTCTCAACATGAGCAGAAACAGAAAACCTAAAATGAATGCAAAATCAGGTATCTTTTGATTTACCTAGTCAGAAAACAGCCTGCTAAATGCCTGAAAGTACATTCAAAATCTCATTTATTTTAACTTCAGCAGATCTATGTTATTTGAATCGAAAAGTCTAATCGTTTTTTATTTGGAAAAATGGCACCACTTCATAGGTAATATATAAGTCAATATACATTAGTGTAAGACTTGAACTTCTTCATATCTTAACAACTGCATATGCTCCAAGACACAACACTTTTAATCCCCAGCACTGGTTCTGTTTTGTCCCTACCTGTCTGTATGATGCTGACTGACACCCCAACTTTTAGCCAGGCTGTCTATATTTCTCCTTGTTTGCTTGATTACTCTGTATCTGGTTCAACAGCCAACACAATTAGAATCTCAATTCTACTTTAGTGACAGTGATAATGTAAATGGTAGCTTACCCATTCAAATAAATGAGTAAAAAAAAAATTCCTTACGACTTAGAAGTACATGTGAATAATATATTTTTACATTATTTCTTGCTCTAATTTGAATTATATCTTGTTAGTTTAGAAAAATCTTGTATCTCTAAAATGGGGGATGTTGCCTAGGATTTGTAAAGTAAACAATTCTTAATCTAGACTGAGTTTTTCCCTGCTGTACACACCCTGTAACTTAACTATATCCCAAACATGCTACAGTCATTTAAAGGATATGTGTCTCGGCTTTCATTCAACAATTTTTCGAGCTGGAAAACTATGCATCTGTAAATCCAAGTTAGATCCATTTTATCCTATTTCATTGAGGCCAAAATGAAGACAGAAGAGTCACAATTATCTAATGTTACCCTTCCTGACCTCAGTGGAGTCTGGGGGAGTTTTTTCACTGAGTTCATGGAGTCAAAATTTTGACCTGGTTTACATCTAACCTTTGAAGAGAAGAGGGTGAGCAGCACCTGCAATCTCTTTTATGACTAGATTATTAGGATATGGGGAAAACAAATATTTTTCCCCAAATAAAAGCCCATCTCTGGTATCTTTTTTGAGGCACCCTTATGATTCAGATAGAAAAAGAAACCAGAACTACTCCAAAAACAAGAAAATTAATTAAATGTGGAAAAAGTTATATAAGTCCAGTGTGTTTCACTTCATTTCATGTCACTCACAACTGAACCACAGTTGAGGGAATCGAAAACTATCACTCAGCATCACAAAAGAAAGTGATTCAGAATACCTTTTCTCCAAGATCTTCTCAGAGTACCTTTTCTCCAAGATCTTCTGTCTCTTTCTTCTCTCTGAAACAATTTGCCATGAAGAGGTGACATAATGATGTAATTGTGCCAATAAAGCCCACTGATATCAGTGCCTGTGGTTTCAGCTCATTCCCACAGGGTGTGAGCACATACTGCTATAAGCAAGAGCAAATTTTAGAGGATCACTTGCAAAATGAAATTACATTGAAGTTTTAAAAACAGTAACTCCTTCCTTGCCCTTTCTTTTCTCTCCTGTACCACAAGACAAATCTAATGGCTTTGTTATCTTTCCCTTCTGCTTCACAAAAATCAACTGTCTATCTATCCTGTTGAATTAAATATATAAATAAATCTCAGAAAAGTAATTATCAACATTTTTTTCCCCAGTGATTACATCCTCTCTCATTAAAAAAAAAAAAACCCTCCAACTACACACCTTGCCCTGATTTGTAGCATCTTTCTATGTATTCAAAGACAACTTGTTTCACACAAATATGACTACTTGACTGCACATTTGTAAGGTATTTAAACCTGAAAGTATTCCTCCAAGTTTAAGTATTTTGTTGCTGCTCTTTTTTTGTATTCTCCAAGAACACTTGGCTTAATAAAAAATTATTTTATACTATTGCTGCATTTCAGCTACTGTGAGAGCAGTGATTTGCAAATTACTGAAACATCAAGGTGGCCTTTGCAGTGTTTCATCCTTTTGATCATGCAGGAATGAGTGTGTCCAAAGCAAATCTCTGTATGTTCTGACCACTTGACTACCTGGCAACATTTTTATTTATATATGTTAGTACAGAAGACTTATTGTGTCAGTTTGTTACATTGTTTTAATGCAACAATCGAAGGCTACTAAAGTAGTCTGATTTTTCCTAGAAGGAAAATAATTAATCACCAGCTATAAAGTTAAATTCTATAGTTCACAGAGTTAAACTTCAGTTACTGACATCATCTAAGAGTTTTGTAGGACCAAAAATGCCTAATTCAACACCTAAGGCAGTTTCAGTAAAAGGTCTGCTTCTCAGTTCAGTCCCATAACCCATGAAATCCATACTCTAGCCTTATACTCCATGCTCATCAAACAATTTCCAATTCAGCTTCCACATTTTCTTCCCATCCTTGCCAGTACAGGAGTATCCTGGGTTGTGGTGCTCTTGCTTAAAGTCCAACTGCAGTTCTGGGCCAAAGGAAAGAAATTTCCAAATATGCATGTCCATGAACTATGGTTCTCCCTGAGGGAATTCAAACTCAACCTCATGTTTTTCAAAGAGGGTTCTAAAAGACATGAGGGTAAGAATATTTGAGATTTTGTACTAATAGAAAATTAAGCTACATAGAAATTTGGGGGAAAAAAACCCTAACTTTTCTGATTTGTTGAAGCTAGGGCACCACACAACCAGTGATGCAGGACCTAGGGATCCAAACAATGACTGCATCCTGGCAAGTGCCTGCAGTAAAAGAAGTATGTGAACAACTACTTCAAACTATTTCTAATTTTTTTCCTATAGCTTTTTAAAATTAAATACATTTACCATGTAAGTCCTGATTTTTGAGCTAAAAAGAGAAGGGGAAGTTCATAAAAATGTCTATTCTTAGTGCATCATGTTGGGTAGCTTAGAATGATGTCTTGCTCAGGAAGCAGCCTTCAGAGATTTCTTACTCTCAGCCACATTGGTTATTCTTAATTTTCTTGCTGGTTTAAAACCTAGGTGTCTAGTTTCAAGAACTGGAGCTATTAGTTTTGTTATTTGGGCAATTAGTCTAGACCTTGACCTCAGAATTTGGCACTGAAATAATTTTAAAAGCCTGGCTTTCAACATTGTGTGATATTTTATAGCTGCAGCTCTAGTAAATAGCAAGTGATTTCTAATGCCTGCATTCCTTTTAAAATAAAACAGCCTTTTCTTCTTGCTGGAGGATGAAGACCGATTGCCCTTCTCTTGTTCTCTGAAATGACGCATATGCCTCATTTTAATAATTTGTTTATATCTCAGTGACTTGTAATAAATGGTGGCATTGAAACCTTTGTAGACTAACCATTTTTCCAACAGAGAGATGTGGAAGATAGCAAATCCTTATTGTCTGTTTTGAAGCTGTCATATGTGGGACAGTTTCGAGATTTGCCAAGTTGCATATTTATTAAAAAAACTACACATCTTAGTTAACATGATATATGTCAGGTACTATAGTTATAAGGCATTATGTCAGATATAAAGCCAGTAGTCAAACAGTAGAGCCTTGTTCAGAAACAAACTGAGGTGTCTGTCAGGTGCTTTGTGAAGGAACACATTCCCTTAATTAAAACTCAGTAGATTTTACTCCATAAGAAAATGAATAGCAAGGGAATGAAGCCTTGTGCAAAAAGTTGTGTTTCTGATACAAATTGCAGTTGAACTAGCAATTGATTGAGATGTGTACCACACACATTAATCAGACATAAAAATGAACACAGTTTATGGAAAACATATTTGGGAAAAGATATGCCTCAACACATTGCCACTGATAGGTAACTTCAAAGGAATCTAATAGAACTGAATATGTACTTCGACTGAATTTTGGCATTAATTATATTTGCTTGACAATTTCTACAAATATTCTACAGTTTAATTACAGCAGGATTAATGTTAATAATCATAATGATAACAGCCCCAACAAAAAAAAGTAATATTAACTATAATATTAGTTATAATGATAACTATTGTCTCAAAATCATAAAATAAATCTCAGTTGCCTAAAATTATAACTTAATTTCTATAAAAGTCTCTGACTTTTTATAGTTTCCACCTTTGGTCTGCATTATCCAATTCTGACACAGGAATAAAAAGTTGTGAAATAATGAAAATAGGGTTATTTTTGAATAATTTCCAATCCCGATTGAGGAACAATCTTGGAAAGCTTGAGAGCCTATTCTCATAAGATTTGCAGTTCAACATTTAGATGAAAGTGATCAACACAAGTCACTAAAATCTTTGTTTTGTGACTTCCTAGGTTGAGAATCACAGTTAAGTGATCAATATATTGGCTTCAGAAAGTTAATTATCAAATGCTTACTAATGCTGAAAAAAAAAAAAAGACAACCCCAAACCAAAAAAACCTCAAAACACTGGGGATAGTCCAAACCAGTATATTTATAACACTTGAACTAAAAAAAGTCATCATGCTGAAGCCAAAATATGACAATCATAGCAATGTGGTTCATTCTAATGTACTCTGGCAAATGCTAAACACATAAGAATTTAGCAACATCAATTCAGCACTATCAAGTTCAAGCACAAAATATTTCAAATCAGTGGTATATACTATCTCTATGTAATTCTGAAGTCAACTGTGCTGATGAGCTATGACCAATTTTTAATAATGTGGATGGATCTGTTTAAAAAGTAAAGCCAAAAACAGTGAACATTTTGTTATATATTTCTTAGCTTATTTCAAAACAGCACTTGGTTCTCATATATACAAGAAGAGGTCTGAAAAATATGTGCCACAATAATTTAATGGATCCTTCATTGATTAATTTTGATTGTTTTATTCTAATTAGACATATGTTTAGAACAATTGTTCTTGCCTTCCACCTCAATCTGAAGGCAAAAGTTGAAGAAAACTCTTTCAGGCTGTTCTTTGTGAAGCTCCGAAAGTAGAGGTCGCTGAAATCTTCCAGACTGGCATTTCTTTGAGGATAACAACATAAACAACAGTTACAGATCAGCTGTGAGAAACAGACCAAGAGCACCAAATCCAGTCTACCATTGCCACTTGGAACCATATCATATAATCACTTCAGCAATTTTATTCATTATGACTATAAAAGCACTTACAGTTCAAATTTTGCTATGTGCTGGATGCTCTAAGACATCCTTTTAGTGAGTAGAAACCTGTAGCATTTCAGACTATTTGAATTCATTTACAGTTTACAGACATATATTTTTGCACAAATATTATCTTTGTATTAAAAAGTAGCTTTTAGTTACTTCTAGTAATCCATTATGTTTAGTAATGATGTGTCCATTCATGTCTATCTAATGCAATAAAAAAATGTTGCCATTGATTTGCATGAGTTTGGCTGAGCCTTCAATGAGATCATGGTGTCCACTCTTGTCACACACAAGGACCTTGGCAAAAGAGAATTGATAGAAACAGGACTAGATCTCTAAATCAATAAATAGATCAATAGTTAAAAAACCCTAATGGATTACCTTAATGCAGCAATCTGTTTTCTCCAAATATAGTACATGCAAACACTGTGAAATAGATTTCTGTAACAGAAATACAGAACAGCAACAAATGGTTTAAATGTGTGCATGTGTGTGTATACATGTATAAAAATATCTGTATAAATGTATGTCTGTGTATGAACATACATATATTTACAAACATGTGTATGTACACATTCACATACATATACACCCATCATTCACATACACTCATCTCTGAAGCTGTTTGAGGCCAGGCTGGATGGATCCTGAATCACTTGGTCTAGGGAAAGGTATGTCTGACCAAACAGGGGGATTGGAACTAGATGAATTCTAAGATCCATTCCAATCCAAACCATTCTATGATAAATACACATGTACATATATACATATGTACATAAATATAGACACACATATATATTTGAAACTATTTTGACATATATAGTGAATCACAGAATCACTTAGGTTGGAAAAGACCTCTAAGATCAAGTCCCACTGTAAACATATACACGTGCTTACGTGGAAAAGCGTTAATACTATTGCATACAACAATATATTGTACCCAAGGATCTTAGAGGTCTTTTCCAGTCTCAATGTTTCTCTGATTCTGTAATATATAAATATTCTGGTGCTGATCAGGAAAACCTGTTTTCTGTGAAGGAGAAAATAAAAGATGTAGAAAGATTTCCTTTCTTACATTAGCACACATTACATACAAGTTAAACTTTTTAAAAGTGCAAATTTTGGCTTGAACTCAGAATGTCATTGAAGTTTTGACAAAATAGTCAATCGACAGGCTGGAGATGGAATATTATTTTCTAAGCACTCACTTAAAAAAGGAAATAATTAAATTTAATTTATTTAGATTCCTCTTTTCAATGCTTTCCACTGTCAATTATCCATACTCTGACTTAGAAGCTCTGTACCTTCTATAAATGTGCAATTTGAATGAGACACAGAAGCTCCAGCAACTCACTTGAAATTTCAAATTCAAACACCCTATGATACAAAACCATTTTCAATAACATTGGCAATATTGTTTTTCTCCCTTATGTTGTTAATGACATGCTATGCATGTTCATTCCCTAACACCACTAAAACAAGTCTATAGTCAGCTTTGTCTGTATTCTACCCATGTGAACCTAGTACCTTTCTACTCCTTGAACTTTTACAGCTCAGTCATGCAAAGTATTTTGCTTTCCTCTCTTCTCACTTAGTTCATCCAGACATTTGTTATTTTCCCATTTTTTTTCACTGGAAAAAAACCCATTAAATGTATTGTTTTTATTGGTACTCTAGAGTTTCTGCAGTCGACGATGAAACTGCACAAAAGGTGTCTGTATGTTTTACAATAATCCACTGTGGATGTGAATTACAGTGTCCTGCCAAAAAGCATTCTCACTGCGAAACTACAGTGTCCATACAAAGGGAGGCTGGCAGAGAGCTGCTGTTTTCACTAAAACATCCCATTGAACCTGAAAAGCACTGAACCCTTGAAATCTGTTCCAGTGATGGGGTTCTCCAGTTTGAGGTCATAATTGAGTAGAGTTTCAGATAAGCTTTCCATATCCTACTGGTATGGATGAAAACTCTTACTTCTCTTGTGTTGCACCAAATATTTATTACTTCACATCCTGGCACTTGGTTATTTGGAGGAATTTTTCCTTCTAAAGGCTCCATTGTTTCCTCTCCTCTGAACTTGAATTGGTCTCCTCCTTCACTGCCAAGTCCATAGGCAGCTTCTGTGATACTACACTGACCACTGAAGTAAAAAATATGTAGTGTAAAATGACTCTCTTTGTTCTGAAACAACTGGGTTGGTTTTGGTTTTGTTGGGTTTTTTTTGTTTGTTTTTTGTTGTTGTTGTTTTCTCCTATTCACCTTCTTAATCCCTGGTACATAAATGCGCATTTTGAGGTCTGGAAATCCCATATCTGTCTCAAACTGTAATTGCTCAGACAGAATTTGGAAGATCTTTCAGCTGGCATTCAGCCTATAGAATTCCAAACTGCTTTAACATTCAGCTCAGCATGAATACACTTCTCCTCTAACATATTTTCATATGCCTTTGATTAATTTTTTTGGAGGACAAAAATCTAAGAATTTGAAATTCAGACTCAGTGAAAAAAAAATAGTTTGGCTTCCATTTGGCTTTATATGCAAAATTCTCTGTATTTGAATCTAAACTGGGAATGACAATCTAACATGGCTTTTAGTTATAACAGCAAAATTAGTTTATCCAGTCAAAGTAATTCCTGCATTCAAGGGCAACATTAAAATTAGGTTTTGCTTCTTGAAATTTTTGTGTAAATCAGATATTTTTTAATTATACTCAGACCAAAGTAACTCAAAATCTGGAACTCAGACATCTTTCAAGGTTATATTATTTATTCCACCGCTAAAACATCTAACAAAATACTTGTATTCCAGAAGATTGTGGAGAGACAGGCCACAAATGGTATTCCTAACCTCTAAATGTTTCAGGCATTTAAGAAGCCCCAGGAGTAAAGTATTTTATTTTAGACTCTTCAAGCTGGAGCATGACACATGGGCCTAACTTGGATTTACTACCATATAGTCCTGGGATACTGCTCATCACAAGTCAGGGTTTTCAGGAGACAACCTCACAGCCATATTTTCCAATTTTTGTACCAAGCAAAAATATTTCAGACTCCTTTGATATAGAATATCCTAAAGTATGGATTAAATTTGAATCTAAATTTGAAATATATGGAAATTATTGATATAAGGGAGCTTATTTGTTACTTGGCCAGTCTGAACAAAAACTAAGGATTTTAAGATTCATGTATTTTTTTATTTCAATGTATTTTTCATTGCTAGACAAAAATTTCAGTATAGTTATAATTTCTAAATCTTGGAAACTACATGATACAGTCCACTGTTGGAAAATTGCTAAGAGGTTTTTGCACACATAAAAGGTCAAAAGAGTTCTTAAAGCCACCTTAATTTTGAGATTTTTTTTTTTCTGAAAAAGTAAAAAACTTTAAAGTTTTGATTCCTATTAATCATACTGAAAACTACTCATTCCAATGACAAGAAAACACTATTAATAGCTTTTCCTTTTAAAGAAGGAAGATGCAATCAGAAATTAAATCCTTTCCATTTTGGTGTTGCACTGCCTTTCTTGCAATCTCTTTTGTATTAAAATTAATGAAGGTCTGCAGCCTTATGATTTCTAATAACACTTAGAGAGGTATGTCACAGTGCTGAATTGACACTACCTGTGTGCACTCCAAGGTCTTCAAAGTGGTCAAGCATTTGGAAAAAACAATTAAAAGTCTATTTACCAGCTATTCCTCTTCTTTGTCTATTTCCAAACCAAACCCGTGAAATTTTAAAAGAGCTTGGAATGTTCTTAATTTCATTTCAAACACTTATAATTTTACTTATTTTGTCCTCTGAAATATCCATAAGAAGACAACTGGAATAAACAGCCTGAAGACACACATGGTTGTGGTACTTTTTGGCTCAGCTGTAAGAAATAAAGAGCTAAAACTCTCACAGATGGATGGAAGTCAAGGTCAGGGACAAGGACAGTAATATTCATCTCACATACCTATGCAGGTATATAATAGCTCTCTACGCTTGATCTAATCAATACAAAGAAACAGGTAAAGTGCAGCTCATTTTACATTAGCTCTCTCCTCTACAAAGAGATGAAGTGTTCCCTAAATTTCTGTTCTTCAAAGATTACAGACCTTAGTTAGCTACCTCAGGTGTCAGGCAGGAAGGCACAGCTGTTAAGATAAATCCCATTCAGACTATCTGCATTGCTTGCAACATATATGTTGGCTTCTGTGTTGCTGCAGCAAGACTGAGCCTACTAACATAACGACAGCTTTGAAATCTCCATATTGCTCTGCAATGCATAATATGTATAAACAATCTCCAGTAAAGCTCTATAGTTTAAATCAGCTTCAGTTTGGGTATTTTGTCTTTAACGGATTAAACTTATTTCCAATTATATATTTTCACTGACCTCAGGGAAGCGAGGATTCCACCATAGCTCTCCTGAGTGATTTTTTAATATACTCCAACTGAACAAGAGCTTGCCAGTGTAATTAAGAAAAATTAGCTGTGAGTTGCAGCAGACTGTGAGCAAGTATAAACCCCCCAGTTTTCAGGGGGGTTAAATCTAAATAGACCAGTCTTTATATTTCCACCTTGTCTCAATAAGGTCTTTCCCTCCAGATGGATTGTGCAATTGTTGCTTTTTTTTTCTGTCAACTGGCAAGTCAATCCTTTCCCTCCTTTAAAATTAAGTCTGAAACAAGATTTTTGTTAGTTTAAGGCAGGGGTGGGGGTGGGGGTTGTGGGTACAGCCAAGCTTGGGCTGAAATAAATATTTCACTTGGATGTCTATTGCATTTACAAGGGTCTATCAGACTAAGTTTTTCTTTCAAGTGTTGAGCTACATTTCCTACTTTCCAGGAACATGCCACAAGTCCTAGATTATGGGTATTCTGTCTTTCAGTGCTATTACTGTCTTCTTCTGACATGTCTTGTCTTGTACAAACAATGCAATATTTAGACGGAGAAACCATTCTGAGGGAATATAGTGCTTCTTAAGCCAACAAACAACTCCACTTGGTTTTGCATTCTATTCAAAACAAAACAGGTAAAACATGAGAGGTGGGGGAATAACAAGCTCAAGACAGTGAAAAGCAGAAAGAATAAGAGATTATTCTGAACGGGTGAAAAATCCCTGTCCATAAATCTGTAAGAGAGGATATACCTGGGAGTCATGGATGAATGGCTTTTCCAGATTATAAAAGAGAAATCATGCAATGCACTGGCTCCAGCTCCCCACTTCCAAAGGTAGCTGTGACTTTTTCCAGAAAACAATTGGTAAACTCAGAGTCTGAATAGCTTTGGGATAAATAGCATTACATTTTTCAAGAAATAAAGTATTTACAGATGCACACATGTGTGTTCACACTTCTACATAGTGTTTCCAGCTTTCATTTGACATTCAGTTAATGAAAAGTGCTACTTCTTAGGCAGATGCTTGACATCCAAAGTTTCCCTTGAGACCTGTATTTCATAGTACATCAGCTTTTGACCGGGCTAAGTGAGATTTTACAAATTCAGTCCGTCCAAAGTTTAGAGTTCCTTTTCTAAATACACGCAGCCAGAATGGAGTAACCTGAATTGAAGGTGTTTTTAACAACCTCATCTTAAATACGTTACTGCTGTACTTAACTGTGCTTCATGCTTCTGCCAGGCAGTGGCCTCTGATTCCCCAAGCCAAACGATGCAGCATGGCTTGTGAACAAGCTGATACTTTCCCTAAAGTCCACTGGTGAAACCACACTAAACAGCACAGGAGGGACACTCATTTTTCTGGCTTCATATGTTCTGTCTGTTCTCTTGATACACATTATTGTATGTGTGGGCTTTCCAGTAAAGCAAGTGTGAAACAGCATTAGACCTGTGTTGCTGCTAGCATGCAAAGATGGAGGCTTGCTGGGGCGGTATGAAAGGACTATCCAGCATAAAGGGAGCTTAATCTGGTGCAGTTTCATCTCTGTGGTTTACTGAAGCAGCCCTGGAGCATGTTCTCTTCATAACTAAAGTGGAAAATTAACTGACAGCCTTACACACTTAACCAATTTTCCTTTTCCAAGTCATAAATCTGGTGGAATTACTTGGATCTGTCTGGTAGTGTGGAACAAGATAGTTCATTCTTTCAAGTTAACTTTATTTAGGATACTATATAGATGACACAATTTTTTAATTTTTTTTTTAGCAACACAAAATGACTACCTGACTTCATGATCCTTACACAAATTCACATTCTTTCCCATAATACCCCTATATGTCTTTGAGGAAGGTGTCATCTGATTGTTATTTGACACTCTTAGGTGCTCTTGGTATAATTATTGTACAATTAGTTCCCCTTTCTAACAGTATGCTCTTGTCTCACATCTATTGTTTATTGTATTATTAAATAATACAAGGAGATGGGCTTGATTACACCATCAGATACAACAGTGTAGACAACCACCTAAAGCACAGCTGTTGACATCTGTACTAAACATATTAACTGCCATATATACCCAGGAGATGTGTCCAGAATAAGCTGAAGGACCTAGAGCAAATTTGTCCATTTTAAGTTGTTATTTGTTAAAGACAAAACCAACATCGAATGAAATCAAAGACAATTTCTCTATTGATTCAATAGGCATAAATGGTCCTTTAGATCACTTATAGCTATTTTAGTTTAACCCGCCACTGTTTGAAGTTTAAATAGCAAGGAAATGAAAGCATGCATAGAAGGCCTTGCTTCATCTCCATTTCTGCCCCCACCCAGCCCCCCCACCTTGTGCAGCAGTGGAATAAAGATGTAGACCCAGATTGGAAGTATATCCATACACGCCCTATGGAGATTTTGATCTGGCCAGACCCAACCCTTTTCCAACCTCTTCAACTGTGAAGATGCACAAGTCTGTCATTGTGCCTCAACAATAACTGCAGAGCCTGAGCAGAGCTCAGCAGGTTCAGTACAGTGCTGTGCTAACACAGCCAGCTTTCTGACAGATTGAAGCTGGCTCACATCCACCTACCCTGGAGTACAGACAAAACAAGTTCACGTCTATCTGCACGTGTTCATAAAAGCCAACGCACAGCTGCACAGCCCAAAAGGGGAAGGGAGTGGCTCAGGCTAGAGGCTCACCCTGCTCCCTACACATTCACTGCCTAAAAAAGGAAAGACAGCTCAATATTCTGGAGATTAAAAAAAAAAAAAAAAAAAAAAAAATCTGGCTTGGCTTGTTTGATGACACAACATACAGAATGTTGTGCAAGAGGTTTGTCTTTCAGAGGATGGAGCTGCACTTCCCTGTGCAGGGAGCCAGTGCTAAATGGCACAGCTAATCCTTCAGAGTATAATTCCTACATTAGTCTTTGAGCCTTCATAAGGTCAGCCAGCTGTGAAAAGGAGAAAATGGTGGTGGAAAGGGGAAAAGAAACCAAGGCAATGTGCACATGTATTTGGGTCCCTATTTCCCCCGTATGAACACTACAGTTTTATTACTTTCATGTAGGAAGAAAAATCTGTTAACAATTTAGCTTTGTGTGTCTCATCTTTGTGAATTCAATTTTATTCCCTGTAATGGTAGAATTTATAATAAACAGATTTGATATTTTAATTTATTTAATTTGATATTTTAATGAATTTCAGGTTAACTTCTTGGTTGCAGCTTTAAATTTTCCAGTCAATTTAAACTAATTGCAAAGAAAAATAATGTTATTGATATTATCAAAAGACAAACAAAATGGCATCTGTGGAAGAAACATATACTATTTGATTCTTGCTTGACTTCTTTGAAAGATATCTTTGCTTTAACAAGTGTGAATTCAGTGAAATTTTATTAAGATCAGCTTCAGAAGGACAGAAAATGACTAGAAGAGCGTAACTGTTATCAAAGCATGTAAAATTTTGACATACATCTTCACATGTAAAAAGTGATTATACACAAAGACTGAACTATGAGAATAGTAGGCACTATATGGAGCAAATCTTAATGTTTTCACTCTGATTTCATATTTAGCATTTCTTACCTTATGTTCTTATAACCTTGGCACACATGAATAGCAAACCCCTCCAGAACTTGCCTGAGATAAACACCAAACCCATGCTCAGGATACTTTTCTGACAGTATATTAACTCTTAGGAATAAGTCAGCCAAGATATATAGTACATTCATGGGAGAAGAGAACCGAGGTTATCTTACATGGCATTTGTGACTGGAAAGACTAAAACATACTGTTTGTCATCTAGTCAAATGTATTAAAACACACATAATGTTATTAGTTGTCCCGTGCCTTATTTGTCATGTTACTTTACAACACTGAAATATCACTTTGAAGAACAAAAATTGAATTTGGCAATAGAACTAAGGACTTTTCTCCTGCATGTGCATTTATAATTTTTTCAGGAACATAAATTAGATTTTTGTCTGATGGATTAGAATTGGTCAAATTTAAAATTACAGGATTCCTCCTTCCTCAGAGTTTTATTTAAACATAAAAAAGTGAAAACATAGTCAAATTCATGTTACATGGTTTTAAATGCTCTTGAAACTGACATGTCATTGTTTCATAAAATCTAACAAAAATTATATGCACCACCAAAAAATATGGTAACTGCAAAAAGTTTTACAGCCCACAAAAGTTTTACTGAAGCCATCTCATCTTTTTTCCTAGTTCAGAATTTAAGAAAGCTGTGTAGCAATGCCAGGATTGGCAAAGTCAGCAGTCATCTGCAGGTGCTCAAATAAAGCACCTATCTTCCAAGGTAGAGAGGCTAAAATAAAACTGATGTTCCCCTTCTGCTCTGAATGATGAAGGCAAGATTAAGATCTATTATTGACTAAAAATAGGAACCTAAAACTCTCCTGAATTAAGTGCTTGGCTTTCCATTACCTTTTGGAACTACCACTGGACAAAAGTGCCACCTGGGTTGTTTGAAAAAGATCAGCACAGGTCTAATGAGGAGAGGCTGAGGAAGCTGTGGGTGTTTAGCCAGAAGAAAAGGAGGCTCGGGGGGACCTTATTGATCTCAACAACTACCTGAAAGAGTTGTAGTCAAGTGGGGTCAGTATCCTCTCCCAAGTAACAAGTGGCAGGATGAGAGGAAAGAACCCAGGGAGGTCTAGATTGTATATTAGGAAAAAAATTTCTTAAAGGAAGCTGTTAAGCACTGGAACAGGCTGCACAGGGAAATGGTTGAATTACTGACCCTGCAAGTATTTAAAAGAGGAGTAGATGTGGCCCTTAAAGACACGGTTTAGTGATGGACCTGTCAGTGTTAGGTTAATGGTTCAATTTGATGATATTAGAGATCTTTTCCAATCAAAATGATTATATGAGTCTATGATTCTGTGAGAGACCAGATCAGTGGACAAGGAAAAAGCAACTGATGTTGTCTACCTGGACTTTTGCAAGGCCTTGGGTATGGTGCCCCACAACAGTCTTACTTCTAAATTGGAGAGATTTGGGTTTGATGAGTAGACTAGGAGATGGATAAGGAATTGGCTGCAGAGCCACATTCAGAGCTACAGTTAATGGTTCTAAGTTCAAATGGAAATTAGTAACCAGGGGTGTTGCTTAAGGGTCCATACAGGTTCCAAAAGTATGGCTCTCTAGTCTGTTCTTGAGAGAATACACCTGAAGTGCAGCATTCAGTTCTGGGGTCCCAGCAAAATAAAAATATGGACCTGTTAGAGAGCAGGTCCAGATGAGAACCATAAAAATTTTCAG
Source organism: Hafferia zeledoni (assembly GCA_035583235.1). Lineage (NCBI taxonomy): Eukaryota > Metazoa > Chordata > Aves > Passeriformes > Thamnophilidae > Hafferia > Hafferia zeledoni. Next base: position 9,452,979 of record JAWWEV010000043.1, read on the forward strand.
AGGGCTGGAGCACCTCTCCTTTGAAGAGAAATTGAGAGACTTGGGCTTGGTCAGACTGGACAAGAGAAGGCTCTGGAGAGACCTTAGAGCAGCCCTTAATATATAAGAGGGCTTATAGGAAAGATGGAAGGAAACTTTTACCAGGGTCTGTAGTGGAAGAACAAAGCAAAAAGGATGTAAACCTAAAGAGGGTAGGTTTAGACTAGGCATAAGCAAGAAATTCATTACTGTAAGAAGCAGGAATTTTCTCATGAAGTTGAAGGGGTTTCGAGGTGTAATAATTTACAAATAACCTTTCCAAATTTTCTAGAAATTATATCAGGATTTATCACCTATAGTTCCAAGCAAAATGGAATTCCATCCACTGCAGGACATAATTTATTATCCACAGAGACCTGCAAATACCAAGGAAAAATCTTACAAAAAAAAAAAAAAAACAAACTTGTACTTCTCAAGGTTTATAACATCTTCTTTGTCAAAGTTTTTCTTCTTTCTAAAGTTTTTAAGAAAAAATTAGTGACTCACAGCCTTGTGCAAAAGGGTAATGACAAATGTAAAAAGTCATTTTCAAAGACATTGGTTACACAAAGAGCTGTCTGTTATTTCTTGCTATGTTTGTAATCATCAAGGCAATTTTTACTTCTCATTTTTGGGTTAAGACTTCAATCAGCTACTTTTTTATTGTATATATCATACACACAATTATAATAAGCTCCAGACCTCTGACTTGGCAATAGTTTTCTAAACAACGCAACACAAACAAAAGACAACCCCATTGCAAGACATTCAGTAAGGCTGGACTGATTTAGATCCAGATACTCTATTGAACTGCCCCTAAGTTATGGGCCGCCCCTATAACCTAGCTGGAGAACAGCTACTATGTTTTCTATTCAGAATTCTTCATAATCAGGAACACTTCCCTGTGCTCTTCTTTCACATGCACTTTTACGTTAAATGTCCTCTGCAACAGATTCTAACAACAATTCTGCATCTTGATGTCCAGAGGCCATGATTGAGGGTTTTCTTGGATATTAGGGCAACTTGTATTTAGTGTTAAGGTTAAAGAAATTTAGCATATCATTGATAAATCACTTTTATGCTAATACTGAGAACTCTGGAGTGTGTTTAAACCACTGCTAAGAGGAAAAAAACCCAACCAACCAAAAAAAAACAGCCAGGAATGAAATGAACTATCAGGTTAAAAAAAAAAAAAAAAAAAAAAAAAAAATAGTTGAAAATTTATTTTTAAATTCCCCCAAAACGTTTATT
>JAWWEV010000043.1:9454347-9483378 GCA_035583235.1 Hafferia zeledoni
TGACAATACCATCAAGGCTTTCTGAGGTAAGGGAGTGTTTTGCTTCCAGCAGTATCATAAAGACATTTACCCATGACCAGAGGAACAAGCCAGTGTCTATGTATTGTCTAAATCCCATTTCAGTCCCGCAGAATGGATGTATCAGCAGCAATGTTATGTATAATGATTCTCTTAACTTTCTTGCTATCAGACTTTGTCTCAGACTAAGTAAAGTTGACTTTTGGGTGCAAAATCAAATTGAATAGCGATATCTAAACCTGCCTGGAACTGGGCTAGATGGCAAAACTACTGCAGAGCATCTAGTCTAGACCGCTCTTCTATTTAGGTAAATCATGTAAACAGCTGCCACTTTTAAGGGATAAAAGCTGTTTATCCCAAAGGTAAACAAACAAAATGTCAGAATTTAGTTCAAGCACCAGGCCTTCCTATGTAGATCATAGTATTTTGTGCATGAAGTGTGCCCTGGCAAAGGTCCACAGCAAGGTTTGAGACAATTAACAGTGAATGGTACTACCATGCTGACAAATACTGTGTGACTCAACACCCAAGTCTTTCTAATGAATGTTTTGCAGGTAAGAATAGGCTACTGAAAAAAGTCTTGCAATTAGAAAATGTCGCATGTTTGGAATCATGTTTCTTTCCCATAGCTTATCTTAAGCAGCTTTTAGGCTGCAAGTTCCTCAAGTTTCCTCTTGAATAAAGTGTAAAACACTCCCGCCATTATTCACAGCATGATTTAAATTGATGGTTCCTGGTTTAAACTGATGAAGTCAACATACATCCTGTGGAATTATTTTTTTTTGTTCATATGACCCTCCATGTTGATATGAGGAAATCTTTACAACTTTGCTCAATGTAAGTGGAACAAATTCACTTGCATGAAGAGTTTTTTTTAAAATTCTACATATTAGTTATATTGTGACCAATTCAGTAACACCTCCTTATTTATTATTGATAGATTTCTATTAAATACCCCACAACCAGAGTTCTGGGTTGTGTCATGCTATTATGAACAATGTAGATACACACAAACCACTCCCGCCTCATGCTCTTTTTAAAAGCATTCATTTTTTGTATAACACAGATTGAAGTCCAATACCTTTCATAGTTTTTTTTAGGGACTCCTAAAGAAAGCAGGTCATGTCTACTCTGTATATGCTGGCAGTAATCATATTAAAAAAAAAATTGAACATTTACATTTTCCCTTGTATATGAGAATTTCAAAATTACTTCCCAGGAAACTTGCTACCCTATCTTCACGAAAGAGAATGGAGTTGGTATAGTTAGAATAGTCAAGTTTTTAAATCTCTAAGAAGAAGTCAAAATCTTTTTTCAGTAGTGTATCCCATTTATGGAGAAGTAAAAGCTTAGGATATAACATGCTTTAGACAGGGCACATAACAGTTGAATTGGTGTTAGTTCCCTTCCTCTGATGATATCAGGTTTTTGGGTGTTGCCTTTTGACCTTGCTGGTCTGTAGTGAAAATAGTGCAGCTGAGGGAAACACCTGAGAAATATGATTTGACTGAGGATGACATAATCCCCCTACAGGGATGGTCAGAAGAAATTCATGTAAGGATGTAACCTGCTCCCCAGTAGGTATACACCTAAATTGTGGCCAGAGAGGTTTTTCTCCCAGAAGGTACTATGGTTGAGTAATTACTTTAGTTTCCATGAGAGGCTAAAAGGTCTGCACTGGTCTCACTGTCTTTCTGTATTTGAACATATGAACAAGTGTTGGTACAGTAAAATCACAAGTGAGCAGTTCAGATCTATATAAGATCCTGTAAGACTGAAGCCAGCCTGCACAAGCCCTGTGAGACTTAGCTATCAGCCAGAAGCAGCAAAGAGCTCAGCTGCTGCTGGCTGGTAGGGAGGAGGGTTACTCCCCAAGAATCCACATAGTAGGAATTCACAGGACTGTGCAGGTGCGTGGAAACAGCCAGGATAAGTTACTATAAACATGGGACTTGTGAGATATGGGGTTTAACCAATTAAAGTTTCTAGCGTGGTGGTGTGTAACTCTTTTTAGCCAATAAGCTGTAGTTCTAACCCTATATAAACCATGTGCTATGTGTAATGAAATGTCTTCACTATGAATCTCATAGATTTGTTGTGTGAAGTCCATTTTCTCTGCCAAAGTTTGTTTATTTTAAACAAGGAATTAATTTTTGTCATGATATTCTCATGAAAAAATACATCTGCTGTTGCTGGGGCTTTTTTTTATATTCCTGAAAAAAAATCTTCCCCTTCTTTTTCCTGTACAGCCTTTTGACATGGCTTGCTTTACATGTGCTACAATGTTGGGGAGGATCTTAAATTATATTCTCATCAATGCACAAATGTCAGATTTTGTGTTAGTTAGTCAAAGTTCGCAATGTAATAATATGCCAAGGGTTTGGAAAACTTCAAGTCATTTTCACTTGTGAATGACTAGTTATGTTGTGTATATTTTTTTTTTTGCAAACTAAACATCACTAGTCTAGACAGCAAATTTGGATCCTAAGTAACCAAGATGCCACTTTGGATCTGCAGTCAAGTACCTAATAATCCTGTTATTGCCAAATTGATCTGGTGGTAATTAAAATGCTGAAGATGAGCCTTTGCAGTAAGAATGTGTGATAAATAGCTGTGCAGAGTATTACTGTACAAAAAAAGGTACACAATGCTGCATCTCAAAGGCAATTCAGAAAAATGGCAGCGGCTCTGTATCTGAAAATTACAGTGGTTAATTAAACAATATTTAAAAATGCAGAGGAATAAGGACACCATGCACAAGACCAATGTTATCAAGCGAATGCCATTTATTTCACACTGCACATGGTTTATATAGGCTTAAAGCTACGTTCTATTGGGTAAATTGAACCTCATACCATCTAACAGCAAATCCTAATGGGTTATAATCCATATAATCTCAGAAGTCCAGTGTTTTGGTGAAATCATCCTGACTGTTTTCAGGAACACCTCTGGAGTCCTGTGGGAAACCTGAGGAGTTCTCATGAGAAACTTCTGGGGAGTTGCTGAGAACTCCTAGGGAGTGATTTCTCCTTTACCGGACAACAGCAGCTGTGGCCTTGCTGCTTCTCAGCTGATATCTGCTTTCAGTCTCACAGGGTCTATATAGATCTGAATTGCTCACCTTCGATTTTTCTGTACCAACAGCTAATATGACAAGAATACATACAGGAAACATGAAAGCATTCTAGGAAGTGTATTTCTTCATTATTATAATTTTTTCATAAAAAAGGTCCTCCATAGCCAGGTCATCTATGAGCATCAATGTAACTTTGTTACTGTTGCAGTACAAAAGCTGTTCGCAGGAAGCAGAAGAGTATGGAGATCTCTCAGCTGTGTGAAGAATTCTCATTGCTTTTCAAGACAATATGTGCAACTGATAGATAAAGTGAAATTATTCTAGGGTTTTATTGATTTGCTTACTTTTCTCATATCATGCTCTATTCTTTATTTCAAGAATGACCCGCAAGGAAAAGAGTAATTGATATGATTTAATTTTCAGCTTCTTTTTAATTTGTAGAAGACAAACAAATATTCTTGATAATACAAGTTTTAGCTATTATCTGCTTTGTCTGATATTTAGATTCTGCCTGGCTGGAAGAGGTACATCCTGATAAATGCTTGAAATTATGACAAGAATGAAACAAACTTGAATAATTTCTTTGCTAACATAAAGGACCTAGAAGTTTCTCCATGAGTTAAACTACTCTATTTTCCCAGATGAAAATGTCAGGAAGAAATAAAGATTAACTAAAAAACCCCCCAAAACATGGGGCATTTCAGAATTTATAAAACCTCCCACTGAACCTAATCAAAATGCCATTCTGGGAAGTTTTCTAAGATTTAGAGACTTTTATCAAAATCAGTAGGGTAAGGTGCAAGTCAGTTGTGCTGGTTTAAAGGTAAACCAGTAGGAGAAATGAACCCAACACAAAAGAGATTATAAATCAGATTATAAGTTAATTTAATAAAAACATTACAATAAATGCAATGACACAAAGAGAAATTGGTTTTAACCCACAAACCCCAGAAGTATAACCCAGCACCCTGGGGCATGAACACAATGGTGTTTGTTAGCCCCTGTGCTGAGACCCACGTGGTTCCCCCAAGTATAAGCGAAAGGAAGTGAAAAAACCTGTTGGTGCAGCAGTCTGGTGAAGGGTGGGGTCTTCTCCTGTCAAGGTTCTGATCCTCCTCCAGATCTGATGAGTAGTTCCCCAAGGTCTTCAAACCCCAAAATTATGTACCCACAGGTCCAGGTGTGAGCACCCAGTACCTCCCCCAGAGTGGGGAGTTACAAAGTGAGTGATCTGACTCTGTGAGTCATGGGGTATTTTAGAATTGTTGCCGGCCCATTAGCAGACACGCCCCCTCAGGCTGGGTGTGAAGGTTCTAATGACCTCCGGGAGGGGATTTATCACAGCTCTTATCTCACAGATGTCTTTCACACCCAGCTCACACCCTGAGGAGTCAGGTGTGCCCTGGGCAGCTGCTGCAAATTGTCCACTGTTAACAGCTCTTGGGAAATGAATAGAGGGGTGTAGAATACATAGCTTTGGTCACCCCCACACAGTGATAAACTGGTCCCACCTGCTGAACTAGGACACTGTCTACCGGTGTGCGTTACAACATAGAAACATCTCAGTGCTATTCCTTTATTCTTGTTGTAGCTACTACTTAAGTAATAACACACAAAGAAAGAGCTTGAATTATGGATTAATCCTTTGAGACACTGAGTTGCTACTGAAGATGTTGGGAGGTAGACACACCTTTTCTAATGTTTATCAATATGAGCTGAGGGAGAAATTTAGATATTAAATAACATGAAAAAAATCAGGGGTCTGGGCTCATCAGTAAAGGTACAGAGAATATTCAGGATTTAGTCTCAAACTTTTATTATAAAATTACTTCTTGAAAAAAAAAAAAATTTGAATTGTAGTAGAGGGCTTGTTTTTCCTTGCCTTTTTTGTTTCTTTCCTTTTTCTTTTTTTTAACTTTTCTTTGGCACATTGGTGCCACTAAGTAGCTCAAAGCAGCCTAGCAACAGCTCGTACACACTGTATGTGTGACAGAAGCAACACATTCCAGTACTTATGATTCCTGGGATATGGCATGAGAAAGGAAATATGTCCAGGTCACTGCTGAGTGAGTATGAACTGGCTGCTCACAGCTGGGTATGTCAAAAGAGCCAGAATAATCTGCTGTCTGTCTTGTCAGCTGCTTTATAATAAGATTTAAAAAAAAATCCATTTCAGCAGCCTTTTCTTGCCTTTAATGACCCAACCATTATCTTCTATGAAGGAGGCAGCACAATAATTCAAGCAAACTTTCTAGACTTTAGCATATATTTGCATATGATGAATTAGAAATTGCAAAGATTATGGATTAGCCTTGATTGGATCAATTCATTTGTCTGCGGCTGCACAACTCCAAGGGCAAAAATAAAAAAAAAAAAAAGAAATTCCTCTATTACAAGACTGACATTACACATCTATGGCATCACTTCCCCAGTAAGGCTGCAGATATTGTGAAACACAGCAAACCTCCGTGGGAGGCAAAGCCTTTGGACAGGCTGTGGAAGTGCAAAGGCTTTCAGAGTTTCTGAGCACATCCCTAACTAGCAAAACTGTGGGGAAAGAGAGGAGGAAGAAGTCCATATTGCTGTTTTAAGGAAGATTCTCTCTGTGGCAATCTACTCAGAGGAAGATATAGCAGTATTAACTAGGAGTAGAGGGCATATGGGCAGGAAGACCCAATCTTTCAGTTGCCTACATAGTACAGATGCAGGTGCAGTTCCTCAGATGCCTGAGAATTTCTTCTTGGTCCTCTGAAAAATGCCCAGAAGAACTTTTCTGCTTAACCTTTGATGTGGTTCAGGTTATTTAACATGTTAGTTTTTTGTTTTCCTCTGCTGGGAAAGGCCAGAGGAATCACTCTTACCACCTCACCTTATCAATTACCTGGAGAGAGTATGGCAAAAAGGCAATTAAGAGTCAGAGAATGAAGGGAAATACCATTATGGGATTTGCCCCAGACTTGTCAGCAGGCTTAATAGCCACTAATAACCCAAGAAAAGGACATGGAAGAAGAATAGAGGAATATGAAGAATAAATTAAAGAATAGTTTCCCAAGAGGAATATTTGATCCAGAGTCCCTGTGCAATAGTGTATAAATATAACGAGATTAAATATTTATAGTAGTAAGGGTCAAAGGCCAAGGTTTGTAACACATTTTTTGCAGGGAAATGTGAAAACAAATCAATGCCTGGTGACCTACAGATGTCTAGCAGGATGGTCCTGTATCCCAGTGAAATCAGGATAAGTCATAAGTTTCTGAAAATCCGATTAAGTGCCTTGGTAGTAGCTCTGAATGTCTACATAGCATTTGAAAACTTAACTCTCAGCTAAATCATCAATCAGAAAACAGAAGATAGCAGATGACAAAGGATTACAGTTCTCATTACAGTTTCTATATCATTCAGGAACAAGAAAATAATAGAAGCATGGGAAAAAAAAATAACCATTTTAATAGTTTGTAATGACACTAAGAATTTCACATACGTATTTCAGATACAAAATGATGCACTATATCCCCCAAAACAAATAAAATCCAAAATGGAAACACCAAAACATTGAAGCACTTTCAATAGTTTTACAAATTTGATAAATATTCATTAAATTTAGCTGATATGACAAAGTTCAAGACAGTAACAGAGATTTATTGGGATCCTGAGTACTATTAGAAAAAGCAGCATAGCATTTTTTCCATGATCAGTGGAAAATTTTAACATAAATGTCACTGGTGTTTCCTATTTGTGTCATGGCCAATATCCCCACGCATTTACTGGATATACAGTTTGATGCTGGGCTCGGTCTTTACCCCTCAAAATTCCCATCCCAAACGAAAACACACTAATTGCATCATAAGATCAGTGACTCATGCTATAAAATCAGGCTTCCTCTTTATTTGGACATTGAACAACTGGCTTGACCCAAGATGTAACAACTGTTTGCAGTGGGAAAAAAACAGTAACTTCCCTTAAGCATAAGGAGACCTGGTAATAACAGACACCAGCTTAAGCATGTTAACAGGGTCACAGAACCATTTACATTTTGCTCAGTGTGCGTTTTTGAAGTTCTGTGTAACTTTTAAACAAATGCAATTATTGTACTAGGAAAGAAGGAGAGACAGCACCAGCAACATTTATACAAATAACTGTTAGCTAAGAGTTCAAAAATCTCACTCTATGCTGGAAACTCTGTTACTGACTACAGCTAAAGAAGCTGTAAAAAGCACAGGGAGCAACCAATTTAGAATACATTGCTGATGTAATGATCAGTACTCATTTTCACCTGAGCATATACCAATGCTTCAGATATTCAAACTGATTTTTAATTACTATTTTTACTTTGAAATTCAATTTTATTTTAACTTGTGAAGGCCTTCATTATTGCCAAAACAAATTTCTCAGCTATTTCTCCCTCTCCTGTCCTCAAGCCTCAGCTAATGCCCTGCATGTTTATCTTGTGTTCTTCTTCAGTTGTGCATTACCAATATTCATAAATACTCAGCAGACAAATTTCTATTCCTCTATTAACCTTATATTTTCCATTTGCTTACACCTGCACAACGCCATTGCTTTCATAGTATATTCTCAGATACACCTGTACACTGTTATGGACGATAATGGCCATGCCATGCCGTTTTATAAAAAGAAATATTTTGTTTATGAGAAGGCAGAAATGTAAGTTGCTCTCCTTTATAAAAAACTGAAATTACTGTCTGAAAGACATAAGAAGATAGAAATCTAATCCCAGTGAAGATAATCAGAAGGCTGGAGCACCTCTCCTATGAAGACAGATTGAGAGTTGGGGTTGTTCAGTCTGGAGAAGAGAAGGCTCCAGGGAGACCTTGTATCACCTTCCAGTACCTAAAGGGGCTACAAGAAAGCCGGAGAGGAACTTTTTGAAAGGGCATGTAGTGACAGGACAAGGGGGAATATCGACGGATGAAATTGCACCGATAGCCGATGCGCGGGTCTTCAGCTCCAAGAGGCACCGTGATTGCAAGCGCAAAGCGATAACAGCTCTTTTAGCTAGCCTCTCAGAGCCGGGGACAGCTCCTCCCACACCCAATCTGACGCAGACTCCCGAGGAAGAACCACGCTCATGACCAGGTGTCCACAGGAGAAGCAACTTTGTTGAGAGTGCCCGATTTACATAGGGTAGCGGTGGATGGTTCTGGAAAAAGGGGTGGAACAAAGCTTCCCATTGGTCCAAACGCATGAAAACGAAGGATCAAGAAATGGACCAATGGGGACAATGAGAGGAACATTAACCATATAGGGAAAAACACTGCAATGCAGGAAATTACAACCAATAGGAGAGGCAATGGCTGGAAAAACCCTGGGGGGTTATGGGAAGAAGAACCAGGATAGGGATGACTAAGGGGAAAATACATAGGGTAGACGTGTTAACAATACAATTTATTAAACTGGGGAAACATTGATATATGAAACATTGCTGTCACAGTCCTTATAAGGTTGCTGAAAAGCATTAACATTCACAGGACCAGGCTCCCTGACCTCAGCATCTTCACCAACCCATCTTTTATAATACTCTTGCCATTTCGCAAAGTCCAGGTTTATCCCAACAGGGGAATAGCTTCAAATTGAAAGAGGGCAGGATTAGATATAAAGAAGAAATTCTTCACTGTCAGTATGGTGAGACAGTGGAACAGGTTGTCCAGAGAAGTTGTGGATGCCTCATAGGTCAGTATAGATGAGGCTTTGAGGAGACTGGTCTAGTGAAGGGTGTCCCTGCCCATGGCAGGGGGTTTGGAACTAAATGACCTTTAAAGTCTTTTCTAACCCAATTAGTCTATGAATCTATGATTCTAGGAATGTCAAATATTACATAGTTTATCCATAGCAATCCAATGTGATCAAACTATGCTCAGAACCATAAAATCCTGCAGAAGTATAGCATAAAGAGATACATTTTGTTCCCTATCAACTGTTCAAGATACCCGATGGTGGGAGGCGGGGTGTTTCAGTAAAATTAATAATCTATTTCTGAAATAGAAGGGCGATTCAGTGAAAATAAAACATAGTAACTATCAGTAACCTTTAAGCTTCAAGTTATCGCTGTGATTTGTCACAGTGAAGCAAACACAACCACCAAGCAGAAACGGGTTCTGGCAATCAACAGACACCTTGCTGCCAAGAACTTTGAAGAATTCACATGGTAAAGCACACAGGTGTATGATAAAACATCTTGAAATCTTTTGCATCTCTGCCAGACAGATAGGAATTGATTATGTAGAATAATTACAATTCTTTTTTCCCTCTAAGAGCTGCCTGGTACAGAGAACTGTCTTTGTTATAAAAACAACTCAAGCTTGAAATTTCAAACTTATATCAATGCTTGCTGACAACACGCAGAAGTGAGGAATGTAAGTGTCTCAACAGTGGACTCTGGGGGTAATGTAAAACTGCTCCTTTTTGTTCACCCCCAGCATTCCTGGTGTTGAAGACCAGACTGCCATGGAAACCTGTGCTGAGTCAGGCAGGGGAAAGCTGCTGGGCTGCTCTCACAGCCCCATGGGACATGTCCTCTTCTCCTGCACCAGCTGAAATGCTCGTTCATCCCTCTGTCTTTGATGTAATGATTTGGCTTGTACCTGGGTTTGCTGAGAAATTTTGGCCTGAAAGATCTTAGATTTTATTTTGGTAGTCACAAGGTTCTAAAAAAGGGTACATTTTTAAGAACTGCAGCCATCTCCTATTTTATTGTATCAGGGCAGTGTTTTATCCAGAGGAGCTGTTTAAAATATTCAGATGTCATGTGAAATATATGGCTGTGTCCATGGTCCAGACAGATTTCAAAGGCTCTAAAAATCATACCCAGACTTCAAGAGTAAACTGACATCATCCTACTGAACTTGCTGACTGTACTGTCTAGAGACAAGATGGCCAGCGCTGCCAATATGAGACATATAACCCATCATCTGCAAATCTTATATATCCTTTTATGAGCATATAGAAAAAAAATTGCCACTATATGGGGGAAGGAGAAGTGATTTAATTCTTTTTCTCCTAGAATTACAGGAAAGTTCAATAAGTGATCTTTCTTTGATGTGAGGATTCCTATTTATTCATAATAGAACTTTGTTCCAATGTTCCCTCATCAAAAGATCATCAAGCAATTTTATGAGCTGTATAAAAATGGGTTGTTCTTATTCTTTCATACTCAAAATGCACAATGTTTATTGTCATAGACTATGATTTTAAGCCATTCAGTGGAACCTATTTATCTGTCTATATATTAAATACATGAGAAAAAATTACTATGCTCAGATCCCTTATACAAAGTCAGTGCATTACACTTAATAGTTATCTGGAAGAGATCACTTCTGCAGTAGTGCAATCATTCTCAGGATTTTTATTTTGTTGGAATACATCCACATATAGAGCATGAAACATGATTTTTTTCTAACTTAGAACACATATGGAGGATGTTTGCAAAATAGTGTATCCATATTAAAAAAAAAAAAAAAAAAAAAAAGGAAAATGTAGGCACCACTATACAGAGTATTTTCAGTTAGTTGGAATTTGCCAAGGACCATAGACCTAACATCTCTGTTCTTGCTCATCCCAATTTAGGTAAGTGCTAAGCCCTGCAATTTTGCAAGTCTTCAGATGTTGCAGGAGTGTTTTCCCTTCTCAAAATCAGACCTTAAATAAATTATGGGGTATTTAATAATGGCACATGATCAGCTCTATGTCTCATCCAGCTTTATGGGTCATCATCAAACTACCAGAAGAGAGTAAGATCAATTTTATTACAAAGTTTGAAGAAGACTTACTAATCCTCAGTTTAGGGTTCTTATATGTCTGCCTGCTGTATGAGTCAATATCCCTAGGCATTTTATGCTAGACTTCAGCATTAAATCGGTCTTCTTAAGACAACAAAATGAAATGCAATAAAAGCAATCATTTTCCATGTCAAAAACTTCCTGGTTACACATATTTAGACCCAAAATATTATCTCCACTTTACATTTTTCTCTAAATTCCAGATGACTAGGAAACCCCCATTCTTTGATGGCAGCATCACGGCAGGCAAATATTTCTAAGATGCATCTTTTGTGATAGTTTTCATCATATGTAAAACTAGCCACACTGCTCTGAGAGTCCTTCCAGTGCAGTAATGTCTCCAGAAGTGTCCACCTGTAAAAATATTAAGAAAAAGAGGATTAGACCATGCAGGTATGATATTTCACCCAGAATATCCTGTTTGCCTCCATCTACTTTCAGATTTATTTTCTAAGTGTTCCTTCAATCTGTCTGTTAACCCATATAAATGTTTTGCAAACACAGCATATTTTGGCAAAGAACTCCACAGTCATAAACCCTTTTGTATGAAGAATCACTTCTTTTTGTTTGTTTGGAAATTCTCTACTCCAAGATGATAGTAGAGTAGGACCATCTGATGGATCTTGTACTGGAAAAAACATGAATAGATCCCTATCTACCTTCTTGATGGCACTCATTATTTTGCAGATCACTATCATAAACTTTCTCTTTTGTAGGCTAAGGAGGTCCAACCTCCTCAGCTGTTGCTTGTGTGAAAGTTGCTTTACATCTTTGTTGAATCTTTTTGCCCCTTGTTCCTTTCTTTTGAGATAGCAAGGTACACAGGTTATGAAAAAAAAAATCATGTACTAGTATAATTATGTTTTTTTTCCTTTTTCTATCCCTAAAAATTCTTCATATTTTATTTGCCTTTTTGACCACTGACACACTCTGAAGCTCTTGTTTTCATAGAAGTATTGTATCAGTGAGGTTGAATGAATTAGGGAAGTAGTTCAGTGTATTTTAAACCTCTTAGACTTTACTAGAAGTCACTATGTGCTGTGCAGTTCTGATTTTAGCTATATGACTTATATAGTTGAGCTTTTATTGTTGAATTTGTCTCTCATGTTTCAGAGATGACAGAGAGACATTCAGCTGAAAAATCTACAGCAATTTGGATACTGGATGCCTTGCACTATGAAGACTTTCCTGTAAAAAAATATCTGATAAATGGTATGTTACTATGACACATTTGTGCAGTTATGTAGCATCCAAATTTACAACTGCTGTGGCTGTATTTTCTATAAAAAGTCACAAGAGATAATTTCTACCTTTTTGCCTTGAGACATTTGAGGAAAACAACAGTACCCATAGCACTTTGAAATTTTCATAGGTTCATTTTCTCTTCAAACAAAGGGTCAGCCAAAAATAGGCAGAAAGATTCAGGAATTCAATCTAAAAGTTTCAAGTGTTTGCTTTTTGGCTAAAAATACATAGTATAAGAACCACACTGCCACATTAACAAGGCAGGAGATGTCTTGATGTGACTAATTTTCTGGGTGTTGCAAGATTGTGCTGGTAGTCACTGTGTCTGTATGTGCTGAAAATACCAGGGTTTTATTAGTCAAAAAGTCTATATATTCCAGAAAATTTAATACTCTATTGCATCAAACTGTACCCACAGTGCCAGAATCTCCATTTTATGCTCGTATATCTTTTTTTTTTAATAGATAATGAAAGCATAAATTTATGTTGTTTATCAGAGACATCGGTCTTTTGACTTAGAATTGAGGATAAAGAGTAAATACTTGCTCTTGTAAAGAAGAATTAAGATGACACCTGAAATATCTGAATATTCCACTACCTCGCTTTTAGTTCCTCTTGATACAACTCCTCCAAAGCTTCAACAAGAACTTTTGGCAGGAATTCCTGTTCCCATGCATAGGGAAAGCAATGTTATCACTCCTCATTAAGTCCTGTTGATACACTTTGGTTTAAAAGGAACCGAGAATGGACAGTGATAATTTAAAGGGAGATCAGTGAAATACTCTCTGATTTTACAGCTAATAGTGTAGCTATTATAATACATAGTGTAAAGACTTATTCAGGGACAGACAATATAGTCCTGAAAATAACAAATATGAAAAGGTAAAGTGTAGACTTTTTTTTTTTTCCCCAAAGGAGGAAGAAGTTCAGAGTACTGTAAAAATAAAATAGCTGCAAAGAGCAATTTACATTGGCTTATGAAAGTCAGCATTTAAATTGAGGGTGAATGCTTTTAAAGTACTGTAAGAAAGAGCAAGGATGCCAGTTGGATAGCTAGCCTTAGACAGAAAAGCAGAATAAGGTGTAGTTTGAACAGAAGATCAAAGAGACAGACTTACAGAAATTGTATGGTGTGCTGGCTACCAGCACAGGAAGCTACAGTCAAGGCAACTAAAGTCAAAGACATAGTGCAAATATTTAAAAACACAAATGAATACAGCATGTCCCTGCTTGGCATTCAGAGCTGCCTGCAATCCTGTAACTCAGGCTGGAACGATAGGAAAAGTAGAGAGAGGAACCATAACATGGTTTTCAGATCTGGATGTCTTTTTCCTCATTAATGAGTCTCATCAACCCAGTAAATTTATTCCAGAGCATATATGATTGAGCAAACCTTACAGTAAATGAAGGAAAAAGTGGGAAAAGAAACACTTGTTATTGCGGAAAAATCTGTTGACTACTTAGGAGAGATTATTTCTATTCCAGTCATGTAAAATGCTTGTGGCAAGTTCTCTTGCATGGTGGAATTTTTTTTTTTTTTTTCCCACAAAACCTTTTAGGTCAGTGTCCTAGTTCAGGAAGCCAGGACCAGTTTATCACTGTCTGGGTGTGACCAAAGCTGTGTATTCTCCACCCTCTATGTAATTTTTCATGAACTGTTAACAATGGACCATTTGCAGCAGCTACCCAGGGAACACCCAACCCTTCAGGATGTAAGCTGGATGTTAAAGAAGCCTGTGAGATACGAGCTGTGTTAACTCCCCTCCGGGCAGTTATTAGCACTTCCACACCCAGCCTGAGGAGATGTGTCTGCTAATGGGCCATCAATGATTCCAAAAATAGCCCATGACTCACAGAGTTAGATCACTCATTGTGGAAGTCCCCACCCTGGGGGAGGTACTGGGCGTTCCCACCTGAACCTGAGGGTATATAGTCTTGGGGTTTGGGGACTTCTGGAACCACTTGCCAGATCTAGGAGGACTAGAACCTTGACAGGACTGTGACCATCATCTGCACCAATAGATTTTTTTTCCCCTTCCTTTTACTTTGGACTCAGTGGAACATGTGGGGCTCAGTACAGGGGCTAACAAACACCATTGTGTTTGTGCCCCAGGGTACTGGGTTATACTTCTGGGGTTTGTGGGGCAAACCCAATTTCTATTTGTATCATTGCATTCATTGCAATATTTTTCTTAAATTGTAACTAACTTACAATCTTTTTTACGTTGGGTTCACTTCTCCTGCCAGTTTACCTTTAAACCAGCACAATCATTATGATCATAGAATAAAAAACCAGGAGGATTCACTCTGCCAAGGTGCTCTAACCTTCTGTAGGACATAGGCCTTGGGATTTTTATTTAATCAGTCTGTAGAGTCATAACATGAGGATTACAAATTTAGTCTCTCAATATACTGAAACACAACCAAATTTTGCCTCTTTATAAGCTTTATGGTTGAGTTGATTGCATATACAGACATTCCTGATAAATAAACATGAGAAACAGCAAACAAACAGTAGAGAATGAGTCATACAATCCTCAAGCAATGATACTATACTGATCAAAATATACATGATAATAAAGACACAGGTTGCACCTTCAACTTTTTTCTGAAGTTTCAATGAACCTTGGGATGCTGATCCATTAGTCGTTCAAGCTGGCCCACAAACAGACATGCAATGTTTTGCTTTTATGCCAAGTATCCAACTTTCCTTTGCATGGAAATAGGAAACCACTCGTGGGTGCTGCAGTACAGATGTATCAACACAAATTTTGTAAGTGTTAGTTTGTACCAAAAGATATTTGCCTGGTTAGATTGTTATCAGCAGTATCGTTCATTTGTTCTTTATCCCAGAAGTTTAGTTTGCAAACACTGCTGAAAAAGTCAGCCAAGTTTAGTACATCGTATATTCTCATAATGAAATAAAATATATCATTAAGGCAAGTATAATTTTCATGTCTAATTGACATGTCCTCAAGGACTTTAAAATTTTGCTAGTGCTGTTAAGTAACTAAAGATTTGGTCCTTGCAACTCTTTTTCCTTGTTGAGCAATGCTCAAATTATGCGAGCCTTTCCACCGACTTCAAGATGATTGCTGGAGTTATTAAACACAAATAAAAATTTTATTATGGCATCTGTTGTTAGATAATGGCAGCATCTTCAGGAAGCTCTGTATTTTCTGCAACGGGTGTAAATAAATTGAACATACACTTGAAGAAAACCCTTGAGCATCCTTAGGAGGCCAGTGCTGTAGCTGATGCAGTTGCTGATGCGTATTTTGGCAAAAGGTGGGCATGCAAGGTGCAAAGTTTCAGGTATACACATTATCCTGTCATATTTCACTGTTTCAGGTTCCATATAGCCTCCTTGTCACTTTCTTATTTTTTTCTGACCTGGAAGATTTCTGGTAAAGTAGGATATATGAATATTTGTTTTTTCCAAAGGGTCAAAAATGCCACATTCCCTTCCAAACCTATGTCTCTTCTCAGACAGCAGTGCAGTGCAAGCTGCCAACTCCAAACTTGTGGGCTAAATGTCTTGTTTAAGAAAGGTAACCTGAAACTCTGTATGTTTTGTATAATGCTGACATCTGAATTTATTCAGCTGAAAATTATATGCACAAGGCTAGCTCCTAGCTGGTGTAAACAAGGACAGCTTCTCTGAAGTCGCTGCGGATTGCCTCCACTTACACAATCTAAACATATGGTATATATTCATCAGTTCACTTCCCTTACACAAAGTTGGCCAGATTGCCAGCGAGGTATTCATTCATATAGTACTCATACATACTTTTGTGCTATAAACAGCAGCCCTCAATTATAAATTGAAACACATATCATTGCTCAGATCAAGGATGTGCTGAGGCAGTTTCAGCTAGTACAAACGGTACTCAAAACCAACATTGATTATTAAATTTTCCATTTAAGAGTCTCAGAAAGTTTAACTCTCTGCTGCAGCTGTCCTTTTGTGCACAGATTGGGCAACTGTGTTGGCTCTTTCTCTCCTTCTTCATGCCCACTTAGTCATGGATTCAGAATTCCCCTCCTGCTGTTCGTATATGGAAGACAAATCTGTTTTCCCTCTGTCCTAAGCTTTACTTCATGGCCCTCATGGCTGATACTCAGAATTAACTGAAGTTTGACATCCAAATCCTAGCTTAAAGGTAAGGAAGAGCAAACAGAACTAGAAAACAGAACAGAAAAAGGGAATCAAATAGCAGGCTTGACCACATAAAAGGGAGGTGCAAAGGCAGATTCTTCTTCTGGGAGCACAGTGAAAGGACAAGGAGTAATCGAGGAAAGGATAGGCCAAAACTGACAGAAGGAAACTCCAGCTTAGACAGGAGGAAAAACTCTCTGCTGTAAGAGTGCCTATGGGCATCTCATCCAGCAGGCTGCTCAGGTAGGTGACTGAACATCAGTTCTTGGAGATTTTCAAGACCTGATGGGATAAAGAGCATTGTGATCGTATTTTGAGGCTCAATTTAACTACAGAGTTAGTTCTGCTCTGCAAAAGGATTGAGTGAGATTAAATTCTTGCAAATCTAAATCATGCTGTGATTCTGCAGTTCAATTAAATTCATTTTTCAGGTTACAAAAGTGTCAACAAGATAATTCCAGTGACTGCAGGTGAGTAACACTGTGCTAACATGAATATAATTTACAATGAAACTCATGGAATCCTATATAATGTATTATATTATGTATGATATATTTTAATATGGAATGATATGATGATATAATATATAGTATAATTATTTTTCATTTAAGCAACCTCCAACAGATGATAGCCTAGTTTTTATGTGATGCTCTGATAAAACATACAGGTTAGGCAGACATAAAGAAAGAATCAACACTTTCAGCTACTTGCTATAGAATACAAGTTTACTGATATAGTGCAACAGCTTTGATAGCTTCCAAGATTTTGCTTGATCTTCAGAGAAACTTTCCTAAGGAAAATGTTGACCTTAAAGAACAGGGACATGAAACAGTATTAAAACAATTGAACATCTTAGTATCTGGAATTTTTTGTATACTTTCAATACCAAAGCATTTGAAATTCTTTTGATTAGAGATTAAAAAAAAAAAAAAGCTTTTAGATCTGTAAATGTTAGTAAAACATATTTATTTATAATTCTCTAGAGTTTATGATGATAACTAGATGTTATATTTGTGATTTTTTCAGAAAGCAAATCTTTACTCTGAATTCCCTTTGATGTTGTTATTTGCATTTTACTTTTTACTAATAACAGCTAAGACAATATAAGCTCCAAAAGGAATCTAAGTGATACAAAAAACCAAAGTAAAACAAAACAAAAACCAAACCCTCAAAAACTCCACAAAAAATAAATTTGTTTGTTTCCCTCATACTGCTGCATCCCATATGAAAATTACTTTTGTTTAGAGTTTGTACAGGGGGGGATCTTCTCACTGAAAGATGATTTATGTACAAATTCTCTGTGTGGCATGAGAAATCACTAACCCCATTTTTGGAAATCACACTGCAATCGTGTAAAGAGAACATAAAAATAAAATTAAAAATTAAATCACTCTCTTTTGATTACAACTTACATCACCCTGCACCTGTGTAAACCACCAAACAAGGAATGAAGTAGTCACCAGTGAGTTTCAAAATACCTCCTCATTAACAAAGATGCTTTAAAAGATTATTTATCAAAATTAGTTTCTATGATGTGAAAATAAAATTAGCATTTTTAAGTATTTGAAAAGTGAATGTGTATTTTAAAATTAGGAAATCCACATCCTCTCGAAGATGTAAATAGTCTATTCAGAATGAAAAATGTATTCAACAACTTGAACTTTTTTTTTTTCATGCACTTTTTGTGAATAGACTTGATTTTGGACAATGCTGTCATTATTCAAAAATATTTTAACCAGTCATTACCCAAAGATGAAGATAAGCAGGAGTGAGTCCTGAGGCTGTTTGAGGTGGCTCACAAATATTCATTTGCACTTTAAAAGATTTGGGGGTTTTTGCATATTGGAATTGTTCTTTCAATGCTCACAGAGACTAAAAGATGATAGGGAAAACTCTTGGTATTTTTTTTTTTTTTCCCCTGCAGTGACTCCTTTCAAATTTAGCTAAGTTGCTAACTCCATGCCTTCTCTGGATTTGAAAGGATGTCTCATACAAATACAGCAAATGTGTGACACTATCTCTGACTGAGTAGATTTGTATGACATAAAAAACACAGGTATGCTCTGGTGTTACTGGATGTTGCTGAAAGCTTCTTAAAAGCTTTTCACTGTTTTCTTTGAGTCATAATGGATTAGTTTTAATAATCCACCTAAAGGCAATATAGCATCAGGTGAAGAAGGCATTGAGAGACAGATCCTTTCTGAAAAGTTTCCTACTCAAATAGAGAAGCTGCAGAAAGAATGTAGTGAGAGAGTCTCCTTGTTTCTGTTTCTGTGCGAGGTAAAGTCAAGGCACACAGGAATGGAGGTGAAGTTGTGGCACACAGAAATTTTTTATTAGGTTTTTGATAGGGTTTGGATTGGGGGAAAGTTTGTTTGTTTGGTTTTTTGCTTGCTTGCTTTTAATCCAGAGCCTGCAGCAGTGAATCAACCCCCCTTCTTCATATTCTGAATTGTTTTTCCACCAAGCCCAAACTGAATAAAACTCTTCCTAGAAACCAGGTAGAAAATGGAGAATGGGACACTTGAGTAAAAGTTTAAAGCATGTAGAAGGCTGCATCTTTCCTTTAGAGCAATGACAATGAAGAGAGTGAAGGAAAGTGTATCTACTGGCCTAGGGAAGCCAGTGACTCTTGAAGTGATAATAGATATTTTCTTCTAAGAAAGTAGTAATAGACCTTTCATATATGACTACTCTGCCTGTTTGCAAAACAATTCTAATGAACTGCCTAAAATAACATTTCATGAAGCAGTTGGTGTTTAAAGGTACTGTAAAAGGACTGAAAAACCTTGAAACCTCTACTGGAAGAATACTGAAATACCCTGAAACCTGCACCTAATATGTGCTCACAGAATGTATAATGTTTCTGCTAATGAGAGAACTAAAACAGCAGAGAAGGTACACTGTCATTTTATTACAATTATTATATTAAAAGACAATGTAAGTCTGCTAGCAATACAAAGGAGCCTGGCAGAAGGCTTCTTGCTCCCAGAGAGGTACAAACACTACTGTATGCCCATCTCCAGTTCAGTGTCAAGGATGGGACAGATACTCTTGATGGAAGTGCCTGCCTTTCTAGGAGCCACAAGACTTTGCTGCACATAAAAGGCCCGACAGTTAGTACAATTCTTTACTAATGACTACAATTTCCCAATTATTTACGTTTAACTGCAAACTTTCATTTGCCATCTGTTGCTCTAGATCTTCAAGTATGTAGGTAACATGTAGAATCACAGCAAGATCAACAGAGTTAAAAAAAAAATTACAAGAAGAATTTTGGAGGAGCCATAGGTGGTATGTTTGACAAATAAAAATCTTACAGTTTTGTTCAAGTATGAATGTAAATCCACACAAGCAACTCCACTAGTCATTACTCGATTGGAACAAGCACAGCACTCCTAAAAGCAGACATTCACAGAGCCATCTGATTTGAACCTGTTCCCAATAAAGACACCAGCTTGTCTGTTGGAATTTAGCTGGGGTATAGTCCTTAATTCTAAGTATATGTTATCTCCTAAATTTAAGAAAAATCCTGTCATTTTTCCTAAAACAAAAGAAGGTGAAAAATCTGATGTTGGAAATGCAGAATTTCATAATAGAATTTTCATTTCTAATGACAAGGATTCCAGTATAGATACTGAGGTATTATTGCCTTGGGGAATGTATCAAGTTATAAAGATATGCAGGTGTTAACATAAATTATTTGTCAGTTCATAACTCAGTGAACTTACTGGCTTCACCAGAATAATATTTTTTGTGCCATCTGCAGTTCTGGCTTTTCAACTCTTACTGCAATGTCCATGCAGTGATGAAGTGTGTTGAAATTCAACACCCATAAATCTTTCTCCTACAGGATTCTTTTAATATTAATTAATAAATCTTCACGAAACTACATAGATGAGAAAATGACCAAATTCAGCCTTCATTTCACCTACCAGTTTCTGCAAATAGGAGAATCTCTGTGCATTTCTGGTATACACCAAAGGAAATAAAAAAAGAATTGACAAGCTGGAGAATATCCAAGACATATCTGAAAGCAATTTGTATTCTGCTTGTCAATTTGTTTTTCCTTGCAATTGTCAGTGAAAGGGAGTTAAAGGTAGAGATCAAGTGATAAATTACCTAATTCCAAGAAACAGGACAATGAAATACATCCTTGTTACATGCTAAATAATATTAACTCAGAAAATTATGCTTTGAGAGACTCAAAATTGAAAGAGTCCATTGCTCATTGGGGTGAATATGGATGATGCAAGAAAATCTTTGTCTAGAGACATTTGTTATACCTGACAGAACAGACACCAGGTGAGACATCGACAATCCCTCCCCAAGACACCCAGTACATGCAGTCCTGAGTCTGTCTCCATTCACAAAGAGCAGAAATGCAGATTACATTGTAACCACCTTTCAGGGCTCTGAAAATCCCACATAGTGAGTTTTGTTTCTTGTTCCGGAATGAAGATTTTGTATCTTTCTGGGAAGCAATCCAACATGCACCAACATTAGCAGAAGCCATTACATTATGTTTTGGGATCTAACTTCTACTCAGAGTTTTTTGGTGGGGAGGGGGGAAGAGAATCTCCTTTCCATCCCAAAGGTTTCTCAAGTCCACATTTTGATCCAGCACATCTCTATATTCTTCCCATTCTCACAACTTAACATCACTCATAAAAAATGTTAGAGATTCAGGACTAAGTACTTTTTCAATTTTTTTTTTTTTTGTTTGTTTGTTTTGTTTTTTTAATCACAGCAGAAACTTAAGAATTCATGTCCTTTGTCTCACCATGTTCTAACTCTTTAAACCCTTTAACTTCCATTTGCATGGACAGCATTCGGAAGTGCTTAATGCTAACCCTGCCTAGGCATACCTTCTGAATTGTGTCCATAGGTCAAACAACCAACTTTTGGCTTTGTCAACTTCTGTGGTAATTTCCAAACTGCAGAAGCACTCCTTTGCCTTTTTTTTTTGTCTCTCTCATATCTTCAGACTCTCCAGTAAGAAAACACAAGACAGTGAACTACTCCTGTCCTAGTAACTCGTTTAAGGTACTCCTGATTTCAGAAGTATTAATATTTTTTACTCTATTGGAGCATGAGTGTGTATACTGAGATGCATTTTTTAGGCTAAGTGCATGAATAATGCCCTCTTATGGCAAAATTTAGGGATTCCCCATAATTTATTTGGTCTAAGATTATTTACATGATAAATTAATGTTCAGGAAAAAAAAAAAAAAAAACCAACAAAAAAAACCAACCCAAAAAACCTTATACTGGGAGGAAAAAATAATCATAGGCAAAAAATATGCTGTGCATGATACTACGGTCTTAATGCATCATACTAACGCTTTTCTTCTTTATACTTCTTCTTCCCTAATATTTGAAAGGAAAAACCTGTCTTGAAAGCACATTTTTACCAATTATGATAAGGAAATAATTTTTACAACATTTTAATGAGTGTTCTTTGCCAATTTCTAAACTAAATTGAGTGCATGTAAAGCAAAGAGCAAGTATGCATTATATGTATGTTTATTGATACTGATAACAAAGGATTTTACTGGTTTCTGTAAGTGTTTGTAATATGAGTAAACTGTAAGGAATAAACAGGAAGACTGCATTGAAATATTACTGAAAATGTTTATCTCCAATTTCACAATACTTTGGAAGCATATTAAGATAAATTTATATGAAGCAGTAAAAGTGAAGTGTTTTAAACATCAACAATAGCAAAATGGCAAATACTGAAATTTTTAATAAATATTTCGTATCAATTCAGTGTTTTTCTTTTCACTTTTCTTCCTCCAAACAGCCCTTGAATAATGAGCAATAGATAAATTGAATTTAAGTTAGAAAGGTGAGAAAGGTGTAACTCTGGAGCAGATACTGCGTTCTGGCTGTTGTCCAAACTATAGATTTTTTTTTTTTTTATTTTTTTAATTTTTTTATTTTTTTTTTGTCTTCTTGGCTTAAAAACAAACTACTGCTGATAGATTCAGATAAAGAGTCAATTAACAGATGTTCTGGAGACAGTCATATACAAAAAAGAGAAATATTTAGTGGAATGTTTATGGTGCTCAAGAAAAAACTAAATGCAAACTCTCTTGAAATTGTAGTTCTTTCAATAAGAAGCCAAGAACCAAATTAAAGCAACAGAAACTTTTCAGTACAGTAGCAAATTCTGAGGCTTGGTTCACAATATTAGGTATTATGTTGTACTTTGGATTGATCAAGTGCTTCCATAAAGCCTGTGCTAACTTTGAGTGGGTAATTAATAAAATAATAGGCATAAAGTGTATTTTCAATACATCATAGCCAATAAAGACATAGGTCAGAGTCTATAACTACATCTAAGTCCTTTTTTAACTAGTAAAATTTGATTTTAAGCTGATGACTTAATGTTATTTTAAATTAACCCATATCCTGATTGTCCCGAGGCCCAAAAATCTTTACAAAGAACTCAGCAGATTCTGAAACGCCACTAAACACACACTGCCTTCATAGGCTGTCGCTATCCAGGCCAAGTGTTTCCTCATGTTTTTCACGCAACAAGTTCTAATGAATACAGTGGGGTAACTTTCAAAATGAATTTTGATGACTGAAATATGATAAAATACTGCAAAAAAAAAAATTTACAGCACTGACAGTGAAAAAGGAAAACAGATCTCCTGTTCCTGTGAATCACAAGCAAATGTTTCTGCCTTGACAAAGGTCATACTACCTGAGAGTTCACAGGGCACAAACAAGAGCACAGCTTCAATTATATCTTCTTTATGACCTTACAGGAATGCGGTGGTATCTATACAACAAAGGACTAAAGTGATCAGAATTACAGCTAAAACATGAGTACAACACCCCATGTATCATGATGATTCCAGAGACAAACCTTGCTTCAAAGCTGACAACATCAGTTTCTTTCAGAAACGGAGAACAACACTTTGCTGAAAGCAAGAATGTATTCCTTAATATTGAGATAAAGAATTAGGACTTGAATTCTATAGCATCTCAATGTTTTGCACCTTGAGGGAATTAAAGGGTACTTTGAATTTACATTAAAATTGCAAATGCTACTTCAGTATCTTCAAGAAAAGGTAAGAATGGTTATAGTGGGGTACTTGAGAGAACTCTTTTAAAACTCCCAACTCCAGTGATAGCTAGGACTTAAGTCAAAAAGATCAGGCTTGATTAGTAGGAGAGGAGACATCTCTGCGGCCTATTCCATTCCTCACCATCCTCTGGTCCATATGCACAGACTCTTGACACCTCCAGGAGACAGCAAGCATTATTCAGGTTGTTTCAGTCAATGCTTGCTTCTTGGGACTGAAATGGGGATGCTCCTGAGATAATTCACACACACACAGGTTTGGGGAACTTTATTTCCGGCTGGGGTCTGGCTTTAAGGGTTTGATAGGGCGGGGTTTGGAAGGGATTGGACAGTACATCTGAGGGCAGGCTTAGGCTTAGGTACCGGGAGGAACCACACGGGGACATTCTGGGAGGGGACAAACCATGGTGCTGCAAACAGGAGGCAGGTGGGACTCAGAATAAAAAACTCAGGGAAAAACCACACAGAGAGGGGGAAGGAACATGGAGGATGTAAGCCCATGAGGCTGAGTCCGACACTCGCTTGGCATGCACGCTTTAAATTACAAACTTTTTTGGTAGTTTTGCTCTTCTTTAATCCAGAGACACAAATTCTTTAACTTTTATTTCTTCTGTATGGAAGAAAACTTCCTTAGGGAGAGTAAAAGGGGCAGTGGCCAACAGGGCATGCTTAGGGAAGAACAAGGCATATGCAGAATTGTCCTTCTGCTACTCCTCTAAAGTAACAGCCTGAAGAATGGAAACAACGTGTAGTGAGCAATTAGCTGACAAATATCATCAGTAAGGCTTAGTCTATACTTACAGAGCCCAAAACAAATCAAAGACTGTAACATATGCAGTCATTACTCTTCATTTGAAGATGAAGGATGGTGGGAAATAGGACTGTGCTGGTATATTATCTGGGATCAGACGGGTATATAATCGGGCTTCTAGGAGTGTGCTTCAAACTTGTGATGAACAGGAAAAAATCATAAATCTTCTTTTATTTTTTATTTATCTTTTAAACCAGTGATTCACATAATGCTCTATAAACACTGAAGCAGTTGAATCAATGGCAAAAAGTCACCTTTCCAAAACTTCCAACAAAATGAGAGGACACCATTGAGTGCTGTAAGTCCCATAGATGTAGGAATGGATCAAGCATCAGGCTGGAGAGTGGCATGTTGTGTTGGAAATGTCCATGATGCCCTGTGTCATTGCCTCCTCTATCCTGCAGTCATCTTCTTGACTCCCCTCCTCTTCTACCATTGTTTGTCTGTTTGTACAAAAAGCTTCTCCATAACCACTCCTGCTTTACTTCCCTGTGTATTTGTAGAACACCTTACACAATGGGACCTTCATTCCAAGTACTTCCAATGCACAGATTACATATTGTTGCATCCTCTTTGCATTTGTGCTTTCTTCTATTTGTACTCTGCTGGCCTGAAGCTGTCCTTGGCGCATCAACAACCCATCCTTCTTCATTCAAGTCTTCATTATACATATTCTTACTCATCAGCTTGCAAAATAATGATGACTTCTATGATTTGTTAAAAACTCAAAACCAGCTTTGTGCAAGAACAGTGACTCTGGTTGTATCACTGACCTCATTTAGTCACAATTGCTAAAAAGCGGAAAATCTGACCAAAGCACTGTATTTCTCTTAGAAACAGCAATAATGTGATTGCCTTACTGAAAAGGGGAAGCATGAAGGCCTGGTAGCATACCAGGAATATCTTATGTACAGACACAGAAGGACTTATTTGATGACAATCTTCCCAAATTCACAGTCTCTTCAAGGGCAGAGGTTACTATGAAGTGCTGGCTCGTTAACTTCCAGGGAAGCCACCCAATGCTGGATCTATTTGATGAGACTACTGAAATTTTATCGAGCTAAGAGCATGTTTTCTTCTCTTCCTATACAGGTAATAGTACTTCATTAATATGGTTGCACCAATCCTGATCCTAAGCACCTAATTTTTCTTAAGCTGTGAAAAGACTAATTATCTCCTGCAAATGGACTTTCACAGAACCTTAAATAGTAAAAAGCTAACTGATTAATTCAGTTTGACAGCTCATTGTTAGTTACATGTCAGTAGTTTTACAAGATTTTTACCTTGGTGAAGATGTTTCATTCCTATGAGCAGTCTGATACTGACCCATCCCAAACAAGCCCATTGACAAGTTAGGGCACACTATGTCCTAGGACCTACTCTGCTCACACAGTGGTGTCACCAGTAGCTTTATATTTACTAACTCTTGAATCTTTGAACTATTTGTTATGAAAAAGAATACGAATTGCTATTCATATTAGCACATGTTCAAAACAAACACCTAATAGCTTTCCCACAATAAGATGCTGATATATTTCACACTTTCCCTAGTTCTTGTAACTGTTAGAGAGAAAATAAATGAAGATGAATTAATTGGATTACCTAATGACTTTGCATTTCTTTAAGGAGATTTGACACTCATAAATGAGGACAGAGGAAATAGAAGTTAATTACATTTTCTCTCATCACTTGAAATCTGGACACTTAGTGTAAACACCCTCCCTTTGATTTTTAAGGAGGGAATGAATTCCACTTGATGGTCACTTTATTATGCCTTTATTATATTTTTTTTTTTTTATAATAGCTGGCATTTGATCTTGTCTTGATCTATGCTTGTGTTCAAAGCAGAATCTGATTATCAAGCCTGTTGATCTTCATAAGAGCTAGTTGTTGTCAATCCAGTTAAATTATTTGATTCTACTCCACTGTGCTCCCTTTAACCATCCAACTGCTTCTCAGGAGGTGTTTTTCTCCTCTGCCATCTTCATAATTCTTACTTTTCTGCCTCTGTTTTTCCTTCTTTTAAACCTGTATTCCTTCTGGTCCTAGTGCCTCCTCTAACATGTTCACTTTTTCAGGAGCTTGAAATCTAAGTAAGGGGAAATAAAACAAATAGAAACAAAACAAATCAAAACAAAACAGCTAACTCCCAAGCCCAAATGTTACATAAATGTCCAAATTCACTCCTCTTTCTGGTTTTTGGCTTCAGTTAGTGTTTAGGTCTAAAGCTAGGCCTTGGTCCATTAGGATGACTTGTTTGGGTAAGAAGCAAACACCATGCATAGATACAACAAAATCAGCTCTGTTTGTTTTGGCAAGGGGGATTTGCTTGATTTGATCACATTGCAAGAATGAGAACTGCTCCATCTCTGAAGCTGACAGTGAGGGCTTCACTCTGTCCTCACACATATGATGCAACCTAGAATAACTGTCCTTAGTTATAAATCTCACATGCAACAAATCAGAACTAGAAGCAAATTGTACAACACATTGTATGCTTTGTATAAGAGAAGAATGATTAAAAATCAGATGCAAAGCAGAGTCCAACTTATTTGTCCTCATCCCCATGTTAGGCTGTAAAATATGCGGCCTGGAAAGCAAGTGTCTTGCATACTTTTCATTTCACTCACAGGGCTGATTCATGCCAGTAAATGCTGAAACCCCACCTCATAATTGGGAGAAGTAATTTCCATTCCATGAGTTTTGCTTGAAGCTAATGCATGCTATTACAAAACACCTAAAGTGAAACTTTAACCATTCCTCTTAGCCCAGCTGTGAAGTTCAAACTGCTTTTTAAAGCTAATTATCATGCTCTGACCTGCACATATGCACATACTAAATACAAATAAATCAATTTGGCAAGCTTATTCTTGTCTCAATTTGCTTTTTATTTTTAAAATTAGCATACTCTTGGCTTTGCCTATCAGATATACAAAAGTGATGGTATCTCACATATTAAAGTTTTGCAGTTGACTCTTTGTAGTTCATTTGCTATTTTATAAACCCAAAGTCCTTGAGGGAGTGTCGGAAAGCCCCATAATTTTCCTCAAAGTTCCATATAACCTTTTTATCTCTGATGTAGCTAGCATATGTGAAAAAGAAATGCAGATATCCAGATGGCTCCCCAGTGTCCATGTATAGAAAAGCCCTGACAAACACAAGTCACTTTAACTAATGCTGATGTTGACTCATGCTTGAACATATTCTTTTGTTCTCTTTTTTCTAATGCTGTATTATTAGGAGCCTATGTTTTTTATCTTACCTAGAAAATTATTATAATTTTATGGAAAAAAAGAACTTTTTTTTTTCATTAAAGCAAAATTATTTGAGGATTCATTGTAACTCCTAGTGTCGGTATTCCATGGTAACATTCTTCTTTTGCTTTGACTGGCATTGCCACCCATTTCATGTGTCTCCAAAGTCTCCTAAAAGAGAAGTTATTTTGTATTTGTCTTGTGGTTTTCTGCGCATTTTCCTCTTAATCACCCTGCAAAGATCACAGCAAGAGGGAGAACACTGAATTAGCTGATTCACTTCTGTTGCTTGGTATGGTGATCTCTAATTGCACTTAGTTGTGGGGATTTTCCAAAGCAGACAAGTGACTTTTCCTTTTGCCAGGGCACTGCTGTCAGGCCAAGGCATTTGAACATCACCACATTTCAGAGATGAGCAGCATCATGTTCACAGCCACACTGCCTGCTCACAGAGAGAACAAGCTCTCTAATGGCTTAGTTTAACTGCTCTCTAGGACAGCAAATGTTTGCACATTTCTGCATAGTTTGTTTTTGTTAAGGAGGAGAACTGGAAGAGCATCAATTCTTTTATTCTTATGATCTGGAGAGTTCAGTTCATCTGAAGGCATCAACCAATTAATCCTCAAGACATGATTTGAGGTGGGTCAAGCTTTTAAAAATTCTGGGTCCATTTCTTTTCTGGTATCAGCTGCAAATCTGAGGAAGGAGCATCCCATATTTCTGCATTCTCAGGGATAATAAGCACCATATAATATTGGAATTCCTTGCTTGAAGAAAACACTTACTTTGCTAGACTGACACTCAAGCCTGGAAAGAAACAGGCCATAAAGGCGGCCATATGTATAGACAAAATTCATTTAGTAAGGGAGCTGTATTCAGGTGTTCTCTGGCTATAATGCATCAGTATTACTGACTGCTTTGGTTAGTATGGCCAGAGTGTGTTAATAGTTGGAAACAAAACTGTAACTCCAGCTTTTACACTGATTCATTGTGGGTACTTGTTTACTTGTTAACATATTTCTGGCTGTGGGAGATGGCTCCAAGTGTATCACGAGATGTGCTCCCTGGAAGTGCTGCCTTGGCATTGCCCTGCTCAGTGGCCTGCACTGCCTCAGCCGCATCAGAGACCATCTCTCTGCAAAGGCAGAAATCTTGAGTCAAAAGAGGTTTGCACTTCAGGTCAGAGCAGAAAAGAATATGCTTTCAAGACAGTTTAGGAAAACCTAACCCAAATGATGTTGTTCGGAAAAAATCCTTGGG
The DNA here is from genome assembly GCA_035583235.1 of Hafferia zeledoni. Taxonomy (NCBI): domain Eukaryota; kingdom Metazoa; phylum Chordata; class Aves; order Passeriformes; family Thamnophilidae; genus Hafferia; species Hafferia zeledoni. Next base: position 9,483,066 of record JAWWEV010000043.1, read on the forward strand.
GCTTTCATGGAGCTGTGCTGCAGTTTACATTTTCAAAACACGTTGGGTAAAGAATTCAATACAGTCCTATTGCCACGAGACCACAAATCTCACCAAACGGCAAAGATTGCTCAGATTATCTTGGGGGGAAAAAATGAGTTTGAGCAAATACAGCTCCCAGTCTCCTACACTGCAAACGACCTTCTGAAATCTGGGGTAAAACTTCTGGAGCAACTCTGAAACTAAACTTCCAATCTAAGTAGCGCTCTGATTCTCCTCTCTTACTCTTCTTTGCTCATTTTATTCTAAAGTTTTAAATCGATGACATCATTCG
>JAWWEV010000043.1:9483478-9529828 GCA_035583235.1 Hafferia zeledoni
CCCCCCCCCCGTGAGACGCACCCCCTCTGACGGGGTCTGGCTGCCACCGGGCTCCCCTCATTGCAGCCCGGGCTCATTCCCTCTTCACAGTGACACCTACCGGCCTCCCGCTCGCTGTCCCCCGCCTGCCCCGCTCCTCCCGGCACCGCCGCCTCCCCGCGGCTCTGCCCGGCGGCCGCGATCCGGAGCTCGCTCCGGCCACCCTGGCTATACTTCCGTCGGGGCGCAGGGGGAGCCACAGCACGACCCGCCCGGCGGGGCAGAAACTTTCCTCGCGAGTTTCCCTCCTGCCCCCCGGGCGCGCACAGGGCGCGGATGGGGCAGGGGGCTGCCCGCGGCTGAGCCCCCGGAGCCGAACCGGGGGGCAATGCCCCTAAACAGCCCCCGACTGCACCACGCGCCCCTTCCATGCCGTCCGCCCCCTGCGCGGTGCCGGCGGCGCTGCCACGGGCGGCCAGGCGGACGGGCCGGGCTGCACTCGCCGGCGCGCAGGGCGGGGTGTGGCCTCGCCATTATTTATGAGCTCCAACTCCTATTTGCTCAGCTAATGATGCACCGGCGGCTGCCTCGCCTCGCCTCGCTAGTGCGGCGGCGGCGGCCAGGGCAGGGCAGCGCCTGTAACTGGAAACCAGCGGCGGCACCGTCACCGCGCGGCCGCTCCATTCACTCCTAGGTGCGTAATTGAGCGCAGGGGAGAAGCGCTCCCGGAGCCATAGGAGTCCAGCTGCCAGGATTATTGTACAGAGGAGCTGGGAGTACCCCTGCAACCACCACGAAGAGAGACTTTTCTTTTGTCTTTTTTTTTTTTTTTTTCCTATTTATTTTTCTCTCCACAATGAGCCAGGTTTGGAATTAAAATGTTCTGGTAGCAGGAGTGGAGTCTGTAAACTGATAGAAACCAGACAGAAATCGGTATTACTGGTGTCTCTAACAGCCGGGTAAGCATAACTTAAAGTTCTCTTTCTCTGCTGTAATAAGATGTAGAACGTCTCTGATGGTTGAATTTTCCTGCTGTTCACAGATAGTTAAAAGCAATGCTTTCCAATATGTGTTTAGCGAGGAATCTTTTTCTCCATTATTTCTTTTCTTTCCTCTGCTGAATGATTTTCCTTACAGGATTTAAGTGTAGGACCCAGCCTGTAGCACATGACACCTGCACAGCACTTCATAGGAAATCCATACGGTACTTTCCAAGAGCAGTACACATGGTGCAAGCGACCTCCGTGGCAGGGAAACTTCACCACTTTACTTTAGTAGCGGTTTGTCTGTTTGTTTACGGTTGGAATGGGGTGTAAGAGCAGAAATGTAATTAGACACTGCTTTTTGTCTGTCCTGTAAGATTCTTGAAAAGTACTTGCAAGGGTTTAGCTCTGTGGGTTATCAGCAGAGATCATGTGCACAGGACATGCTGAATATAGTATCATGACTTAGGGGATAAATTCAGAACTGAGATATAAGGCTAAAGCAAGAGTCAAACCTGCAATGAGTTGTGTTCAGTTACCAGATCTGTAAATCTCTGAAATTAAACCTATTTCCATTAGGTAACTCACATGTCAGACACCCTGAGGTACCTTTTTGGCACAGTATGCATTTATTATTTATGTGTCTAACAGCTGGGTAGGAACCATGCTGCTCAGCATTTGAATGTTGTATTTATTTGCCTGTCACTTCTGTGTTAACGGTGAAGATCTGCAATTTGAGCAATGAAATGTAGCAATGTTTCACTCCTGTGGCTGATTGCGCTAGAATTGGCAGGAGGCACGAGAGTGGGAGGGAAAGAGTGCTTAAAGGGTTTTCTTTCTATTATTTCCTACAATATTATTTAAAGGAAGAGGGAAAGCTGCACACTTGTTCCTCTTTTACTTTTTATCTTTATTGCAAAGAAAGCGTAGTGCTACTACTGTAAAATACTAATCCCATTGCATCTGTTAAATCATATGTTCTGTATGATTGGCTATTTGTTTTGGCCTGACAAAGACATTTTATTGGGATTTAATGCCATTTCTCTCTTAGAAGAGGGGTAAGTAAAAGGATATCCCATGGGCTAGTCCCAAGGTTTTAAATTTAAAGCTCACAAAGCAGCATTAGTACTAGGGTTCGTGCAGCCTGTTTAAAAATTATTCTTGGCAAAAACTCTGTAACTATCGTTTTAGTAGTTAACAGACCTTTAGAGATAATTTGGAATTGGGCCAGAATGGATATATTTCTCCTACAGATCTGTAGCTGGCAAATTTCTGACACGGGTGTCTTTGTCAATTAGCAGAGTTGTAGAATTACTTGATCTTTTTGCATTTCTCAGTATACCAGAGCAAATCATGAATGAGAGTTCAGAGTGTGGGCTGCAGAGCTGTGCATTCACTTACACACTTTCCATCCCGCCTCCAACTTTATATGAGGTCCTCATAGAGAGGGAAGCCTTTCAGAGCAATTTACAGTGAGTGGATGGGGAATGACAGAGGTAGTAATGAGATATGGGGCTTTTACCGCTAAGTCAGTGGTGTGGAACTGGCTCAACCTAGTGATGACCTAAAGTCATCCCTGCCTGACAGCTCATTCCTGCCGTGCCACTGTAGTTAGAGCCGGTTCTTTAAGGACAGATGTGAACCTCAGAGGGGCCGAATGAACAAGCATGTAGAAATGTTGGCTTCCACTGGAGGGACTGTAAGGCTGAAGCAGAGATGAGGTAAAATATAAGATGATTGCACAGGCAACAAATAGATGATATATGGCTTTTAATGCTATCTTCTAGCTGTAGGGGTTGTATCTTTTAGAGTGCTTCCAGTTGCCATAGAATCAAATACATCACCTGATTGATTAACTAAGTGTTGTCTGGTAGAAGGGCTGTTTACACCAAAAAGAAAAAATGAATATTTAAGTAGCAATGTAGAATGGGCCTAAAATGAGGGTATTTTTATTCTCACCTTTGGACCTGAGCTTACAAAGTTGTTAAGATAGGTGAAATTAAATTAGCACTTCACAGTTATTGGAGAGATGAAGTTTAGGAGCAGATATGATATAGATATGCAATATTCAGCTTCTGATGCCTGCTGGGTTTTATGAATTTGGTCCAAAGTCCATTAGAATTGTTAGGAAAATGCCATGGACTTCAGTGAGTTCAAGTCCTTCCTGAGCTAAGAAAAGATGCAGAGTTTTGGAGCATTTTGTGATTCTCAGAGAAGCTCAGGCTGCTCAGCAGCTAAGCCCTATAAAGCGAATGTAGCTAAGCCCTATAAAGCGAATGTAGACTCAGCAGATGTGCGGGAATAGCAGAGGTATCAAGTGTAATGCACTGTCCAACCTTGAGTGTTCTTAGTGCTCTGTAGAAAATAAGAGATACGAGAGCAGATAAGTATTCCTGAAAGAAGCTAGCCCAAAAAGCAAACGTTGACTAACAGTTTCAAGCATGTTGAAATACTTTTGGTTTCAGTGGTTTTGAAATTAATGACGTACATAGTCAGGATTTCTTAAAAGGAGAACTAGAGGGCTATTAAAGAGTCCAGCTTTCAAAATCTTAAAGCTCATTTCCAAGCACCTTTGATTTTTAAATCTTAAGAAAAAACCCCAACCAATAACCCAAACCTCCTTCTCTGAACATGAGAGAGACATGCCTAAAAATACCAGCCAGCTTTTTATTTGTGAAACTTTATCTCCTGTCCTTGCTTTGCGCTGCCTTGACATTTAGTATATTTCCAGCAGGTGGAATTGTCCTCATTTTAAATAAACTGAGTCTAATGCTATAGTCTGCCCCAGACAAAACTTGGGCTCTGTTGGTTCCTACTAACAGACAGAGAGCTCCTTTTCTGCCAGCATAGAAAACTACTGGGGAAAACTACTTTCAGATATACATAGAAAAAACAGAAGTGCTGTACCTCCTTCAGATCAGTTATGGCTTCAGCTGAAAGAGCTTTCTAACACAGATCTTTCCATACTGTTGTTTTTGCTCCACAAAATTGTATAAAAAGAGTGATGTGATATCTCTGTCTTTCAGGTTTCATTTCTTGGATATTAAGTTGTAAATCTGAAGAGATGGCCGTTCTTGCAGTGCATGTGTTGATTGGGATATTTATTTACTTTACCAGTGTAAAGGGATCTTCCCAGCCTCAAGCAAGAGTGTTCCTAACGTTCAATGGTAAGAAAGAAGATAAACATTCTTAAGCAAATGTTATGGTTGAACATTCTCTTCTTCCTCTTAAATTCAATAACTGAGTAGAAAGTGGTGTTTTAATCTGCATCCACAATTAATATTTTTGGTTTGTGTTGATAAGGTACCTGTCAGCCTAAATTTGATTTTTTTTTTTTACCTGAAGCTACCTATAGCTACAGATGTGTAATTAATAAGACTTTCTCTTTGTCTTGAGTTATTATGACTTGCTAACAACTAAAGGTTTTATTTCTTATCCTTGATTGTGCTTGAGAAAGAAGATAGTACATGGCATGTAGTGGAAGTTATTAATGATTTGAGTTGCTTTCAAATGCCCAACTGAGACACTTTACATTCTGAAAATGAGGCTGCCTGAAGGTTTACCAAAATAGTTAGCCAGACACAGAGTCCTCTGAAAAAGTATCATTTCTTTCCTGTCGGACTCAGCACATCCTCCATGTTCCTTCTCCCTCTCTGTGTGATTTTTCCTTGAGGTTTTTTCCCTGAGCCCCACCTGTCTCCTGCTTGCAGCCCTGTGGTTTGTCTCCTCCCAGTACCTAAGCCTAATCCTGCCCTCAGATGTACTGTCCAATCCCTTCAAAACCCTGCCCCTATCACGACCCTTATAACCAGACCCCAGCGGGAAATAAAATGCTTTTCATATGTTATCCACCAAACCTCTCTGTGTGCGAGTTGTCTCGGGAGCGTGTCCCCACCTCGGTCCCGAGACTTGTGCACTTAGTACAATGTGTAGGATATATGTAGCACGTAGCAATCATTGATGCTGCATACTGTAAACAAGCAATCAAAGATACTATTTTCAAAGAAGTTGCTTTTACTTCTGAAGTTCTGAGCAGTACCCTATGGCTGAAATAACCCTAGTATTACTTTTAATAGTAATTTATTCCTTCACTGTTAACCCCTTAGCCTCCACTTCAGAATGTGTGTGTTCTTCAGCTTATGGTGTCTATTAAATTTGAGCTGAAAATTTGTCAGTAACTATAGGGATGTTGACTTTCTTCAGCTCTCTGGTTTTCTGTGATTGTCTTTGAGGCATAAGGGCTTGCTACTTCCTGCACCTGATACTGTCTGCATTAGGATGGCATTGTGTGGTTCATTATTGCAGGGACGCCCTGCAGCTGCCATGGGAATATTCTGTGTGCTCTGAACAGTCTTCAAGAATCACTTAAAAAATAATCATAGCTAGTAAGTATCTCAGACTGCTATTTGCTACAATGATCATAGCTATGCAATCATATGACCAAGAGATATGCAGAAGGAGACCTTTCACAAATATCAACCAGAGACTGAACAATTACACGGTGGTATAAATTATATAGGGCCTTAAACTGATGAGTGCAATACTTATTAGGTTTAAAATGGCATAGTTACAATAAAAGCAATAGTAGAGATTGAATACAAAGAGGGAATTGCCAAATAAAGAAATAGAGGTGAGAATTTATTTTCCTTCCTTTGATAGCACTGACTCTAGAGTAAATGATGCTGTTTCAGCACAACTTAGTGCAGGAGCAAGTGTGGCTGTGGTTGTGTATTGCACTGCAGGTTTGCCACAGTTATGCAAAACAGGCTGATTTGGATTTCTACATCATCTCTTTAGTGGCCTTTTAAGTAATCTAGGCTTCCTCTGATCTCTGGTATGACCATGAAGTAGGAAGCGTTCAGGTTTTGTGGTATTCAACCTTGTGAATGGGAAAGAATTGCAATGAGAGGCAAATGGTTTTAACATGGACTCAAGAGATTTGTTTTTCATCACAGGTATCCTGCTAGTCTGAAACACTGAAGCACCCATAGGGCAAAAGACCCAAAACCTAGGGATTTAAAGAAAATACTGAACTGAAACCTTAGTTTCTCTGACCCTCTCTGAAAGGAGGTTGTCCCCACTTCTTTTAAAAGGGGCTATGACAGCTTTATGTTGCAGTGACCTGTTTGTCTGATGACCTTCTTGAACCCCAAGAGCTCTGCTACCCTGTACAGACCCTGGGGATGCAGTGTCACCTCACTGCTGTAACCCTACTTGTCTGCCTTGGTTAGAGCTGCCTCTGCAATATCATGGACAGTAAATGACTGCCCTGTGTCCTTTCCTTTATTTTTAAAGGGATGTTTTACATGAGTAAAAATGAGTCTGTAGTCTTGGTGAAAGTTGAGGTAAAGTAAGTGTCACCAGAGCCTTGCAATACCACCAGATTATCTTAAAACTGACATTTTACTTTCCCTAATACTTAAAAGTCAACCTTAATAAATAAATAAATAAAAAGAACCCCAACAACAAAAACCCCAACCAAACCAAAACCATTTTGAAGTCCTAAATTTTTAATGAGTCTTTTGAAGTCAGAAAAGTAAGACATTAATTGTGTGTTTTATAATATGAGAAGTATGTCGGAAATAAAAAGCTAAGTTTCTTGTATAATATGTCAACACTAGTTTTATTTTTAAACCTGATTTCCAGATGGTAAGAAACAATTTTCATTATGTGAAAAGTTTGCAGGTTGTTGTGTATAACAAGGTAATGGCCCCACCTGTAGTATGAACTTATGTTCTATAAATCTGTTTATTTACATAAGTACTGATAAAAGAGAAAAAGGTGAAACTTTGTATTAATCTCCTGCTAAATGTGATAACACATTCTTTCTTCCGAGGCTGCTTCACAGCTTATTGTTTTCAAATCATGTAGAAACATCAAGTTACTGGCCATCTCCTTGCCCTGAGAAGCTGTCAGTTTTTATGGAGAATTGTCACTCTTTTGAAGTGCATCATTTGAAAATAAAACTATAAGTAGATCTCCTTATGTTTTAAATGACATGAGACAATAAAGCCAAGTCATTCAAGCTTAGGGTACTTACATGATATTTTTCAAGTCCTGAATTGGATTTGGCTTGGTGTCTACAATTACATTACATAAGTTTTGAGGGTAGAATGTACACAGGAGGAGAAAATGAGTGATACTTTTCAAAGCTAACCTGCTCCTTCAGAATCAAGTCAATTGAGCTTATTCACACCATAGCATTTCTCATGGGAAAATCCAGCAAGTATCTTGACCTATTCTGTTTTTCATCAGGAAAGATAAAAATGTGAATAATTTGAATCATGGGCTGCTTTTTTCTTTGCGATCTACTTCATTAAGAATCAAATGTAATTAAAAGGTACGCCTGGGTAATACCTCAAGAGCCTGATAATAGGGATTTTGCAATTAACTTCAATGGATGAAGGACTGCAACCCTAACTTCTATTTTTAAAATCAAAAGCCTGGCCCCTTGTCTAATTAAAATGTAGTTCATGACTTAGCTGAGATTGTTAACTGTGTGTATGACGTGAGTGTGGAACTTACTGCTGTCTGCATCCTGAGTGCCTCGAAAATTGCAGTACTGTACAGCACCCTGAGTCCTGATTTCTATTGCTTTGCACCTTGTATAGCCATTTACTTGGCTGAAAGAAAATGTCAGGCTGGAGCTGAACTGCTTTCTAGGCACAGGTGTGCATGGTTATACATGGCACTGGGCCTGTGGAGGATCAGGTAAAGGGGTTCTCAGTTTGCCTGGAGTAATTTGTCATGATCTTATTGTCCTGATCAATGCTCAAACCATCAATATTTGTACAACATATGCACTTGAAGAGCCACTGCAGTTGAAGAAGAAAGATGGCTCCAGCTTCTTCTGATTCTGAAATGGCAAAGGTAGGAAGCCTGTGGTGCTGCAGCTGCAACAGTGTTGTGGATTCATCTGGAGCGTGCAGGAGTGAGGGAACTTTGGATGGGGGAAGTAAAGGACTCAGTATGTCTCCCTACACTTTTAGTATACTACTCCTGATCCTCCTGCCTTTTCTGGCTCCTTGTACTCAGAATAGGTCTTTCTTAATCTACTTAAATCACCTATCATAATTTAGAGCACCACAGTTTATTTTCTCTCCATAGCAAAAGACTAATCTGTTTATGAACTATCAAGTGTGGTGCCTGCGATTTCTCAAGCTACATGCATTCCTCCTTGTTACTGCACGTTCCTGAACAGATAATTGAGAGCTGTATCCTTCAGTTTTTCCAGGGAGAAAACCTTTCTCAAATCAGTGAAGGAGTCATTACACTCCAGGTTACTGCCTGATTTTGTTTCATTCCAACTCACATTTACTTTTTGGATTTTTTTTCTACCCTAAAATGTAGGGCCATACAATTTTAACATCAAATTCAGAATAATAAGAACAGATCTAGTACTTATTTTTAAAAAATATACTCAAACCTTCTTTGATATTTGAATTTATGTGGAGGTGCACAACCAAGTGATAATTTCAAAATTGACTGGGAACATTTAATGCATTCCTACTCAAATGTCTGGTCTAGCAGATATTTCCCATGCAGACTCTCCCATTGTCCCCAGAGAAAATTCCATATGAGAAGTGGATCAAGGCTAATTTGCAGATGCTTTTGTTCCTCTCTTTGTCATAAAATTACTAGAACACGTAAAGGACTTTTAAGAAAGTATCAGTCAGCTTCATTAGTGACAATTAAAAAGCGTAAAATGTCACCAGAGCAACAGCAGCACTTATTCAACTGTCAACATATTTTAAAAGATTTAATGCAACCCCTGTGGTTACCCTAAAGGAAAAATAAAGGAACTGAGAACCATTTTCTTTGAGCTCTTGAGCAACAGCAGTACAACTTGTTTTTAAACAATCCCTCATTGTAATGTTAATGTTACCACAGTTAATAAAAAGTTCATTTATTATTTGGGGGACTTTGTGCTGATGACAGTCTAGTAGGCAAAGGTTTATGCTCAAATAGTTGATTGGATCTTTTTTGGTGTCCATAGAATAAAAGCTACTTGCAAAATGAAGTAGAAATAGAGCATTAAAAGAAAAAAAGAGAAAGAAAGAAAGAGAAAAGATCCATGGTTTTATTTTTGTTTATATGGAAAACTCGAATGTTCATTTAGTTGCTCAATTTTCAGCAAATTGTGGCTCATTTCCTCAAAAGTAACTGATTTGTGGCTTTCATAGCTTCATGGATCTTAAATAATGCTAATTTATAAAGTGTTGAATATCAACCATGTGAAAACATTTCCAATTTATTTGTCTCTCACTGGAGATCTAAAAACTTAATTCTGAATACTTTCAACTAAAAATAAAATTCTTTTTTTTTGTCCTGAGTAGTGAAAATGGTGTCTTTACATTTGATCATAGAATCAGAAAATATTAAGGGGTTAGAATGGACCTTAAAGATCATGTAGTCCCGACTCCCCACCCCTGCCATGGGCAGGGACATCTCCCACTAGACCAGATAGCTCAGAGCTCCATCCAGCCTGGCTTTGAACACTGCTAGGGTTGGGGCATCCACAACCTTTCTGGGCAAGTGGTTCTGGTGTTTCACTACCCTCACAGTAAAAAATTTATTCCTAATATCTAACCCAAATTTCCTCTCTTTGTATCCATTATTCCTCATCCTATCACTGCAGTTCCTGATAAAGAGTCTCTCTGCAGCTAAAGAGTCTCTCTCCAGCTTCCATTTAGGCACACTTCAGGTACTGGAAGATTGCTATGAGGTCTCCACAAAACCTTCTCTTCTCCAGGCTGAACAAGCCAAAATTTCTCAGCCTGTCTTCATAGGGAAAGTGTTCCAGTCCTCTTACCAGCTTTGTGGCCTGCTCTGGACTTCTTCCAACAGTTCCATGTCCTCCTTATGTTGGGGACACCAGAACTGTATGCAGGACTCCACAGGCGGTCTCAAATTGTCAGCTTTGGTTGTTCCTAAAGACATGCCTAATTTACAAATTATAGTCTTTTACATGTTGTAGTCTTGGAGGGTCATTTTTAGACTTATATTTTCTGTATATTTCTTTCCTTGCTTTGTTGTTTATTTTTTTTTTCCTCTTGTGTTGAAATAAACAGAAGCTTAGTGCAATAAATCTTACTTCTACAGAAACTGAATAGCTTGCATAGGGTATAAATGAAATGGGAAAACAAAAGAACAACAAAAAAAATCAAACATTTTAAAGGAAACCGTATATAAAGACCTCAGTATTCTTTCTGCAGTTCCATGGGTAGATCTCCCACATTGCAAATGACATTGAATCTGCTTGTTTTCACACTCTTGTTCAGTGGTAGTGTCACTGAGATTTGCTTCACTGTCATTGTTGCTGACATGAGTGTTCAGGGGAGGAGAATTTAATGTACTGTTCCTGTAATTAATGAAATTGTGCCATGTGATTTGACTTCAGTTGTGAAAATGGTCTTTCAATAAAGCTGAAGTCACAGGGTCCAGTTCTATGTTTGTTTTCCAAAGTTGCTGTAAGAAGTACCCTCAAGGGAAAGCACAAATAAGTACATGTCTTCAAGGTAGTTAATTATCAGGCAATAAATTTAGGGGAAAAACCTACAAATTTAATCCTACTCTTGGATGAAGAACTCAAAAGTTAGAGAAGACTTTTTTTTTTTTCTGGTGATTTGTTTAGTTTTGATATGGAAAAATCAAACTTTATCTGAGAACATTTTGACAGATTCTACACATCTTGGTGCTCTCTGCTTGTCGTAGAAGAAAGCAGCTTATCTTGGCCAATGCCACTGCTCTGTCTTTAGCAATTCTTCCTTGTGTTTCCTGTCCAAGGCAAATGCTGAAGTCCCTATGTAGGCAGTTATATTGTCATTATTGTACAAGACATCTTCTTTTTGTGTTCAAAAACTGTGATGAGAGAAAAATGGTATAGACATTTCTAATACCCTGTCTTTTTCAGGATTGTTCGGGTACCAGTAACAAGAGCTGCTCTGTGAGCCTTTTCCATACTGGATGAGCTCACAGTGCACTTTAATATGTGGTGCTGCACAAGCCTTTTTGTGTATCAGATATAATTAGTGACATGACTCACAATAAGTGCTCATTTTATTGAAGTGTGTTGACGGAGATCCTGCCATGAATAAATACACAAACCAAGAACTTACCCTGTCAATTAAGCTGGCCATTTTCTCAACATGTGTATTTTGTTCTTTTTGGTGCTGACTTTTCAATGTTCTCAAAAACATTCTTTAAAAAAAAGTCTCAGCATTGTTTCTCAGGAAAAGGTCTTTGTCTTAGGGATGCAGTTTACTGATTCACAGTGCACCTTCTGAGCTTAGCTTGTCTTGTTTTGTATCTAGATGGCATTGGCTTAGCCAATGTTAAAAGAAGGCTGTATGTTTTTCCCTCTTTATTTAATTAGAGGGTTGGGATCTAAGGGATGCAACTGAATACTCCATTAGCTCTATGAATCAGGGTGATGTTGGATCTCCTCTCTTACTGGAAAGTGTGTAAATTCAGTAATGAAGAGAATAGTGGTGATTACCAGAGGATTTACACCATTTGTCTTTCCTCCCTTCCCTTTATAGCTCTGTCCTTATTCAATGCAAACTTGGTACAATTCCATTTGCATTATTACTTTATCTGCCATTGATATGGCTTCTTCCTAGAAGCAGAAAACCTGGTAACTGGTTTACTGAAGCTGATATCACACTTTGGTATCACAATGGAAAGAAGATAAGGAATGCCTCTCCCTTGAAACAACTGTGGAGCTGCGACCATCATACCCTTTACAGAATTTAGCTCTTCATCTTATCCCTGTGAATATAAGGCTATTTCTCCTTGAGGAGAAGTTTCTTGCTTCTTGTGTAGCTAAGGTTGGTGGAGGTTTTGTTTCCTGTTCCTTTGTAAAGCAGTATTTGGGTTATTCCCAACTTCTACTCTCACCCAGCAAATCAGTTATGCAAAAGTGAGGGCTCCAAAGGTTCCTCGATCACCACAACTGATACTCCAGATTATACTTAGAATTTTTTCAGAAACATAGTACAAATAGTTTTAACTAACAATTTTAGAATGCTTATCTTACATTCCAAGATACCATTTTGAAGATATATCCTGCTGCCATCTTACATCTTATCTACTGTATACCATGGTATTTCATCATTATCAGGGGAAAAAAATTTCTAGAACTCTCCATTAAATCACCTTGATAGAAAACATGTCTGGAACAGCATTTCAGCAGTACGCCACTCCAGTAGGTTCTATCAGGGAGTCTATTAGCAACTCTGTGTGTTGTTAGGGGGAGAAAGTGAATTTCAGATCTGGTGTAAGTTTAGCTCTTAATTTTTAATTTGGCCACCATCTCCCAAGTGTTATATGACATTTTATGACATTTTTAATGATATTGATAATTATGGGGAAGGAGGACTTGTTTGGGCTTTTTGCTTTTGGTTTTTTGTTTGAGATTGTCATTTTTGTGGGTGTGTTTGTTTTGGGTTTTGTTTTTTGTTTTTTTTTGTTTCATTTTGGTTTTGGTTTTTTGTTTTTGTTTGTTTTGTTTTTTTTTTTTTAATTTTGTTTGGGGCTATAAGTAAACACTTCATGTAAAATACACCCTCTTTCTATATGAGAAGATTTTACTTCCAGTAAAAATTTAAAATGCAAATATGACTTTGTGAAATGCAACATTTACTAATAGTATGGATTGAATACCCAGTCTTTGGAATGGTTCTGCTTAATTTTACTCACTGCTCTGGAATAAATGATTGTCTCGCCTAAATTATCTTCTAGAATGTGGATGAGGAGGTATCACAATCAGGATGAGAAGACAGCACAATCAGCTGGGACTGCCAAGTTGCTTAATGGAAAAAAAATGTGTATTGGCAGTTACTTTAAAAAAAAAAAAAAAGAAAGAAAAAGAAAAAAAAAAAAGAAAAAATCTAACCCAAAATTAAGCTGAACCCAAATTCTTTTAGTTACAGGCATTGTTTTCAGCCATTAAGAGGGTCAGACTGGCATTCCAAAAAAGAAAAAAGAAAAAAAAGTTTTACAACTACACAGTAAATGTGTGATGGATCAAAATTCACCTTCAGCTATCTATTATGTCAACTATTGTCTCCTCCTAGGATTTCATTTGCAATTTCACAGTTCCTACATTGCTTTGAAATGCAACTAAAAAACATAGGGTCTAGTAAATCCTGCCCTGAGAGTGAGAGGCTTTCTCAATCACCTGTTCTCCTGATCTTTTGTTGTTTTTTTCTTAGATTTTTTTTTCTCTCACTTCATACTCTTCTTAATGAAAAATATGTTTAGTTTTAAAAGCTTTGAGTTGTGCAGAATAAATCAATTTATGTCAGCTCAGAATCAATTAAATTGGGCAAACATTTGTCTTCTTTTACCATCTATGTAAATCTGAATATATCTCTCAGTCTGCTAGCTTAAAGGAGCTGCAAAGTTAAATTTACAGGGATAAGGGAAATCTGCAAGGCAAGTGTCCGATCCTCATTCATTTCAATGGCTGGGAACGATAAGGTTCATTTCCTTTCCTTCTCATGAGTGCAAAGTTTTGAACAGAAGAAGGAGAAGGTAAGTACCATGGTCTATAGCACACCACAACTGATAGTGTAACAGGAAACAAAGATGGAGAGATAGTAGTGGTAGATGTATTCATAATACAGCAGAGATTATTGTTAATGCAAAAAGGTATGTGTATTCAAAACACTGTGCCAAGGATACATCAGTATGTAAAGTTGTGTTTTCTGTTTGTTGATCCAAAGCATTTTACTAGGTGTGAACCTAACATTGATACAGAAATTCCTTGAAAACAACTACTGATCCACTGAAAGTGAATTTTCCTTGTCCTCTGAGATACTCACTGAGCCACAGCCATGCAGGGAATGAAACACTGTATTTTCCTTGGGACTAACACTGTTGCACACTTGTTTGGCCTTTCTGGTGCATTGCAATGGCACAGGATACACATCGTAACACGTCTAGTTTTTGTAGTTCTTAGAAATTCCTTCCTGTCTGGAATAACTAGCCTGCACGCCTGTCATTTCAGTTTTCTGAGACAGTCTCTGTGTTAGTATGTTGAGTGCTCTTACAAGGCACAGTATCAAATTAGTACACAAAAATGTGAGCACTTGCATTTTCAGAATGGCACTTTCTGGGTTTTTTATATCAACCAATTAAGATGTTATTTTCAAGGAGAGGCTTGGCATTTTTTCAAAAATTTACTTCTTGAGGCCTGAAAAGGATTTAGTTGGCATGTAGAAATGATCCCAGGCTTAGACTTTTTGATGGCTTTAACGTGAACACAGCTGGAATTTTTTAAGCTGATCTGACTGAAACCCCACTTCCTGCCACTGTTGAAGATAATGCACTATAATTTTATTTTCCTAAAGCAGGCAAACCTACAGCAAAGACAAAAGAGTTTAAAGCCACCATGAGGTGTTTCATTGTGGTTTGCATTAGGGAATTAAAACTCTGCATACACAGCTACTAAAAATAAAAATGAATATGCCTGTAAAGCTATTACCACTAATGTAATAACTTATCATCTTTCTAGCTTCACTAAGTCCCTTTAGAATGAGAAGAAACACTGTTTCTCCAGAAGAAACACTGCTTTATTTATGGATACTTGCAAACATAAGATTTTTTCAAACAAATTTTTCAAAAGTAGAGTAGGAAAAGAATCATTTGTCAGTGATTTTTATTTCATTGAATGTTCCTTCAAACTCTGTCTAATATTTCCTGTTCTCAGGTAAACATGTTCTTAAGTTCACATGAACAGCTGAAAAAGTGTGTCCTTAAAGGCTAAACTGCATAAAATTACAAAAATAATTTGAAACTTTCAGTTGTAGTCAGATACACTGCTATCTGCACTAGCAGCGCTCAGAAAGTGAGTCTAGGAGAAGACATACCAACTTGGCCAGCCTAGTTTGGCCCATCAGCCAGGTCCAGCAAATCACAGACTTTTATCTTATCCCAGTTTTTTTCTTTGAGACATGGAAGAATCTACTTGTACAGTATGTGCTTCCTTAGCTTATGAATTCTTCCTTCCCAGCACCCAGAAGATGAGCAGTGGGTTCATGAAGCATTAGCCTGACACTTACAGAAGAGGAGGAACATGAGTCTTGCTGCATTTTTGTGTGTATATGCTCCTGGACTAGTTAGAGCAGGTGCTGGGGGAGAGGGGCAAGCACAGGAATTCAGCATCTCCCTGACAGCTGGGGAAAGCAGACCACCCTGATGCAGGGGCTCTGAAGGGGCTTTTATAGAGGAAGGTTGTCCCAGCTGAATCAATACTGGGGCAGGTTTCATACCTACCATGGTAATTTACATAGATGCTTTGGGAGGGAACAATATAATAGAATTAATTAAGAATACCCAAACCAGCCAATCTTTCATCACTTGGATTTTTTTGCAGATACAGGAATCTGCCTCAAATGTTGACTTAATTTCCATTTTCTATTAAAAAAAAAAAAAAAAGGATTTTATTCCAGATTCTCAGGGTGTCATTGCCAATATTGCAGATACATGCAGCACTGTAGTACAGTGAGGAGGTTCCTCTCCATTACTATTATATTTGTGCTTCTATTCAGTGTATTTTTATTGGTAATAATATTTTAGTGTTGGTATTAGTACTGGTACTGGGGACAAGCACTGAATGCTGATGATAGGGCAGTCTGTCCTCCTGTTACACTTAGTTCCTCTCTTACTTTGTCCTTAAAGAGGTGAAAGAATTCTGCCTGGACATGTCCAAAAGGCAAACATCTGAGTTTATTCTTTTCATTCTGTGTGGTGACTGGGAAGGACCTTTGCTTTAAGGTTATCCCCTTTTGCACCAAGGTACAATGGCATTGGAAGGGGCTTATAGTTTGCTTATGGCTGTTGAAAGCATCCCTAGGCAGCTGGAGATTCCTTTCAGATAGAGTTGGATGTGAGAGAAAACATGTAACGCCTAAGATCAACTAAACTTGAGATTGTGTGTAACATCAATAAACCACAGCACTCTGAATAAACAAGGTGGCCACTCACTGTTTACTATTCTCTTTGCTTATTTTTCCAGCCCTGTGTCTCTGATAACCCCAACCTGTTTGCTGAGCAGTTTAAAATGAGTTTTGTTCAAAATAGGCCTAGTTTCTACTTGATAGGTATGAGTTGTATGGGGAAATGTGTCAGAGAGAAATAGCAGCCTGTGAGACTTTTTTTTCTCTAAAAGGCCCTTTCAAGCAAGCAACTGTTTATCACTGGAGAGTGAGGGGATGACATAGGAGGTCTTGTAGAGATTATTCAAAGGCACAAGATACTGCACCCCAGCTCATGTAGTATGAGAATATTCAGCCTTAATGTCTGCTCCACAGGTAATCTCCAGTTTCTTTGAAGCTGACTTCAAATCTGATATCAGATCTTCTCATGTTGAAGAAAGCACACGTATATTCTCTGTAGGCTCATTTAGGAGGCAAAATACTGGGCTTTTTTATGCAGTAATGGAACATGGTTCTGGCTTACTGTGTCATTTGTATGTTAAAATTTTCTGCAACTGTGACGAGTAATTTCTTTTGATTTATGGAGATGAAAGATCAGGGAAAGAGATTGCTGTGACCTGTTTTGAACCCTCCCAGCACAAGAGATTCTGGTGAAATAGAAGGACCCCAGCGAAGGGCCACCAGGCTTTCACAGATGCTGAAGCACGTGGTAAGAAAGCTAGGTTTCTTCTTGTGACTGTCTTCAGCTGTCTGATGGGGAGAGTCAGACTGATCTCAGCAGTGCACTGTGACATCTGTTTAGATGATTTTTTTTACCATAAGCCTAGTGAGACATTGAAACAGGTTGTGCAAGGAGGCAGCAGACTCTCCCCTGCTCCAAGTATTTCAAACTCAGCTAGATGAGGTCCTGTGCAAACCCATCTCATGTCAGTAGGTACCCCTGTTTTGAGCAGGATTTTAGCTGACAACCTTCAGATGCCTTTCCAACCTACATGTTTTGTGGTTCTGTGATTTGATCAGTGATCAGCAGGTGTGAGTCTTAAGATGTTGGTATTTATGTTGGCAGCATTTTCAGCACAGCTTATCTATTAAAGCAGTCCTGAAGAAGAAAGTTAGCTTTCCTCGAAAAGGTCAGAAATCTGATTCAAATGACCTGATAGCCTGTGTCCACAGTGAAAGGATAAACACTCAACATCAGGATTTTTATTTAAGTACCTACTGCAAATTATTGTGCCTTAAGTGTGCGTTTCCAAGATTGAAACCTTGTGTGTTGTGTAAATTGTTTTCTTGCAGTTTAATAAAATAGATTTCCCCGGTGTGGAAGAGTTGCACAGTAAAATATAACAATTTCTCTTCTATGGAATGGCAGAAATCCTAGATATGCAACATTAAATGAAATTATATGAAAGCAATGAAAGATGATTCTACCTGTATTTTCTATTCATAATCTCCTTTGTTTTCTGGTTTAAGAAAACGATACTGCCTTCTTGTTAAACTGAGCTCATTCATAATACAGTGACTAAATTAGAACATGTTATGATGGAGTGTGTAGTATGTAATTAAATTTACAGGTGCATTATTTCTTTATTTTTGAAATTCTATTGAACTCTTTTATCACCAAGTCAGAAGAAAGGTTAAATTATATAAGTCACATTTATGACCAAAATTCACAGTGTACATTTGGTCTGGGAAGAGATACTAGATCTTGTTCTGGTTCTGTTTAGTTCGTATCTTTACATATGTACAATGTTGCATAGAGCAGATAAAGCAGACTTCTGTAGTGCATGCTGTGCTTGGGAAGGTATATGGGTCTACTTCTGGACAAATTTTATGTTGTATGATGCATGGAAGGTGTACAGCAAAATATGTTTGCAAAAATATTAAAATGGCAAGTCCAAAATCAAAAATTCTAAACTACCTGGTCATATCATGTTCTGAATGCATAGCATCCTAAATTTTTCCAAACTATTGTTGTTTTCTTTCCTTTTCACTGGCTGAGGTACCACGCTCAAGGTGTGCTCCTTAGTGATGTGCGTGTGCACATTTACACATGCACAACCAGCACAGAAAAAATTGGTAATCTGATACATACTTCTGAGTTTAATCTTTTTCAGTCATGTGATTTATATTGTAGTACTTTGAATATTTGAAAAATTCATTAGAACTATATTGATTGTTAGGCACAGACTTAGGGGCGGTTTGTTTAACATCTTTGCAAGGCTGTGATGGTCTCTGACTGGCATTATTTATCCAAGTCACTCTGTTATTCCTGTCTTCCATAGGATCACAGAGTCATGTGGTTTGGGAGGGACCTCCAGCCAACATCATGCTCAAAATAGGTCTGATTAGATCAGATTGCTCTGAGACATGTCTGCTTGAATAACTACAATGGTGGAAACCCCACCCTTTAATATCAATGCTCCAGTAGCCTCCCAGCAGGTCATTTTACACAGAAGTATGATGAGTAATTCCCTATCCCTGGAAGTGTTCCAGGGCAGGCTGGATCAGGCTTTGAGCAACCTGATTTAGTGGAAGGTGTTCCTGCCTATGATAGGGGAGGTAAAACTAGATGACCTTTAAGGTCTCTTCCAACTCAAACCATTCTATGATTGATTCTAAGATTTCCTCTTTTCTTTCACTTCTTAAAACTAAAAAAAACCCCTTTTCTCTCATTTCTACATTTGTGCCTTGTGGTCCAGAGACATTTGTTTCTTGGCTTATTTTTAGTCTTGGAAGGTGATTCTTGCATTCTAATGATGAACTACTTGCTTCAGTCATTGCTCATCATCTCTTCACTCCTCTCCACGTTCATCTCTGCATAATGAACAGAGTGTAACTCTGTGTTCATTACAACAGTTCATCATTCATCCACTTTAAAACTGAGTACGATCAGAATCAGAACCATATTATCTCTCTGTGTATATACTTACTGAATATTATGTTGTTTTGGTGTCCATTTGGGTAAGAAAAAGGCAGATTTAGGTGGCCCCGGTGCAGTCAGAGTCAACGATCATGCTTGGCTTTCCAGCAAATGTGAAAAAGTGTGAGTGTTTTGAGTGCCCATAGCAGTTGTTGAGTGTTTCTTGAAGTTGGATTTCATACTATGAGGAACTCATCTGCCAGACATTTTTAGATAAGTTTCTCTATAACTTTCTGGTGATGCCTTTTGATTCCTTCCCATAACTCAATTCCTATATGCAGTTTAAAAGGAAAAGCGTGTTTACTGGTTCCCTATTAATTTACATTTTAGGCGTTATTTTTTGTCACTGGGGGAAGCCAAAGCATTGTGTCATATAGCAACACCAAAATAGAAGCAAAATCACTTCCATATGGAGAATAAAATAGTATAGATCTCAATTAATTTCTTTATATTCTCTGCAGACATATTAATTCTCTGTGTGGTAAAGGATAGGTGGGTTTTGCCTGTAAAGGGATATTCATTTTCGTTTGATCTGCCTTAATCCTGAAGATATGGGTTCAGATCCCAGAGCCATTGAAAATATTAACTTGATGCTTCCATCAGCCTTGAAAAGCTCTGTGATTGAAGGCTCTCAGCAGCTCAGCAGCTGTTATCTGCTATGATAAATGCCAATGATAAAAAAGACTAGACAAGCTGAGGATTTTTTTTTTTTTTTTTTGAGAACAAATAAAAGTATTTTCTTTCTTAATTAAGTTAGGGAAAAAACAAGCAAACCTTTGATGATTTCTTTATTGATAGAATAAAGTACCAACAAGATTGTTCTTTTCCACAAATACTGCTTAGGATTTGGGGTCCACAATTCATAGGAAAATACGCTGCCTCTGTTTGCCCAGCTGCAACACCTCCTCTGCCTTCTCTCCTCCTGTATGTGAGAAAACGAAGCTGAAAGCATGGTAAAGAGAACACCAGATTTACTGCTGCTTTGCTTGTAGACCATAATTAATGTAAATGGTGTTAACAGGATTAAGACTTCTTACTTCCATGGGCATATCCCAGACAAGAGGAATGGTACTCTCGTATTTAAGCACAAGGAGGAGAGCATAGTCGTCTGGTGTCGTTTTGGCTACATTGTGACAAGTAATGGTGATCCAGAATGCAGGAATAAGTCTTGCAGCTTTTTTTAATACGATTTTTTTCTTGCCTTTTTTTTTTTTTTTTTTTTTTTTTTTTTTTTAACTGCTCCTCCAGAATAAGCCAGGCATTCTACATAGAATGGGCCCTCAGACAGGAGCAAGCCAAAATGTCAAAACCAAAGGAAACACTTCAGGAGAAAAAGGATATGGGAAGGATGTTTATTTCAGCTTTCATTCCGAATTCGATTTTATGGATGTTACATGCAAATTAAAATAGGATTGTGTTACGGAACTGTGTGTTGCTAAACCTTATGGCACAAAATTTGAAGGAAAAAAAATATGTATTCATGATACACTTTGAACAGATGTGTTTTAATTTCAAAATGGTCCACAGAGGTTTACGCCCAGCATATTGGTTGTATTGCAGCAGTCTTTCTCTGCCTTACATGTTTCCATTTGGGTTTGGCAAAACAAGAGGAAACAGCAACTAAAAAGACATTTCATTTTGTGGGGACAAAAAATCCCCTTCTGAAGTCCAATGATGTTACTGAACTTTGGATTATGATCATATTTTCCAGTGGGTGCAGTATTTCAATTAGAAATCTCCAGTTAATCACTCTCCACTCCAAAAGAGGGTGTGCAGTTATGAACACAGTGATACATGAAAATATTCAATATTTTCTTTCACTGTATGAGAATATTCAACTTTCTAATAGAAGTGAAAATGAAAGCATAATAGATTAAAATCAATGTATATGATTTTTCAATATTTTTCCTCTGTCTAAACCTCAACATGGAACATTTATCCAGTTCAGAGGTTTCAGAGCCCATGGAAGTGGGAAGGCATTAACAAGGTGGCAGTTATGCGTCTCAGGATAGGCCTTGTTACTGCTCTTGGCAACCATGTACAGGGCACACGTTTGCTGCTGTCCCTTCTTCACTGCGCATACCAGTAATTGCCACTTTGTATTATTTATAGAGACTGAGTTGATTTGCAGTTTTGTTTTTTCCTGCTTTTGTCTTTAGCCACTATCCAACATGACTGTACCCAAGCCTTTTGTTGAGGTTTGTCTGGAGGAAGCAGAATTAAAGATTTTAGTGTACTTTGCCGTCTTTGACAAATGGCAGCAGCTGAAATGAAGCATGTCAAGCAACTACCACAAAAAGAAATCAGTAATTTACAAGTTCAGAAAAAGGTTGAAGAAACAAACCTTCTCTGTAATTTTTTGTCTTACACAGTTTGTTAATATTTTCACATTTGAGAATATTTAATTTTCCTAACTGAGGGAATACTACAGTACAGTTCAGAAGACAAGGCAAAATCAAAACCAAAATACTCTCATTTTCAGCAGAGCAGTGCTTATCTTAGGCAGTGAGAAAAATATGGGGGTGGATGGGAAACAATAATTCATTACTGTCTCTCCTGCTGTCAATTAAATATATCTCATACCTAAGTGATTAAAGCCGCCTTTTTTTTCCATTATGATAATAAGATTAATTGGAAACAGACTAAGAGTAGGACCATTTCTCACAGCATCTCAGACCTTTAGAGGAAGTGAAAAAGTAAAACCCAAATGCCAGCCTTGCCAGTTTCTGTTTGATCATGCAGAGTCAATAGCTGTTGCTTGCAATTGGTGCAGAGTTTTTTTTCCTACTCTGATGTTGACTCCTGTTCATAGTTAGACCTGCTGAATCTTAACCAGTGCAACACATCTGAGAAATTTTCACATATGACAAAACCATGGGGCAGAAAGCTGATGATCTGCTGTGTGGACACAAGTCGCACATGAAGATCCCATGAGAAATCATAGGTTGTCTCACATAGCAAAGGACCCTGCCCCATCAAATAGTATAATTATAGAAGGATTTCAGAGAACCAATCTCCATAATGTCTTTCTCTTTCTATAAAATATATTGTTACTTATTTTCAAGCTCCTTAAGAGAGTACATACTATTTTGCTGGCCTAAAGAATTCATCGCTCTTACTGTCTCCTCCAATTTGATTCTCATTTTTTTCCCGTCTATATCTAGTTCCTTGTCCAAGTTAAAATGTAAAATAAAGTAGAAGAGATGTTTGGGCCTCTGAACACATTGCTGAAAGGTTCATTTTTCTGCACAGAAGTGTTCAGAGTATTTCTCACAGAATAGCATAAATTATGGAGATTCTGTTCACAGAACAGTGAATGGTATTGTCAGTTTGCTTAGGAAAAACTAATGAGGTTGTAAAGAAATACTGTCTGCTATATAAGAGTAAAATTTGACAGCTGGAATAACAAGGGCAATAGGCTGACTTCCATTTTCCATTGATTTTAGCCCCTAACATTCAGAAGACTTCCTTTTCTGCAAAACCACATTCACACTGCTTACACATGAACACACAATGCTCTTTTGCTCCAAGCCAGAGGCAGATTAAACTTCTTTAGTAGACTAAGGCTTGAGGAAAGTTCAAACTGTAACAGATAGTAATGTGACAAATAAAGAATTGGGGTTTGTTTTACTAAGTCAAAAAATAAAGGCCAGAGCAAGGTTCCTATGGCTCTTTTGTGCCTTTAACCACTGGGTAAGATTACCATCCCTTTTCATAGTCTGGAATACACACTGTATAAGCCTTGCAGATACATACCATGGGTTTTTTAATGCATTTAAATACTCAGTAGAAACACGCATATATCTCATTAAATAAACAAAAATATATATGCCTATAAAGTATTTAACTTAGAGCAAGAAATTGGAACAGAATCTAGAATATGTGTTACGTAGATGCACTGGTAGCTCAGCTCAAAATCAACAAAAGTGAATGCATTTTATGCCTGGATAGATTGCATTAGCTTTCTGCAACATTAAATTCTCACCCAAGCATCCTCATATTTACATGTTCCCAGGCCTTGCTATTCTAGGATAAAGGATGGATCATTGCAGGTGAGTGACAGATACCTGTGGTAAATGGTATGTTGTGATTTGAGAACTTGAGTTCTTCTCACTCCACTAACAGACTATATAATGGATAACATGCAGTGGCACAATCACATACAAAGGTCTCTGACCTTAATATCTGAAAACTTTTTATTAATATATATTGAGTGAGCTTCAACAGACAATGTACTTGTGCTATATGTTGTATGCTGAAATGCACAATGCACTAGATAGTGACTGCATATGCCACAAAGTGAGGGCTAATACAACAGAGAAATGATGTGCTGAAATACCTGGCAAAAACATGTGACTGGCTCCTGGAGCAGCATTTAGAGCCACTGTGTCTGTGCTTGCTCTTCTGCCCATGGGGAGAATTAGGAATCTGAGATTGCGAGCTGAAGCAACCCAGTCAAATAAACAATAACTCCAAAAATCATCACACTTCTTTAAACATTACCTGGAAGTATCTAGAGGATAATCTTTGAGAACATGAATATAACACAGATCTTAGTGTTTAGTTGTCTTATTCAGGTCTGTAGGGAGGTATCACTATTAGCCCAGAATCTGCAAACAGGATCATTGCCTGAAGAAAAGTGTTTGCATAATTTACATTCAAAGAACTGAGCAGAGGGTACTTTCTTTTCTGCATTATATATAACAGAAAGAAAACATATTTTAATTTCCATATTAATTTGGAAGCAAGGAGTCAGAAGTTCCAATTTCAGCCCATGTTTCTTAAGTAACTGTTTTAAGTAGGAGACACAAGGTAAGATAATAAAAGTGCACTTTTCACTCCTCTCTCTGCCATGATACACAAAAAATAGTCCAGAATGAGCTGAAATCAACTGAGAGGCATAAGAGGCTCAGATTAGATCTGAGTCCTAAATTTAGTGTCTTGTTTTCATAATGGCAACTTTATTTTATAGTAACTGGTAGCTCTATAAAAGAGAGATGTTGTCATTCTGGGGCAGCCTTTGGGATGGTGGAAGACCAGAGCTGTGGCCAACTGCTGTTCTGTTCTTCACATCCACCAAATGATTCCTGTAGCCTGCTGAAGGGGCCATTAACCACCTGGTCCCAAAATCTTCTCTTTGTCTTCTGCACAGATTGAGCCTCAGGCATCAGTTGTTGTGTTGCACCTCCAAGGCTGAATGTTGGGAAACATCTAATTTTGGAAGGCTGGTAGCACTCTGGCCTGGCTTTAGACTGGCTCACAGATGCCAAAACTGAGTTAATTCTGTGCATATTGCCAGAAGGTACTCCTGTGCTTGGAGATTTTAAGTTCTTGCTGTTGTGAGTCAACAAACCTCTCAGTCCTACATGCTAGTGATCCGCAAATGCTGAACAGACACATACAGAGATGCCTGTGTTCTGGAATGGATTTAAGCCCTGGTGAATAACTCCTTTAAAACTTTATAAGGTTAATTAAGTTGTAATTTGGTACTTTGTAGAACAATTTACTTTATAACTTGAAGGAAACTACTGCACTGAAAGCAACTATAAAATGATGAAGACTGTGAGTTTAGTTTTCTAAATGATTTTTAAAGAAGTAAAGGGGGGGAAAATGATAAAATTACTCAGGGTGAAAATAGTACATTTATTTCAAAATAAGGCGTACATTGTAGTCAATACATGTATCAGAACAATACTGAGAATACATGTTTAAAACCCATGAAATTCAGGGTAACTTATAAGCTAATTCTGAAGCGTGTAATGAATAAAAATTGCCTTATGTTGCAATTAGCATTTGTGCTGACAGTGAAAAATACAATTTGAAACCACACATTTAGTCTGACTCCCTTTCCTCTCTTCATCACTCAAGTAGTGTTCTCAGCTGTGTATGTGGGGGCAGCTGCATTTACCTCTAATGAAATTACGACAGCAGAGAATTTGGCTCCGTTTCATTGACTTTGCTTGTTTCTTGGAGCTTTTATGTCTCATTCCCTCAAGCAACAGGATAGATATCTATTTAAGATACTTGTGAATTCAGAACGCTTTATGTTTTTTGCCTCAGGTAGGGAAGGTATCTAAATCTCTTTATTTTCCTAATGTGTACATGTACATACACTATTCTGAGCCTTTGTCTACGTGTGCACATGTTTACACTTAGGCAGAAAAGGTCACTGTGAGACTTCTGTCTTAAGACTTGTATTATAAATATAGGAACTGTGAAAAACAGAATTACTAGAATTCTTAGCTCCTCTAATCCACCTAATTTTATTGAAAAAGTGTTTGCTCCAGCACATTTTTGTAGTGCTTTCTCTTGTTCAGTAATGAATGTTCTAAACACAGAAACTTTTTTTCTGAGCTGTTATTTCAGGAAGAAGAATTATTTTCTAACTATGAGTCTTTGTTTTCTATTTTGTAACTCTTTGCAATTGCAACAGTGAATTATACTTTTGTGCAACATCCTAATCCTGTCCTGTTTGAGCACAGAGTACTCACACAGAAACTGTTATGTTGCTTTACAACAATTTTTTGACCTTGCTGGCCATGTTTGGACTTGTTTGTTTGTTTGTTAATGTCTTCTTGGTTTCCTTCATAATTCAGTCTTTTTAGTCTCTTGAATACTTAGTGTCCCAAACTTGTGCCAATTGACTTTCACATTACTAATACTGAAGAACTTATCAAGAAACTTCATTATTCCATGCATAAACTCAGGGTGGTAAAGGGCTGTTCTATGATGGGAGTCTTCCAGGTAGGCTTCAAAGTGATGCTAAATACAATTCAGTGCATTTTTAATTTATTTCTTGCAGGTGCATATGCTGCCATTGTTCTAATGGTAATTTAATGTGTGCAGATCTGGACTAAGTCCCTTGAAGTTGGTAAATATGCATCACCTTCCTAATTGTGTTTTAAGGGATTAGATAAATAAAATACAGTGAGCCAAGTCCACAGGCATATTCACATATCAGCAGTGACACAGAACTAGTAAACTAATAGAGGCAAACAACTTTGGACAACTCTATTTACATACTTATGTGCATGCTGTTTCCTGAAGCTTGTCATTTTGCCATTGACTCACCAGCTGCACAAGTGCATAGGGCTGCACTCTCAACTTTTTAATATATTCAAGCACAAGTCTATTCTTGCCTTCTAAAAGACCACATGTGCAGTAGAACAGAAGTGTTGATTAGAGAGTATGTTGCTCCAGAGGCTTTCAGACTAATTCATCCTCGATTTTGCCGTTCAGCTTGACTGGAGGTGGAAATCTCAGGCTTTGCCTATGAAAGGAAATGATACCTAAAATCACATAGTTGAAGGTCATTTGGGTAATTTCCTTATTGGTGCTTCAGACGGGATTACGTTGTCAGGTGTAATGGGGGAGACCCATACAGTGTTGGCTTGCTGGTAAGAGTAGGCAGCGATGGTGCATTAGGCTGCCTTTTCTCAGGAAGTTGTCTCCCTGCTTCCCCCTCTAGCACTTGGTGTCCAGGCAGTCTGCTGGTTGCAGAGAGATCCACACACAGTGTTGTAGCACTGAATAGGGGCTTCATGATGGAGGA
Organism: Hafferia zeledoni; assembly: GCA_035583235.1. Classification (NCBI taxonomy): domain Eukaryota; kingdom Metazoa; phylum Chordata; class Aves; order Passeriformes; family Thamnophilidae; genus Hafferia; species Hafferia zeledoni. The sequence goes on from JAWWEV010000043.1 coordinate 9,509,855, forward strand.
ACATGTTTTTAACTATGTGACTGATACTGTCCGTATTATTGGTGGTGTTGGAATATTCCAGTGTAAAAAGACTTCAGCAGGTTTGTTCATAACAGAGTCTTGCTGCTAATGCTGAACCCTTTGTCTGTACATTCGTCATGTGTATGGGTACATCTGTCCTGCTGAGAGTTTCATTTGAAAAAAGGTTTTTGGCTTGCCTGTAGACTTGTGCTCTGAACTGCCTTTTACTTAAGCAACAAGGCTGTTTAGGTTTGAAGTTTTAAGTGAGCCTCAGGCTTGGTGTAACATTGTTTACTCAGACAATTGTCATTGATGCCAGCACTCCTTATTACACAATTTAGCAATCTGCTGCCTTCTTGGCCCCCTCTCAGCATCAAGACATACTCTGCAGAAAGTGGCCTCTGCATGCCCTGAAAGAAGATAGTGATGGAAAGGAGATGAAAGTGTAGTTCCGCAGTGGAGTCTTTACTGCTGTTGTGCAATATGCATGTAAAATCATTTCCTTATGCCTGTTGTTTACTGTGTAACAGAAAAATAAGTTAAATTCCTGAGGAATTTTCAGACTTAAGCAGAAAAAGTTTAGCAGGCCCACAGTTTCTTGAGCTGAAGGATAAAAGCAGTAAAAAGAAACAAGTGCTTGGGGGGTGTGAATAGACTTTTGTTAAAGAATGATGGAAAACCAGAAAGACTCACCATGGTGTTCTGGAAAAGTTTGTGTTTAGCTTAATGCTTAAGATATTATTTTTCTAGCAATTTTATCCTTACAAAATAGGACCCAGGTAAATATACAAACAAATTAAATTAGACTTATATGGGTTGGGTGATTTGGTTGGGGGTTTTTTGTTTGTTTTTGGTTTTTTGTTTGGTTTGGTTTTGGGGTTTTTTTCCTATTAGATGCATAAGGTGCTTGAAGGCACTTTGAACTTGCATAGGCTTCAGAGGTTTGTAATATATGATATATGCAAAATAAGAAGAATTTCTGGTTTGTTCTTTTGCTTTCTCTATGGATAAATGCTGGTGTGCCATGCAACAGATAGGTTTAAAGTGCAGAAATGTTTAGGTAGGCAATGGGGAATGGTGTTCAGTTAATGGTGTTTAATTAATTTGATGCTACTGTTAAGTAGAGTAAATAAATGTAGGCTGTGCCTTTTAAGCCCATTAGCTTTATCACAAAATTTGAAAGCAGCAATAGAACAAGTATGAAATAAAACAGAAAATGCTTATATTTTGACTGGGATCATTAGAATTTGTCCTTGTATTTTAAAGAAGTTTTTTATCTCTTACTGTGAAGAGGTTTTGCATAAAAGCCAAAAAACCTGGATGGGAATGTTGTGCAATATTAACCATATCAGGACCCTCTATATGGGGGTCCCACTAAGTAAACTACAGAAATGGCATCAAAATCTGTAGGACTGGTAGACAATAAGACTCTACTGTTACTTTTCAATATGTATTAGACATCAGAACTGAAAATAAGAGAATTCAGTCCTTCTGATCTTCAGTTACATTTTGTGTCATTTTCTCTCCTGCTTATCTCTATTATTACATTCCACAATTAAATATGGAGTTTTGTGTAGTAATGCTACAGCAACTCTAGTGATCATTTTTCTCAAGCCTGGTTTGATCCTGTGCTTCTCACACTTTACACATACCCATGTCTGAACTGGGAATTGGGTTTTACTAGGGCGGTGTGTGGGTATATCTGACTGTCCCTGTCCATTCTCTCGTGGAGCTCTCCATGAGAGCAGCATGGCTTCCCACCGACTGCCGCTGCTGTACAGGACTCCCGGCTCTGCTCTGCAGTGCTGCCGTCCATGCCATGGTTGAGCTCTCTTGACTTTTTGCCCAGATGACAGAGCTGCCCTGCAAGCCCGTCTGGGGTCACGGTTGTCCCTTTAGGCAGAGCAGCCTTCCCGGATGAAGATGCCACTGCTAGCGGGCAGCTGCCTCTCCTGTGGTGTATTTTTGGAAGTCTCTGAACTTTACAGTTGAAGATGTGCCAGAAGTAGTTAGGAAAAGTTCATGATACACTGAGCACTTGAGTGCTTGCTTTCTAACCCGCTGGTCTGACAGTTTTAGTAAAACCTAGTTTGACAGTCCTCAATGCAATTTAAGGGGATTGAGCTTGCAGCTGCAGGTTAGTTTGTTTCAGTTGCCTCATGGGCAGTATTTACCTGTGCTTATTAGAAACCCTCAACATTTGTTAAAAATTAGGAAAGTATGTTTTCAAGTTTCTAATAAAAGCTCTTAAGAACATAGGTTTTCCAGAAATTAATCCTGGAATAATGTGGGCTAAGCAAGCATTACCACCACTAGTGAGGGTGCCACAGCAGCAGGCTCTGATCAGCAGCAGAGTGATAAGGAGTGAGAAATGATGGCAGGAGGAAAGCAAAAGTAGGCTCTGTTTCAGAATGAGCAGACCAGCCAGGAAAGTACTGAGCTGAATTAAACTGGAAAAGATTTTTTTTTCCCCTACTAGAAAAGAAGCAATGAAAAGCTTTGGTTAGTTTGTCATGGAGTCAAATTTAGTTAAATTCAATAGGCCACTTATTGGCTTCCATGGAAGGAAGAACTGTGTATTCATTAAATCATGTTAAAAATGAATAAAATTTCCCTATTGTTTCAAGTGTTCTACCTTTTCTTTCTGTAATGCTCCTAAATATTTGCCACAAGGGACTCACTGGTTTCCCAGGGGATTTAGCATTCATGTAACAGTCCAGAAATATAATTGTCTCATGATTTGGTATTACAGCATATTTTGAAGAGATTTATGGGGAGAGGAAAGTTTGAGGAACAGCACAGTGCCTGCTGTCTTCTCACAAAAGGTTTTTGCCTCCCCTCTGTGACAACCCACCCTCCTCCTGTGCAAGCTAGCACCTGCAAAGGTTTTTCTGTGTGCAGCTCTTCTACTGTACCTATTCTTTCTCTGTACAGGTTTTCTGAGTGCCTCAGTTAGAATATATTTGAAATGCTTAACTTTACCACTTAATATAATTACAAGTCCAGACTAAAAGGTTTCAGTAAATATGACTTTTTAAACTGCTAACATAGAAATTTAGCACACCAAACACTGATCTAATTCATGTGTGATGGCATTTGGGGGGGGAAACATTGAATCTCATTTGAAGAAATGTTTCCATTGTATTCCACCCTTGTAGCTATTTTGGGGTAGACACAGCACAGACCTTTGCTGTGAGATGAACCGGCTTTCTTTGTGTTCTGACATAAAGCCCATTAAGCATTTCACAGGAAGACTCTTCCAGTTTGCACGGCTGTCCAGCTGTCTGGCCAGGCTGAGTACAACAGGTGTTTAATTATGATCTCAGTTACATATATACCAGTAGTCCCTGGTGCTGCCTTTCAATACTTTGTTTTAGCTCAAAATCTAATAGTTTCAACTTGATATCATGTGCTCATGAATTCCTTTCCATAATAAACACAGCAGAAGACACAATTCTAAAGCTTGTTCCATCTAAAAAGAAAAATGCAGTTTCTAAGACTCAGTTATTTTTCTTATTTTAAGAATTGAATTAAGATTTAAAATTAATAATTTTTAAAAATCACAAATACTGACACCTATTTTTTCCATCTTCTTCCTTCTAGTCATCAACATGTTTTACCCAGCAGGTCTAGCAAACAGCCATATGCTCTCTAGTCTCAAGGGAAGTAGTTCCAGCTTGAAAATCAATATGTCACTACCAGGCTGTGGTAATGGATGCTTATAGCAGCAGGTTTATATAAGCTAATGGTACACTGCACAACAGTAGCTCATTTAGATGAAAGGGTTGCCTAATCTCATTTAAATGTTTGGGGCAGCAAAAGATGAATGTTTGTAAAAGCTGATCAAAATGGTAGTTTGTTCAGTGATGAGCAGCCTGTCTATAGTTGCTACTCTGGATATCCTACCAAGGAATACAGTGTAAACTAGTCCATGTTTGTTTTTTTTCTGCAAGATGTTTTCATATTTGTAGAGTAAAGACTGACACTACCCTATCAGCTGGCATGAAACAACATAGTTTGGATTGGTTTTTTTCATGCATGAGCATCAAACATCAGGGTTTGATAAGAGGGAAGAAATCTGCATAAAACCAAAATTGTAAATGTGTTGATGAAATTTGGATAGATTTTTACAAAATGACCTAGAATTCATCAAGGCTTGGACTTAATCTATACTTTGAAAAGTGAAAGACCTAAAATGAAGGGGTTTTTAAAAGAATTCTGCCTTCATATTTTTTGTGGTTTGTTCTGGAGAACAATGGTGACAGGTCATGTGGATCAAAGTTTGTGGGAACAACTATTTTTTATGTTGTGTGCCCTTGCAAAGCGATTTACAGTGCTATTAGTGATATCCTGCTTGCTTCCACAGAAAGGTTATTTACACTACTGCTGATAATAGATCATACCCTAGTGTCTTTCAGAGCAGTTAAAATACTCTTCCAGTGCAGTGCATCACTACCTTTTTCAGGGCAATGGCAAGCAGCCTTCAGTAGCAAATACAGAAGAAACTGCAGACATGTACGTTGTTAAAGATGCATACAGGTTTCCTTTCTTTTCATATGCTATAAGGTAATGCTCAGAGTCTAATTTCTTTCTCTTGCTTGGGACAACCATAGTGTGGTTTTTCACCTGGAATATGTGTGTGTTCTAGTTATCAAGGACAGGAGTGGGTTTTTGGCTAGAAAATACAAGTTGATCAAGTAAAACAAGATTTCTGTCTTCTTAGTATGAATGGTGACCCACAAGATATCCAGACTTCCAGATTAAGCTGTCATCTTCTCAGTGTGTATTACATAGCCCATTTTATGAAACCTACTTATTTCCATCAATACTTCTTATTTCCTGATGCGTTGCCTCTCTAGATTTGCTTCCATCTAATATAAGAAGTCTCGAGGCAGTCACTTCCACTCCTTTTCTATTATTTAGGATAAGATGACTTGTCTGAATAATTCAGATCCACACATTAAATTTTGCTTGAGTTCAGCTCTAGAAATGAGTGACATTTTGTGCAGGAGAAAGGGATGCCATTCCCAATTGTGTCTAATTCTAATGTGCATAGTTTGTGGGGGTTTATTTGAAAAGAGGTGAAACACATAGCCAGTGTATATCTTAATCACATGTACAGACATGATGTTCTTAGTTTAAATAACTAGCAAAAAGAGCTATTTAACAACCCCTTGTAACTTGCAGGAGCCAGAGCCTGTCTTGTTGAGCTTTTAAAATGTAACTAAGCCATACTTTGGTGATGTGCAGGTAATTCTTTCTGTTTGTTTATTTTAAACTCTTCCAAACTCTTCCAGCAGCTTGTTTTGCATATATTTATAAGTGAAGTTTCATCGAAAGGACATGTGGCCTCTTGTTTGCAAATCTGCAGGGAGCATCAAAGGACATTATAAATACACTGAAAATTTCCTCTAGCAAGAAACAAAACCACCAGGTTATTTGTGCACTATGCGTGTTTATAGCCTACTTCAAAGGTTACTGTTACCTTAGTTCTGAGCTATGAAATCACTCTTGCAATGTATGAGGAGGTCAAGAAGTCCTACATACACACTTCAGTCTGGCAGACTAAGCCTGATGTCACAATGCACTAGTGTGTTGCCTTTGCCTGAACAGTGGTCTGAAGCCATGTAAAATACAGAGAAAACCCCACTTTTGGCATCTTTGTAAAATCTGATCCACTGTCCCTTGAAGTCAGTTGAAAGATTCCCATGACCTAAATGTTGCTGTGGAGTCTCTTGCCTCAGAGGGAGCCTGTCGGAAATCTCTGATAGGATCCCAGGTTGGATGAAAAATGAAAAACTGACAAACTGTATTATCAAATATCAGAAAGCATAAGAGCTTGTGAAATGTGAAGGCTTTCCATATATTAGGTCAGCTATTTACAGAGCTCCCCCTTCACATCAGCCTGGAAATAGAACTGATGAGTGAGAATGGGTGAGAATTAGATGCATTACAAAAGTCTTCAAAAAACCCAATCATGTGAAGAGAGCATTACTGAAGGATCAAGTAAATCACTAAAAGACCAGAAAATCACCAGCCTATTAACTCAGCTGTTTTGTGATGTATTGAGAAATTATCATTCCAGTTATTTGTAGGATACTTGCATCTTTGGATGTAATCAGGGCCTGAGGTAGGATTCCTGGCTGTGGATCTCTATTGTCATTTGCAAAAGATATGAAATGGAGGAAAACCGTTTCCACTTAATGTTTCTGAGGAATTCGAATCCTCTTGTCTGTTTCACAGTTTTCATTGACAATTTTAGACCAGACAATTAAGTAGTTTTCAGATAGTGCTTTTAGCAGGGGTGAGATTTCTTCTTGATTGCAAAAATGGCAAGTATTTAAACTTTAACTTTCCCATCTGTAAGTTAATAGACATGTTATGGTAGTAATTTAGTTAAGATTTCTAAAGACACTCAGACACTCTGGGCAACATTGAAAACCCTAGAGGAATTAAGAGTATTGTTTTCAAGAGAGGTTGAATGAACCCTATCAATGAGGAATGAAGATGAAAAAAATTAATTGTTTCAAGGTTATTCAATATTCAATACACTGAAAGAGTTAATTGGAGTACTAAGGAAAAATGTGCTGATGTAATTAAGAAACATGCTATAAATCATAATATAATTCACAATAACATAGAGGTCAAATTAAATTTTATTCAGGCACTTTTCATCTCCTGAGTGCTCGAATTTGCAGCTTTAGTTTTCTTTCAATGTAAAGCTGAATGAATTAATAAAAACAGTGTTTTAAACGCATTCTGAATGCTTCCTTTCTCTTCTGCTGCAATTCTGTCATCATAGAAAAAATCATATATGAGTTTTGAGGTTGTTCAACCCTCTGCCACTTAAGTGGCAGTGGCAGTGAGATGACCTTTGTTGATGAAACCTAGAGGAGAAGTCACTTTTAACCTTAGTACAGCCTCCCTCCTGGTGTTACCCATTTGGTAGAAGGGGTTACCTCCATTTCCTGCCTGACCTCGTGTTGGAAGGTAAGGTAAAAGGATGTAAGACTTGAGTTTATGGAAAAAAGGCAACATCTGAGACAAATTCCTTTCTCTCTGGACTGGTGGCTTGGCTTGACCTGCAGAATTTGGTCCAAGCTGGAACGTTTCTCTGCTGGGCACAGTCAAAGCATCATTTCTCATAAGTGCTCATTTTGGTAGCACATGACTGCTTTTTCCAGAAGACAAGTGGAGGACAATTCCTTGTAAAATTTCAGAATAGTCATTGAAGGGATGCTCAAACCTTTTATATTATGTTATTTACACGAGTGTGGTCAAGAGGATATATTATGCTTAGCCTCCTTCTTTAGAAGAGTGGAAATGTGTAGCTGGAAAATTTCAGGGTTCCAGCCTAAGGCAAAGAGCCAAAATGGAAAAATTGAACCCAAACAATTTCAGTTAAGCAATTGAAAACAAAAATGTTGAGTAACTTTGTGTAATCTGAAAACGTATAAGACTGATAGAATGGTCATTTCTGGCTACTAAATTAATAGAACAATCTGATTACCTAAGTAATTTAGGAAAGGTCTTGTTACTCAACAAATCAGTGAAGTCCAGATTAACTGCTGTTATTCAAAAGAGTTACTTTAGAATAGATTGATTTACTGTAAGCCTGATTCGGAATTATGCAATTACTGCAGTTTGGTTGGGTTTTTTTCTTTAATACTGCAGGTCTTGATATGAGTAACAAATGCAAAAGAAAAGTAAAACTCTTTAGCTGATTGAAAATAGAGCAAATAAAAATACTGTGTTTACAAGTATAACAGTTTATTGTGAAGAAAACATGGATCATAATTCAGAAAGAACAAGCTAGATATTTTCGAATGTGAGAGGTTGATTAAGTTTATTCTAGACAAATTTAAGCCAAGTGTAAGTTCCCCAGTCTCAAGGCTATGGTTCTGCTAACAAATACAGCTTTCTGGGAACTTTCCTGGGAACTGATGCCATGAGGCATGAGCCCAGGCCTCCACTAAAAATTACCTTTGTCTCTGAAACAGGGAATCTGTATTCAAAGCATTTGCTAGTAATCGTCCATCCTGGAAATTTCCATACTTAACCCAAACTCAGTATTTGTTTGGGAAAGTGCTACCAAGCAATGCCAGGCTCTTGTTATTACAGTTACATAATACTGGCTTTTTCTTACTTGCTAAGTTTGGCACCAGTGAGTCTTTTCAAGAGCCCTTCAAGGATGGCAATGTCCAAGGGGATCAGAGCATGGGGATCAGCAAAGATGAGGCTGGTCTTTGAAAGGAGATAAACAGAAGGTTTAAAAGAGTGTGGATATGTCAATAATATGGGAACCAAAAAGCTTCCAAATTAATCAAAATGCTGTAAAAGTCAATTTAAATGCATTAGAAGGATAGTGAGGTGAATAGAATCAAACAAAGTAGATTTATAACGGCTAAAGTAGATTTTATTCCGATCCAAATTCCTTCTTTGATATAGAGTGTCTTCTCTTATATGTGAGGAAGTGCATCTATTATAGCTTGACTTAACATTGCCCCATTTCAAATTAATTAAAGTAAGCTATGGAATTAAGGTCTAGATTAATTTAATGTATTCTTAGTGGGTGGAAAATAATTTAAGAATATTGTTTTGTTGTCAAACTGGAAAAACATCTCTAGTGTGATTGCAAAGTGTCTATCTGGAATTTATTTCTATTATGCATTTTCAGCATCAGTTTGGATGATGGAATAGGATTTCCCCATTTGAACATGACACTAAGGTGAGAGGAATTTCCGGATTTTTGGAGGGTAGGGTCAGAGCTCAAAATAATCTCTCTGAATTGAAAAGTGATCTGAAGTCAGTAAAGTTAAATTCAGTAAGGAGAACTGCAAAGTCTGTGTGTGCAATTAGGGAGAAGAAATTAATGGTCAATGGAAAAAAAGAGAGAAAATTGTGCAGCAACATCACAGAATGGGAGTTGTGTACTACCTTGCAGACTAAGAAATTAATAACATTAAGTTTGTCACATGAATTCATGGAAATGTCTGTTTCAGGCACAGGAGGCAGTTACTGTCCTTCACACTGAGAGTGCAGTTTTAGTCACTGAATTTAGCAAAGATGGAGACAAAGTGAAAGGAGTCTGGAGGACAGCAACAGGGCTGATAAGAGGTATAAGAGATATGACGTGCAAGGAAAGCTTGAAATAACTGGGTTTGTTTAGTCTGGAAAGGAGAAGACTCATCCTGTGGTAGAAGGGAACTTGATAACAGTACTCTTCAAAACTCTTACTGCCATGGGGGTTTATCAGTTGTTCCCTAGATCCGTGGAGGACAAGGCAGGGAGATACTCACTTAATTTGTAGTATGGATTCATAAGAGAAGCTTCACCTGTGCAGACATAAACAGGTTTTGTTGGAAGAATGGGTGTGGTGGTCCATGGAGAATTACACCTTTATCAGAAAAAAAACCAACACTGTGAACGTATCTACATATATTGATCCTTCTTCAGTTTAGCAGGATGGTATAACATTGTGATCCTTACCAACTATGCTTCTCCGTTTTGATTTGGTCCATTACATTAGCTTCCACGTGAATGGTACAATAAATAAAACATGCATTTCTCGCCTTTGCTGAAATATAAACTAGTCAAGTAATTGGCAGTAATTCATAACCTTTTTAACATTTTTTTAATGAAAACTGTTACTTCTCCAGTAGTTTTGTAGGAGGACAAGATTTCGATGTTTGATACTAATGAATTATATATTTTCCATATATCAGAAAATAATAATGCTGATATTTTTCACACATTTCTCTATATTCCATGTATTCCATATATTTCCATAATAAAATTATCTCATTTTCATGGTCTCTCCACCACATTATGCTAGGGCTTATGGACTGCTTATTAAAAACTGAAGTGTCTAGAAGTGAGCATCTACACAAACTTACAAATTAACCCTTTTATCCAAAAATGTGCTAGTGTTCATAATTTTTGGCTCTAGTATGGATCATTTTTTAAAATGAAAATGAGAAAATCCAAGTTTACTGTCTGAAATCCATAAAATCAGACAATATTTTGCCACCAGCTTCAGTGGAAATAAGAGATATATTTAAAAGTGGCTTCAAATTTCACTTTTCAGTTGCTTTTGCAGAATTGCATGTTTCTTGATGCAGCTCTGGGATGACTGCCATCTATAAGTAATGGCATCATTTGGGATGTGGTGCATAAGCCTGGCGTTTCCCAGTTTTCATTCATTTTTTTACCCCCTTTCGCCCCCCCCCCCCCCCCCCCATATCATACTTCACTGAGTTTCCTGTACTGAAGATGTTTGTTAACAGTCCTGGAATCCTTCTAGGAGTGTCCCATGTTCTTACTCAGACTTTGACTGAGTCAGCAATTTAAACGGAGTGGTAAGGTGTACTCAGAAAATACAACTCGAGCTATTGGAATGAGACAAAAGAAAATATAAGAAAGGAGAAATGTAAATCGAGATATGTAACTCATTGTTACTGCCAGTAGGTTTTGCCATGGCAGTTCTGCTGGTTTCATGGTTTTGTACCTTGATTTTGTGCATTGGAGCATTCTTTGTGATCTGAAGTGTACGCTCACCTTTAGTTGCTGCTTGGTGCTTCTTGAGTGCCTTTGGTCATCAATATTAAATGAATGTGAATATTGAACTCCCATATATGCGTTTGTAAAAGTGCTCCAGCCCACCCTCAGTATGGGAAGCATGTTACAGTGACCCATAAGCTCTCTCAGCACATTCAGCAAAGGCTTTGAGTACAACAGCAGACACCAGCACCCCAAGGGAAAAGGAATAAAGGAGGCTGGTGAGGATGCCACCACAGGGCTTTGAGGGTGAATAAAAATGTGACACAAGGCAGGAGAGGAGGAGAGTGCAGCATATTAAAACATCTGCTGCTAAAAGGTTAAAAAGCAGTGTATTAAAGGGAGGAATGGAAATTTTGCACCCTGGCTTTAGCTGAACTTCATGAAATCCTGTGCATTCTACAATCCTTCCTAATACCAGATTTTGGATCTTACTCAGTGTATTTTCAGTATTCTGCAAATGAGTAAATAAGCGGCCTCATTTTGCTTAATAGTGAATATGCTCCTCTGTCAAGTGTACAATAAATTAAGTGGATTGATCACATTTTCAATCTGGGAAGGTTAGAGACATATAGCTTAATTTTGTATTATTTATCCCTTTCACCCTTAAATGGGTTATTACAACAGCTATTTAGCTAGAACTGCAACCAGAAGACTCTTCTAATGTTTGTGTAGTGTGTATATACAAAAGAATTTTTTTTTTCTCTGTGTACTGGGTCCTCCATCAAACAAATCATGAGCAAGAAATCCAGGAAAATAATTGTGTGAAAATGCCAGCTGTAGTGGCATTTTGGTAGTATCTCAAAAGAGTTCACTTCTACAAAACAAAATCAGAAGTAATGATAAAGAGTTCTTCTATAAAACAATTTTTGAAATTAGACTACACATTACATCAAACATATGGATGTACAAAAAAAATTAATTACTTGGTTCAATGAAGTTGCCTTGAAAGACCATAGAAGTGGGGCTGGTACTTACCAGCTGCTTGCATTTGACTTCTCAACACCTGCAAGTAGTGCCTAAGTGACCTCCCATGACAAGAACTGAGCTAGCCTAGCCTAGATCTGCCAAGATTTGAAGAGAAATACTAAAATATTACAAGCCAACCTAACGTGCATATATACAGAATATGTTTGTGTAAAAGCAAGTGTTACTGCACCATATGTTAAACTAAAATTTTGCAACTTTTTTAGGGCAGGATTAGTTTGAATTAGTGATATACTCACAGAAATGCAGAGGAGTGAATAAACAACTTATGAAACTGACTTTGAATGAGCCAAGGTGAGGCACCATCCCTCGTCAAGTAGCAATACTTTTTTCCAAGGAAGGACAGGAAGGATGTGAGAGCTTCTGGCTGAGGTCAGGGCTTGATCTTTTGATGGTTTCTAGTTAGGGTTTGCTTTTTATTTGAGGTTCAACATGAAAGTTTTGCTTGGACTGACCTGTGCAAGCTTCCACACCTGAGGTAAGCACAGCAGACTGGAAGCTAGATGTGTTTGTCATGTTGGATTGATGTGATTCATTATGCTGATAAAGAATAAGGAAGGCCACAGGGAACTAATAATAATTATGTGGGTTTGGCTAGTAGAAGTTAAGGTAAATAGTGCATCTGGTTATAACATTATTGAGTTAAAACCAGTGCTGGATCTGCAGAAAGGGGAGGTATCCCCAGTGTCAGCTCTAAATGCCTTTTTTTCCCATCAATCATATTTTTGTGAAGGTCAGCCTTACCTCACATGTATGATAAATCCACTTGCCTATTAGCATTTCTTATCAACTACTCCCACAAAGAATGATGAATACTTAGTGTGCTGAATGTATACCATATCTATTCTCTGGTGGAATTCCAGCTGTAAAATTACTTAACATTTTCATGATTAAATATTAAGGACCTAGGGGGAATGCTTTTATTTGACTGTCTGAAACTCTTACAGCTACCCTAAAAGCCTTAGTTGTGATAACATTATGAGTCTTATATACAGTTTGGTTCCATGTTGCATCCCTGGAATGAGAATTGAGGGCACCTCTAAAAAGCCCTAAAATATAGGGAAGCTCTGAACTAACTTTACAGTTCTGAACGTAGGTGGTAGACTGAAGTCACACATATGGAGGAAAAGGGAGAGCCTTTAATCCAGAGGCTTCTATATTGAGAGTGTTCGGATATTTAAAGCAGTATAATTTTTTTGATATCTCAGTCCTTTCCTATGCTCCAACAAAACACAAAGTTTTTCCATCAATAATTAAGGATTACAAGATTATATCAGAGATCATTGTTTCACCAAACATGCAGCAAGGTACAGACCTTGAGCACTTCCAGGTGAGTTAATGCATTTTAAAACAGCATAATCATCATAATAGTGATACACCACATACTTTACTCTTAGGTAAATGATAAGTGATGTCTTCTTTCTTACTGACTTCTAAGTGTAAAGTTATGTACAACATCGTGTTTAAAATATCAACCATATTTTGGAAAGGAAAATTACTTGGCAGTAATGCAGAATGTGTAGGAAGATGGTACTGGGCATGTACTGACACAGAACTGATCTTCTGGTTGTGCAAGTATTTGAAGCTGATTTACTGGATGGCAGCAATGGCCTTAAGAATTCATAACTTTTCATTAGAGGGTCTTGAATCAAATATTTCTTCAACATATTTGCATAACTGTTCTGTTCTATGGCTGTAAGATGAAATCTTCCTAAAATGTACCTGTGACTGCAGATTCATTTCTGGTGTGCCACACTGATTCTCTGCTGTCTGAATGACTTAATACAGCTTTGTAACTGTACAGAATGCTTTTCATACCATGCAACAAAAAAAAAAAAAAAGTCCCTTTAAATAACAATGCCTTGTGTTTGAGTTGTGATTGAAATTGTAGGTAACTAGAGGTTATCCCCACCTGCTGAGACAATAAAATCTTTGATGACACAGTGTCTCAGTAAACTGGGGATGTGGGGAGAAATGTTCGCTGCACTTCAGAGACTATGGTTTTGTTCGCAGCCTGCTGATTTGGATTAGAGTCAGAGATGAGTTTCCAAGTCAGCATGCACAGCACCTTGCCAGAGAGTTGTTCTTGGAGCTGCTGCTTCTTTGTAAAATGCAGACAACAACAATAATAAAAAAAAAAAAATTGGCTATGGCAGCTTTTCACTCCTATGTTTAGGGTATTGCAGAGACAACAAGCAACACTGTCTGGACTTTCTGGACTTTGATACTGAGAGTGCTGGGTGGGCAGTACAGTTTATCCCTTTAAATAGATTTTATTGTTACTACTGCAGTGTTAGAAAAGAGAATTTTCACTGAGACTAACAGCAGAAGTGGCGTGCATTTAATACGTGAATGAAGCAATAGTTCTAACTTTTATATAAAACATAGTAGAAAGCTGATTATATGTTTTACAATTTACTATTTTCCCTCAAAAGGAAAACACTGATTTGGAAAATATAAAATGTATTTCCCCCAGTAGCTGAAAATTTTCCAGTTTCTATAAGGAAGAGTAAACCAAACCATTACATTTATAGGGGTTTAGTCAGCCTACATGGCAAAAGTATGTAAAGAATTTCAACACAGTAGTTGTTTGTAAGATATTGAGACCTGTTCTACTGACTGAAAAATTTGTGTGGTAGCATCAATAATAAATTTGGCATTTTAATAATGTTTTTCAAGAAGGAATCATCAAAACCTTTGCAGGCCACGTGATCCAGTAGGTAAACTAACTGTAGGACAGAGAAGTCATCTCAATTGTCCAAGAGAGCCTACATTACTGCTTTAGACATGGGCGTGAGCACAATACACCACCCCCCACCCTCCACCCCTGGTTTTTCTGAACGTGTTTTCTGAACTTACCCTGATCCAGGTTTTCATATTTAAGCAACCAAAATTACATTTCTGCCAATTTTTCCTGGGTGTGTTTTGGCAGAAGGCTGACCAAGCAGCTGTGGTGCCTCCTGCAGATGGTGGTTCACCTCCCTACTGCTTAGAAACTTTGAGCAAGTACCTTAGTCTTCTGTCTGTAATTTCCCATCAGTGTATCAGTATTGCTGTTACATCACAGATATACTCTGAGAATAAAGACACTTTGAAATTTGACAGGTATTATGGTAACCATTCGCATGGAAGACAGAACAAGAACAGCATTAATTATTGTGTATGGCTGGACTTAGAGTCATTGCAACAGGGATTCAGTAATGCAGAGTCTGGGTCAGTGCAGTCCTCAGAGAGCTCGTGATCAAGACTTCGTTTCCATTATTCACTTTCATCTTAAGGCTTATGTAGTTATGCTTTATATAAACATCTAAAGGGAATTCCAGCTTCTAAATCTTCATTTTGCTGATCACTAATCAAGCGAGTTCTTGTATAGTCATGGTCAACTTTTTTAGAGCTACACAGAATGTATTGGAAGAGGGAACAGTTTGCAATTTATTTAATTAGTATTTCATATAAACCTACCTATTCTAGAGAAAGAATTGTAAAAAAATTACTAACTGTGAAGCAATTGCCTTGATACTGCATTCCTTGCAGTCCCTGCATTCCTTTTCATTTCAAAACTCTTCCGTAAGAAATGGAAAAGCATGAAAAGATGACATTACTTATCCAGCTTCTTTACTATCTGTGCTCCTTATGAGTTCTGCATCCTCATTTTGCAACCTTAAATGGAATTACTGCATTTGGTAATTATAAGCTAAGTACATGATTAAAACAAAGTTCCTTTTCTGCATTTGGCATTGCTTCTTGTGGTTTTTTTTATTTTATGAATTTTGGCAGAGACTACAGGACCATACATATTTTTGAGACATAGTGTACTGTATGCTTGTATTATGAAGTGACATTATCTTTTCTAAAAGTACTAGAAGGTGGGGCACTCAGGAGCAATTATGGCCTGACAGGACAAATCTTACTCAAAGTACACTGTATTGCTAAATCCTTTAGATGGAAAATTCCTCTCATACTTTTCATGTTACAGGAGTGAAATCTGTGTAATTATTTCAATCAGCAGACATGCAGTGTGAATCACAAAGAAAACAAGATCATAGTAATACAAAGATATAAACATATCGAAAGGGGAACTAAAGCATCTTTTTGCTTACAGCAAGCATTTTTTTTTCTTGGAAGCAGCAGGAAGGAAAGCAGTGGGGCTTGATGTCAGCAGCTGTGCTCTTTGAAGTCCTTGATGATGCAAAGCAATGAAGAAAATTGATTCCAATTCAATAATAAGAAGGAGAAAGGTGATGTTCCAGAAAACAAAACCTTTTCCTTCCTCACCTGAGTGATGAAGCTACCTGCTTTCACTACCTGGACTGAGGAACCCACTGGTTTCCTTGCTCTGAGGTCCATGATAATGTCTCTGCATCAGCAGGGGAACCTTAGAGAAGGATAAACTTAGAGGACAGACATGGTTTGTTTATAGGAACAAGTTGTCCTGGCAGAGAGCATTAGCAGCTTTACAGCACAGCCTGTCAGATCTTTCTTGTATCTTGTTAGCTTTCATCTTCTGTCTGAGGATTGTAGTGCCTTCTGCTGTGCCCTGGTGTGGACATCATTTACTTCAGGCCTCGTTGTCGTAGCTGTAGAAATGCTTTTGCTATTGTAACATTGGATTTCTTGACTTGGTTAACTAACCTGGTAATAAAGCTTTTCTTGCCATCTGCATCATGTCAGTGAAGTAATCTTCAGCTTAGACAGCAGCTGGGCATGGTTTTTCCTGACAGATGGTATTCTGTCATCTCTTTAGCAGCTGTTTGGACGTGGCTGCATGTCAACGCCACCACGATATAATCACTGTATCCTCTGAAGCAAGCCCAATGTGACCCTTAAGGAACTTGGCATCGTGCTGTTGGTGGCATATTTTGCAAGAATATTTTGAAGAAGGGGTATGGAAACAAGAAATCCAAGCGCATGTCACATATGTCCTTCCTTTGCATACTTTTATGGGAAGTGACAAATGTGTTCCAGCATTTTCACAGTAAGTCTTTTGCTGGTTGCAAACCTAAATTTTGGATTTAGAAAGCTATATAGAGTTACTATGAAACTGTGCCAGTTTTGAAGTAATGTTACATTGTTCTGGCTTCATTCCAGAGATATGGAATACATAGTCTTCATTTAATTGGAATTGTAGACCTTGTCAGCAAGGAAATTTTAAAATCAGTGAGAGAATATTAGTGCAACTGGTGGAAAGCTGCTTTAAGGACACACTTAAAACTTTTTCTCTCACTTGATCTATGTGGTCTTGGCAAATCTGAGTCAAGATGGTCATACAGGAGTTAACAGAAAAAAATCTCTGAAGAAAGCTAGCAACAGAATAATTTTCCATGTTGGAATTCAAATGTTTAACCTGGCTTCTATAAGGAGATTCTTTACATTTTTAGACTCCTGTATTGTAATTACAAGCCTTAGCCATGTGTTTTACATCTGAATGCTCAGTTCTCTTCACTGTTTAATATGCCCTCAAAGATCACGTCTTTTTGTTTCCTTTTTTGTTTCCACATATGCATCTTCCACTTAATCACATTATGTGCTTTCTCTCTGCTTATGGTTGAAGCCCTGAATGTAGTGCTAACAGATGTGACACAGCTTCTCACAAGGCTTGGTGGCTATCCCTGCAGAAAACTTGGTTGACAGTCCTTTTGAGTCGTGTGTGTCCGTGTTTATATATACACACATACATACATTTGCATCCAAGCCACTTTGGCCACTATCTCCGAGTTCAAAGAATCTGCAGTATGAGTGTTAATTTTGTCCAGATGTAAGTTCTTTTGGTCAAACTGAGTGTACGTAGGACCTCACCACAGGAATCTCATTTCTGATGCCTCCCTCCTTGACCTTTTCTGAGCATTAATTAGCAAGTATTGTGACTGTCAGAGAGGACTGGCAGGTGACAATTAGATTCTCCATTTCTACAGGCCAAGCCAATTATACTTGATTTAACTGCCAGGCAATACAGCTTTGGTCAGTTATATGCACATGACAGAAAAAACTCACATGCCCATTCAATGTTTCCCAGTGCTGATGAATTATTAAAGAAGTTCAACACACAAATGTAGAACATATTTACAATGCAGTCAAGTGCACAACAGTAGACTTCTGAGCTCCTTTGTGCAGTTTTCTCTTTGTTTGTTTGTCTTTTTTGCTGACACTGAGAAATAACAGAAGTATTCCCAAGATTATTGTGTGTTCTCTGTGCTCAGTATCTGTGGAGGTTTAACATGCTATTTTTGGTCTAATTCTCCTTTACAAAGGAGCAGTGAGTAATAACAAATATACTACTTCTCTGTTATCATTGTTTCCAAAATATGGTTTAAAAAGGGTTTCAAGGACTTGATGTTTTTCAATACTGATAATTGGGCTTTGCTTTACTGAATTACAACTGAAAAGACCAAAAAACCTTTTCCAAACAACCGGGTCTTTGACTTTGTAAGGGTTCACCTTTGATTTTGACCATGAGAAGTAGCACATATTTGTTAATGGTTACTGATCATGCCAGTGAATTAGAAGTCTGCGTCCACATGCCCAGGTTACACCATTTAAAAGCTTCTGCCCCAAGTTGTGCTAGTTGATAATTGGCTGCACTGTCAACTTACAAACACGCATTTTGACCTGAATGCCAGTGTGCCTTGTACAAAGCAGTAGAAGAGAAAAAAATGAAACCCCCTTCCTTTTGCATATTTGTAGTGTACATGTTTTCCTAAGCATTTTACCAGCTAATAAGTGTTCTTCATGAAGTCTGATCTCTGTAATGCTGCTTGCTTTCAGCCTTAGCACGTACAGGTGAGAGCACCACCCAAGATCTTCATACCGGTGTATCTTTATGTGTCTAGATCTGAATAGTTAGGAGGTGACATGAACTGCAAACCAGTATTACTGACAAGTTTCCAAGTAGATACTGAAAAGCCACAGAACTTTCTCTTCAAAGTCAAAACATAGCTTTGATACATTTTTACTGTAAATATTACGCACTCTATTTTGCCACATTGAGCAAATTCATGTGCATTACAGACAGTTTGAGACATCACTCCACCTAGGTTTTGCAGCTGCTTTGGTTTGCCCAAGGATGCTGCTGCCAGCCTTGAGGCTATGGAGTTAATGGCAGCTGGATGGGTACCCAGGCACACCCAGGTGGTGCTGTGGTTTGCCTGGTGTTTCAGAGGCTGACCATTGGTACAGCCAGAATCAGCTCGATGGTTTGTGCTGTTGGAGGTGCTATCCTGTAGGTGAATGTTAAACAGAGGTCAAGTTACTAATGTTTGAAGACTCAGACATAAAGTGTGAGCCCATATATAGCTGTGTAAACTGTAAGCCTCTGACTTTTGTGTTTGACCTTCCACCTGCAGCTTTGTTTGACTTCAGTATTCACTTTTATTCTTATGCCCAGGCTTGAGTGTTGTTTGCTATGTGGTGTGAAACAGCTGTTCCTTTTAACCTGGAGCTGGTTGTTGAGAGATGTGTGCTCTGTACTATGTTCACCCTTCTCTGGGCTATGTTTTCAGAGTTAATTAAAGGGTTTGGGATCCTTGGGGCAGTGTTACTGAATGTTACTTTTACTGCCTGCTGTTTGTTACTATTTTTTAAATTGCTTTCTATGTATGACCTAAATTTGTAAATCTAATACTCAAAGTGGCATGTTAGAAGGTTCATAGTACAAACCTGTTTATTTGAAGGCAATGGTCCAGTTTCTGATCTTCCACTAGATTTCCTCATGTAACCTAATAAAAATAAATTAATAGTATCCATATAAATATCTCACATCCTAGTCTGAAGGGAACTTCAAAAGAAAGGATACAGAGTTTCATGCAAAAGCAGCTGATCTTGTCACAGAAAGGTCCTTCGGTCTGGTCAAGTTGGCCATTCCTACTCAAGATGAAAACCTCCAAAATCAAGCAAGTCAGTTCCCTTGCTTTTTCCCTGGATTTTTGTAGTGAGCAGGATTAGAGCTCTTCCTGGACAACGGCTGTGAGTCTGTGTGCTTCCCTTGAGGGGAAAGGAAATAATTTTGACAGATAAACATGTTTATTTATCAAGTGCAGTAATACATGCATTTTATTGTTTTTGTATACTATATTCTATCACTTCCTTTTTTTTTTTTTTTTTTTATGAACACTTGCTTTGTTATTTTAACCATATCAGCTCATTGCTATGTAAGTTTGCAATTTGAATACTTGCATTGTCTCATAGCTGGAATTGCTGGTAAGCAATTATTGGTATCCAGTCTGCCTGGATGAATAGAATTGTTGTACTTAGAAAGCTGAATGCTTTATATGGCTTTAACAAATTAATTAAACCTGCTACTATTTACCCTCAGGTATAGTTTCATAGAATCATGGAATCATAGAATTTATTGGGTTGGAAAGACCTCTGAGATCATCGAGTCCAACCCTTGGTCCATCTCTAGTCCATTTACTAGATCATGGCACTCAGTGCCAT
>JAWWEV010000043.1:9529928-9603192 GCA_035583235.1 Hafferia zeledoni
GCTGAGTGCCTGGGAGAAGAGACCAGCCCCCACCTGGCTAGAACTTCCCTTCAGGTAGTTAGAACTTCCCTTCAGGTAGTTTATGCAGCCTTATCCTAGTTGTAACAGATGCAAATGTATTATGAGCCCATAAAGATCTATATATTTCTGTCTAGGATTTATGATTTTCCTATTCAGTGTTAGGCAACAAGTGATGCTTCTGTGAAACATTTGTGCTGAAAACCTTTATCTAAAACCTCACTAGTATGTGGCCTATTTTTACAACTGAGTCAGTTACGCTGATGGGGAGAGCCTCAATTAAGTCAAGATTTAGTTTGCTAATGATAAATACAAGAAGTTTGAAGTCCAGCTCTCATTCCAAGTGCACTCAGCCTTTTCTGACTTACTTCTTCTGCCTGGCCTTAGTGTCACCTTGTTTGACTCAGTGTACATCAGTTCACTGCCTCTCTGACCTACTGAGAACAAAGTTTTCTATTAAATTTCAGGTTTTTTCTATGAAGTTTTTCTATTGCCACTAATACTATACCTGATAAGTCACATGCTTTATACAGATGATTCATTCATATTGTCACCCTCACATCAGTTCCTTCCATGTCCTAATTTTCTGGAGCAGTATGTGCTAGGACCTACCAACTGGCCTGCTACACTGGGAAAATGGGCTTTCAGGGCAGAGAGACCAGGATATTTCACCCTAGGAGGAGCTCAGAAGTACATTTTGGAAAGCACACTCGCTTGCAGAAGCTTTTGGCTGCAGCCCCTGCCTACCCTCTGCAAGTGTGCCCTGATGTGGGGGATGCAACCGTTCACATGATCCCATGTGTGGAGTCTGGAGTGTTCAGGAACAAAAACTTGGGAGGTCTCTAATGGGCTTGGACCAAGGCCTGTGTAAGACTCAGCGTTGATAATTGATTGTCTCTCTCCCTGACATCATGCTTCAGTTCATGTCGGAGACAGAATCTGAAAAAATAACTGAAAATTACAGAACATCAGGAAATATCAACCACTTCCAAGCACACTGGAGCTGCTGCCACATTTCCCATGAGAGTTCATCTCTTCTTCTTCTAGCTGAGCCATAGAAGAATAGTGGGAATCAACATTCACAATAAGATTGTAAGGAAGAAATCCATATTTCTTAGAATCGTAGAAAACAGCCTTATTTCAGAGGAATAGAGAACGTTTTATTGTTTTATTTCATATAGAGTCATCTTCCTACTATGTTTTCCCATTTTAAGACAGAAATACTTAGCTAGTTTTCATGATTGCTTTATGATCTTCACAGACTTTGTTTTCTTAAGTGTTCAACTCCTGAATTCCTTTAGCAGAAATGGTCTTGAAGCAGATTTAGTCATGCTTCTGCTGTGTAGGACAATGTTTGAAAAAAAATGCTTGTATTTTTCTCACTAGTCAGACATTTTTCTGCCAACTGCATTTGTTTGTTTGTTGAAAAAAATGATTTCTCTGACCTTTTGATTTGTGTAATACTCCTCAAGGCAGTGATACTTGTAAAAGTAGTGAAAATTTGCACCTTTCTTTTATGATATACAAGAGGATGGCAGGATTAACTGGAGACCAGCAGGTCCTGCTTCTTCCTTCTAAGCACACATCAGCAAGCATACATTCCTTTTCACTCACTGGTTTTTCTTTGAAGCATATCTCTGCTATTGGATATGTCAGTGGCTGTTGCAAAAATTCTTCTACTTCTTGGGCCAAAGCCCTTACATTTGGGACATTGGCTCGCCAAGATACATATACATGGCCAAAATATATATTTTTTTTAGGGAACTTTATACCTCTTTTCTCTCCGGATGTGCATCTGGGTTTTCTTTTTCTTTTCTTCCTTTTCTCCCTGTTGTTTTTGTTTTCAGGGTGGTGATGAGTTTATTCATTGTAATAGCATTCTAATGCAGTGACATAAATCCCTAGCTAATAGGAAACAGAAATAACAAATAGCTTCATGCAGATTCAGTGCAAAAAACCTAAGAGTTGTCAGTGGACTTAGACATCAGTGGCAAGGTGTGGAAGTAACAAGCCTTTGTTTCTTACACCCTACTTAGAGGGTATTGTGTGCTGAAAATTCTGTTGCTAAATTACATGCTTATTTCTCTAGAATATCGGTCTTTTGCCTTGCGGCTTTTTGGTGGTTTTTTTTAAGTTTACAAGAGAAAATATACTTCTTTTTACCTACATCAAACTTTCCATTGTTCCTCAAAAATTATCATTAGTAATAGTTAACTAAGTGAAATATATATCATTGAAACACAAGGGAGGCATGTTTAGGAGGTAGGAGAGGCAGATGGGCTGAATGATCTCTTAACTCAATTTTCTGTAATGTGGGAAGCTGGGAGTGAAGTGTATTAGCTTGGGCATTATAAAAGAAACTTCCTTCTGACAAGTTTTCCAGGGATGCACAGCAAGCCTATCTGCGCAGGACAGTACAATATAAACCTCATTGGACTCAGTCTCATGAAATGTCTTGGTCACTGCACAGCATAATTTGAACCCATAAAGAAAAAAAAAATCAAAATGCGTTTCCAGCCATTGTTATTTTTAGTTAGGCCACAAATCTTTAATGGCTGTTTAAACTAGAGGTTTCCTCTTTATTCTCCTCAAGCATGTGCTGTTTCTTTCCTACACATGCAAGTATAAAGCCAGCACACTTGGGCCTCCAAGGCCATTGGAAAGGGTTTAGAGGAGTCGACATGCACTGGAGCTTTGAGAAGGGATCCCGGTTCTGCCCCATACAACCTCCTTAGGGATGACTGTTCCCAAATGATTCCTCCCTTTGCAGAAGGAAAGGCCAGGATGCTACCCTTGATCTTAAAGGACATAAAACTGGGCCTTGGCAGTAAGTACTGCTCACAGTTATGGCAGGTCACTTTCACTCTTTATATTTCTTCTTTAACTTGTTTACAAAGGTGCCACTGTTTCTGACAGATGTTTGTGTTCTGCTGTATGTTTCTATGGCAAAAAGTTGCAGTTTTGCCTTGAATCTGAAGTAAATTGATGCTGACAAATAAATTACTAGCATCTTTTGTTTATGAGGAGTATCCTTCCACAATCCCCCTTTGTATCCTTAACTTAGAGGGACTCCTGAGTATGGCTTTTCTTAAATTCATCCGAGCAAGACAGCATTGAAGCAGGAGGAAAAAATCTGTGTCCAAACCAATTTTAGGCTGTATTGGCTATCTGATTTCTAGAATGGTATTTTCTTCTCGTCTTTCTTTCTCTCTCTCTCTCTCTCTTTTTTTTTTTGTTTTTTTTTTTTTTTTTTTTTTTTTTTTTTTTTTTTTTTGTCCCTCATAACTCTCTTAGCTCTTGATTACGTCCTGTGCTGGAATAACAATACATAATTGAGGCAATCTAGTGTTTATTTGCAACTTCTAGGTAAAATTTATCTTATCTTTAAGTAAGACACTGCTGTGTATTTTAAAATATTGAAATAAGTATTGCTATTTGCAATAACTAGCCCAGTATTTTTATTTCCGTGCTTGTTTTTTTTCCCTCTTTTACCTCATAAGTGATTATCTTTCTTCACTTTCTTTTTTTACCTGAAATTAAAAACTGGTCCAACAGAGCATTTAGAGATGCTTAGCTTGCATTCCTGAGAAGTCCTGGTGGAAAATGTTGTATGTTTTCAGTGAAATTCTAAATTTGATAATATTTAATGTAATATGAGACATTATTACAAGTGCAGCAGGTTAAAACCTGCCCCTATTTTCTTCTTGTACCCTTTTTGAATTAGAAGTTCCTGATTTATTTCAGTGCTTCAGCCTCATCCCACTGAAAATACAGCCACCAGTCTCTCAGTGGAATGTTGTGAACTCAGTTGATTGCAAAAGATGTGAGTGCAGGGGTTAAGATCTACAGAGGCTGGATCAGCTCTCAAAGTGATTAATCTCTTTGAAAGGGCATAAAAGGAAGATGGGAGTTTTATTAATTGAAGTTAGAATTTGTTGCTTTCATATTGCTAATGATTCCTTTAGGAGACATGCATGACCTTGCAGCATTTTTAAATATTTGCAAGAAAAAATACGTAACCATTGATCTATTGGTGTTTTGAAAAATTCCCATGATGTTTTATTCAAGGAGGTGTTCTTTCCACTCATTCTGCATTTTCATGGGGAATTTTCAACATTAGGTAGGCCCTTATGCAGCTCAAGCAAACTGGGAACTATTTGTAAATTGGAGTTAGAGCCTCATCTCTTCAGGTTGTATTTCATTTCAGTAAAGTAAGGCCAGTTCCCTCAGATGGAGCTTTGGAGAATCTAAATTCCTCATCTCTCTTTAACCCTCTGATTTTTCCCTTTCAGTGGGACTATACAGAACTTCTACAAACTGGGCTCCTAAATTTTGTACTGCAGATGGCTGCAGCAAACTGTATGACTTTGTAGAGCCTGTCTGATCAGCTCGTGTACAAACTTGCATCTCTTTGGGATTTAGCTTTATTAATGGAAAAGAAAGATTAGTGCAAGCCATGTCCCTACCTTCAGATAACCTGGAATTCTTAAAACAGACCTCCTCCTGAGTTCCTCTTAATTGCTTGTGTTTCACTGAGTCAGAAGTAGTGGTGGAGCTGTTGGTTTTTGGAAGAAGGCCCTTGCTTTTCCCTCCTAAAATGTGTGCAAGTCTATTGTAACTTAGTGGCAATCCTGACTGGGCCTGTGGTTTGTCCTGCCATACAAAATATTTTTGACCTTCTACTGACCTGCCTTGTTTAATATTCAAAGCCAGTTTTTACATATCACTTTCCTGTGTTTTTCTTGCCTGTCGATTGGCTCCAGGAGATGATGCTTAGATTGCTGGTAACCCTAAAAGCCACAGAGGATTGGCTTTGCTTTGGGTTGTTAATGTGGTTGAGTGACTCGATAGCAATGATATCGTGTTTACCCTGGACCTCCCAACAGAGTGAAGCAGACAGGGGGCAACCTGACAGAAAGTTTCCAGTAAGAATATTGCTCTATCCCTGTTCAAAACTCAAATTGTGGACTGAAAATCTTTCGGCCAAAAGCACTATTTAAAAGTAATTTAAAAACTTCAGGTGCTGGTATGTACCTCCTTTCAAAGTGTTAAGGCCACTATAAAACTTGTTTTTTGCATTGATATTGCAATAAACTGAATTTATGTAATGTGCTGCCCCTGCCTCTCTGCACAGGCATTCAGAAGCTGCTGTTTGTGATCCCATTTTGAGAGTTTATAATTTAAGTAATCAAGGCAGACTGAAGCAGAAGGAGAAACAGACAAATGAAATGATGCACCTACAGTTCTGCAGCTGGCCAGTAGTAGATCTGAAGTTAATCTAAAATGTGCTTGTCACTGTGCTTTTTTCAGTAAAAAAAACCTGATTGACACCAGCTACAAGCTGAGTTAATTGACTTTCAGAAACTATTCACTATAATTTTAGAGGTCACGCGTAGGAAAAATGTGTTGATTTAATGAATTCACAAACTGAGACAAAATATGTAAAAGCACTGTCTCCTGTGTCATGAAATGGAATCAGAAATAACATGTCCCTTATCACAGTGGGATATTCTGACATACACACCCTCTATAATTAAGTGCTTTTTACCTTGACATACTGCAAAAGGGAGAATATTCTGTGAATATTTTAATATTTTATCTATTCCAGACTGGTAATGCATATTTTTATGTCCTCATATCCTAATCATCAGCAGTTATTTTATGCTTTTATATAATTACATTTATTGCAGTAGTGAGGCATGCCTGTTTAAATGCTTGTTGATTTCTCATTAGAATTTTTTTCCCAAGGCTATTGACATAGTTTCCACTGTTCAATTAAATCAAGCCAACTACTAATATTTCCTGAATAACAGTATCATTACAGCAGAGAAAACAGTTCAAACAAATTGCACTCTATACTCACTTGCTAAGCATGCATCCACACACTGACATTTTTAATTAATGTAATTGATAGGTCTTATTTTAATTAACGTAATATAATAATTATAAATAACCTTGCAAGTTATTTAAAATGCTCAATGTGAACAACTGAATGGATTTTTGGTGTCAGCTCCTTGAAGCAGAATTTTTGCAGGGTATGAATAATTGGCAGCCAGGGCACAGAACAAAAGTTGGCTTTTTATCAATAGCATTTTATAATTTTGAAAGAAAAATGTTAACCAATGTTTGAAAGCTTATTATAGGTCACACTTGGACCTGGACTATCTGTCACCTCAGTTGATATAGTCCATACCAGCTGAAAGGATAGTCCTTTGCCTTATTAGAGAGCTGGAGAAAGGGAAGCAGAGCTGAAGGAGAACTGATCTGCACAGTGTTCTTTGTGAGTGGTGTCTAAATACAGGTAACTTGTAGCCTGACAGAACCTGCAGACATTTATTCCCATGATCAATTTTTTAGTGTGTATGAAAAGTCATCTTCTGGTTGCTTCTATGAATAGTGTTTTCAGGACAAACAATGCAGATTTGCTTTGGCTTAGTGTGTGAGGGGCAGGGGGCTATTAGGTGGTATTTATTGTTATCAGGAAATTAATGCAAATGTATTCAATTTGCAGATATTTCATTGTCTTCCCTTCCTTCCTCTCCTCATGTGTCACTTGCTTTCTAAGATGATAACTCAACAACTTAATTTGTCACACTCCTGTCTGTGATTTTTGTCTTGCTTGGCGGTTTTTTATACAATTACATTTGAGTTCCATTTATTTACCGAGAATTAGATCTTTTTTATTTCAATGGTCCAAAGTCAAGCATTGAAACAAACAAACCCCTTAGTTAACTGTTTCCAGATTATTGGGTTTTTTATTGCCACTTGTCCCTTGAGGTACTAGATGAGGCAAAGTTGTAATTTATGTGTTGTCATGCAAATGTTAGATATCTAGCCTGAGTTAATCATCCAGGCTTCTTTTCTAATCATTAGAGAAAAACAAAAGAAAACAGGAACTTGCAGAATAAGGTTAAAAGCAATAACAAAGTAGAAAATTATGACAGTTTGGATAAGTTAATTTCTTGTGTTAGTGTTTTTATTGCGGAAAACTCTGAAAATAATTACTTTATTTCTCCCTCCTTCATCAGAATGTTTCTCCACAGAAGAGTCATTGATAAGGTTTCCATTTTCTCATGCCCAAGGCTAAAATATCACCATCTAGTCATGTTTTAAGCCCGAAGAAGGTGATGAATTTTCTGGCAGTGCGGGATTTGTGACCATTTCATTTGGTATGAGGAACACTGACAAATAGACTTCTTTGTTTGTACTTTATCTTACAAGTTGTAAATCATTAATCATTTTTTCTGTGTTGTTCTGTTTCTGGACTACCGTGCACTGATTTGACATGATAAAGGGACAGGCCATCATTGAGCAGTGGCAAGTCCACTCTGCCTCCTGTGACTAGGCTCAGGAATTAGACTTTTGAGAGTAGTAGCAGTGCATCTGTACGAACATTTTCTTGTGGCATGTGTGAAGCAGAATGAATTACAAAATGGACAATATATTTCCCCAGACTTCAGCATGGTTCCTTTGTTATGAAAGCAACAGATGTTGGTGAATTCTTTCGGAGGACCTATTTTGGAATATAAAGTACAATTGCTGTACAGAGTTTTAGCTGTAGGAGAGATGGCAGTAGTTGTGACATAACCAAAGCTAGAGTAAGGAAAGTTCAGTATGGCAAGGAAGTATAACCAGGAATTTAATACACCAGTTATGCATCTAAACTGGCATCTAGGTGAGAATTAAGAGCCTAAATTCAGAATATAAATTCAGGAAAATCAGCCAAGCTCATGTTCAGATATTTTCACAGATGAAAACTGTACTACTGGGTATGCCCTGCAGTTTTCTCGCCGTTTCTCTTTGCATTGGGTTGACTAACGAGGCAGCTAGCTAAGCTGTATTGGCATTCACAACAAAATCTTTGTCTGAATTCTTCAGTGACAAAGATATGCACCGTCTGGCCTTACCAACCTGCATCAAATGGTCTGTGATAGCTGTAAAAAAAACCCGAAGGATAATGCTTGGAATATTCTTGCAAAGAGCTGCATACTTGGGCTCTCATTCTGCCTTAGGGTTTCTCTACCAGAAGGAGATTCTGACCAGTGCTACAAAGCTGAGAATGACATTTCTGAAAATGTCTGTGCTCTAACTTAGTTTATGATACCAGGACTAGAGCCCAAGCACCTGAACTTACAGGTCATTTTTCACCCTGAACTTGTAGTTTGACAATTTTTGAAATTTTACCTGCAGCCAACTAGTGAATATGATAAATTTGAAGACTTCATTTCTGACAGTTGTTTGAAAAGCTGAGCATTGATTCCTTATGCTTTAATAGTATATTGTATGCCAGTGGTTCTCTGTTGGTTTTGTTGGTGTTGAGAGTTGAACATTAGGAGCAATGCAGTAGAAAATCAGGTCAACAGACCACTGGTCTGTGATGGTAAACCCCAGGATTGTGTAAAGTCTTGTAATTCTCAGGCTAATGATATTATTCATGTAGCAAGAACAGATTTTATAACTTGCGTAGCACAAATGAGAAAGATTGGTATCACTAGATTTTAATATTGTCAATGGATAATATTCAGGCTTTATCATAGCTTGCCATCTAAATACATAAAAATAAGTTGAAATTATTTATTCCACACTAAATGTGTATCTGATGCAAGAGACCCCTTCTTTTAGGAACTTTTGGTACCAGTAAACTACCCAGTAACCCAGCATGGAATAACAGGCAGAGCCAAGCAAGAGGAGCAGCTAGGAGAAATAATTTTAAAAAGTTAAACATTATTTTGATGACTGTTAGATTTAGAACTGGTAAACAGTTTGTCAAAATACAAAGACAAAATAATACTGTGAAATGCTATGAAGGTGAAGCTATTTAAAGGGAACTAGTTGAAGTATGTCTTACAAAACAGTGAAAGCCCTATTTAATAAACACCAGCTAAAAGACTTAAACCTGTTGAAAATATTTTTCATTCAAATTGAGTTCAAAAGGTCACTGTTTGACATTCTTCCTCACGGGTAAATCTACTGAAGTTAACATGCCTTTAGTAAACAAATTCTGATTAAAAACTATTCAGAACTGTCTCTATTTGCTTTGTGACAATCACATGGTAGGTATTTCCTTTCTACTACAATAGAATTCATGACATTATCTATTTAATGGAGCTGAAATGGATTATGCATTAAGCAGCATTACTTTATATGACACAGAAGCACTAAAGCATTTGTACCTGTAAAATGGAGTGATTTAAATGTGTTATGCAATAAGCCTAAATGGTTAGCAGGGACATGAATTAGAATACTACCTTGAACATAAAAATGCCTTTCACTTGTTTTCAGGTTTTTTTATTTTTAACAAACATACATTAGCTGAACTTAATAGTAATTCTGAAAGACAGGTAAGTGTTGCGGTAAACATATAGCAGATGGTTAAACTGACTTAAATGGAGGGTGAGAGATTTGTTCAAGGTCAGAGAGCAAGTGCCCAGGAGTTCTGATGTATGGTTCCCTGTTCTGGTCATGAAACAAATCTCCTTTGTTCTATGTATTTGTACATTACACTTTAAATGAATAGCTGTATTATTTTGCTTGTACGTCCAAAATAAAGGTAGAGGGCATACACAAAGGACATAATCTGTGATTTTTGCCTTTAAATTAGTGCAATTTTTGTTTAAGGATTATGGACACAGCATTATATACCGAGGGCACTTATATCATCCTCTGCTGCAATTAGTAGTTTGCTAAAGAGATAAGTAGTTGACTGTGGTTGATTTCTATCCTATTGCCACTGCCTATCCTACACCTGCAGTGTGCCAATTTTAATCTTTCAGGAATCTAAATACTCTTCAGATTTGGTTTGCTGATCAAGTGCTTCCTTCCTTGAACCTTATGTTTCTATACTGAACATGCAGGAGGTTCATATAGTAGAAGTTACTCATCTTGACTCTTCTGCCTTTTCCCTGAAAGCAATGATCTTCTTTTTTCTCTTTGCTTGTCTTCTTTTTTCTCTTTGCTGGCGTTCAGCATATTCAGATAAACTAATAGCTCACTCCTGTTAGAGCTACCATTATCTGAAAGTGTTAGTGTTGTAATCATGAGATGTTTCATAACCGAAAGTTCAATATAAACAAGTAGGTTTTATCTATTTCTTTTTTTCTATCTGTGTAAACTCAAAAGAGGGAATTCTTATAATTTTCTTCCTTCTTTTGGCCAAATACTAAATGGTCATCCTGCCAAATAAATATGGCAAGTCTAGTTTAAATGTGGAGTGAGTGACTGCAGGAGGTTTATTTATTTTAATGGCTTCCCATTCAGATGAAATCTAAACAGAAAAGCATAAAAGTTATCTTCTAAATCCAAACCAGAGTTTTGGCTGCGCTTATGAAGTCTGAAGCATCTGGACTTAAAACAAACAAACAAACAAACAACTTCTTTTTGCATGTGAAATACATCTCAAATAACTTCCTTCAGCTATTTCATTTTCATTTCAAAGGCTTTTTTGTACATTACCAAGTGCACCCCAAAAACCAAACTGGTCAAATAAACACCTAACTGTTTCCTCTGGTTCACATATGTAAGTGAGTTTATGTGACAGGTCTAAAGTCAAAAAACAAAATACCAGCAGAATAGGATTTAGAGTTGAGTGGACTCTAATCCACCAGGCTAAGCTCAGGCCACTGAACATGACTTTTATTGTGCACCCAAATACCAGCTGGTGATCACTTGAAGATTGATGGTAGCATGCAGCTCTGGAATGTGCTCCTAAATTCACTCTTTGTGTCAGTTTTCCTGGTGCGAAAAAAGAGTGAAATAGGGTTGTGTTCTGTGTGTTTAAACAACAAGCGTGCTGCCCACTGAGCACGTCTGCCCGCAGGGCTGGAACACTCCTACTCCCATTGAGCCAGCACTAGGGACAGCCACACCTCGTAAATGACACCTAACACTGACAGACACAATTCCAGCTTCCAAATCCATAGATAAATAAAGCAAGCTGAAATAAAATAATTTTCACTGCACACATGCTTTGAAATATTTTATTTCTGAAGCTGACATTAAAAAAACCCTCAGTGTCAATTAATTTAATATTGAAAGTACTTATAACAGGCCTCAGTGTTCAGCAACACGAACAGAGAACACTGATGAGGAAATTAGTAATTTCCGATTGTGTCTAACTGCTGAAGTCCTCTGGGGCACATGGGCAAGCACTGTCTCCAATGAAGCAGGTTGTGTCATAACAGTAATTTGAAAAAAAAAAACAAAAAACAAACAAAAAAAAAAACTAACGTGCAATCTGATGAAACTACATGGCTATTCCTCTGATAGAAGGGAATGCATTTAATATACCAGAAAAAATGTATTTAAAAAAGAAAAAAATTACCAACAGGAAAACATTTAAGGATAGGCTTGAACTTTGTTTTTCTCCCAAACCAAACTTTTCTTGGCTTCAGAATGCATCCCAAACACCCACGTCCAGAAAGCAGCTTGCTTCCTGTCAGCGCAAAATGCTGGGTGGCCTTGTGGATGCAAAATAAAATTTAATCAAAGAGCTCAAATTAGGCTAGAAGGAGTAATTTAACCATACAGAACAACAAATATATGAAAAGGAATGAAGAATATTGTGAAGTATGTTATTATTCTAGTATTTCTACAAATACAAATAAGCATAGAAGGTTTAGATAAATGCAATTGTGAAATGACTGTGGAATTGAGCATGGCGGTCGCTTTTGGTAAAGTTTGTTATCTCCAATATAATGACCCTTATGGCATCATGTTGGACTAGGGGTTCATTGAAGGTTCACTGAGGGGAAAATGCCATTTGTTGACCTCCAGCTGTTTCTTTTATCCTTCCCAGATGTAAAGCAGAGCTTGCTAACTATCTAGACTTGGTATACAAAGGTGATTATCTGATATATAGACAAGCGTATATAGACACCAGGTATATGCATGCCATCAACATACTGAGGAGAAAAGAAAACACACTAAAAAAGGAAGCAGTGGTTTACCTGCTTGTATGTGGTATCCACCACCCCATATACTTACTTTCTGGGTTTTGCTATGGACAATATGGCTGTTTTTATAAGCATTCCTCTATATTCAAAATTGTCAGTGTATAAAAATACCTCCCTTTAATTCAGCAGTCCATTGAAATGAATTAATTACTGAAATTCTCTTGAATGTGAAATTCTGCTGTCCAAGCATTCTTCAGTTCCTAACTGGGGAAATTTTGCATTATTTTAATGAAGAATGAATGAAAGCTAAGCACTGGGATTTAGCTTGATCTCTTTATGCCTGGTGTTTGCCTGATAGCTAATCCTAATTTGATTAAATTGATAATAATAATAATGAAACTGTAACCAAGCCTGTATATACTAAGTTGCCCTTTTTTATACAGAGTAGGGCTGAGAAGTGACTGATGAAGATAGGAACAATATGTTTTAAGGAGATCTGTGGTTAAAATGGCATGGCTAAAGTTGCAGTACAGCTGGTAATATCAATAAAGGCAAGGATTACTGCTGCAGGGGCAGTAATGCCAATTGTAGATATAGATATTGGCTGAATCTCTGGGGAGGTTGCTCTTTGAAGGACAGAAAAGAATATAATGAAAAAGATTCCTCTGCTTCGGCACAGTGAAGTGGGTTCTTAGTTTATTAAAGAAACCATAATGAAATATTTCAGTGGTTGAGCTGTGTTTTCTCAATGGGTCTTTATTAGCTCTGGTAACAAGAGTTATTTGGCATCTTAGTGACAGTATGCTCAGGGAGAAAAGGAATGCATGTGAGTTGATGTAAAGAGCTTTTTTACTCTGAAAAGAGACTGCTATCATACTTTCATTATTTAAGGTGCTGATCATTCTGCAACATTTGGTAGTTCACTACAATTCAGGGGCATGCTTGTCAGTACATCAATGAAGATGAATTGACACCTCAAAACTGCACATTTGGGGAGTAGCTGCTTCTGTCAGTTTTGCAAAAGGCAAATTATGTCTTCACTGTCTACAGGCTACCTCAGTAAATCTGCAAAGTAAATGCTTGAACTGAATCAGAAAGGTAAAGAAAGACAATTCTAGCAGTAAAACAACTACTTTTCACTCAACCTTACTTACACTCTCCCAGGTTTTCTCTCTCCCTCGCCAGTATTAAAAAATGTCTCGGCTGACATCATCTGTCCCATCTATTTGTGGGGAGTAAATAGTCAGGTATTTAAATCTAAGCCTTAAAAGGTTTTTTGGTATCATAAAAAAATAGCCTGAATTAGATGCAAAACTAAGAAGTCCCCTTAGACCTTGTTCTCCTCCCAGTGGCCAACCCACTAGTGGCTACTGGGATGAAAAGGAATGGCTTGGGAGAACAGCTCCCAAGTCTCATGTTGCTCAGTTCTGGCTTGGAGAATAGCATGAGCTTCAGTCTTAATTCAGGCAGACAATTACAATAATTCACTTTCTTCCATTTCTCATATCTCTCTGTAAATTGGGATCAAAGAGTTTTAGTGTCTGCATACAGTCAGGGCTTTAGCTGTCCAGTTAGTCTGATAGCTACTTGGAACATTTCTCTGTATGCCTGAACATCACAGGAGGAAGCACAGCGGTTCCTCCAGTGATGTGATTGGTGGTCCACTGGAAAAAACAAGAGAGAAACAAGAAAGAAAACACAAGAGATTACTATGAAAAGATATACTTCTCCCCAAAGAAGTAAAACTATGTGGAATTTGTCTGACTTTTCCATGGGTGTGACTGTTTTTTCTTACTCTGTCTCAAAAGTAATTTCATGCTTGGCAACTGAAGGCTTCTCACTCCTGCACCTGGAAAACAAAAATATCCCATGTGCCAATGGCAAAGACACTGTGTGCATCCAGACTGAGCTTCTGCAGCCTTTGGCTCAATGGCCTTTGGACAGAAACAAAAGGGTAAACTCTCTGTAACTGTGCAGGCTTGGAAGAATTCAGCTTACACTCTTGGAGAGCAGTTTGTGTTCTGCAGAGCTTTTATACACAAGCTTTTTATACACAAGGCTTGGAGACTGGCTCCCATCTGAATGTCTAACTCAGCTGCAGTAATCTTAAACCCAGTTGACCTGTCTTTATGGCTTTCCATGCTTGCCAGAGTTCTCCCTTTTGTTTTGGGACCAAAAATGAGAACAAAGCCTGGACAAGATAATAATGGGTAGAAAAGAACAAGGTAATATTTGAAAAATTGGATATCTTCTGTAAAGTTCTGTAGAATGGAAATATTTCTAACATCTTCTGATATAAAACATACAAATTGCATTTATACAAAATTATAAATGCAAACTGCTTATTAAAATATAAGAAACCCACTTTTCAATGTTTTGATTGAAATACTTATATAGAATTCAGAGGAGTTTTTCCAGGTTTACAGCAAGGCAAATGGAAGAATAATCTGCAAGTTATGCCTAGAAGTGTCTATAGCCTAGTGAGACTGGATGGCTGCAGGGAGTGGGTGGTCTTGCATAAGGCTCAATGAAGGATTCTCAATACTGGAATATTTGGCAAGACTTAGGATAGCATGCAACTGCAGTTTGAAAAATGTTAACATCTTTTCCCCTTTATTTTGGAGTGGGTCTTCTATTGTGGAATGTGGTATTTCATCACGACATTATCTGTATAAGTAAAAAAAAATCTGTTCTTCATAATGTAAAGCTTCAATAAAAAAGCATGTAACTTTGTGGAGTGTGTTGGGTTAATAAGTGTTTGCCACAGAGCCATGTTAATACATTTTGCCACACACAAGTAAGTGACTGTCTTCTCGTGTGTTTGCCTTTGCTTAAAAAGCACATTCCTTCTGCACAAAACTGGCAGCTGCCCACACCTCAGAGGATCTGCACCTCCTTCATTCTTCAAAGTACTAAATCAAAGATGAAAAATTCCCTCATAGTTTTTGGTAAATTTTAATAAAACAGCATTCTTGTGATTACTGATTCCCCTTTTAGTACAACTTTTAAAAAGGCACAATGTTAAAAGCCAGTTAGTAATCCATTGTGATCTTTTAAAAGTCTGTGAGTTACTGGGATTTTAGGACTTCTGTGTGTCTTGCAAACTGTAAAAAAAAGACTCATCTGCTGACACATGTGAATGCTCTGCTTAAGGTCAACTGTTAAATGGTATGTCTTTTCCTATCAACACATGGTCCCCTACACAAAGAGCTATTGAGTGTTTTACTGCTCCTAATGTGTATGTTAAGCTGCTCAAGGTGAGAGATTGTTCTTCAGACATGCTATAGCCACCTCTGGGCCTGATTCTCCTAGGACTTCACCTTGGTGCTCTTGATTTTTCTTATAAAAGGCTGCCCTATCTCAATCCAGTAATGTTTAAATTCCACTTTCAACTTATTAAGCACATACACTCACAAGTATTAAAGGTGTATATTTATTCCAGATCATATTTAAATATCATTGACATTTCCTTGTTATTTACTCTCCTTCCAAATACAGCAATTAAGTTTCCTTTTAGCAGAGTATGTGTTTGAGCTCTGGGCAAAAATGGTTCCTGTTTCAGCCTGTACTAGCTGAACTCGTTTCCTCTCTGTTCTCCAAGTGATCTTGTTGATTAGTTAGTCTGTGATTTTATGAGCACTTGTAAATCTATTTTTTCCTCTCTCACTTGCTTTCTTTTTATTTTTTTAATAAAAATTCAATTAAACCCCTTTCAGACAGATTCAGAAGCAAGCAAGTGTGCACATCTGTGATTTCCAGTCCTTATAAACCTATTACCTCCTATACAAAAAGCCAGATTTCATTGTAACAGCATTAAAGAAAAGAGCAAAGACTCTTATGCATGAAGAAGAGATAAAGAGATAAAGAAAAGGTCAAAGGTCCACCTGAGCTTTTTTGGGCCCTGTGTGGTTAAGGCACACAAGGGACTGACTAGTAGCACATCTGGCTACTTAGGGCTCTTTGGCCAAATGACTGCGTAACTATTTACAATCGACTTCGCTTGAGAGTGGCTGAGGGCTGAGTTTTAGTTTGAACACTGCATGAGCAGTGGCAAAATGCTTCAGCCGCTCTCTTATCTCACCCCCTTAAGGAGAAGGAATCAATACATATTTCTTCAAAGGAAAGGCATATTGATAGTGCAAAGGTGACTCATTCTGAAGTTTTGAAAATAAGTATTCACATTTTACTTGTTCTCTTTACATGCATAAAATTAAAAAAAATGGTGAACTGTATCGTCAGACTTGGAAACCATTATTATAAATATCCTATTATTTCCACAAGCACCATGTAAACTAAAAAAAAAATAATAAATTTATGCCATGTCTTTACACTAAAAAAATAAAAATAAGGGCAAGAAAACAATAATTAAAATAAGGTTCTTATGAAATCTGGTGCCTTTTAACTGGAACTTTTCACATGATTTCTAATAGGTTAAAACACAGGAAATTTACTCAATGCAAAGTAGAAAACAAAGCATTTAAACTAAAATAAAACAGATACTTTCTTCTAGCTGAAGTTTGGGTTGGGTTTGTTTTTTTTTTTAATTATTTTTGGTAACTTTGCAGATACCTCAGATTCCACTCACATTTTTAAAATTTATAACCATTCTATTCAATGCTAGCAGCATTATGTGCAGTGTCTAAGTTTATATGTCCAAATTGCTTTTTCACCTGTTTAGACTTGACCTGTGAGTAAAAGGGGGCCATTTCCATCCAATGCTGTAAGCAAAAAACATTGTTCTACATAAGTATCTTTTTACTAGGAATGAAAAAAAAAAAAATAGAGAAAGAAAAATAAAATTTGTTTCATTCCAGTTCCTAGAAGGTGAGATTTTACATTGCATTTTCACATTTGGTATGTGCTGGCTTATTTGTTGGCACAAACTCAAGGCTTAATAAGGCTTAAAAGAGTCTTACAGCCTCCATAACTAGATGTTAATGTTGTTGAGGCTACTGCTAGATGGACACAAGGCATGTGGTTTGTGCACCTCATCCCCCATGAGAACGTAAAATAAAAAGCATTTTTATTTCAAACAGCACTCACTGTATTGCTGAGTTCCAAATCACTAAAGCTACATAAAATCCATGCCAATTAGGGTAGCAGAAGTTCTGTAGGGAAATGTAGCCTGTCTTCCTAGAAAGCTGTGTTTGTGCCTTTCACTGTGGTGGGATTGCTGTGTTTTACTCCCTGCTTGGTTTTGAGGCACATAAACCAAATCTCTGCTTCTGCTCTGAACTTGCCCATAAACAACCTCTGAGACTGAATCCCTATGCCAGCAGAAAAGAGGAGGAAAGGATATTATTTCTTGCACTTTACCACAGAGGATCCTAAATTAACAGCTTGACAGAGCATCCTAGATTTTCTCAAAGAAGCCCTGCTAGGCTGGAAATCCAGGGATGGCATGGTGCAGGGATGACTGCGTGCACTGTCTCACGTGTCACAGTTTATCCAGTTTATCAGTGGATACACTCACTGCTTTGAACTTGGGCTGGGGTTGCTTGCATACCGTGGTTGTAGCTTATGAAACCCTGCAAGGCAAAGATAATTCTTGGTTATGTTGAACTTTTCTGTAATAAGCAGTTATATGAGTCTGCAAAGAGGAAATAATCATATTTTTGGGAAGGTCCTTCTAAAAATTACATAAATTTCAGGAACATATGTATCAAACATCCTTAGTATAAGATAGCTACCAAAGAAGTGACTTATATTAGGGCCTTATCTTACATATTACAGATTATTATATTCCTTAGGCTAGGAGAGTCAGCCTGCGTTCAACATTGTGATGGTATCAGTGAATTTGAATTAAGGAGTGATGAAAGGTTGATGTTGAGTCATTCAATAAGACATTCAGAGGACTACCTAGTGAGTGCATCTAGCTCAAATATCCTTATGCATGGTGGACATTTTGGGTATAACAGGATGTGTGATGCAAATACACCTTCCTGGATTCCTAGTCTCTAATAACTGTAATTTGTTTTGTTCTGGCCAACATACTAGGTTTTGTTTTACAAAGGCTTTGGTGATGTCAATAATAGATATTGCAGAAATATTTTGTTATTTCTTCCGTGAGAACACAACTTTTTTTAAAAAAATAATACTAGCATTAGCCTTTTTTGTGGTGGATTAGCAGGATAATAAAGAGTAGGTGTTAAACTAATAGTAAGCTGTGCACTGTGTACAGAGAAAACTCCTAGTCATTGGGATCTCCAAAATGTGCAGTTCAATAATGCACATAGTTCTCGAAAGTGAAGTCACTGAAGCTTTTGTCTTTTCATTAAAATAACCTGTCCTCTAAGATCACATCTTCCACTAGGCATCAAGTTGGTATTGGTTTTATCAGTGAGGAAAGAGAAAACTAAATTCACTGACTGATGAAAAAAATATGATGAGGAAAGATTATTCTGGTACCATTAAGGATGAAAGTTACTTGCAAATTGTTTCACTGTCAAACAAAATTGGTTAATATTCTGAGAGCTGTCTGCAGTATCATTCCCCATATAGGGTTTACTGCTTTCAATGTTTGGTTTAATTCCCAAAGCATAGAATAGAATTTGCTCTGAATGTCAGTAAGTGTTTACTTGTTTTTTTTTAATACAAAAACTCTTGGAAATGAATTAGGACCGTACAGCATCTTCCCAGCCACCGCTTTTTCCAAGTAACAACACACAGATAGTAAATCTTATAAAAAAATAACATCTTCTTGGGTGATTGTGTGGCAAATTTTGTTAAATTAAAATCTGATTAGTTATAAGTTCCCTCACCACTTGCTTGAGTAGCCCAAAGAGTCTAATAAACTGTAAGCTTCAGCACTAAAAGAAATAAAAGTAATAAATCTGTATGAGGGTATTTGCTTCATGGCTTTCCTTCCTTTTATGACTGGTATTGAGTTTCCATAGTCTAGTAACATGTCCTAAGGTGTTCTCCTCAGTATCAGCTTGATGGAGACAGATTACCCTTCAGAAGCCTTACAAAGAATAATACCATTGCAAAGTTAAAATTCCAAGAAAATTAAAGTTGTGGAAATCAAGTATCTGTCACTGTTTGGTCTCTTACTTAAAAACAATCATGATTATGATTATCTTCTATGTCAGTCACTGTGTTTTCACTGTCAGCCACTGCCATACATTGAAACAATAAGGAGGGACATTATTTTGTGCAATCACTATGCTCATATCTACCCTGTGCTGTGCAGGAAACTCTCCCAGTTTATCTGTGCTTTCCTAGAATATCAAATGTGTGGTTATGAGAAGCTTCAGTTTCACCTTACAGCTGCCGAATACTGTGGTAAGGTTATTAATGCCAGAAGGAAGAGGGATGAGTGCAGACTTCTCAGGCTGGTTGTGAAAGGTCAGTCTGAGAATTTCAGAGTGGGCAAAGGTACCGTGTGCTAATGGCACTATGCTGGTGAGTCTCCCAAGTGCCTTTGAAAATCCTAGCTAAAAGCTTACAAGGAGGATTTTTTTAATTAAATAAAACAATTGATTTTTCGAGCACTAAAAAAAAAAGAAGTCTGAAAGACCCAAGACAGTGCTGCGGACAAAATTTTCATGTATATTTAACAAGTACTGTTTCAGTTTAAGCTTTTAGACACAGATTGTAAATCTTGATTATATGTTTATCTTTTGTTGAGGGACATATAAAGTAGAAATATTATTTGTTTGGTTGGTTTTTTTTTTTAATATTGCCACAAATAAGTGCATGCAGGCAATTCAGGTCAGGAAAGCTGTCAGACATCTAAATAAATCAAAGCAGCATTATATTTCAGTAACTGGGGATATTTTTCATCTTCCTATGAAACTATTTAGCAATTATGATAAAAATTAAGTGGTACTATGTATCAAATTTATCAATGCAAATTATGTTCTAGTAAGTACTTATGCAATCTTTAGATCTCTAGTAGATAGATATTAATACCAGAACTACAGCCTTTGCCTTTTAAAAATTGTTCTCCAAGTAATT
Organism: Hafferia zeledoni; assembly: GCA_035583235.1. NCBI lineage: Eukaryota > Metazoa > Chordata > Aves > Passeriformes > Thamnophilidae > Hafferia > Hafferia zeledoni. Next base: position 9,549,797 of record JAWWEV010000043.1, read on the forward strand.
TTCAAAGAAAAAAATTATGCATTCAGCTAAAAATGATTTTACAGAAGGTATATACTTTAGGAACACTGGTTTTGTCACACTTTTTATTTCTTTTAAACAGAGCACATATCCAGAAGTATTTTTTGAGAGTTTTGTTTTTGAAAATAACAATAGTTATAGATTAATAATTTTGTATAAGACGTATACTGTGTTCTATAGGGAATGAATGAACAAAAACTTTGCTTTTAAAAATCTAGGCTTTAGCAACAATGACAAGCCGTATTGTCCCAGACAAAGTTTGCAACTGAGAACTGTGGACTCAGTTCTTAGATTTATGAATAAACATGATAGCAGAACCATATTTTCATGTGTACTGTGTATTTGCCACCCTTTTACAGACACAGGGAACACATTCAATACTAATGTTCATGAAGTAAGAAAGCACGATTATTATATGTTAAATATTTTAATAAAGACAAATTGATTATTAAGGTTTTATTTTTCCATTCTCAGCTCTTGAGAAATATCCCTTCTGTTATTACTGAAACGTAAAACAATCTGAGTGGGGGCCAAAATATACTGGCCAAGCAAAGACAGGAAGGCTGAGCTTTCTTGAGGGCAGCAAGTAATACTTACATTGCAGATGCTTATGCTATTCCTGTAACAGGCCTGATCCTGCACTATGGAGATCAAAGGATGTTTTCACTTCACTTTGTTAAAGAAAGTTTTATGTTGAAAAATGGAGCTAGTTCTACAGTTCTGGTAGTTTGGTCCAAAGCCCATAAACAAACAACTGAATAAATGGACACATTTAGGCATGACTGAATAGGTTTGTTTTTCTTTTAAGAAAGCCATGCATGATGATGTAGAACCAAATAAAATTTGACCTTCAAAATGATGAAAACCTATTCTTAATGAAGCCCCCTGTTAGGGAAAGAAAGTAAACGGTTCTTGCATAGTTTTCATTGATCTTGTGAATTTTCTGCAGTCGTAAACTTCAAGATGTATTGAACACATTGATTAATCTAATAAGTTATCTTCCTTAAAAGCCAGAGCTGTAAATAATCATATCCATTAAAATAGGAGCTAATTCAATAAATGAAGAACAGTAATATGTGATTTTTATGAGCTGTGTCTATCTACTTGGTGTACAAAAGAATTTTATTCAAATTGGAAAAAAGAAAATTTGTTTTAACTCAACCATTGTATTAATAGCCAGTGTCTGGTGAGGGTTTGTCTTCTTACTGACCCCATTTGTGTCCATGGATGTCTTTCTTTAGAAAGAAATGCAGCTGAGAAGCAAGAAAGGTAATTGAACCACTTTACTAAGTTACTGTTTTTAATATTTCAGAACTTCAAGAAACTAAGACCTCTGAATATCACAGAATATCCCATAGTCCCCTGGATTACAGGATATTATTAATGGATGAAGATCAGGATCGGATCTACGTGGGCAGCAAAGATCATATTCTTTCTTTGAATATTAACAATATAAGCCAGGACCCTCTCAGTGTAAGTTCAAGTTTTATTTTGAGAATCTGAGGTTGCTTTATTACATGCCTTTGTTTTTAAGACAAGAAAATACCTATTTCATTATTTTGCATGAAAGTCCAGGCCCACACCTTACTGGACTGTCAGCCCTTGTGTAACACAGATGAAGCCATTAGCATGGCTATTCCTCAAACACTGTTGAAAACTGACCTGTTCACTAATTTTGAGGAACATTCAGCTTGGCCTGGCCTCATAAGGGTAATTTGTATGGTTTGATGCTTTCCACTCCTCTCCAAGATAAGATAACATAGTTCAGAGATGCAATTTTAAAAGAAGCCTGTAAGGAGGAGTAAAATACATCCTATCGTTCTCAGGCCATAGGGAAAAAGACAGGGACAGAGTTGCATTTAACCTTCGACTGCATTTCTTTTTGTTTTGTACCCTGGAGTCTAATCGCTGAACTATTTTCCAATCTCTTGTTATGTCTCTGACAGCCTTTGACCTTCAGTTGGGTAGCTGAAACACCTCATTTGGGTTTTTTTCTGCTTTTGAAATAGATGACCTGCAGAAGTATTTGTGTGCCCAGTAGCTTGACCGTTAAGCTGTTACCTCTCTACAGACTTTGTCTTGCCTATCTTTAGGCCACCACAGTTACTATAGTGCCTTAAAGTGTACCATAAAGGCCTTGTTCCACCAAGTCCATCCAATCCTTTAATCTATGGGCTTTATTACTGTACCTCAGAAGGATTGAGAGGCAGTGATAAGCAGCTTGCAGCAGGGAAGATAAATGCCTTCCTTAAGAGACAAGGCTTTTAATGTGTCAGGGGAGAGAGAGGGGCCCTGCCAGAGGGTGATGGAGCACAGTTAAATTAGGCTTTACTCTGAATCACCCTCTGGACATGCTTGTCTACCTGGATTGATTGTGCAGGGAGCCCAGGGAGGCTCACTCTAACTTAGACATTTAAATTGAATGCCTCTCTTTCAATGGCGTGAATGCATCCTTCCCTCCTCCTAATGGTACCAAAATACCCTTCTGGAATGAGGCTGCCTTCTCTAGTCTGAAACAGCTTCTGTAACCTTTTTGCTAATTCCCGTCTCCCCAGGGATCCAGCCACCTATGTCTGGGAGGAGCTTTGCCACTGCGTGCTACACTCCCACCTGTCCTTGGCAGGTTGTGTTTAATTCTGTGCAGAGTTTGGTTAGATAGGAAGGATTCTGTGGCACAAAGTATTTTCTGCAGTATAAAGCTATGAGGCATTTCAGCAGCCCATGTAGGCCTGGAAAAACAAGAATAAAAAAATTCAACAGAAAGAAAAAGTTTTCTGGCAATGAATGTGATCACACAGTGTTAGGCTCAGGATGAATTCCTGCAATTCCACACAGTCCTATGTTTGCTTATTTTTTTTTTACAACAGATTCACTTTGCTGATCTTATACCTCTATAGAAATGCTGTACACATATGCATTCAAATCCACAATTGTACATACATACATACATACATACATACATAAATAAATAAATACTTATATACACAGAGCTCTTTTAATGCTATTGTTTATGTTACCTTGAGGCTACATGTTATCAGGCTCTGTCACTTACTAGATTTCTAGGGATAAATTTCTATTGGATGTCTTTTCTGTTTCAAAATCAAATAATAGAAGAAGCTCAAAATATTTAGTTTGATTATAAAACAGATAAATATTCAGAAATTTATGTCTTTGTTGGAAAACTGTGAAACAAATCAGTCTGAAATCCTGAGATTTCAAGTAGATTATATCATAATCTATTAAAACTTTTCCTGTTAAAATCAAAAACTTTTTACCAGAAGCCTTCTTGAACTATTTTAGTATTCTGGCTTCTAGTATGCATAATTTCTGTAAGTACAGTAAAAATAAAAATATAAAGATAGTCATTTAGGCAATAACAGTGAAAAATCTGTCTTATTTAGAAGAAAAAAATATAAATAAATTTATTAACTTGCCTTAAAAGTATGTAATAAACTTAGAGCCAAAGACCTGGACTTTTATGTTGATTAGTGCTAAGATAAAGATATTTTCATTTATCAATCAAGATCTATTCTTTTCCTTTCAATCAAAGTGTAAGATATCTAAATATAACCTATTAGTTTAAGATAGGCAATGAAGTGATTTGTTTAAATTATGTAAAAACCATACGACTTGAATGATACTTCTTTCCTTACAGATTTCCTGGCCAGCATCAGCAAACAAGGTTGAAGAGTGCAAAATGGCTGGCAAAGATCCTACAGTAAGTTAAATTCCACATGTACACAAATTACGTACTTGGCAATAAAGTAAGAGCACCTTGAGTCCAGCCAAAGCAAAATGAAAGAAGTGTTTGTTTTGCTTTTGAAATTCTTTGCAAGCCAATCTACAAAGTGAAATTCTGGAGAAACAGACAATGTAAACAAAATGCACCTTCAGACTTTGACAGATGGGAAAAGATACGCAGTGCCCATTTCCTCGCCTTTTTTTATTGTTGCTGATCAAACTAGATAATAGTACTTTTCCAAATATGTCCTGGGGTGATGCTGAACAGCCTGTTGAGCTGCTCTTTGGAGTGGGGAAGTGCTCTGGCTGGCTGCTTGCCCCAGGAATAGACTCTGAATGCGGGTGGTACCCACTGTTTGCCATCTGAAGACCCATTGTGCACCACTTCCAGTATGCTGTAGTATGGTACTAGCTCCTGCTGGATCAAAAATGTGAATGTTTTTAAATGTAAATAAACTGGTGCAGTCTGCTAAACAAGGATTAACTCTGCTGATTTTTATGATGACTGATGACACAGTTTCCAATCCTGTGCTCATAGAACTCATGCAATTCTCACTGTCTTTGATGAGTTTTGAATGACTGAATATGAAAGTAGTTCCAGGATCTCGGTAAGAAAAAATATTCAGAAACACTCCCCCTGTTTTCAACCTATAGTGCATTAACAGTTGATCATAGTTGAAAAATGAAAGAGAAAGAGAAGACAGGGGTATGCTAGAAGGAGAAAACTGTAAATCTGATGGTGTGAAATTGTGTGGCCCTTAACATTCTGTTCTAATTTTCATGCTGATTTGAAGATGTTACTGTGGGTCTTTAATTCTTCAATATGAAGCAACAGTTTACTGCAAACTTCCTTTTAAAGTTTTGGAAAGAAATTATTTATAACCATAATGAGATCTGAGATTTGGACTTGCTTTGCTTTTAAATAATCTCCATCTATGATGAACAGATTAGGGGGAGAAAGAGACTGTTTCAAAGGTGTCCTTGAAGGAATTTCCTAAGGGGCGTCCTTAAGGAAACTTCCTAAGATTACTTCTTGTTTTCCTGCAGAGGTCCTTCTTCTTCTCATGGAAGCTACTGAGCAATTTGTGAATAAAAATTGGATTGCTATATGGAAGTGGGAATGTTACATGCACTCCTCTGTAACTCCTCTGTAGTGCCCTATCAGTGCCCAGTTCCCAGGCTGGGCAGAATGGCATGAAAAGAATCCACAGCTGTTAGAGTCCAGAGACTAACAAACTTAGTAGCTGTTTCTGTGATGCTATTCAAATTATAAATCATGTCTATTTCCTAGAGTTTCCAACCTCTAATTTGCCATTTGCCAATGTGAAATTGTTACTCTCTGTGCTTCCTGCAGCACGGCTGTGGAAATTTTGTGCGTGTGATACAGTCATACAATCGCACACACCTGTATGTCTGCGGCAGTGGTGCCTTCAGCCCTGTGTGTGTGTATGTCAACAGGGGACGCAGGTCTGAGGTAAGTCTCTTTTCGTTTTATCCACTCACTTTGTGGTGCATCCTACTAGTGTGATGTGAAAACTCAAAATACTGGAAAACGCAAAAATCAGTGATCTGAATAGGTTGGTTCACTCATGTTAAACAGCAAAAGAACAAAGGTCCATAGTTTTCTGACTGGAAAGCAAAGCCATGATCAAAAGCCATGCCTGAAATACGATGGATGTCCAAAATTTTTCAGTCATACCAAATGCTGGGCTATATTTGATACTACTTTTTATTTGACATTATCTGGTGAATTCATTCCTACCATTTGGTGGAAAAATGCCCAGAAATGCTTGAAAGGAAATAGTAAAATATACAGTCCATTTTTTATAGCTTCCATGTGTTACCGGTTCCTGGGAGAAGACCTTGGTTTATCTAACTGTTCAGGTATGGAAAAAATTGATGGACTTCAGCTTGACACCCACTAGATGCAATCCCAATACAGGAACTTTGTCTACTACACAAGGTTTGCCTCACTAGATTCTGCACGGATGAAGCTGGTAACTGTCTCTTCACTGTCAAATACTACATTCTAGAAGGGTCTCCAGTTTTTCTATATTTAGTTTCACTGTGTATTTTCAATAAACAAAGTACCAGATGTTTCAGATCTATATGGTCCAAGTTTCCTGATTTGAATGTGAAATGTTTGTTTATGTGTAAATGTAATAGGCAATAAATTAAACAACCAGAAGGCAAAATAAAGGTACTTAACGAAGAGGCAGCACCTCAATAGCTTTTGGGTCAGATTCATGTCTGGAAGCACAGGGGTGTGCAGTATATTTTCTTGAACAATGTGGAAGTAGATGTGTTGGGAAGCAAGATCAGAGCGTCCTACCTGGAGTGTTGCCATGTGAGGGCAGCTTTAAAGCTGGGCTGGCTTCTTGAAAAGACACTGGGAAATTCATCACTTTTTTAATTGGAAGTGGGATAGAAATTCTGGCCAAGACCCAAGGCTGCTGCATAGGTTGCCAGGGAGGTGATAAGTCAATGTCTCTCCAGATCGGTTTGCACGGGATGATCTCAGTGACTTTTTGGTAGATCTCTACCTGGCTCCAGCCTCCTTAACAGAGTATGCAGTCTGATCCACTGCACCTTCAGTCCTAATAAATTACCTAAAACTAGGCATTTGTAGTCCAGATTTAAAAGTGCAAGCAAGCAGAACTGAGTTAGTAAATCCATCCTTCTGGTGAACAAATTCTGCATTATGTTATTTTGAGGTATTTTGAAACAGAGATTCCTCAGAATTATCCTGTTTCTTGAGAAATTATCTAAAAGCATGAACATTATCTTAAACATGAAAAATTTGTCTCTAATTAATGTAATATTCCTTTATTATCTTAACTAGTACTGCAGCCCAAAGAACTCTGAATCTCATTGTTTCAGAGGGTTTTTTTAATGAGATTGGGACAGAGGGGAGGGCAGAAAATGACATCTCCATATGATGTAATATGTTAAATTTCTTAAATGAAAAATAAAGATACATGACTTGGAAGAGAACTGGCTTCACTTAGCCTGTCTGTATAGCTACATGTATCAATTGATTAAATAAACTGCTGTTTCAGACGTCTGGAGTCTGTGAGACACTTGACTGTAGGCATTGCATGCTCAAAGCCATTACTATACAGGCCAACAATAGCATAACAGTTTAAACTAAGCGTTTCCTTCTGAACTCATTGCATATATCTGTACATGACAAATTAATAAAGCAGAATGAAGAACTATGCAGTGCTGATGGGACTAGTGAGAACTCATTTTTTTGTCTGCTTTTATCATTTCACCTTTAATTTAGTACAGTTTTCCATGCACAGAAGGATGTTTTTGCACGTGCAAAATGAATATTTTACAAAGCACATCTGTTTTTCTCTAGAAGCTACAAAGCCTGACAGAACCATATCCAAGAGTCATAAGAACTGGGCCCATTCTGTTCTTTTTTCTCCAGGATTTCACATAATCTCACAAAAAAAAAAAAAAAAAAAAAAAAGAGATTTCATTGATGAGGCAGAATTTTGCCCTTTTCCCTGAAACAGAGGTTAAAAGAGCAATTAATTTTCTTCCTTGGCACACTTGGTACTTTGCTCATTGGTAATTACTCCATATTCTAATGTCAGAGTATCTGCAAACAGAATGAGCCGTAATACTATGTGGCATAATTATAGACTAAAAAGTAGTTTAATATATATGAAAATCGAGTTTAATCCTGGAGCTAGTTTAATAGAGCAATAATGGGCATTTTGAATTGGTAAATAGTGGTATAATATAGTAAATACAGATTAAAATCAAGCTGCATATTAATCTAGAAGAGAAACAACAACAAAAAGCCACCCAAGAACATACTAGAAACTGCATACTTATGTTTTAACATTGTTTAGAGAGCTTATTACTGAAATTATAGATAAGATCTCTGTGATTAAATTAGGCAAAACAGAAGAGGGGGAAAAGAGAGGGGATAATGGATATGAAAACTTCCTGCTGCAGCTGTGCATTTGGGCTTGGTGGAATCTCCAGCTCACCAGTGGCAAATGGCTGCTCAGGGGTTTGTGTGGCATCTCCATTCCCCTGTGATTTTCATTAACTGTTAAAGAGAATATAAAGAGTTGCGGTCCTTTGTCAAATAACTAACACATTGGCATCTACATCACAGAAGCCTTTCTTTGAAATTTTTTGTCAACTACCTTTTTCTTTTGAAATGTTTTAAGTTTGGGTCATTGTTTTTTTCTTGCAGATGTGTCTTTTGGCTTTTTATTAAAGATTAAGTTTGTTATAGGAGCCTAGGAACAAGCTTTTTTGTATACAATGGTGTGTGAGTTGATGTGCAATGGACTGGTGTCTCTGCAGTTTTTAAGGAGTGCTCAGGTCACTATCCTGGTATTACTGGGAAGCAAGAATTGAAGAATTGCACCAAAATGGGCAAATTTTCTAAAGATATTCAGATCGTTTATATTTCAAGCTGTAGTCCAGATTGTTTCTCATTTACTGAATGTGTTTCCTGTTCATAAATCACACAAAATATAAACAAATCCCCATACCATGATTTCTAAAGAGAAAGAAAAAAAATGTAATTCAAGAAATTTCGGGCTATAATCATCTATCACTGTGGAACTGGAACTCTACACATAATCCAAGAGGTGATATTGAAGAAAATAAATATGATTTAAGGGATTTTTGGATGTCTGATAGCTCAGCAAAGAGCAAATGATAGTTGTCATAGGAGATTTTTATTTAATATGGATTATTGTTCTAGTAGCTTGATCATAATGTCCGAGACTGGTATAAGTACAACCAAGTATTCAGCAAATAAATGATAAATAACTTCAAAAACACAGAAGCAATCTTCACAAATGATACTGCAGAGATTGCCAACATCTCCAATGCTTAACTGAGATAGAGAGAAAACATCTTTGTTTCAGTGTCTTGAATTTATGTCAAGAATCTTGAAAATAACTGGGAACCAGTGCAAAAGTTATCTAACAAGATGATGGAATTCTGAATAGGAAAGTTAAACTGCTGATAGTGCAGTAAAAGTACCCAATAGTGCACTGCTGATAGAGCATTGTTAATGCTGGAGATGTCCAGGCATAAAATTTGTCTTACATCTGATAGTTTCTGAAATAAGAAGTGACACATAAATCTACTTTGCAGGAACAAATCTTCAAGATTGACTCCAAGTGTGAATCAGGAAAAGGACGCTGTTCTTTCAACCCCAACGTGAACACGGTGTCTGTTATGATCAGTAAGTAAAGATACTCCAAGTTGCTGAAGTCTAAATCCATATGGTCATGTGTGGTCATGAGGATTGATGGAATGCCTGAAAGGAGATGACACAGGACTCACCCACTCAGGACCAGCACCGTTTTTCTGGCTGATGAGCACAAGGGTTGGGTCCATCCTTGTTTCAAGGTTTATATGAAAATAAAGGTGGATGGACAAATGAAGTGCAGAAATACGTTGTTGAAAAGGATAGAGAGGAAACAAAAGCTTGTCCCTTTTCCAGCTTATACATTTTTTCCCAGGATAAGTTTCAACTTTACATTACCCTGTCTAGCATTTATGTTTGAATGGTTTCTGACCTTGTCCATCCTAGACAGAACTTATGTCTCATTTAATTATTTTTAAAATCTCAGAGTAGCCAGGGAAAGAAAGCCTGAAGACTTCAGATGCTATGCATTTCATTTTTGTTGTCATCTGTGCTGTAGAGCCCACCAGCTATTGCAAGGCTCTTTATTCTTCAATTGGCTTTGTACCCAAGCAATTTTGCAATTTTCTTCCATTTGAAATGTCAGAAAGTGATACAATTGCTACTCCTCAAATATTCTTGTGAACTGGTGGCAACTGTACTCTGTGACTGTGAGATATAGCCTAGACAAAGCATTTCTGCTGTGCCTGTTGCACACCTGAGACAAAACTTAAAGGGAGCATATGCTTTTTGCAACCTGAGTCATCTGTAAAAGATACTTTTTTTTTTCAACCAGGAAATATGTTATCTATACTCAGTGTAACCTGACCTTTCACATTTCCTGCATGTTCACAAGGCTTACAGTGCCTAAGCCTTGATTTTTCAACATGTGCCTACTCCTTGCTGTATTTTTGGCTATGAGTGGAACAGCAGTTGCACAGATTTTTTAGACTTGCTTAGCAAATAAAACTTAGTGCACATAGGTACTGTGTATTTCACCCAAGATTTACAAGGGAACAATATGCTGTGTTTCTGCCACTCGGCTTCCACTGGAATCAATGGCAATTAAATATTGTGCCAGATATTTCCTTTAAAGTTTGAGTCTCATGGATCTCAAGGAAAGTGTCATATCATTTATCCTATGTGATCTGTTCAAAATATGAATTGCCTTTTTTTTTTTTTTTTTTTGATTGGAAATATATTTAGTACAAAGGACGAGTACCTTTAGAGAACAGGTAAATGCTACCTATATGTCTCTCTGAACCTTGACTGTACTTAGACTTTTCTCTTATCAGTGATCTAGGGACAGTGTTTACAGGCACTCACTGTGTAAAGAAAATGTTTGTTCAAAGCCAGTGATTGATAAGTCCTCTGCTACTCATTGCTATTCTGGTATTATTGAGTGAGCCAACTGTCATTAAAAAATTAGTTTTCTTTCCTTGTTCCTTCTGGATTTTATGTAGCACCATTAAAGTACATTTTTCCTGAATTACTGTGTATACAGTAAGCTGATTTGTTTCTACAACAGATCTGTGGCAGCTTTGTTCATCTTGGTAGGCTTTTTGTTATCTTCCTTGATCTCTGAGTTATGTGACTGAAAGGACCTTCCCTAGTGTTTGACTTACCTTTCATGACATAGTTCATCTACAAAATTTAAATTGTTCCACAAAGATCTTATTCCTTTTAATAAGAGTCCCACAGATTGGGTTTTATACTTTCCCTCTGTTACTACAAAGTCCACTTGAAATGAATTTAGCTTCAAAATCAATACCAGAAAAGGGAACATTTTTTAAGTCACAGCATGTGTTACAATGAGGGGATGGAACCCATGTGCTGGACTCTACTTTGAGCATTCTGCATGAGGGATTCTTTCCCCTTGCTTCAGAAGATAGGAAATACCACCAGACAGGCTAACTCTTCCAAAATAAAGAACCGTTTTTAAATATAGATGCAACTTCTTGGCCATTTTGGGCATCACTGTCCTCAAATACATCAGGAAAGCTGATTCACCCTTCAAAGGAAAGTGGTGCTATGTAAAAACAAATTTGAACTTTGTACAATTCACCATTGTACAAAGACACATTTGCATCAACACAATGAAAAATGTGCTTTGAAGCAGCTTAGCATAACTAATGTGCAGAATGTATGTCTCTCCCCCCACCAAGCCTCTGAGATATTTATAAAAGCAGACATACCTCATCAATTCAGTAATTCCCCCAGTAACAAAGTGAGGTAGTGTGAACTCATTGTGCTGTGCAGACCAAGTGCTGTGTGGAATTTAAGGATTTTACCAGAAGGAAGTGGAACTGACGGATTTCATCTGACACATGATTAGCAAGCAGACATTAGGAATGTTTAAGATATAACTAATAGCATTGATACATAATAGGATTAATATTACATTGTGTAGTTCTATTGTTAAAATATAGACATATGTACATATGCACAGGACTGTACATACATTTAGTGAGAAGCATAAGCTGGATCTCTTTCAGCCAATTTATTTCATAATAAGAATAAAGTTCTGATGGATTGAAGAGAGGAGGAAAATACACAAAATCATTGATAACTTTGTATAGATCCAACATCATTCTGTTAATACCTGCTCAGGAAGTAAACCTGTCACCAATGTGCAGCAAATGCATTTGTTAAATCCCCTGTGTATGAATTTTATCATCACTGGGAGAGGTGAGAGCAGAAGAGTGACTGCTGGATGCTCTCCAGTGGAGCAGTTCAGGCTCCCCTTAGCAGCAGAAAAGCAAAATCTCCAGTTATAATTCTCTTGTGAGCCATGTTGATGTGCAAACACACACACGCACATGAAAATAGCCTCAAGCACTTCTGAACCTGTGATGCTTGCCAACTTGACCACACTCTCTGGGTAGTCCAGGAATTCAGACAAAAACATCAATCTAAGGACCCAGCTGTACTGGAACATATTCAGCTACCACTCCCACTCTGAGAGTTGGAGTTTATTTTAGCTACTGTTTTGTACTCTGGGGTTTCATTGTCATTAGTCAGTGGAAATTGCTTGGTTATTCACAGAGTAGAAAATGACAGTATATGTAATTATAATTATAATTATTATACATATGTTTATGCACACACATGGACTCACACAGATGCAGATATACATCCTGACTGATGAAGTGTGTTCAGCCCTGCACAGGGAGCAGAAGTTCATAGCTCTGTTAATGTAGAAGTTGCATGTCTAATTCTGTTCAAGCATAATGACCCTATACTTAGAATCAAGTACATAAAAGGGGATAATTGTTGCTCCATATTACTCTGAGTTAAGTTCAATAATATGGTTGTCTGGCCTTTGCAATGCTGAAGTCAGCTTGATGCTGCCTGGGGCAGCCATGACATTATTGCTGGTAAAAATTGGCACTGATCCACTGACTACAATAGATGTTGTGCCAGTTTGCAACAGCAATAAATTCAACACACTTTGTCTACTTCCACAGTCACTTTGTCTACTTCCACAGCAAAAAAAAAGTTATTTGAAGTAAATACTTAAAAAATTGAATGTGATACTTTTTGATAACACTGGCCTGATTTTCCAGTGATCTTTAGCAGTGGAAGCTGAGAACTAAACTTCCTATGGAAAGCTTCAGTGTGTATGCAGCTCTGCTGTGGCATTTAATGATGCAGTTCTCTAAACTCTTTAAGAAAAATGTGATGATTCTCATGCGTTCTAGACTATGTCTTTGTAAATCAGAGGAAACCCCATTCCCATGACCCACTATTTGTCTGTATAGACTACTGTGTCAATGAAGAGCTGATGAACTTAAAATACACTTTTGGATTTCCCGAAAGGTGTAACATTGCATTGGGTTTTTCCCCTCCATTTCAATTCTTTTCAGATGAAGAGCTTTTTTCAGGAATGTATATTGATTTCATGGGGACGGATGCAGCCATTTTTCGGAGTCTGACCAGGAGGAATGCAGTGCGAACTGACCAGCACAACTCGAAGTGGCTGAGTGGTGAGATACCTTTGTTTTACTAGAGCTTTTAATGGGCATCACAGAGATTCTGCTTTGCTTAAATTAAAGACCTTATCTTTTAAAGAGCCTGTCTCTGAATTTAATTTATGAAGTTAACCCTGAAGAAATGTAGAAGAAAGTTAACCTTGAAGAACTGTATATAAATAGATACTGTAGACAGTGCACAGATGTAAAGGCTTCACTGCATGAACCAACCTCTTAAGCCACCCCACCTGAGGGTTGTTCAAGGGAAAGTAAATGAAAACCTTGCAAATGGGGAGTGGTCAGACAGCTGGAATTGCAGGAAAGTGCCTTCACTTCTAATGCATCAGATATTGCCTTAATTAGAGTGTTTGATTCTAAACTACCAGCTTCAATTCATTCAGGTGATCCACCTCTGTGCAGAAGACACACCACTACTTGCATTCAAAATGTGGGCAGAGAGTCTCTTTATTAGAGAAGTCAGTGAGGATTATTACCACTTATTTCAGTGGTGAGGAACTGGTTATCTAAACACAGTTGGAAAACTCATTTCTGAATGGAAGCACTTAACTCTTTGCTTCGCTGACATTCACTGTGAAAATTCCCCTTGTCTTTCCCGATTAGAAGACTCTTTGCAGTTAAACCATTTTGAATTGAAATGGTGCTCAGGAGTCTGAGCAGAGGTAGATGTCAAAGGTTATAGAGCAACTAACGTAGTAGATATAATTTTAGAAAGTCTTCAAGTATGTTGAAGTAAAGTTACTGTGGTTTTCTCTTGACGTTTTCAGGGACTCTTGCTATTCCTGTGTTGCTGTGACTGCAGTGAAATCATAGGATTGCAATCAGAATAAATTCAGGTCACTATGAAAGGGAAACTCTGTCTGCTAAATTTTTTTCTGTTTGTAATACATTCTTACACTTATCTGCACAACTTGACACATGAATCCTAAAGTAGATCAGAGTAAAAGAACAATTAAAAAAGCCTAATTTCTAGAAAAGCCACCTGTTACCCGTGCTCGGAACAGGTACTGGAAAGTACAATTTATTTCCTTGTTCTTTTCGAGCCAGTCATGGCACTTGTTATATTAATTGTGAATAAGCATATGTGACTGGAAAAATGTTGCAATCTAAAGTGAGTTTTCTGTCAAAAAGTCAACCTTTGCTTCAATTTTTTCCAAAATTTGTTCTACATTTCAACCGAACAAGCAATCTTGCGTGATCATTGAAAAGACAAAGTCTTTATGCAGGAGAGTGTCCACTTCTTCCTTCAGGCAAAGAAGGTCTTCTAAGGACTCCTCCATTGTCCATTATATGCTTGCTGTTACAGCTGTAAATTATTTTACTTTCCCAATAGAGCTCCTTTGCAGCGTTTTACATGTACATTTGGTTATGTTTAACAGCCTCTGATATGAACTCAAATGCTGCTCAGGCATTTGCGTACCCTGCTTGCCTTTTCTGCATTCCATTAATTGTTTTCCTCTTATTTATGAATCATATTTGTTGTTTCACTAAGCTGTTCCAGCTTATTTTATATTTTGTCTCAATGAGACATTCCTTAGGTGCCTCTGATAACACATTGATTTTTCCCTCTTCCTTCCTTCAAGTCTTTGAGTCTCCTAATACTACTTTAAGTAACCTAATACTTCTTCTGGATTGCTCCTCCAAAAATCTGCTATGGAACAAAATGCAAGGATGCAAAAACATATGTCTGTGATCAAGCAGCTGTTTACCTGCTGCTATTTGGTATATACAGACATGAGGCTGGAGCATATAGATTAGCCTCACGCAGCTATACCTCTCTATGCATTATACAGAGCTTCCTTGAAGCAGTCAACTGTCAAATCATTAATTGCTTATTGTTGTACATCTTTTGGTTTCATCATTTTGGTAAACTTTTTCATTTCAGAGCCTATTTTTGTGGATGCTCATGTTATCCCAGATGGCACTGACCCCAATGATGCCAAAATCTACTTCTTCTTCAAAGAGAGACTCACAGACAACAGCGGCAGCACAAAGCAAATTCATTCAATGATTGCAAGAATATGCCCAGTAAGAACTATTTTGTTTGCCAAGTTGTTGGGATAAGCCTTTGATTTATGCTCAAAATAGATTTTTTGTTTCTGCATCCACATTCATAATTAAGAAGAGCTGTTATTGAACTCACAGCTAAGGTCTGAACATGCCATGTATATCAGGCTATGCCTGCAAGGATATGGGAATTTAGAGATTCAGGAATTCCTCTGTTTCTCTGACTGAATCAGAATAGTTACCAGTGTTGAATTTTCAAACCTGCTGTCCTTGGCACAAATAGAATACATTATTTTCTTAATAAAACTGAACTAAAAGACAGTGAAGTCTTTCACACACACACACAGACACACACAGACACAGACACAGACACAGACACACACACACACACACACACACACACACACAGAGAGACACGATCTTTGAAGCACATGGGAAATATCAACCTTTTAAATGGCTTGATTTAACTTTCAAATGCTGTTTTAGTTTTTACAATATCTGTTCTTTCTTAGTTCTTGCATTGATGTGTGTTTAAGCCTAACTTTAAAAATGTGCACAGGAAAATTAAATTGAGGATTATGGCTATTCCTGGGAAAAAAATCAATTTATTTTCACAGTACTCTTCATTGTTTTGTTTTTCATATCTGTAATCAACTGTAGATGAAAAATGATTGAAGCATCTATTAATATCACCAGTGAAATGGATACTTTTTAATGTGAGAAAAATTATAAATGGATGATTATTGATAAACTATTCATTCCTTCTTTAGAAAGGTTCAGAAAGATAATTGTCAGTGTTTCATTTAGGTCTTCTTTAGAATTTGTGATGTTTTTGTGTCTGGGTGCGAGTATTTGTTTGGGATTATGTTAAACTCCTTCTCTGGCAAAAGGATGAGGCATGTGATCTCTTTTATATCAGTTCTCACTATTTTTTTGAGGTGCCTAAAGGCCTTTTTGGGTATTTTGCAAGAAGACTTTTTACACAATTACAGCTGTATTTGCTTTTTATTGTTATAATGAAGCCCAGATGATTTTTGAAAGGCCTAAGCCTGTTCAGACTTACACTGAAATCAGTGGCAGAACCCCAAAGCCAATGAAGATAAATCAGAGCCAGTCATATTTGTATAATTGTATACCATCATATTCATATAGCAACACCTTTGAGACCAGCCAATTAGTAAAATGGTGCCTGTTGTAGTTTGGAATTATTATGTAAATTCTCTCCCCTGCCATTAACTGTCCATGCCAGTAGTTAACAAAGGGAAAAGTGCCAAAAAAGAATCCCCAAAAAGACTCCTTATAAGTCACCCAAAAAGTTGGATTACAAGTTTTAGGAGCATCAATGAAACAAGCCCAGCACTTTATCAAAATCACATGTCAGTAGCTCCTACCTTTCATTTTCCCCTTTCCTTGGGTGACATCATGCTATGTAGTTTGGAATAACCCTCCTACCTGAGACATTCACTAGCAAGATGAGGCAGGATCTATCACCTCAGTGCTGCATCATATGGTTTGGCAGTTCCAGTTTCCATCTTATACCAGAGAGAAGTAGAAAGGTCCTTGAGAGAGCTGTGGCCAAGCCAGCTCTGGACCTGGCTAGCGGGACTTGCAGCAGTGCAAAGCTAGCTTGACCCACACTAGCAGTCATTTCTGAATTTAGTTTACAGCGTCCACCTCATATGCCAGCAGAGCTTACCAGGTACGGTGCAGCTGTGCTGCTGTCAAGACTTGAAGAAACATTGCTCAGTAGAACTATGAGACCTTTCAGGGATATCATGAACTTCAGGCTGGGTGTCAATGAGTGATATAAACCTCCATAGTCCCTTCCAAACACAGAAACACAGACTGCTGATGCACTAAATCTACTGTCCGATCCTCCAAGCCTTCTAGCCCAGCAAAGTCTGCTCAGAAAACCAGTTATTGTTTTTATTGCATATGGAGTGTTTAAATAAGGGGGTTTGGTTTTTATCTATTTAATCTATTTTTTTAAAATCTAATTTATATTCATCTCTTTTTATTTCTAAAGTATACCAGATAATTATTTGGATGATGAGTTAACCTGAGAAAAATATGGGAAAGCCCAGTAAAGTGTTTGCTGTGTTGTATTTTCTTTTCTGAAAATCATACTCCTTTCTAGAATGACACAGGTGGTCAGCGCAGTCTCGTGAACAAGTGGACAACATTCTTGAAAGCAAGACTTGTGTGTTCAGTAATGGATGAAGATGGAACAGAAACATACTTTGATGAATTAGGTATCACAAAAAAGACCCTTTAAAGTTTTATCTAAATGTTACACCCTGTGCGTATTTAATTACTGATGTTCATACAGTTTCTTAGTCAAGTTGTTGACAGTGAAATCTTGGCTCTAGAAATCCATGACAAAATACCCTTGCAGTTTTATGACAGGAAATGAAAAAATTATTCATAACTCTCTCTGGGTAATTATCATTATCTTTGAAATAAAAGTAATTACTATTGACTTTGTAAAGCAAGGATATATGCAAAGAATTAGTATTTGGAAGGGAACATCTAAGTGAAGCTGTTACTATTTTGCTACTAGTTAGGATTACAATAGAGGGTTTTTAACATCTCTTTGAAACTTTTTCTTATACCACTGTGTACAACACAGGTTTTCCACAATACGGATTTTCTACTTTTTTGATCACGGCGTAGAGTCCTCAATTTGATAATCCAAGATAATACTAATAAATCCTGTTACTGGCACCAGCAATAATACTGGGAAAACATATAATTTCTCAGGAATCATTCAGTCACATAGATTTTTGTTTCAGCATGTGAAACACTGTAATTTTTAAGTGCATAATCTGTACAGCAGTCATAAGAGTGTTCCTTTCATTAAGGAATTAATCGATGCCTATCTTGATACCTAAGTGCCAAACAACATTATCAGAAGGTTTCAAATTCTGTATTGTCCAAAACTCAAGTGTGCAGAATCATAGTTGTAAATTGAGGTATTGGAAGATTTGTTATGTGTATTAATAGAAATTTTTGAGTGTACGTATTTACAGCTCTTTGATGTACTTACTCTGGCTCAAGGTTTCAGTAGAACCTGGGCTTAGGAACAGATCCTAACTTGCTATCAGAATTGCAAGATGTTTGGAGGACTGATCTTCTGAAGTTCACAGTGCCTCAGCACTGCCACAGCAACTCTGATTTAACAAACCCCTCATCTTCACAGAGCAGTAGGATAACTGCTTTTAGGAGTTTTGTATGACAAAATGTAGGAACATAGTGAATAGGATACAATGTTCTCAGCATGGGCTCCCAGCACAATTCCCTAGCAAAGAGGAAGAATACAATCACAGCTGGAAATTCAGAAAAATGGGAGAGAGCAAACACATGCTCCTGTGTTCATGTATAATGCAGGATAGTATAGCACTTCCAGTTCTGCATGGTGAAGGTTTTTGCTTTTGATATATTGACAGGAATATTTTAAAAATTCAGAGGCTTAAATGAAGGAGCCTTATAAATTTATGGAAAGCTAAAGAACATATCCTATGATAAAAAGTTCAAACGGTTCAGTCTTTTTTGTGTTGTAAATTAAGCTTCAGAGGTAGCATGATTACAGGTATTAAAAACATTTGGAAGGAGAAACTGTCAGAAATTAAAGTAGTTTTCAATGAAGTATTAAAAACCCCTCAACAGATCAGAGGTAACAGTGGATAAATCCAGTTCAGTGAGCAGGTACAGTTTTGCACAGTGCAGTCCATAAATCCTGACACAACAGGAGCTGGGAGGTTTACATCTCTCAGTGTCTTCACTGCAAAGCTGTGTGTCATTCATATCATGTTAAAAATGAGCTCATGAGGGCACTAAAGTATGTTCTGGATGATAAAACCCCTAATTTCCCTGGTTTCGATTTAATCCATTTATGGGAACTCTTTGTCTTTATCCTACTGCAACTTCAATGTTTACCTACTGTTAAACAACCTGCTGAAATAAGATCCAGCTGCGAGAAATGTGTGGCATAGGTCCTGAACATATCTGAAAATCTTTGCCTTCTATCTCTATAAGGGTAGATGGTGTGGAGTTAATTTCCAGATCTGTTTCTGAATGTTCAAACACTAGAT
Organism: Hafferia zeledoni; assembly: GCA_035583235.1. NCBI lineage: Eukaryota > Metazoa > Chordata > Aves > Passeriformes > Thamnophilidae > Hafferia > Hafferia zeledoni. The sequence continues at coordinate 9,568,813 of JAWWEV010000043.1, forward strand.
TTATGCATATATGGTCTGTTGATATGGTAATTCTGCTTTTTCCTGTTCAAGTCTGAAACAAAACTACCACTGACTTTAGCAGGAATAAAGTAATAAATTAAACTGGGAAATAAAGTGTTTTAATAGTATTCAAAACGTTTTTCTTTTTTGTTTTCTGTCTTTCAGAGGATGTGTTTCTTTTAGAGACAGATAACCCCAGAACAACACTTGTGTATGGAATTTTTACAACATCAAGGTAAATGGGGAGATTTGAAAAAAAAAAAGAAAAAAAAACCCCAATGACTTTCTGAACTGCCCAATTTTCTGTATGAAAACTGAAACTGATGTTTTGTGGACCAGGCTGTACTGTGCAATTTTGTATGTCTGCTGCAGGACATCATTTGCAGGAATCAGAGTCTCAGTATCATTACTGTTGGTATCTATGTTAGAGCTATGCTTCTTGGAGCAAACTGCTTCCTGACATACTGTCAGCTGGCACTGGGAAAACATTTCCATGGAGTGCTGCTTCTTACTGTTCAGAAGCAGAAAGCTAAATGACTTCAACACAGTGAATTTTTGTGGCATCTGAGAGCACTTAACACCTCCTGAAGAACATCCAGCACCCTGAAGGATCAAACCAAGAATTCTTACATGAATTCATACAAGTCATTTCCAGTCTCTCAGCTGGAAGATGATCACACAGATGGCAAATAATCTGTATCAGCTTCAGTTGGCTTCAAAAAGAGAAGCTATGGCATTTGATCACCTCCTTGTAGCCGTAAACTCCCAACTGCCAGCCAATAGTATCCACTTACTGTTCAGTTTAGAAGGTATTTAGTGATCTCCCAAGGGTGGTGAAAATACTTGATATGGCTTACTATGCTGATACTCTCCACAGAGAAACCAACAGGTGGGCCAACAGGTTCTTCCATCTTTTTCATATTCCGTCTTGCCCTCAGCACATAGTGTTAGTACGGAGCAGAAATAGTTACTGCTTACAGATTTCTTATATGCTATCCTATATTATTTAGCTGTTATGTCTTACCTTCAAGGAGGTTTTCTGCTTTTTTAATTTTCATTTAATTTATTTGATCAAATTAGCAAATAACATAACATATTGCCGATAATTCCTTTAATGTCAATTTCTAGTAAAAAAAGTAACTTCATAATTTTTTTTTTCTCCCTATGGGATTTTTTTCATGAGCATCCAGGGATCTACTTTCTCAAATATTTAAATAAGATAGGAGAATATGATTTTATGATATTTCATTGGGAAAAAAGCAATATACAAATGTATACAATAGTATACATTTGGTTTTGTCTACAATTTATGATTCCTACTGCGCAAAAAGAGAAAAATGATGAGGTTATGTTTAGCAGTAAAACCACACTTATGATTAGGTCATGGATGCAACATGACTGAACTGGAAACACTTTTACTCAATTCTCCTGGTATTTCTGGAGTGGAAATGAGATTTCAATCACAGGACCATATAAGGTGACAACAAAGAGAAAACATTTTTTTTTTCCTGGCTCTCAAGCTATTTTCTCTCTCTGTTGAAGTTGTTACACACATGCATTTCTGATCCTGTGAACCACATGGTCTATGCTTGTTTTCTTTTGTGCAACTACAGATTGAATGTATTACCTAGTTAAATACAGCAACCATACGAATTTTTACTTCTTAACAGTTCCTGTATCTTCACCTCTGCAGACATCCAGCTCATAACAGTAGCAAGATCACAGGAAATAATAACTAGTAGTATTTTTGTCTAAATCATACAGAGGGAAACAAGTAATGTTGAAGCAAATTATTTTAGTGTCATAATACATTGTAAATCTAACATAAAATATCTGGAAAGACTAAATAAATTTCTCAAAATCTATTAAGACAAAGTAAAATTTCCACAAATACCACAGTCCATCTAAAAGGTTTCTTCAACTAATGCATATATAACCAAGGGCAATGTGGATTTTCCTTTTCTTGTTTAGACACTATGTGTAATGTTTTCTGGTTTTTTGGTTGTTTTTTTTTTTTTTTTCTCCAGTGTTTTTTTGTTCTACAGTTAAAGATAGTTACTTGGATTATCTTCATCCTACAGTTAACATCAGACAGATTTTGGACTGCCTGGAATTCCCAATTTTAAAAATAAATATCACAAACCTTGCACTTGGTGAGATAAAAAAATGAAGGCGTCAGTTCACTGTAGTCAGCCTTAGCATCAGTCTGGAAATTATTCCCCTCGTGGCTTTCATCATCATGGGGTGATGGAGACCATTCAGGGCTTGTGCTAACTGAACCCAAGGCTGAACCCAGAGGAACGGCAAAAACATGTCTGTTGCTTAGAGGACTCCCTGGGTTCTTCTCAGGAAGCATCAAACTTGGGTCTTTGTAAGACCAGTTTTGTGGATGGATTTGAAGACGGTGTAAGAGTAATTTGTTTACAGCCACAACATGTCCCTATTTTGCTTAGAAAACCTGGCAACTGATGGTAATAATCCAACCAGTTGTAATTGCTCTGGATATTTTGGCTAATATTTTAGCCGTGTATTTTAGGAGGCTTGTGGAGGTCTTGTGGTTAATACACTGGTAGGGAGTTCTGGAAACCTGTGCTGAGCTTGGCAGTGCAAAGTTTATAAAACTCTTGTCTCACCGAAGTCAGCAATATTTTTGCCATTGATTTAACTGGAGCCAGGTTAAATTTATTTTATATTTAGTTTCTTTTATATTTAATTTCTTTTATATTGAGCATTGGGAAGCACCAGCAGGGTAATGCCTTCCTCCCTCTTTTTTCAGTTCACTGTTCAAAAAGGTGCTAAATCTTAAGAAGCAGTGGTGTATATTGAGCAACTAGATTAGTTGATTTTAAATATATGAAATCCATGCTATAGAAGCATTAATTTATATCAAATATATTATTTGAGAGGTATCTTTCATTATTGAACCATGCGAAAAGATGGAAAAGCTATAAAAACTTGGTAGATCGCAATGCTAACTTTTTCCTGCTGTCTTCCAGCTCCATATTTAAAGGCTCAGCCGTGTGTGTGTATCATCTGTCTGACATCCAGACTGTGTTCAATGGACCATTTGCACACAAGGAGGGCCCAAACCACCAGTTGATTCCATATCAGGGCAGAATTCCGTACCCACGACCTGGCACTGTAAGTACAAAGATGTTTATGCAGCCTTGCCAATTGCATGTCTTTGTTTAATACATAAATAAATGTTAGTTATTCCAGGAGAAAGGAATGTATGTTACTATGACATTTCAGAAGTATTTTATTTGCTTCTCAGTTGTCATACAAATTGCGTAGTACCTGGAGATCTTCTAGAAAGAATTAAAAGTCAGGTAAAATGTTAATCACTCTTTCTGCAGAAAAGGTGGTAAGAATTATTTCATTAGGTGACAATCATCTTGTTTACATAAGAATTTCCATTTTGTGGCTGTATTTGAGCAAAATGTAGCTAAATAAATAAGCATACAAAGACAGCATTGTGAGTGTGTTCTACAGTCTGAATCCAAATGCCTGTAAGTCTCTCTTCAGTCTGTATGAATTTTCCATAGCTTTGTAGTTTTGCAGCTCTACTTGGATGCTTAGGCGATGCAGTAGGAGATTTAGAGGAGTGCACGGTTTCTGGAACTTGTCATTTGACTAGGTGCTAATCCCCTATCAGGTATTGAATCTTAGAAGGAGGTCCTAGAAATAGGTAAGTGTTTTCCTGCCAATCAGTTCACAGTAGCCTTCCTTGTTAAGAGTGCTTTTTGTGTGCCTTGAACATTTTTCAGGACTTTCTTTCATTGTGTCAGGGGTGGTAATAATCTTCCAATAAATTCTGTACACAAATAGAGCTAGCTGTGTTTCCTAGTAGTGAAAAAATATCTCATGAAATATTTTAAACAAAATTATTCTTTCTTATGTTTCAAGTTTATGGCATATAAAAATTGCTTCTAATGCAATTTTTTATTTATTTGTGTACTTATTTTCACTATTCTTAATCAAGATTAAGCAGAAATATGATGTTTATTATTTCCAGTTTTAATGAAGAATGTATGAACTTTCTCTAGAATCTTCCCTAAACCCATATTTGCTAAATGAAGGTAGTGTGGATGTGTGTTGACTCCTGTGAAGTCTTACAACTTTCTAAGTATCAGAAGGAAATAAGGATGCATAGAATCATAAATTGTCTCTCAGAAATGTAGTTATATTTTTCTTAGATTAAAATTTTGTTGCATTTTCATTTATTACAGGAAATTAAATTTTATTTTAATTATGCCAGTCCTTGCAAGAACCTTTAACCATATCACTGTTTCATTCTGATTTGTCTCTGTGCTGCAAGATCTTGTTCTTTTTCTCTTGTACATGGAATAGCTCAGATATATGGAAAAGCATTCGCTGTTCACACAATTCTTCATGACATTTTAGTGTGGTTATTACTGGCTGTAAGAGTTAGGACTTTATGTTCTCAGATCTCTAGAATTACCTAATCAATACCTGAAATTCCACTAAGGTCTAATGCTAGCATTAGTCTTTCCTTGCAATTAATTTATGCAGCTCTAATCTCATGCGTTCACTGAGGCTTTAAACTTAAACTTTACAAAAAAAATAAAATTACCCATTTAAACAGGAAGCTTCATACTCTTGTCATTAGTCATATTTCAAGATTTCTTGCTGCTTCAGAGTATTGTATTTGTATGTTTTCCTCTACCACTGCCATGTTATTCTTGGTTCACCTCATGGAGGCTTCTGAGGTATTCCAGATGGACAGCACAATGAAAAGGGGAAGAAAATCAAATTTGGATTTAACATGGTGACAGAAATTATCTACGTTTTCAGCTGTGCTGATGAACTGTGAATCTGAACATAAGTTCTTAGATCATAGCTGACACAAAAAGTAAAGTCAAAAGAGATTCATTTAGATGATCATTGCTGGTTTTCTAATCATGGTCTTTTCTGTGCTACCTCACAATTCAGCCACAACACGTATCTTAAATGCGTATTTTACAAGCTGGAATTTGCTTGGCTTTGATTTTATTTCACTGCCCAAAAGTTCCACTTTTAAATGCATGCCATAAACTCTATTTTTCGCTGCAATAATCAGGACATAGGGATTTTTGATGCTCAAAGAATTAACTTTGATTAGCAGACTATGGGACATAATCCTTTGTCCTCTGGAATATACTTTTCTTGCAACTTCTGAGATGCTAGACTAGATGGGGATGCTTTTTTATATAACATAGAAAATCCTACTTTACAGTTGCCTAAAGAGATATTCATACTAAACCTCTGGACAGAAATGAATGTTCATCAAGTCTCAGTACAAGGGATCAACAGTGGAAAGGTTTCAGTATAGCTTCAGTGGGATTAAATAAAGCAATACGTTTTCTTTTGGCCACAATCAGCTCTGCAGTGTTTGGCTGGTCTTCACTAAATACCAATGGTTTCTTGTTCCTCCAGCAGCAGAACTTACTTATGGAAAAAGAAAATACATAATTGGCAGCTTGCTACTAAATTCAGGGATGTTTGAGGATAGTTTCCATTTTTCAGAGTTTACAAAAATAGTTTTTGTACCTACAGCATGTTGGGGGAATGTGCTGTAAATTAAAGAATTCTGTTTTTCTCTGCAGTCTAACTGCATGGTTATCAACTCTGAACATAAGACTGTGTAGCCAAGTCTCGAATGAGGTGTGAGGGATACAAATTCAATCCCTCCAGGAAAGGGAGAGCTTATAGGGTTCTTCAGTAACATCTTTTGTTTGTCATTGGTATATATAGGGGATAGCAAAAGAATTAATTGATTAAAGATGTTTGTGAAGGCTTTACTCAGAACAGTAATATAATGTAAGTTGTTAGGGTCATACTGGGGTGAACCATAACACAGACATTTTTGAAGGAAATCACAGACAAAGGTCTTAGGATCTCCAAGTCAAGAATGGAAGGATTGAAAGTATCAGAGAGTCTTTTAACTGAGCTATGTGAGACAGGAAGGTTTAATTTGAACTGCTTGTGAAACAGAATCCCTCTTGAGAGGAACTGGGGTCTGGCAGAGCACTACCAAATAGAATAATCTTGCTAATGATGAACACAGTTCTTTTTTCAGCATTTGTTGCTAATCTTAACAGAAAGTTTCATACATTTTCTGGAAGACTGTGGATGGATATGCCAGAAGGAGAAGGAGTAGAGCAAGCAAGTTAATAAGAATTCAATTTTGTGAGCAGTCTTAGAGGGCTAGCATGTAGTACCAGTTCTAATGAAAGACAAAACAAAACCCTTAGGATACATAAGGGACCTGAAAAATCAATTGCCAAGGATCTCCAATGAGAAAAATGACCCCTATCTGAGCTGAGTTCTGGTTCACCTTTCTGGAGGTACCTGATGCCAGAGCAATTTCTTTTAAAGAATTCCTACCAGCGCTATTCTACTTTGTATAAATAATTAAATCCTAATTGAGTCAGAAGATGATTCTGAAGCCTGTGATTAGGCTGAAATCTCCTCTCTACTGGTTTTCTGGTATGCCCGATGAATAGTTTATTAGGTGCATAATATGGAACAGCTTTTAGCAGTGAGGGTAGAACAGGCACTTCTGCCTAGTGGTTAGAGGAATCCGGCGGGGGCTGAAGACCCAAACTGCAACATTTCATCTCATCAGGTAGGTTGGACACATGTTTCATATATCCCCAGAGAGTTTCCAAGTCTCAGAATATGATTCATTTTATCTAATTTTAGCCATCTAAGAGCAGGGCATTTAGTCTGAATTACTGACTACAGAGGAAATCTAAGAATAAATGCCTGACTTTAAGGCAGTATAAGTCAGGTAAGGTAAATCTCTCCCTAAGCTACTACCGTTTTGTGTCTGTGGTTTTGACTAGAAATTCCATCCTAGATGTAAGAGTGTCCCTCATAAAAAGAAAAAAAGTTTCCATCAAGTGCTTTTTATTAAAGAAATCAACATTTTCCAATTGGAAAAGAATTGCATTGAAACACTTCCGAATAGCTCCAATACTTGGATAAGAGTTTCACAGCTCAGAAATATGGTAAGGGAGAGCATGAAAGCTCAGAGGCAGCAATAAGAAGTGAGGTAGTGGCAGATGAAAAAAATTAATGTAAATTAATATAGGTATATCCAGGACATTGTACCAGTTACTGGCATAGCTCTGATTTCTTCCTAGTCTTCTTTTGGGTTCACTCTCAGTAAACAGTTGAGTTTTCCAAGATGTTTTTTATTTTTTTGTGGTCCAGAATGCCTCAGGGCAGATTATTTGGATGGTTCTTCATTGTACTTAAAGAGGCATCCAGAGTATTCATGGACCTCAATTTTGTTTTCAAGCAGAGGGGAAAGAATAGAATATCTTCTCAGATATAAGTGAGTTGTTACAGGACCCCCTCATTATTCCATATTTATGCTTTTTCAAATGAAGATGTGTCACAGGCCCTTTCATCATTGCCAAATTGAAGTATTAAATTTTGTCTTTTGCCGTTGTACTAATTCAGTAGCAAACCAGATACAAAAGTTAGATATCTTCCCATACCAATCTCTTGATTTTTTTTTTTCTCAACAAGCAGTTTGGAAGCATAAAGTATGTAGAAATATGTTCAAAAGTAAAAAGCATTGTCATCAAGCCATGTATTGAAAGTGCAAAAGTACATTTGTGTTTGTTTTATCAGCATTGGTGGAGTTCAAAGTGTAGCTATTCAACAGTTCATTCCCATTACTAGAACACAAGTTTTGTTCAGAGTCTGCAGTGCTCTTTCAAGAACTTCCTTTGTCAGCTATTTGTCAATATTTGTAAATGACTTGGAGATGAAAACTCTCTGAAAGATGGTTAGTGTTATTAACCATTACTGTGCATGTTTCTTACAGTGTCCTGGAGGAGCCTTCACACCTAATATGCGGACAACCAAAGAGTTTCCAGACGATGTTGTGACCTTCATTAGGAACCACCCTTTGATGTTTAATCCCATTTACCCAATACACAAGAGACCATTAATCATTCGGATAGGAGCTGACTACAAATATACAAAGATTGCTGTGGATCGAGTGAATGCTGCTGATGGAAGATACCATGTCTTGTTTCTTGGAACAGGTCAGACAAACTCAGCAGAATTTGTTTTCCTCCACTGCAATGTAATTGCAATCCACTCTGATTTATACAACTTAAAGCCTTCAGAAATACTTGTTTGAACATTTGCTATCTACAAAAATGTCTATAGAAATGTATAGGTTATGGGTTTGTTTTTTTTACTTTTTGGGCATTTTCATATTTACTATCGACATCAATTATGTGCAAGAGATACAATGTACTGATACTAATTTTAATTGAGATAGAAATCAACACTAATTTTATTTGAGACTGAAGTCAACACTAGTGTATATTTTATTGCATCTAACTTACAAGACTTCTCTTGAATAGGGTTTGTCTACAACATGATTCAATATTAGAATTTGATGCACTCTAGAACGAGAAATTTTACCAAAATCTAGCTTTGTAATTTTTGTGTACTCTTATCATCACTATTTAATATATGCTGTGTAAACTACTTCTGAAGAAAAGCATGATCTGATCAGGATGTTGCAAAGGCAGAAACAGCAACTCCACAAAAAAAAGAGTAGCAATATGGAAGTACTTAGGAGAGAAATAAAAATAAATAGTCAGAGTTCTAGCTGAAGTGAACACAGAGAATTTGATCCAAGTATTCTAAAATAATTTCTGTCTAATATAACCTACATTTTGTTTTTAGTTACATCAAATTTGAATATGTTGTTGTACTTCTGAAGTCCGCAGGGAACAGATCAAGTGATTCTTGTACTGATCAATGTTGACTTTTTGAAATATTCAGATATGAAGCACACACTTTGATTGAAGCAGACAAGTAGAGTGGTACTCTGACTAGACCCTAGGACTTATTCACATCTAAAGTGCCCATTGCCTAAACAGGGCATTATAGGTTGAAGCACAAAGGCTAATCTTCTTTACTACAGACGGTTTCAGGTAGAACAAAGGAAAAGAACTCCAGGAGGACAAATACATGTCTAAGCATCAGATGTCTTGCATTACTTTCATGGTTCACATATTTTTGGGGTCCTGGTTGTTTTCTGCTTGTAGAATAACCAAATCTGCCAACAAACTCTCCTGGGACTGGGAATAACCATTTGCTATAATAGAATTAGGAAGCAAGTGCTCGAAAATGTCAGGTTTCTCTAGGGACAAGGCTAAAATTAAGTCTCTTTACTGTTAGAGAAATCTCTCCAATTATCAAAATGAGCAGTGTGCCTGTGTGCCAAAGGAGGTAACTACATACTGTGCTGTATGAGCAAAAGTATATCCAGCCATCAGGTTGATGGAGGAGATTCTTCCCCTGTGTTTGGCTCCTGTCAGGAGTAGAGTACTGTGTCCAGCTGTGGGCTCCTCAGTACAAGGAAAACATTGACCTAATGGAGCAAAATCAGTTGAGGGACTGTAGCATGTGATGTATGAGAGGAGGCTGAGAGAATGGGTTCATTCGAAGAAAGCTGAGGGGAGATCTTAATGCTGTTGGCAACTATCTAATGGGTGGGGGCAATGAGGAAAAGCAGATGGGGACTCTTGTCAAGGTGCTCAGTGTCAGGGTGAGAGGGATTGCACCCAAGTTGCAGTGTGGGACATTGTTCTTAGACATGAAGTGAAAGGTTTCACCGTCAGCATGACCAAACACTGGAACGAGGATGCAGAGAGGTTAGGAATGCTCCATCTTCAAAGACTCAAACGATTTAAAACCCTACTGACATAGCACTGAGCAGCCTGCTCTAATTGGACCTGCTTTGAGTGGGGGACTGTACCAGAGGTCTTCTGGAGGCCCCTTCCAGCCTATAGGTTTCTGCAGTTCGATGAAAGGAAAACAAAACCACTACTTTCACATGAGATTATTCAGGGAGAAAACGAGAAGGGAAAAAGCCCAGCTAGAATTCAATCTGGCTATTATTGTAATAGACAATAAAAATGTTAGCAACAAAAGCACAGCTAAGGAGAATTCACAATCCTTTACTGGATATGGGGTGAAACATAGTGACAAAGCATGAGGAAAAGGCTGAGGTACTTCAAGCCTTTTTTTGCCTCAGTCTTTATAGTTGTTTTGCAGGTTCCCAGCTCCCTGAGTTGGAAGACAGTGATGAGGAGCAAAATGGAGCCCCCATAATCCAAGTAGAAATTATCAGTGACCTGCTATACTGCTTAGACACACTCAGGTCTATGGGGGCAGGTGGGATCCACCCAAGGGTACTGAGGGAGCTGGCAGAAGTGCTTGCCAAGCCACCTTCCATCATTTACCAGCAGTCCTGGCTAACTGGGGAGAACCCAGCTGGAAGTCAGCAAATGTGACTCCCATCTACAAGGCTGTAAGAAGGATGTGGAGAACTACAGGTCTGTCAATCTGACATCAGGGTCAGAGAAGGTTATGAAGCAGATCATCCTGAATGCAATCACAGAACACACGCAGGACAAGCCAAAATAGGTTTGTGAAAGGAAGGTACTGCTTGACCAACCTGATCGCCTTCTATGACAGGTTAACCCACTTAGTGTGTGAGTGAAGGTCTGTGGGTATTGTCTACCTGGACTTTGGCAGAGCCTTTAACACCATTCCACACAGCATTCTCATGGAGAAACTGACTTCCTATGGCATAGACAGGTTCACTGGGTGTGAAACTGGCTGCATAGCAAGACCCAGAAGGTGGTGGTGAATGGAGTTACATCTAGCTGGCAGCTGGTCACAATTGGTGTTCCCTCAAATCTTTTCCAACCTAAATGATTCTATGATTCTATGTTCTTGCATCAAATCTTTTCCAGGTCACCATCTGCTGTAGTGTGAATACTTGGTTAAAATAAGACATAGTCAGGATAGAAGATCTGGGTAATTAAATATATAAGGAATTTCATCAGGTTTTGATCTAGGTATTTTTATTTTCTTGGTTGGGAGTTGATAGGAGACTTTTAATGTATTCTTGAATATCTCTTTAATCCTATTTGCAGAGTTACGGGAAACTACTAAATTCATTTAATTAGGATATGGCTTTCTACAAGGTGGGTTCTTTCCCCCTTTCCACCTCAATATATAACCACATTTTCTGTATAGTTTAATTAATCTTAGAATATAGCTACAGTTCTTGACATTGCAACCCATTAGGGTCATTTTCCTCCTTTTCTGCAGAAATATAGTTTTTGTACACTACTATAGAAATATCAGAAGTGTTAATAGATAGTGTCCCTACTCTTGTTATACAACTCCACAAGAAAACTTGGTAAAAGAGAAGGTTTAGTCTTCCATTAATTTTATTCCTTGACAAATCACTACAGTTAGCCAGAGTAATAGCTTTGTAGGCTAGTACAGATCTTTCAAATGAACATTTTATTAATTTTTAAATATATAGTGGTGCCATTGTTTTGAAATACTCTATAAAAGTCTAATGTTATTTGGAGAAAATTCTACTTAGTATTAGGGGAAAAGATCAAGATATAAATTTGCAGCCAATATAGGATTGTTAATGGAAATGTATTGAAAAGTTGAAATGTGCATGAAATCACAATATTGATAGTTAGCATTTTAATAATTCTGCAAGAGATAAATATAGGTAATTTCATTTCATGCTTTGATGACCATCTGACTGTTTTGAGGGGATCAGTATGACCTCATACAGACACTTGTGAGCTGTTAAAAAAAATCCATTAGCATACCTTAGCTTGTTCTTACATTATGTTAATCCTCTTCTGTGTATCAGCAGAGGACCCATTATGGATCAGATATGTAAACTGAAGCTCTTGATACTTTATATTCATTGCTTTATCTTCTGCATTACACTGGAGACAAGCATCATTTTCTGCTTTGTAATTAGTTGGAGGGGAGGCATTATTCTTCCTGAGTAGGGCACAGGACATTAATAGCTTCCAAAGTCTTTCTCAGAAGAAATTAATGCAACTTAAGTTACTGCATTTCTCAGCCCTTTCAAATAAAAATGATCAAGTTTCAGCCACTGAGAGGAGAAACTTGTTTTCTTGTTCTCTCTTTCTGTGAGACTCAGGAGGATTTGACAGAGATATTAAGTGTCAAAAGGAATGCAGAGGGGATTTGCTTTGGTGTCAGTTCATCCCAGCAAATGCAAAAACCACGTTGTATAGGAGAATTTCATGTGATAATTTCCTTGGGAGCCTGGAGCCACACAGCCAGGGACAATGGGACTTGACACCTGGTGACAATTACACTCAGCTCAGATGATGAGTTACCGCTGCTGAACTGAGATGTTGCCAGCCATGTCTGTCACTGTCAGTGACCTGTCTCATGCTTGAAATTGGAGTGTTTTATGTCTTGCCAGATGCAAAGCACACAAAATGTTTAGCTTTTCCTCTCTTCCACCTCGATAGCCTTAGTAATAATTCAGTTCCTGAATGCAAGTGAAGAATAAGTGAAGAAACCACACTGAGAACCCCAGTGGTTTTCATCATGTATCCATGGCACAGGAGGGTATAGGCAGCTCTGTAATTTTTTCACGTTAATGTAAACTGAATGTAATGCTTCCTTTGCCCTCCCAGACAGAAGTGCCGAGCGCACAGGAGCTGGTCAATGCCCAGAGTTAATATGCTGCTTTTCTCCCTTGATTGACGGTGTAACAAACAAAATAAGTGCCAGGTACAGACATTTCGCTCATGGCATTCCACATGCTTTTCAAATGATAACCATCTCCTGTTTTCCATATGCTTTTCAAAATGAAGACTCCCTAAGCACTTAACAAAACTTGCTGATTTTGTTAGGTCCACCACAAAGGATCTCTTCACTTCCCTCTGACACAAGCTGACTTGGAGTAAGGAGCAAGTCTTGACTGGTAGAGAGCAATGCTACAAGAAAAGAGGGCTGTCTACCTCATCTTCCCAAACAGAAACTCAAGAGATAGTTTGCTTGGAAAGAATGTAATCACTCATTTACATATTTGACAAGGGTAATGATGATATTTTGCCTTATGCAAGGAGTAATAACATACTAAGTTCAGGAATTTGGGATTAGGGTTCTGTTTCTATTAACACGTTTCCATGATAGCCCAGGACTTAGTCCAGAAGTTTTTGGACTCACCCTAGAGTTGAAATTTCTTTACTCAGTTATATCTAAAGAACCTGAGCTTTCAATATTTCTGTTTATCCTTTGGTAGACTGTTTTCCATGTGAGTGTTAAAACAGCAGTAAAACACCATGGGAACATTTTCATGAGATTAATATTTATTTATTAAGCATGCCACCTACTGCTTGCAGTACAAAAGCCTTTGGTCAAAGTACACACATATTGCACAATTAAAAGATTATGCATGGGGTTTTTTATTGCTCTTGTGTTATGAAAATATTTAAATGTCTAGGTCAAACGTGGATACATTAAACAGCTATGGGCACCAATGGGATTTTTTTCAGCTTCTTGCTATCAAGATAGGATATCTTTTTGTGGAAAGAGATCTAAGTTAATGTTGTAAAAAGGCACTTCAATGTAACTTATTCAGATGATTACTGTCGGCCACAAGCATCTGATGTGGTGTGAGGTTGATATTTCTTATTATCTTTTCTTCTCTGATGCAACACTTGTTTTCAAAGACTCAGTGCAGTAAGTGCCTCCAGAGCATAAGTTTATAATACTCATTTTCACAATGTCATATTGTGGCTGTCTTTTTGGAAAACTAAACCTTGCTGACAATGGTAGCCTGAAGTAATGCAATAGCTAAAATCACGTAATGATCTGTAGACTCTAATGGAGAGAGAGAATCTGGTCAGAAGAGCAAGCTTGCCTCCCATAGTTTTTCTGGCTGCAGCTTCATGACTGTAAGCCTGAGAAGATGATATTGCACAACAGAGGCACAACAGGCATCACACACAGTTTCCTTCTTCATCTTGGTCATAGTCATTCAAAACCTTTACTTGACCTACTCATCCAAAGCTTTTTCACAGCCTTATAAGATGATATGTAAGTTAAGAGCATGTACCTCCACCTGCTTCATTTCCCCTGTTCAGTTGTTATTCAAACAAGCTCACACTGTGTCCCAAAAGTTTAACAGAGTTGGGGCTATATGGAAATTTTGTCCTCAAGTGTGAGCATTTGTATCTATCTTTTTTTTTTTTTCTTTGATGCAGCTTGAATTTTATGAAGCTTCACAGTACTATAAGCTGGAGAAAAATTACACCCATTTGACGAATGAGTGAACTAAGCACAGAGAGATTAGTGGCTGTTGTAAGAGCTCTGAGTTACAGCAGACACCTAAGGACAGCTGAGGGCATGGGAGTGTGGCTGTCAGCCCTGACTGCTAACCTGCCACCATCTCAAGTGCTCTGCTGAGCCTCAATATCTTCTCAAACAGACAGATTTTAAACATTCTGTAAACTTTTTTTTTTCTCTGTTTTCTTTGTAGTATTATTTGTATGCATCACGTTCAACTCAGATTAGGGACCAAAAATAATTAAGCTGCCGTTAGGCTGACAGGTACAACATGGAGGAAAGCTTTTAGAGGGTCTCCTGCAGCACCAGACATATCAGGGGTTGGTTGGGTTTCCTGCAAGGAGCATCTTGAAGCTCACCTCAAAATAGACATTGTGGCCCACTGAAGTAATATTTTTATGATGTGGGAAAGTCAGGGTTTTTACTTGTTCAGTATGTGTGTGTGATGTGGCTCAGGGATAGATGGGTCCTGACTCTCTTTGAGGCTTACATTACTGACAGCTACAAGTGTTCACTTAGGACTGGGGAAACAAAAGCTAGTCAAAATTCAGAGAATGAGGTTTACACAGACCTTCAGATTCAGCCAAACACCTCTGTATTTTTCATTTCTGTTCATCAAGCCTTGCTTTTTCCATTGCCTGTAGTCAGCCAGATTGGGGTTAGTGTAATCAGGCACAGTCTAACTGGTATCAGTGAAGCTTAGCTGATTAATATCAGCCCATAATCATGCTTTGCATTTCAAGGAATAATCTTATAATTATGATGATTATTATTATTTATCTCTTCTGCTTCTTTTCTTAAACCATTTATTCAAGTACCTTCCTTCTCAATTTATTATCCACTCTGCATACTTTCTACACCATTTTTAAGTCTGCATGTTCCTCCCTTGCTCTTCCCAGTCTTAGTCCTATCAGAGGGAATGTGATCTCAGTATCATTGTCCTTCAAGCTGGGCCACCTGCAGTCATTAAGCCAGTCTGAAATGGAAAAACATTTTGAGTTGCCCTTGTCCTCTTGCTGTCAACTTCAGGGAGATTCCTTTTTGTTTGTCTGTCTGCCCTCGACTCACAGACTGCTGAGCTGATGTGAGGCTGCAAACAGCTCCTGGTGAAAAGTCAGTGAGGTGGTGAACATAAATCTCCCTCTTCACTTCTAGTGGATTGATATTCTGGAGACACAGTAGCTTTTTATGACAATGTGAAATCATAGCAATGTAGAACTGTTTTCAATTGGATTTCTGGAAGCAAAAAGTAAATGGCAAAGGAAACCAGCCAGTTAATTTTTTTATGATTTTTACAGAATTAGCTTATAATTTCATAAATTGATCCAAACTTCAAAAAAATTTGACTAGTACTTGTTTGATGATCTCTTCTGCCTGATTTACAGTGTAAAAGATTGTCTATTGTGGAACACAGTGGGAAACAGCTCAAGCACTGCTACTTTGCATAAATCTCCTGCGGTGCACAGTGCTGCATCCTTTCCAACCTTCCCTCTGACCCAGGGAATTTAGTTCACTGCCTTGCCATTAGTGGAAATAAGCAAATAATATTATCAACAAAACTCAAATATACCATAAGTTTTCTGACATGAACACATGTAAGTGACTTGATTTTTAGCTACGAATTTTTTATACTGTAGACAGCATTACTACTGAGAAAGAAATAAGAAGGGGGGAATTGAGCACAAATATTTGCTTTTCATTTATTAAGGAAAAGTCTGAGCAACAGGAGAAAAACTGTTTTTAGAAGCAATGGGAGGACTATAGCCTATAAACCACGTATTATTGGAAGTATTTTCTTTTACAGATGTACAGACCACTGAAATTCCTTGCTTTAAATAATTTTATTTAATTAATAGCTTTCTGCTGCCTACTTGAATTTATTTATTATTTTAACTGTTGTATTAAGTCTCCTTTAAAACAATGGAACATTCCTTTCTGCAAGCATCTGTCCTTCATGGTACAATATTGAGTCAAAGCAAATGGTAAAATATTGAGTCAAAGGGAATGAATACCAAGGTAAACAGTCCTTCACTCTGTGAGAAGGGGTGTGACAAGAAGGTAGATAGGAACCTACTTTACAAATAGGAAAGGTTATTAGGACACAAGGACTTGGCGTCAGGCATTATCGGTATTTTCTGTGCCAATGCCCAGGATAAAATCTCCTCTCAGGTTCTAATTTCAGTGCAGGGCAATGTTTGAGAACTCAAGACAATTTAGGAATTTTAAACGTGTGGCATGTGCTAATGGATCATTGACATAAACCGGTTCTTCAGAGGCTCAACAGCCTCACATTCCTTTTCAGGTAAGGTCACTGTCAACATGCTTAGTGCCCTGTATGCCAGGGTTACAGGTAGTTGACACTTTGCAGGCAGTTGCAAAAAAAGCCACAAAGGCTGCAGCTCCTTCCTTCACTTTTGACTGTTTTGTAAGGTATAGTCTAACATTGGAGAGAGGGAATTGATTAAAGGATGCAGAGAGGCCAAGGTAGACTGGACTGGAGCTGTGTATATTTGCAAGTGGGTTATTCCCTTTACTAGGAGCAGAAACACACTGGCTTCTCCTTAGCTCAACAAGGGATGCATCTGCAGCAGTTTAAAGCTTCAATGGGTCCTGGCAGTTAGTAAATCTCTCTCACGTTCTCACAGCTTTGCTAGTACTGACACCCAGGCTAGACTACAGCTGTGCTGTCACAAGATTTAGTTAGAGTAAAGTTTCTTCAGAAGGAACAGGTTTATCATGCTGTTGTATAATGAGAATAAATGTCTCCATAAAAAATCCTTATGAAAAATTCATGCCTAACATGCCCTGAACATGTACAATTGATAGCTACATATTTTTAAGTCTTGTCAGCTTTCAGTTTCTCTTCTTTTTTTTTTTTTTTTTTAAGACAAAATACTGCAATGTGCTTTCTGTGTGTGGTCAAATCAGTAAATAGCAATATTCTGGCTTAAAACCTTTTTAAAAATAAAAATAAAATCTGTTGTTCATTATGACATTATTATTATTACTATTACTATTATTACTTTTGTTGTTGTTGTTATTAAAACAAGAATATGTAAATTATTTACAGTAACCAACCTGCTCTGCAGCGCTAGATATGGAAATTAGTCACTGACATTAAAGCAAAACTAAAATTGCACTTTTTCAACTTACATTGTCTACATTATGAATTGCCAAACTGTAAGCTGAAATTTCTGTTCCCTGGTATTAAATTCATACAAATACATGTAGATACTTGCCTATATTGGGCTATACTAATGTTTTACTAACCACAGAACTCTGTGTCGCTCATAAAACTTTTGGTGGCCAAAAAGAATCTATACCATGTGTTCTCATTCCTCAGAATCAATATTGAGCAAATTCATTTATTTTACTTAGGCTAATTTTTAGGCCTTTCAGGCGAGATAAATTCTATGTGCCATGCTTTTTCAAAGTAAAAATAATTGTTCTTGTGATTATCCCACAGTCTGTCTTTTCTACCACATCAGAAATACTTCAGTGTCTGTCTCAGCCTTTAAGAGCCTTCACAGATGGACCCATTCATCTCATGTATTCTTTCCACATAACAAATTTGGAAAACTAATCACAACTGTCCCTTTGGTCTCACTCATCACATCTAGCCTACAAAACCACTGTCAGTGCCATATCCTTTCCACTTCTTACTCCTTTGATCTGAGTGGATTTGGGAAGCTTGGAGCTGTATTTTGAGAGGGCAGCTGTGATATAATAGCTGCTGTATCTTCACCTTACTTTTCCTTTTTACCTTACAAAGCAAAATATTAACTCCTACCAATATGAAACAGTCTTGATCATAGTTTGAATTTCCTAAGAGAAAGCTTCTTACTGTGTTTAGGTGCAGATAGAGTTATTGTTTGGAAGGTTTACCTTTCACATCATCAGTTATCATAGAGTTTTATTATTGAATATGAACATATATTAAATACCGAAGCAGCTCAATTTTACCTGTTTCTATTGTTGTGTTTTACTTTAAGATCATTAGGACAGATTCTGTCTCTTGTCTGTGTGTCTACAGCAGCTACTTAGAGAAGCTACTGATTTTGACTGATCTTTTTGCATAGAATGACAGCATTAATGGTACTACTGTAACTCCAATCTTACCATGACTCCTTTATGTTCATATGTGAGAATAATACTATATATAGTATTCCTACATAAGGAATCATCCATTGTTCTTTCTGACCCCAAACCCTAGAAATGATTGAACATTGCTTATGTTTCTCTATGCCATAGTGCTTGCTTTCACGGTTTCTTTTTATAATTGATAAAGGTTAATATGCTTTTTTTAATTTATCTCACTCCGTAGTCTATCCTCACATGGTCTCATTTGTTCTCACCTTTTCCAGATCAGGGAACCGTACAAAAAGTTGTTGTCCTACCCACCAACTTCTCTGCAAGTGGAGAACTCATTTTAGAAGAGTTGGAAGTTTTTCAGGTTTGGCTTGCTTCTACTTTTGCTCTTCCAATGTGTATGTTCACACAAACATTTTGTTCTAAGAGACTTTGGCAAGGGCAGCTGTGACTTGATAAAAGATCAAGTAAATGTGCATACTGTCAGCTTGATAAACACACAAAGAGGAATACAAAATGCCCAGTATTATAAAGGCTGTAGCTAGTGAAGTCCTTTTCCTCTACATTTCAGTTGCTTATTTTTTATGTTGTTATACTGGCTAGAAGGATTTTGATAATCACAGTTTTGCAAGGTCATGTTATATTGGCTGCCAGATGGCAACTTTTATCATTGTGATCATGTATTGAGACTGTCACTATTTACAGATGGAATCTAAGATTTCTGTACTTTGATTATCTGATAATCTTCCCGGTTCTGAGCTGCAGAATGGAATCAGATTAGTGTTGTTTTTGCTTAACTCTGGTTCTTCAAAGCCACATGCCTCTGGAGTCAAGAAAGCTATGAGTTTAACACAACACAAGCTGAAAAGAAGTGCAATAATTACAAGGAGAAATAAGGGAATAGCCTCCGTCAATCACTCTGGCATGTTACAGCTTGTAATAGCATAAAGAAAATGCTCACCCTCATGTTGAAAAAACCCTTTCAAATATTTGAATGGGCTATTCATTAAACAATAGTCTTAGGGCAAATGGTATTATGCATCTATACACTTAGTTAAGGGTTTTGTCCTGGGCTATTTCATTGAGGGAATGCAAAAAGGAAAATTTAAGCTTTTTTACATAGGCAGCATTAAGTTTCTTTACAAAAAAGAGTACACTCTGTGTTAGCCCTCATAAATGCATAATTAGCCTTTCTAGGTTTTGTTGAAGATTTGCCTTTTAAAAAGATATGTCTGAGTAATATTTCCTAAAACATACCCTTCACAAAATATTGCTAATTCCACTTACTGAAACAGAAATTAATGCAGCAAAAAGATAGGTGGGCTGAGAGGAGTTAGTTTCTGGGCCTCTATGCACGGATCTTTTTACCCTGAACCCTAGAAATCACCATATCATAACCTCTACCACTGCAATCTGTGTGGCAGGGCACTGGTATTTAGAAGAGTCTCGCTAAGAGTGCAGGGATGAGATCACTGCCTGTGTGCTAGTAAATATCAAGAGTAGCAAAGCAGTGATTCTCTTCCAGAGTATAAGCAAAGAAAGGAGAATGTTACATTGGTTCCAATGTTGCTTTTGACCTTGAGTCTCCAGACGGTTCATGAAGTACTACCGCAGCTCTAAACTCCTTCAAACCTTTGCCAATTCACATGATTCAGAGCCAGATTTTCTAGTCCTGACCTCTCTGCTGTGTGGTAGTCCACTGAAATTAATCCCAGCTCACTGTGATGGCTTTCCGTTGTGACTGACCAAATGCTAAATCTTAAAGAAATGCTGAACGTTTTTTTTACCATCAATTTTATTACTTGTTTGGATGAGCATAATGATTTGTATCACTTGCTTAAGGCAAGGACTGTAATAATTTCTTTTCCAGCTCTTTAACATTTGATTTGGACACAGACACTAACTGACTGATGTGATGACATACAGTAATACACAGTGCTGTCTGTTGGAAAGAAACATTCAAGAACACATATACCACTTTAAATATTCTAGTAACTGATAATCTGAATTTATACGTTGATTGGTAACCACAGAGTAGGCACTAAATTGTAGGAAAAATATGTCATATTCTCATCTGTATCTTGAATTATTGTATAATTTTTCCTTATCATCATCACTAAAAAAAAATGTTTCTTATTACAAAGTTAAAGTAATGGCTTCCAAACACATTGCTCCTGTATTGCTGAGGTAGTACAGATGCAGGTTAATGATGTGTACAAAAATCTTGTTGATACACATGAGTAATAATAATATGGGTTGAGTTTAGACAATATATTTTGTGAGACCTTAATTGTGTATATATGTAATTTAGTATAGTTCTAAAAACAGCAAAAAATTAGTAGAAGTAAGTGATGTCTTTCCGGGATATGAAAATGTATAGTTTCCATAGATATGACTAAGGTTGTAGTGATTTTTAAATTTTAATGTTGGGACAGTATTAAATGAGATTTTTTTGACAATTTGGTTTGTAACTTTGTCTTGCAGAGTAATTCTCCTATAACAACAATGAAGATTTCATCTAAAAAGGTAAAGAAAAGTTGGTTGCCTACTTATATTTACTATCTGAGAAATAAATTGACTTAAAGATGTTAGAATAGCAATTCTTGTGGAGCAGATTAAATATAGGCAAGTTTTTCATAATGAATAGAGAAAACTTGACAGAAGTTTGCGGAAGCTATTTATATGCCCCAGAGCCACTAAGATAAAACAATTTCTATTCATTATGTATAATTTCTAATTCACTGAATGTGTCCATTTTTTGTTGCTTTATTTGACAATTAAGGAACAGAAACAAAAACAAACAAAAAAACAACAACAAAAAAAACACTAAAAGAGGAAATATTCCCTCCCCTTTTTTTCCATAAGTTCTAAATGGAAATTTTCCCTTGGAAGTCTGTCTGATCAATGTAAAAAGGCAGTGTTGGGGGAGTTGGGTTCATGGTGCAATTATGCATGTTTGTTAATAATAAACAATGACAATAAAGATGATGAAAACAGATGAGAGGATTTCTGCTGAAATGTTAAACACGCAAGCTAAAAATATGTATTCTATGATTTTGCAAGCAAGATGTAGCTCACTATTTCTATTACTAAGTAAACATTATTCACTAAATTGTATTCAGTGTAATTTTCTATTTTTATGACAAAAAGATCAGAGGAGTTTCAAGGGAGTTTTTTCAACATTGATTTATATTTTTTAAGAATAATTGATTAATTGTTTATGAGTAAAACAGTCATTGTGGCCAAGGTTTTGGTAATGACCTATTCACTTTGAACTTCTTTTGCAAAATCTCTGGTTTATTATGAAAGTTTTTTTGGCTTATTTTTTCAGGTATATAAGGATAGCAGAATCTGGCCCTAAGCCCCAATATAATCTCTAAGTTTTACATCTTGGAAATCTGTACACTGCAGAATCCAACTAGGAACTCTGCATAATATCTCTTAGAGTGACTATGTGTAAAGAAAATACTTATTTCAAAGGCTTGAGCCAATAATCTTCACTGAATAAGAACTAAGTTCTCAAATCTGAGCAGTATTAACTCAGCCTGTCTGCCCAAGAACAGAACAATGACATTCAGTGTCCAAAAAAACCCATTAACATTCCCCAGTGTTTCTAGGTGTTTTCCAGCAGGAAGGTAGTAATACTATTGGCCTATTTGGCTGGAAGACTTCTGTTGATCTTGACTTTATATATATTAGTGGCTTCCCTCTTGGTTCTTGAATGAATTCCAAAATTAATTGAAAGGTTTTTAGGTGTGTTAGCCAAGTCTCGAGTGAAACTCCTCCACATCTGAAATAAATCTTTTCATTTCCTTCTGCAGCAACAGTTGTACGTGAGCTCAGATGAAGGGGTCACCCAGGTGTCCCTGCATCGCTGTCACATCTACGGGACTGCCTGTGCCGACTGCTGCCTGGCCCGAGATCCGTACTGCGCCTGGGATGGCAACTCCTGCTCCAGGTTTTATCCCACAGGAAAAAGGTGAGCAGTATTAAGCAGCCCAGTGAAGTTTGCAAGGAAAGATGGCTTTTGTTCTGCTCTGTAGCCTGGAGTGTTGTAATGTGATGGAGAAGTGGAATGTCATTCTTTTCATGAGCATATACAAACAATACCTTCATTCTGTTTGTGCTTAGAATTATTAATTACCTAGGCCTGTATGCTGCAAGAGTGTATGATAAAGAGCTCAGCTTTTCATATCTAAAATAATGGATGGGGGGAAAAAAAAAAAAGGAAAAAAAATAGCTCCTAATCATAAATATTAATCCTTCTGTCTCATGCACATAAAAATCAGTGAAACATTTGTTCCCTTTGTTTAAATTCAGTTGCTTACTATGGATGTAGTTATGATAGCCCTAAAGACAGCTAAATATCTCTTGGGCTGTCTGAGGAATAAATTCATTTATGTTTTTTTGTTCCTCATTTGCTTCTAAGTAAGAAGAAATATTTACAGGGAAATTTTAGACAAATGTGATTTCCATGTAATGCCTACAGATTTGGGGTTTTTGACATGAGATTTATAAAGCAGACAGGGAAAGTGATTTCTCTTTAATTTACAAAAGAGCTAATAGTCCATCTCATAATTCTTATGCAAAACAGGAGCCACTTTTCTCCTCCCAAGGGAAGTATTTAAGAGCAGAAGGCTCTAATAAGGCTTGTCTTATTAAATTTTCAATTCATATACAAACAAAGCACAGAATCCTTAATGAAGTATTCCTGGAGGGGAGACAAGCTTTTCAGATTATGTTTTCTACAACTACCTGAAAGAAGGGTGTAGGGAGGTAGGGGTTGGACTCTTCTCACATGTAACAAGTGAGAGGATAAGAGGAAACAGCCTCTAGTTGTGCCAGAGGAGGTTTAGATTGGATATTAGGAAAACTTTCTTCAATGAAAGGGTGAAGCGTTGGAACAGGCTGCCCAGAAAAGTGGTGGTGGATTCATCATCCTTGGAAGCATTCAAAAAACACAGATGTGGTGGACTTGGCAGTGCTGGGTTAATAGTTGGATTTCCAACACAAATAGTTCTATGATTCCATTCTATCATTCTATGCCAGAGCTTTACCTCCTGTGTGTCACTGTGCTCAATTCCTGCACCTGAGCTGCAGATGCAGAAGACTACATACATTTACTAGGTTTTACTCCTGTATACTCATCGAGGAAGACAGTAGACAGAATCAGGCAAAGCTTGGACCTGCACCAGTGATCCAAATAGCTGATAACAATGTCATCCCCTGGGATTAAAGACAATTGGTTTTATTATTACAATTTTTTCTTGACTCATTTGAGATTACAAGATAAAGCCCAAACTGGTCATGAAGCAATTGGTAAAGTACATGCAGGTTTTACTGCTTTCATTCAGAATATTCAGCCACTAGTCTGCAAACTAGGGGAAAGTAAAAAAAAAGAAAATTCCCCAGGTCTCAGGCCTCCTTACTCCTACACTAACATAGCTGCATAAAAAGTACAAGGAGCAGTATGGTGTACCCAGCCTGCACAGTTTCCAGTGGATGCCTTGCCATCCCCATTATATACACCCACCCAGGGTTATTTCCACTGGGGCTTCCTTTTATGCTGACATTTTGTTTGCAATTTGCTCTTTATATCAAACCAAAATAAACACATAAAACTGTATGGAAAAAAGTCTGGTTTTCATATGTGAAGGAAATGAGTTGTCCATTTATCTAACAAGACAGAGTATGAAGGACAAAACATGGATAATTAGAGCCAAATCCCATAGTCTAGACAGTAGTTTCTGCTGCATGCATTTGCTTATTTCCTCCTTTTGACACTTCTGTCTCCCATGAATTACAGTGGTTCTTCATTCGATGTTGATTTACCCAACATCTGACAGTATTGTCTTTATTTTCTAACCACTTCTTTTTTTTTTATTTTTAAATATCAAACTGTAAGTTTACATTCTCAGAAGTGCTTCATGCAAACAATATGCCATTTCTGACAGTGTGGAGCAGCTCACAGTAGCACAGAAATCCTGACATTCACTCAGACACTCTCCATTGTGTCCTTTGACTTACATAAATACTTCACAAGGGTTAAAAACCCAAGGCATAACATGAAATTTTTTTGATGATAAACATCAAAACTATACTTGGAATGTCAGAAATTACTCCTTTGAAACATTACCTTTCAAATGTTTTCTTTTAAAACAATGCAGTGAAGGATCAGGTAACTATCCTTCACTATCTCAGGGTGTTTGTGCACTACCTGAAATAATGTGGCCATAGAGGCACCACCTCAGCAGTACTGGAGCTCCTGGGGCTTTTTATGGTTTCTGATCCTGTGAGTCCTTAGTGCAATACAGCTGTTACATATCCCAGGAGCATCCATTTGCAACAATCTGTCACCAATATATTTTTCTTCTTGAACTTCATAAATACTGAACTACCCAGAATATTTAGCAAATAAAATAATATATCTTAAGAACAAAAAAAATTGTGTACCAGCTTTTCATGCACTGAATTCTGTGGGCTGTGACTTCCTAGCTGAGGTCAATATTCCCAGTCCCAGTAAGCTCCTAGACAGGTTGGTGCAGCATCGTGATTTTTGCATCAATCATCCAGATAGTATGATGAAGTCCTCATTTAGAAGTATTCGGACACCTAGTGAGTTTTATTATATTGTGGAAATAGTTGTGGCCCCTCAAGTAGACAACAGAATAGATTCTTAGCCATTCTGGAAGGATTCTGGTTGAATACTTCTGTTACTCTGCTCTGGTACCAAAAATAAGGTGCCTGCTAAAACTGAGGAGGGAACATGCCCTGTATCATAATTTTCTGCTGGTGCATTAGATATGAGCACTGTAACTCATGCATCTCATTCTTTGGTGCTTGCCTTATGAAGGGCTCCAGCTGGGGGTTCTGGCTTTGAATGTTAGGTCTTGCAAGAATGAACAGATATCTCTTTCATGTATCACTTCTAGTCCTTCCATCTCTATACCTACATTGCAAAACTACTTTACCTACCAGAACTACAACCATTTTATAAACTTCAACAAACTGATTCTTAACTTAAACAGTATCTTCACTCCAGCAAGCCTGCCAAGAGTAAAGCACACTCACAGTAGGTCATGAACTATCCCTAACAGTTGATCTAGTAAAAAAACCCCACCAAATCCACAAATAAAAAAGTGTTTATTTGCAATGTAGCTATCTTGGAATAACATTTTGTTTTTACAAAATATTGCAGGAGGAGTCGTAGGCAAGACGTGAGACATGGAAACCCTCTGACTCAGTGCCGAGGTTTCAACCTGAAAGGTACTATAATTTAGAGATCCTTGAGCTATATAAAGAACCTTTGTGTGATTCATCATAACTCACATTATATGTATGGTTTACTGGTAAAGGGAAATTATTTTCCAAGTCTGAGTTTTGTTTTGATTTGGTTTTAACATCTTTCCTTGCCATTACATGAAACTTGCATATATATGATAAAATGATGAACCATGAAATACACAGTTCAGTGTACTCAAAATGAGAAGCTGGCAATATATGCCATCAGACCAAGGGCACACATCAGAGAATTATGCTCCTTTCACTTCTATTTATGATCCTGAATCTTGAAGTACATTCTCATCGCTACCAGCTGGAGACTGAATAATAGACCTGATTGTATTTTTTTTTAATAAAAGAACAATATTTTAAGAGTTACATGTGAAAGGTTGTATTAATAATAATTCTATTGAAAAGGTCTCCATAGGGACTCAGAAGAATCTCCTAGATGAAAAATGATCACAACAGTCAGTTGGGTACAGATTCCTCAACTCAAATGGGTCTTTCTTTCCCCATAACTCAATATTAGGTCATTTACATGAAGCTGAATAGCTTGAACACAGGGTATGCACCTGAGTTGTGCATTGCAGCAACTGGAGCTGTGTGTCATCCCTTGCAGGCATGTGCCATGACCTCCCACACATTGTCTGTCCTAAGGATGGGTGTCTCCTCATTCCATATGGAAAATGTGAGAATGTCAACCCTCTGCTTTCTGGGCTAAGGAGAAACAAATGTTTCAACGTTGACATTCTTGTGAAAGAGGTTGCTTGTTTTCCAACCACTTTTTTAATGTGAATATATTTATAGGTTTATGTGTTTTAGCAACTTTATAAAGGATATTTCGGTGGCAGCAATAGAATATAGTATAGGTAGATGGCAGTTGTTTCCCTGGTGGAAAACAAGAAAAAAGAAGCAGCAATTTAGACTTTTTCAAAATATAATTAGGGCCATTTATAGCAAAAGTACTGTGTTTGGGGGAAAAAATGAAATCTACCTAAAGGACAAAAGAGAAAAGAGCCAGGCAATAGCAAGACATGTTCCAAGTTCATAGAGAACCATAATGTTGTATTAAAGTCTTTAAGCATGGTAGGTTGTGTGCCTTAGACCTCTCAGCACGTATAAACTCAACATTTTTGGCAAATTCTAATTTTTAAATAGATCATCAAGAATTAAGGGTCTTGTGTGATTGCTTTTCAAATGTCTGTTTAATATTGTTATGTTTCTGTTAGGCCTTACGGCCATTAGATAAATGCATTTATGTTCTCCGAATCTTTTTCTAAGCATGTATAAGTAGTAGTAGTATATTGTAGATAGAACATTATATATATACTGATGAATTAAACATGTCTGTCTGTGATACACTTAGTTTCAGTATACATAACAATAACATTATGGTACACCTCTGATTCTCAGTTCCACAGCTACAGATAGGTCAGCCCACAAATAAGTTGTTTTCTAGCTTATGATCTTTGAATGCAAAATATTCCCACATTATTCTCCTAAAAGTTAGAATTTGTGTTGGTACAACATCATAAATGTGCTAAAATTTTGAAGGACTAGAACCAGGCAAAGTCTCCTTCCTTTAGCAGAACAGATTCCAATTTCACATATCAGTTGATGAAAGTAGCTGAAAAGAATGGCAGATAAAGTAGAGTCTGAGGAAAATGAGTCTTAAGACTGTGCAAAAACAGAGTTGGATATTAGACATGTAACCTCTAGGTATTTGCATTTCTCATATTATTTGGTGTCCGTTGTTCCTTTCTGAAAAAAAAAAAAAATGTAGTTCATGTATGAAGCAAGCTTTTAAATCTGGAGGTGTTTTGTTTTCAGGACAAATATTATGGCTTAGGCCAAGCAATAAGCACCTAAAAGTTCCTATCAGCAACTGCCAATTGTTCATCCATCGAGACTATAAAGGGATACAACAAGTCTAAGCGATGACATATTCTCAGCACTTGGCCAGGTGTTGCTAGAGTGCTATAAATCTGTCTTTCTCTCTGTTGCTGGCCTGTCTACATATTCATCACAAATCTAGATTGAGAGCCAAGTCCCTTCCTTGTGTTGGAAGAGAAGCAGAGGAGCAGGAGCCCAGCCTGCTCTTTCACTCCTCCCTGTGATGCTGCATGCAGCTGGAGTAGCTAGAGCTTTCTTTAGGGCATACTGCTGTATTTTGGTCATACAACCATATTCCCTCAACTCATAAATGGTGAAGTGTACAGAAATATATTAATTACATCATTCTCCTTTGGAATAGTAGAGAATGAGATAATTTGAAAGAAAAATATCACTGAGCTTCACTGTACCATCAGCAAGGCTTAGAGGCCTACAGATATCCTAATTTCTGAGAACAGCCCATGTCACGATGAAAATGTTGGTATCTGGAACTGAATGTGCTTCTTCACATTTTGTTTAATTTCTTTGATTTTTTTCCCATAAATTACTTATTTTTGGCCAATATCAGAATCAGACATACTTCATTTTGTCTATATTGCAAACAGTTACCTGTTTTCTGTATCAAATCATTCACAGTATCCTGACCTGTTTTCTTTTTTTTTCTAGCATACAGAAACGCTGCAGAAATAGTTCAGTATGGAGTGAAAAACAACACCACCTTTCTGGAATGCACACCTAAATCTCCTCAGGCTTCTATTAAATGGCTGCTACAGAAAGACAATGACAGGAGGAAAGAAGTGAGTAATGTGAGCAGTAGCTCTGGGAGGATTCTCAGTCAGCATGACATCCCCTCCCCAGACAAAGCAGGGGACAGTTAGTGTTTTCACCAATCAGTCTGGCTACAACGAAACTGGAGAACTTGTATGGATGTGGAAAAGTGACCAGCATTTAATCCTATGAATGACAGCAGACTTCAGTATAGCTGGGACTTCATCCTCAGCCCCAGTGATTTGTGTCAGACCAGAACAGCTATCAAAAAATCAAAGAATTTTTCCTTCACACCTTACTAATTGCAAACTGAATGTTTGCAGCACTCAGAACTTCTTCTTGATCTAAGGAAATAGGCACAAAAGCAATAACCCATATAAAGTTCAGGAAGAAGTCAGGATGCAGTAGCCCCTCTGTGCTATTGAAGAGATAAAAGGCAAAAGTGGGAGAAATGTGAAAGGTTTCTTTAGCAAGAAACTAGTCCAGGCTAAGAACATGTATTGACAAAAGCATTTCCTCACCATGGTGCAATCACATTTTCCATTACTGCACTCTCTAAGGCTCTCAAGTTTCAGCACTGTAATATACAGTATGATTGTTTATGGGGAATGTACCTTCCTTAAGTAATTTAAAAGGGGGGGAAATCTATTTCAAATCCAAGGCAGTTACTATATGAATAAAAAGACACATCCTTCAAAAGGATTTATTAAGTAATGTGATGTCTCTTGATAGGTTATAAATAATGAAAAACATTATTTTCCTATCAGGACATTTTCCAAAAACAGAGGGGACTTAGAAGCCTCTCACTGAGTTTTCTCACTTACTATTCAAAGACTCAAGCCACGTCCTAGCAGTAGGTGCAATTCTTTAACCCTTTGCTTCACCAGAACATCTCCCTTTTTTGTTCTTAAGTTCAAGAACTGTATTAGAACCAACACAGTTTCAAATAACAAGTAAAGGCAAACTAAACAATCTAAGGGTTAATTACATTTCAAGCTCTCTGATTTCTGGAAATCCTCCACAATGTCTACAAAAGTTTAAAATAGCAGAATACTATAATAAATAAATTAATTCCTTAGGGAATTAGGTATAATGCAAAGTGCAGTAGCAAAATAGAAAACTCATTTATAAAAATACTAGCACAGGTTTTCTTTCATAATGGGTTGAACTAGACATTTTTACTTCACAGCTGATATGCAAAGGGATATCTGCACAATCATTTATATTGGATGATAACTCAACAAGCTGTGGCAACTTGCTTCTTTCAGATGATGTGACAATCTCCTGGGACTGTCCAGAGTCTGAAGCCAGAAAGGAAACAGGAGAGTAGAATTGCTTTTGGTTTCCAATGAGCCAAGTCCCAGCTGAGGCCACTGCAATGATAATTTTTTATACCAGGCTATAGACTCTGAAGAGCAGATAAGAATTCTTCAGAAGTTAGCCCCAGGAACCTGCTCAAAGTCAAAATATTTAATGAGAAGGCACCTTGTGTTCAATGCTAAATCAATCTCTCTAGTCCTGCACCTTTCTTTCACTGAGTCTCAGCAGCAATCTCTGATGCTGGAAGAGGCATTCTCAGGGGTGTAACTCTAGTAAATAAAAATTCATTTCTTCAATTCTGCTGATTGAACACTATGAAAACACTTATTTCATGTAGTTCCCACATTTTTATCTTTGTCTTTGTCCTGATAAAATTTAGTGTAACATAAGAAATAAAAATATTTAGGTCATTTTCTTTAGCAACACTTGCCTGCCTTGGTAAAAATCACAGTGGTCTCTGGGATATAAATATATAAAAATATGGTAACTTTGAGAAAGGAAGTCTTGTGGAAGTGAAACTTACCAAAAGGCCCAATACTGTGGTTTTCTGTAACATTCTCTAAAATGTTCCTTCTGCCTTTTTGCTCTTTAGGTCAAGCTGAATGAGAGGATCATAGCTACTGAGCAAGGACTCCTCATTCGCTCTGTGCAGGACAGTGACAGGGGGCTTTACCACTGCATCGCGACAGAGAACAGCTTCAAGCAGACCTTAGCAAAGATCAACTTCAAAGTGTTGGATTCAGAGATGGTGGCTCTCATGACTGACAAGTGGTCCCCTTGGACCTGGGCCAGCTCTGTGCGAGCGCTGCAGTTCCACCCAAAGGACTTTGTGGGAGCTTTCAGCCACTCCGAGATGCAGATGATTAACCAGTACTGCAAAGACAGCAGACAGCCAGGTCAGCAGAGGGAAGAATCCCAGAAGATGAGAGGGGACTACAGCAAACTAAAGGCCCTTATCAATAGCAGGAAAAGTAGAAATAGGAGGAACCAATTACCTGGATCTTAATTTTATTTTGTAGTAATAGATATCTGTGTCCTCAGTGTAGGGGGCTTATATTTGTCTATTGAGAACAAATTAGAGCAAATCTGATAAAAAAATTAGATGAAAAGCCAACAAGCCTCAGAAAAGATCTGTCTCCCAATGAAATGCAGTGTAACTTTACTAAAGAAAATAACTCGGAGCATTTTTTTTCCTAGATGCTTATTGACATTAGGCTGGGCTCTGTCCTAGAAAGAACTGGGTATTCATCTTAAACCAGATTCACCTTTAACATCGCAGTGTTTCATTACACCTGAGTAAAAATTTTTTACAAAATCAATGCATTAACTTGCAACTCTGGAACTATACCAATTAGACTGGTGGTAGAAGAATCTGGGTTGAGATGCATGCTCAGAGTAGGATGGTACTAAGATTTCCTTGCACTGCATTTAAGAACATGAGTTTCTTCTTGTTTACTGCTCAATATTGGGTTTACAGCTTTCACTCATTGTCCAAATCATGTGAATGCATGTTGACAGGAAGCAAGTATAGTAGAAAAGTTTTGTTCATTCAGAGGTCAAATGAAGGAACAAATAGAAGAAAAACAAAGAATTTATACTTTATCAGAGGAAGCACTGATTATTGTGCATAGTATGTGTTGTAATAAATTAATGAGTTCTGGAATGTAACTTAAAATATCTCTGCTCATATTGATTTTTATTAAAATGGGATGTCCTATAACACTACATAGCTTTATAAGCAGCACAAAGGTAACATGAGAACGTTCTTTATACATAGAACTTTGAGAAACACCTAAGTGACTTAGGTATTTTAGCTATTTTTTCAAAAGCATTACACTCCATTTTTTTCCAAGGACAGAATGTAGGTATACTGTACAGTGTTTACTCAGAAATGAAAAACATAGATTATCTTTATCCTGTTCCATGATTAAATTGGAGCTGGTTCTGCAATGTGGAAACAAGTCATAAGTGTCTTTGAAAACATTAAAACATTATTTTTTCAACTGTTTTCTCAAAGTTTCAAATATATTAACAAGAATTTTTTAATTAAACCATTCCCATTTTCCAGTCTTCTTACCCTTTTTCTTTTCCGTGTTATTTTCCCAGTTTCCTCCTATTTTAAATTCTCTGCTGGAAAGCAGATCAGGAAAAAAAAAAGAAAAAAGAATGAGGGAAAAATAAAACTGAAAAATGGGTTTGGGTCAAAAACCAAAAAATATAACTTGAGAGGCATGTTCAAACAGAAGTCTTTTCTTTAAGATGCAGCTGTCAGATCTAATGAAGCAAGTTTGGTTAAAAATTGGGTGAATGCACATCAAGCCATCCAAGGAAAAACAATCACTTTTTTTTTTTTTTAAGCAACACTAATGCCAAAAAATCATCAATCATTTGCTATGTAATAGTGTTTGGGAGGCCACTGGGCTGGTACAAAACACTAAAAATTATGATTATTTATGATACTATACAAAAGTATAAAGTGATGTTCAGCTGGAAGCTGAGCTATGTTATGTTAGAATTCTGCTTCTGTTAGAATACTCTGGGAGTAACTCTATAAGGCGTGGGGGAACCTCTGGGTTTGTGCCCAAAGATCTAGTGCAATGGAGGTAACACTGCTATTTATGCTATATCAGTTTGATGCATCACTTTCTCACCACCTGATGCAGGATAGCTGGGAAATGGGCCCTGATCAAACTACTTCAACATTGTCTTGAAATCCCTTTCATGCTGGTGGGAGCTCTTTTTAATTTGTGGGCTTCCTGCGTGCACCAAAAAGCATATCAGTGCCAACCTGCTTATATATTGCCATCTAGTTAAGTACTTTCCTTAATCAAGGCCTAAATGCATATTTCTGCAATATTTAGCCACTGGTAACTAAGGAACTTCTTATGCAAATCATCAGGACAGTGTCTCTTTGACCTCAGTGGGCTTGGATTTGGCCCTAAGACCTGGCAAAGCAGACTTGGGGAAAAAAAAATAGAAACTGAGTTGGGTGTGGGAAAGTAAGCGTTTGGTGGGGTCTGGGCTTTTTTTGGCCAGCTGACTTTCAGTGCAGCACATTGCTTTCTTTTTCTTCTTCTTTTTTTTTCCTGAGCATGTCTGAATTCTGAAATGTGTAAGTGACAGACCAAAACCTGAGTGCCATGAAATAGAACTACCTCCTGGAATGACACTAGTGCATATTCTCTATATGCTGCCATGCCCTTCCTATCTCCCCAGCAGATTCACTGCAGAGTTAGTGTGATACTAATGTCTATTGTGAGAATCATAATTGCTTCCAGATGGAATCCAGCGATTAATAGGTATTTAAGGGTACAATTTGCCCTTTAAGTGATTAGATACAGTGATATTTTAATAGGCCCCCATTAGGCCTCAGAAATTACAGTTACACTGTTTTCTAATAGAATATTGGCAATAAGGGATTCTGTAAAACAATCAGCGTAGCTCAGACTTTCATATGATTATAAAATAATATTTTTAAAGCTGCTTCATATACCATTATTATGGTATGACTGTTTAAGGGATTATACTTAAACTAACATTTTTCCTGCTGCATGAGAATGTCAGTATATATATATAATAAGCTTCTGTCAGTGCGTAACCAGTCCAAGCTTTCATACTTTAGGAGCCTTCTCCCATGTATAGAGTAGTCAGGAGCCAGATGCTTGGCTGGTGTAAACTAATGTAACTTCCTTGTTGTCCATTTAGCTACTGTGGTTGATACCAGCTGAGGGTTTGGCCCTAAATGTACAGAATAGACAAACTGCAATTTTTATTTGTTCAGAGAAGCCCCTCTACTGTAGGTAACACCAAAACTTAAGACTGTAATATTATTTGTGCTATTTAATACTTCCTATTTTGAGGATTACTAAATAATGTACATAATTTTATTCCTTAAAAAAATACAAAAGCAAAAATTACTTCTAGACTTACCTTCACCAAATGTAAAGATATGTTCTCTGCTAAGAACTTCACCGTGTACTGATATTTTTTTGCTATTTTTATTTTGTGTAGTTTGTAAAGTTTGCTGAAATCTTGACCTAACAATGTGTCTTTTGCAATTGTTGTTATTGTAGATACACGTGTTTCATTACGGAAATCTGGTTTTTAAAAGTGTAGGTATGTGTATAAGTTGCTAGCATGATGAAACTGTCATTACAGTGAATATGCATCATATAGTGTGTAAGAAAGAACAAAATGTAGTTTAACATAGTGCTATTTAATTGAATATCTAAAATGCTATTTGCCTGACAAAATAAAGTGTGTTGCAACATCTTAAAAATTTGTTGTCTTCCCCTTTACAGATGTGTGTTAAAAATAAGAAACCTTTAAAAAGTCTGAAAAGCAATCCCACAGACTTTCTAAATAAGTCCAAGGAAATACTTGGAGCATCACAGCTGGTTGGTTCTGACCCCTTTTGGGGCTCAACTCTCAGTCACAGAGATATCAAGAAACTCGTGAAGTGTCAGAGATTAATTCTTTCAGAAACCACTCCTTAAAAACACCCTACATATAAGCAGGTTAACTCTTATTAAAAGAAATAATGGTATAAAGTCAAGCAGAAGTGTCTGATGAAAAAGGGAAGTGAGAAAAAAAAGGCACACAAAAAAACCAAAACCAAAATCAAACAAACAAACAAAACCCTCCCCACATTCTGTCAAATCCTGCTTCTTTCAGCTGAGACTCCTGACCATTGGACTTCCAGAGGGCAGATTTTGGCCTATTCAAAAGACTAATTCAGAGCATACCTTGCAAAAAAAAACTTAAAAACAAGGGGGTCCAGGAGGGATGGACATGTTTCAAGCAGGAAATTTTGAGTGCACAGGAACAGGCTATACC
>JAWWEV010000043.1:9603292-9617896 GCA_035583235.1 Hafferia zeledoni
ACTACCTGAAGGGAAGTTCTAGCCAGGTGGGGGTTGGTCTCTTCTCCCAGGCACTCAGCAATAGGACAAGGGGGCATAGGCTCAAGCTCTGCCAGGGGAAATTTAAGTTGGATATCAGAAAAGAATTCTTTGCAGAGAGAGTAATCAGGCATTGGAATGGCCTGCCCAGAGAGGCGGTGGACTCACCATCCCTGGAGGTTTTTTAACTGAGATTGGACATGGCACTGAGTGCCATAATCTAGTAAACAGACTGGAGTTGGACCAAGGGTTGGACTTGATGATCTCGGGGGTCTTTTCCAACCCAATCGATTCAATGATTCTATAATTCTCCAGACAGCTCTGCAAGGCATAAGGGCTGCTGGGTCTGTGCCACAGGGAGTCACAGCTCTCTCCTGTTTCCTGGCTTATTCTTGGAGTAAAATAACCTGACTGACTCCTACAGTATGCTCCTTTTTCCTGCATCTATCATCCAAGTAGTGTTATTTCTGCGCTTCTTACTGTCTGTTTTTCCAGATGGGTTTTAACAAGAGCATAGGGATAATAATTAAAAATTAAATGTCAGAAATACTGACCTTCACAACAAGGTTCTGGATCGTTAGACTCGTATTTGGATTTCCCAGATAGATAGGTTGCTGCAAAGCTTTATGAGGTGTGAGTGGATAAAATTACCTCACTCCAGGATTTCCGTACTGGCTGGTTCCTAGATGTGCTGATATTGGATAGTTACCTGCTCAGCTCTCAGACCAGTTTGGGTCAGAAGCTGAGGTTTCAAGCAGTCCTACATGTTGTAGGAAGTGTATGGATTAGCCTCCAAAAAACATGGACATGTACAGAGTTTTATGCTCAAAGAAACCTTTCCCAGGTCTTATCCTCGGTCCATACTGCT
The DNA here is from genome assembly GCA_035583235.1 of Hafferia zeledoni. Taxonomy (NCBI): domain Eukaryota; kingdom Metazoa; phylum Chordata; class Aves; order Passeriformes; family Thamnophilidae; genus Hafferia; species Hafferia zeledoni. The sequence continues at coordinate 9,604,179 of JAWWEV010000043.1, forward strand.
CAGCTGTCTTTTGCTGATCTTCTCACTGTACTCTTTTCTGCCCCCTCCTTCAGGGTTCAACACTTAAGATTTTGATTCCTTAGCTCTGAGCAGTAGCAAAACAAGGCACGGAACTTCTCTGGGCATCAGATATGAGATTTTCAAGGGTCTGACCATTCTCCTTTGTCTTTCAAATGACTGGTAAATTACTTTTCCCTTTGGGATCTACTGCTTCTTCTAAGGTCTTCCTTCTGGCAACAAGACCTTTCTAAGGTTTCCCTTCGAGTAAAAGCAGGATGCAAAACTCACATACTTCCTCAAGGGACAGAGCAGTGTCAAGCACAGCCTCCTCTAGATGGCCACAGGAGCCTGGAGGGGATCAGTGAAAAATGTTGCCTGCACAGGAGGCACTGCTAAGACTGGGGTGGTTCCCAATGCTACCAGATGATTGTTGCCTCCAGAATAAAGTCAGCAAGTGTAATTCTGTGGGGCAGGCCATAAAAAACAGGTTGTGACATTGTGGCTTTTGCCTGAAGCAACGGACTAGATCTCAGAAGACCAATGCTTCTTTATCCTTTGCACTGCAACTGGCTTGCTAAGCCCTTCTTGTGCACCCCAAGGTGGTCTGGGGAGAAGTGACTTCATGCGCTATGAGCCCAAGTAAAACTACACACAGATACTCACCAGCAGGTCCCAGATACACATGTATACATACAGCTACCTGCACACAGGGAAGCTTTTCTTTCCATACAGTATTTACCTTTCTTTAGCATTAATATATGTCCTTTTTCTTTTTCCACATAGGCAGAATCAGACTTCACAGTTCCAAGACATCAATAGCTTGTAGGTATAGCAGTTACTATCTCTGAGAGCATTTTAAAAGACAAGTAATTGGTCAACAAAAGCTCTTGCTTTATTCAGTCTCCTTTCTAGCTTACCTTGTTCTGTACTATCTCAACAAGAATTTCCTTTTAGTGGCGGGAGACTAGCACAGTGTAAGAAATAAAAAATGTGCTGTCATTTAACGTGTCTATTCTAAACTAAGGACTGAGACTTAAAGATGCTTTGGCATTCTGAACACTCCAAGAAGCAAATTCAACCCAGCTGGCTCAGCAGTCAACAAATAATTACTTTATACTGATAGACTGTCCTGTATCCCAGGACTCATTATGAGATTCCATATACAGCTCTACAAAGCAAACAGCATTTGTGTATTCTTAGCACTCTATCAACTTCATTATCTCTGATTTGAATGCCTTATAAACGAAGGGCCTTATATGCTGGCCTTACAAACACACCCAAATGTTTGCTGAACTCCACACTCAAGACAGTTTAGGCCAAGGGATTTCCACATAACCAACATTTTACAGAGCTTTAATTTTTTTTTCCAGAGGATTTTAGAAAAAACAAAATAAAAAAATAGCCAGTATTGTAGTGTGTGGCAAATGAGAGTCAAGAAAAAAGACTGTTTTCTAGCTGAGCAACTTGTACAGCAACATGCAGCATGGGGAAGGAGTAGGAAAAATGCATTTGCTTAACCTTAGGTTCACAAGTCTTTTGGATAGTTGCTGTTCCTTGGCTCTTTTTAGTAGTTCTTTTTCCAGTATCTGCTCTCCCTGTCTCCAATTCAAAGGCCCCTTAGAGTCACAGGGTTTATACTTATTTTCAGATTGATAACTTAGGATATGATGTCCAGAGCATCCTTTCAGGCCTTTTATCTAATAAGACCTCAAAAACCCCAGTATTATATACAGTTTTGCCTACGATATGTGCCCAAATAATTTCTTCAGTTGATACAATATTTAGGAGAAAAAAACCCCAAATATATTTGTAGGACTTTGCTCAAAATGACAGAGAGAGGAACAGGACCCCACAAAAAACCAGAGCAATGGTATATAGTCCTTATATGAACACTGTAAACATTTACTCATTACTGCGTGTTGTCATATGATAGAAAAATATTACTCTTATATTAGCCTTGAATTTTCTCATAGGTAAAAGCTCATCAAGACTAATGTCCTTTCACTGCTCACAGTGAGAATCCTGTTGAGCCCTTTCAAGATCTTTTATGCCTCCCTTAATTTTTTTTTTAAAAAAGCAACCATTTCTTCATTCAAAATCTCTTCTTTCTCCAGGGTTCTACTCCTCCTTCTTCTCTGTATGGATTAGTTTTTTATTCCTTTTCCTTTCCTAAGCTGAACTCAGGCTAGTAGTCCTGTAAAGGTTACTTTCATTTAACTTTTCATTTCAACTCCTTTTCACATCACTGCTCTGAAATGTATTACCTACCTATTATAATCTTCAAAAGATGCTTCCCTTTATTTGCTTCATCAAGCTTCTCTGCTTTGTAGTGTCAGGTAGCAAACAAAATGTAAAAAGCACCTTCAAGGTGTTTGTAGCCTTTGAGCTTAAGAACAAGAATCTGGTACCAGACTTCTAAGTTTTATGTTTATGCTCACACTCAAACATTTGTGTAATATTATGTTCTGTTTTTTTCAGCTCTATGTTCATATTGCAGACTATATTTTAAGCCTGACACTACAAGTACCCTAGCTAAAATATTTTGTTTTAGGGAACTTGAGATGAAGTATAGAGACAAAAAATATCATTATATTTTGTTATACAGATCTATTTGCCAGATTGCCAGTCACAAATACATTTAGTTAAATTACCTGTAAGAGAAATTATTTCATAACTTAAGTCAGTAATGACAATAATTATTCCAAGCTATCCAAAACAACAAGCAAAAAAATTGTTTGTAGAACTGTTTTGTTTGGAGGGAAAGATTAAAAAGTTTTGCAAGAAAAGAAAAAGATCACTTTTATTATCATAGCAACAAATACAGGAACCCCCTTCACACATATGTGACAAAAAGGAGCTCACAAAAAGCAAGTCAGTAAGTTTTATTACCTTTGCAAGTTTTCTAAGGGTTAGAAAGTGTTATCATATTCACCTATATATGGATTTTTCCTATGTATGGATGGATCTATTCTATGCTGTGCCGTCCACCTAGAGATATCTGAGCTATCAGGAAATGGTTAAAGCGGAGAATAAATAACATGCCTGGTGAGCTATCCAAGGCTGCAGAAGTAAGGAACAATATTTGGTACCATTTGGTAAGCACCTGGCCGCCTGGAGGATGCTAGTCCATCTCTCTGCAGAGGGGTTGTTGTGGAGCAGTCCACACCGGCCAAGGAGCCCTAGATGGACTTAGAGACGCCTCACTTTCTAGTGTTGTTAGAGACCAGTTATAGATTAACAAAGAAAGAATTGCCTTGCCAGTTTATCTGTTCCTGTCAAGTAGGCAAGCTGTTATTTTGAAAGGAGCTAACGGCACGATGGCGAAAACCATATAAGCTGAACAGAAACTTCCCCTGTATCCTTCAGCCAACTGCAAAGTCAGCCAGCAGAAATCTTGGAAATGATACAAGCCTTCCTGCGTCGAGAGCACTCAGGTTTGGATGCCAAGAATAAATCTCACTCTGAGGAAAACCTCTGAAGTAACTGCTGTTGGCTGAGCTGTTCCTGGCTGTGAAGGCAGAGTTGAGTGTGGCAGACAGTGTCATGCCATAGCAGATGCTGCATCCTTCTCAGCCCCACTTACATCAGATTTTGCCTTACTTGTCAGTGAGAGAAGAGAAGGAGATGGTGCAGTCCCCCTTCCTTTGCCTCAGACTGGCAACTGTGGGCCTCTCCTTCAGTTTACTCCAACTACTCTATGATGTCCCAGAAAGCTGACAGTAATAAACACCATTTAACTGGTTGATTAAGTCAGTTCACAGCTGCTTTGCATTACCAGAATTTTGCAAAGCAACCATTGGGCCTAGGCCGTTATTTTAAACTGGGACAAAGTACTGAGTTGTACTAAGAGAGCTTTGGGCCATACTGGTACCCAAAGAAGGGCACAGCACTGGGAAGGTTGGTGCATCAACCAGGAACTCTCTGTTTTGCAAATAATGCTTGGTAGGGACCTCATTCGGCTGCAAGACTGGAGAATAGCTTTCTGCAGGCTGCACACCTGTATTTTATTAAAGAAGGTGCAACATACTTTCAACTTAAATTTTAGCTACTGGAGAAAAGCAAGTACTATAAAATTCATGAAAGATCCAGAACTGAAGTCAAGGCAGTTCATGCTAAAATACCCTGTCTTGAGCAATGTCATAAACTCCTTGGCTAATGCACACATAACCTAGCAATTCCTATCCACAGATCCTAGAAAAGATCCAGCAAGTATTTCCTTGAAGACATATTAAATTGCAGCCCAGTCCAATGTACTCCCTTTCTCAGCTCCTTAAGCCAGGTTCCTATTGAAAACTCCTACTGACATTACTCATCTTGGATGAGTGAGGACTGAATAATGCCTGTGGGATTTAGCTTTCTGAGAATCATGCTCAGTCTCCTTTTTCCTGTGTCTAGGGTCTTCTGAATTTGAAATCTCTCTCACCACCTAGTCAAGGGTGATCTATAGCCTCTCTTCATAAATTCATTCCAAGTTGCTGAGAACACTCGTTTTGTTTTCTGTGTCATTTATTTTAGGTTACTATGGACATAGCAACCATATACAAATTTAGGATATTGCAAACACACTAACAAGAAATTATTCAGAAGGTATATTTAACAAAAGAAAACAAACAAACAAACAAAACCAACCCAGAAATAACCAGAGAAAAATGGTCTCAGTAATATTAAGAAAAAATCAAAACCAACATTAGATTTAAGTGATCTCCTACAGATTCTGGCATTATACAGTAAAAGAGAAATTAAAATACCTTCTAGTGTTGACTTTCTCAGTCATAACTGTGACAATTTGATTCATCTTCATCATCTCCATACCCCAAACCACTGGATTATTTCCTCCACACTGAGTGATATGTAACATTGCTGAACTGTTTTTTCACTGGAGGTTCCCCCTTGTAGAAAGAACCATATTTTTTCAAGAGCGGATTCAATCCTGAACCAAACAGGGATACAGGCACGACTTTGCAACCCTGGTTGTCCTGTGACTGTACTGTTTAGTCCATCAACTACACCAATGCCATTATTTCCACTTTGATGAATTGTGACAGTTGGGACTTGGTTGCTTTCTTGAAGTTCCCTTTAAAGATGGCTAGATGGTGCTAGCACATGCTGCTGTACTACATTAACAAGCATATGGCTCATATTCTCCTTACTATTGATCAGAGAATACTTAAAGCTTGGTTTTACAGTGTGCCTCCACACTTAAAAACTGTAAAATGAGTCAGTTCTATAGTTCAGCCGTGGACCAGAGATTATTAACAGTGCACCATTAACCAAATATTGAGTTGATTTTAAGGATAATTTTTTTTTAAATGTAAATTTTAAAAATCCCTTCCATTGTCATAGGAAATAGCTACTTGGCAATGGACTGGTGCTTTGTGTCTCTGAAGGTTATTTTATCTTCCTTAGTATAGGAATTTGTACCAGTGTACAGTTTAATTTTCCTTGCTGCCACAAATCTTGACCACTCATCTCCAAACTCTCTCCGTAGGGTGGTTCTATGTTTTCCTTTGTTTGTTTATTTGTAACTCACTTGGGCCCACTGACCTGAAGAAACATGTTATTTAATTAATATGGGAGAGCTGCAGAGACAGTTGAGCACAGCCTGAATTTATATTTTCATTTGGCTGGTCATAAAATTGGTTGCAATTCAAAATGAATATGTCATTCCACATCTCACACTCTGTTCTGTGGACAGCTACACACGCATAACAGCTTAAATGAAAATGTTAAGTCTCAGAGGATATTTAACCTCCAATATTTTCAGCCTCTCTTATCACCACTGACCCCAAATTGCATATTGGCCTTTTTACGAAGATAATAAAAGAGTTTGAACTGCTAAAAAATAAGTTATAGAAAATAAACACCATGTACACCTATACAGTCCTCATATTCTGCTTGTAAGCAAACAAATGCTGGTATTTTATAACCAGCTTTGGGAAGACGATTTGGACCTTTGCTTGTGTGTGCTGACTGCCATAAAGCCTGCAGGAGCATCCCACCACTGCACAGTGACTTCTAGCCACACAAGAAAGTTGACCACAACTCACCCATTGCCATGGATGTAGCTGCATGTTTGTACAATAGCAGGAGGTGCCCTTTTCCCTCCAGATTGAAATCTGAAGTTACAACCATATTTTTTGGCAGTCCATGTGCAGGAGAAAACACACACATAAAAAAAGAGAACTGATACAGATAAAACAGTTTTCTGTTAAGGCAAATATTGATGCAGCTGTTTATTGCCCAATATGCTGAGAAAAACAATACCTCTATGAGGTCAAAGGGCTTTCAATAAACATTAACACACTTTCAGCAGGAGTAAGTTTCAAAGTATTGCAGAAGGACCTGTCATATGAATATAGAACTCTTTGATTTATTCATTTAGGACTTGCTGCTGTCAGTCTTCCTTCTTGAACAAGAGGTGTTGTGCAAGTCTCATGCTGCAATATTGGGCTGCTCCATGTAGTATAAACTAGGTGGAGGCTCTGGCCTGGATTTTTAGTGCAATCTGTAGAAGAGGGAGTTTTCAATGCTCAAAGAGAGCAAAGTGTTGCTTTGTCTGCTAGGTGATGGTCCTAGCCACTGTGCTATTGAAGCTTGTGAGATTTCTTTTTCCCTTCTCTTTTACATGCAAAACCAAACAACCTCAGCAAGAGATAGTTAGATACCCCTGCTCAAGATGCAGTGACAGAGATAGTCTCAAGTTGGTTGAGATAAATCAAAATTTTTTTGGTTGGGGAGGAATGGCATTTGAGTTAGGTCATGACCTGTGAATGAAAAGGAAGGGAGAACTCTTCCTCTTTGTGTGTTTAACTGGAGTAGTATAATCTGAAAATAACTACAGATTTATACTTTTTAATCATAATGATACCTGCTGTGGAATATCTAAAAACTCTTAAGAGCTTAGGTAACTGGTATGCTCACATGTGGGCAGATGATGCTTAGCTGATTTTAGCCAGGAAGTGTAACTTAGGTCAAGTGAGAGTTTTCATATAAGCATCCAGAAACAGAGGCAACATATTGAAGAGACAATTCTCCTAAAGGTGGATCCCATGACACACATAGCAATGTGAAAGATTAATTCCAAAATAAAACCCTAAACCTTCTCTCTAGTGCAAGGCAAGTATCATGAGTGGAGGCATTAATATGAGATAATTCTTTCAATTCCCTGGTCAAAAGTTTAGAAATAAACCTCTGTCATTTGTGGTGTATCTCATCACAGGTTTTGAATTTGCAGGAATTATGACTGATAAGTCCCTCTTTTTGTCCATTAACTATAAAGAGGGCGTAACGTGATGGCATAATACCTATGGTAAGGACACTTAACACTAGGTGAGATAAGCCTCACCACAGCTGCCTCCTGCAATGACTGGAAGGGAGGAAGAGCAGTAACACCAACACCACAGAGCAGCTGAAAGACTTTATAAATGCCAGCTCACTCAGGGGCATGCAATGGGACATACACATAGTGAGTGCTCTGAGTTTCTTCCCCTCATCCCTTGGCTTTGGGTGAAACATAACATGGTCTAGCTGATTATCAACTTCCTCCATGTTGCATTGTAACTTCGCTTAGAGAGCCCAGGGCAGAGTAGCAGTGCTCTGTTCTTGGCCCTGGGCAAATACACAAATGGTGGCCACCCTCTAGGTCGGCAAGGCATGTAAGAGGAAGGAGTCACAGGGCAGGACAGTGGAAGGCAGCAGTTGCTTGACTCTGGCAGATACACCTGGACGATCATTGACCTCTCTATGCTGCTGTGGATCTGCTCCCAGAAATCTCCTCTTCCAGCCTTTCCAGCTTCCAGGCCACTACAACAGAAGAGATGCATAACCTTAATGTTCTTTCCAACAAGTAACTCAGACTACCCAGCACACCTCTGTGACCACAGCACCTGTTCCAACTTGATTTTAAATTACCTGATTTAATTGTAGGAAATGGCCTTTGGCCTTATGCCTCTGCTTTTAAAAGAATTGCTTCAGCTCCAGTCATTATATTTATGCATGAGCCACCCACTTTGATATGGAAATTGTTGCAGCCCAAGGGGATTTCATTAAGTAATCAGGGAGGAGTGCATATAATGTCATTTTCTGTAACTGGATCTACAGAGTCAATCAATAAGTGACCATTTCAATACTCTCAGCATCCTTGTGTAAAAGAAAAACAATGCAAGAGGGATCTTCTTTATCTGTGACACAATCTTGCAGTCTAGGGCATATTTTCATTGCTTAAAAGAATTGCACGAGCTGTGCTGTCATATCAAACTGCACAAAGCAGGCAGATTTATCATCTGCCTGGAAATGCACGGCAAGCAAAGAGCTTTGTGGTTCCAAGTCCAGGGCTTGACAAGCACTGCAAGAATAAAACCTGCTTTCTATCAGAGTTTTCATAATCAGGCCCTGTTTTGCATTTATATTCCAAGTTTGCTGCTCTTAAAGGTCAGTTTTGTTCTTGAGTCTGAAAGAAATTCATGTTATTAAGTGTTAATGCAGCTGTAAATACAGCTTTCTAGCTAGCTTTTTTTTTTTTTTTAATTTGATTTTTTTCCCTCCTGTTCTGTTGGCTAAAGCCTTAGACAGCTGGTGTTTGCTAGTTGCATTCTTAGGGTGAAGAGTTTGTCCTACACACACAGAATGTGTTCATTCCTTAGGAATCAAGTGACCACACCAGCGATAAATAATATGTAAAGCATACAACTTATTTTGGACTATGATTTCTGCAGATGCTGAAAGCTGGTACATTTATTAACTTTTGACTACAAACTACTGATTTTTCAGTAGAAAAATGCATACAAGAAAGAGCAAAACCTTTAACTGGTTTGGAGCTTAACTAAATGCTTGATGCTTTATTCCATCTCATTTGCAACACCCAATCTCTGAACACAGAAACAAGACAAAGTAGACAAGTTTTCATTTATAAGAAACCCATACTTAAGGCCTAATGTCTCGAACCAACACTGACTGCCCTAATGGAAGACTTTCCATTGGATTTATGGGAGCTGAGTTGGGCTGTCACCTTGAAGGCAGACCAGGACACTGTGTGCAGTAGCTCACGTGGTTTGCCATTCAAACCTGTGCTATTTTAATGGCATCCATGGTAGTTAATTTTGGGTTATACTTACCAGCTGCTCCTTGGGTTAGGTGAGTATCAGTAGGCATTAAGATCCACTGTCCTGGGCTCACATTTTCAGAGGTCATTACTGTAGTGGGGAAATGGTGGAGTAATTGTCAGTTTATCGTGCTCCTCTGGATTACAACGACCAGAGTCAGGACACTCTCTTCACAGAAGTACCGTCAACTGCTCTGATTTATTATTTACATTACACACACACATATCACAAACCTTCTGAGTCTACAAATATCACAGGAATATCATTGGTTAATGGCTAGGGTGTGCTTGCTCTACCTCGCAGTCGGATTGGTACTCTTCCCAAAACTATGCCCCTCAGTATCAGCATGTTTACCTGCTTCTCTTAACGGCAGCCGCATTCTTTCTATTGTTTACTGCTCTTCTTGAAGCAGGCTCAGAGATGCAGGGGCCTCGTTTCCCCCTTCACCATGGCCTGGACTGTGCACATAAAATATTTTCCTACACATTACAACCAAAGCAACCAGAGCCTTGGGCCCAAGGTCCAGGTCTAGCTGCATAACTGTTATTTAAGATCCACTAGAATTATTAGGAGTCCTAGGTGTAAGCAGTACTGCAGTGATCATTTGTGAGCATGTAAAACTGTGAACACTTGAATTTAAATCCCCTGCATATGCAGGTTTAAGCTGTGGAAGGCAGGACTGCTACTGAGGGAAGCTCCTTTCTGAGTCTGATCTGCGACCACCAAGAGCTGGGACCATGGCCTGGAAAAGGGGTTTTTATCTTTTGGTAGTACAGTTATAAAACACCTCAGTCCTGCCAAGAAACCTGTGACTTTTCTCCAATCCTTTTCCTAATTCTGTAATGCTCAAAAATTTACTGCACCTGGAAATGCCTGTGCCCTTCCCCATCAAGCTGCTGGCATGTGAGACTGCCCAGCTCAGGCTCAGCAGAGCTCCGCACTGAAATATCATCCCATGCTCTAATCAAACTGTCAGCACACACTGAATAGATCATTAACACTCCATGTGGAAAAGCCCTGGAAACACATTTTTTGCACTGACAACAAAGGGGCTTCAAGCAAAGGGGCTGATGGGAACTTAAAGACATTAGCAATCATGTATACGGGGCTACATTGTCCAAAACATGTTTGTGCATACGTTCCTCTATTGCATTCACTTTGATTTTGTTTATTTATGATGGTAAAGTTGCTCAAGAGTGTGGGGCCGCACCCAAATGAAAGGCCAGGGTATATGTTGTCACCAGAAATGTGTTTTTGTTGCCCCACTGGCAGTTATCTGACTTTACCCCTTGAGTAGTTGGGGCTTGTGCAGGGAGCTGGAAAACAGGTATTATCAAAGCAATGGGTGGTTATTAAGGCAGAAGAATGGATGAGGAGAGTGTGATGTAGTATACAATGTCATGAGTGTGTTTGCAGATGGCATAATGGAGCGTTCCAGCCATATATAAGGTGGTGCAATGTTATTTTTTGTTCTTATTTATGTGGGTGTGAGGTAATAAGGTCATGTGTGCAGCAACTTTTTACTTCACAATATGGCTTTTTGCATGTTTGTTAGTTGTCAGTGCCTGTCTGGAAGAACCGTCGAAAGCCACTGCTGAGGGCTGGAGGAAGCAGACGGATGGGGACAGAAGTAGTGAAAGACAGTATTTTGTGTAACAGCTGTGTGTGCTCCCTGGGGAGTCAGCAGCTGGAGATGAATTCACATGATGGCAGCTGCCTATGGAATCTTCTTTGGCAAAGCCTGTAATGGAGAAAGTTTAGTACATGCTGTATATCTGTTATTTTAACATGCCTCCACCACCCACTCGGACCTGGAAACTCTCTCCCTCCTCTCCAGGCACTCAGCTTGAAGGTTTATTCTTCATCAAGGAGACAAACTACCACGTGCTGAGCTTCAATCAAAGATGACTTGCTGCAAAGCTCATTTGTGGAGCTAATTTGGATAATGGATACAAGTTTCTAAATAATTTAAGTGCAAGACACAAAAGCCTTCATTATGGTACCAGCTCCCCACAGCCACTATGTGACAAGTTCCATTTATATGGGTGAAAGTATTTAATTTTTTTTTTTTCAGTGAAAAGCAAGTGTGCCCGAAAACTAATTTCAGTCAGTAGTCGAAGGTAGAGGTTTCTTATTTAAAATATATGAAAAGACCAATGTGCTAATTATATACATGAAAAGGCCATAAGAGAAATTTTACACTAAATTACTGGAAAATTTAGGATTAAATTCTTGTCCTAAAATTTTTACCTGAAACTTCCATAAAATAGTGACAATTGGTCACACTTACATTCAGTATTCTCCTCATACCAGCTGTAGGACCACCAACTGAAGCCATATCTTCAAGACAATCCATGTGGGCATGTTGCAAATAGAAACAGAGAGGGAAAGCTGAGTAAGTCCAGCATTTCACACTTTGTCTCTTTAGCAGGACAGAGAACTTCTGATGTAACATCTTGGTCCTAATTTCTCTGAGGAAAAACTTAGATTTTAGTTCTGATTCTCTGTACATATAATTCAAGCTGTTTGATTTTAAAAAAGAAAACAATCTTCTGTCATTTCATAAAATCTTTGAGTGTTACAAGAACTGCTTTCACCTAGGTTTTAGGATGTCATCTCACTAGGATGAGACATCATAGCACATGAGTTCTCAGGTGCAGATTCCAATATTCCCCTTTGGTTCAGTAATTATACATAAAACCACTTTTATATATATATATATATATATATATATATATATATAATAACTACTATGCATCCACAAATAATCAGTCTGGGGAAATCCAGGTGGTCAAACCCCAACAAAACTTATTTTTCCTTCTTTGATGGTATTTTCAATTTTAATGTGATTGAATTGTAGGGAGGACTCAAAATTTCTCATATTTCCCCTTTATTATATCAATATAAATAAAATTCAAATAATTGCATTAAAAATGTTATTTTGAGGGAAACTTATTTTTGAGAAATTGTTTCAATATTCTCCTCAAAGACCTCTTATTTTTTAAATATTTTTAGTTTCGGATGTTACTTGGTTAACAAAAAATAATATTTTTAATAAGTTTTGTTTTCTAAATAAAATAGTCTGTTATCATAACTCCATGAAGTATATATATGTTATGTTTAAAAATACATGCAGATGGATAAATACTTCATTTTCATGAATAATGGTCACAGGTGAATAGCGGTCTAATCATAATTTCAGCTAGACCTGACCAGCTTGCTGATGTGTGCTGGCTTTCACCAGGGCTTGGAGCATTGATTTGCCAATGGGGATTGTAAATGGCCCATATCCTGCTCACTCCAAAATCCATGCAGAACACGCTGTTGACAGGTTTTTGATGGCGGGCTACGAAGTCAGGTTTGCAGTTGACATGATTTTTTTTGTTCCAGTCGTTCAGGACTGCTATCATGGGCATCAGATTAATTGGATATTATTATCATTGATGCAAATATGTTTTGGCAACATCTAACTATCTAGCCACTTTTTTTGTATTATGTGTATTCTTCCCATATACAAAAAAATAGAAACAAAAGCATGTCCTGCAATAAAGTCAGTATATCATTTAACAGTTAAAGCCTTGATCTACAACAGAAAATCTGGACAGGATGCTGTAACGATAGATAAGCAAATTTTTTAAATACAAAATTACATATATATGTAGAGAGACATTTCTAAACATGACAGCATTGTGAGTAAAAGAGCTGAAATGCTCAAGCAGGTCACAGTCAGGTGACCCTGTAGCCACAGGAAGCAGAGAGAATCAGAGCAAGTGAGCTTTCTGAATGGAGAAAAGTGGGATCTGATGTTCTGATGGTATTGTAAAGGGCAACTGTTGGGTTTGCTGAGTATGAAGGTCTTGCATACTTTCTCATATCCTTCCTCAGAGGTGTCCAGTCTGGCTCCAAAAGCAGGCACCAAGGGCTGCAGGAGCTGGCAAACAGCAAGTGCAGCATCTTTGCATAATTTGCAGTCTGAGAGTATATGACCTCTCCTAGCTAAAATATTGAAATGTAGCTTTGTAAAAGAAGCATTCTCTATAATATCTATTTCCTGTGGAAGCCATACTCTAACTGTTGCAACATTGCACACTGTGTGAGGTAGTGAGATGATGCATATTTTTTTATGCTCTGGATTAATGTGAAAAAGGGGCCTCAGCTGAAGGCTCGTCTTGTCCAAATGTATCCACCCAAAACCTGGTGCAGGACGAGCTGTTCTGGACAGAATGTTTGGAGAATTTGGGGCTGTCAGTCTAGATATTGCATTGCCATCTAGTGAACATCGCTGAGACTGCACGGCGAGGCTGGGAAGTTCATGTGCCCAGCACTAAACACCTGGAAAAGGAAGCAAACGTTTCAGAAATTTTCGGTTGCAGGGTCGTTATGCAATGGCAGAACTAAAGTCTTAACAGTACTCCCTAGTCTCTTTCCTTCTTTTTCTAAAGGTGCAGGAGTTAATGTTGTGAGGGAACAGCTAGAGAAATTTGAGTCTCAGCTCCTCTGTTTTCCTTTCCTGGATATAGAACTCAGGGAAGAGGCCTCAGTACTGCCCGCCCCCCCTGCTCCCCACCCCCCCCCACCCCCCCGCCATCCCTTTAAATACAGAAGGAACAAGCTGCA
>JAWWEV010000043.1:9617996-9642235 GCA_035583235.1 Hafferia zeledoni
TTGCACAGTGTTTTTATTTTCAGCTCGGTATTTAAAAATAGAATCCAAATACAGAACTCTCATTTCTCATTCAAAATTATTCACTGTTTGCCTTTGGGATTGCTCCATAGTTTGCACATTACTCCTACACTGTGAACAGCAGCTTGGTGAGTTGTAAAGCACTGATTTTTGCCACTTCTGGTGAGTGTTGTGGCATTCCCAAGCTTTGCTGCATGGGTTCATGTGGACCGTTGTGGCTGGGTGTCAGGTGCCCACCAAAGCTATTCTCACTCTCCTCCTCAGCTGGGCAGGGGAGAGGAAATATAATGAAAGGCTCATGCTCATGGATCAAGGAAAGGACAGGGAGAGATCAGTCACCAGCTTCTGTCATGGGCAAAACAAATCTGACTCAGGTATTATCAATCAGAATAGGATAATGAAAAATAAAACCAAATCTTAAAAACACCTGTCCTCCACCCCTCCCTTCTTCCTGACCTTAACTTTATTCTCAACTCTCTACCTCCATCCCTCAAGTAGGACAGGGAATGGAAGTTATGTTGTTCATCACACATTACCTCTGCCACCCCTTCTCCTTCAGGGAAGGGCTCCTCACAGTCCTCCCCTGCTCCAGGGTGGCATGGGTGGCAGTCCTCCATGAACTTCTCCAAATGTGGGTCCTTTCCACAGACTGCAATTCTTCATTAACTGCTCCAGTGTGGATTCCCTCCATGGGCTGAAGTTCTTTAGGAACAGATTGCTACCACGGGTCCCCCACAGGGCTCCTTTGAGCATCCACCTGCTCCAGCGTCCTCCACAGGCTGCAGATGGATCTTGGCTCCATCATGGACTTCCACATTCTGCAGAGGCACAGCTGCCTCGCCATTGTCTGCACCACAGGCTGCAGGGGAATCTCTGCTTCAGTGCCTGGAGCACCTCCTCTTCTCCCTCTGCACCTACCTGGGTGTCTGTAGGGCTGTTTCTCTCATTTATTCTCACTCCTCTCTCCAGCTGCAATTTCTCCTGTGCAACACCTTTTCCCCATTCTTAACTATATTATGCCAGAGGTGCTACCACCATCGCTGTTGGGTGCAGCCTTGACCAGCAGTGAGCCCACCTTGGAGCTTGGCATGGGCTTTATTGGACACGGGGGAAGCTTCTGGCAGCATGTCACATAAGCCATCCCTATAGCCTTCCACTACAAGAACCTTGCCACACAAACCCAATGCAACATAAATGTTCAATATTGTCAAAATAGCAAAATATGCCTTTTTGTTTCTAAACACGGCATTCAGGGTTTCAGGCTACAAGAGAGCATTTCATCCTAAGCACTGTTTTGGATTATCCAATAAGTGACTATGAAAAAAAATTAGAAGAGATTAGCAAGGTAAGTTAATAGAAAACTGCTCCTGAGTTATTCAGCAAGGTATTTTTTTAATTCATTTCTTCTGCCTACCAAGAGGTTTAGTGAGGGTTCCATAAAAGGGTTTAGGTGTAAAGAAAAACAGCACAGGATTTAAGTTTTAAATACCTGGTCCCATAACTATGAATAAGGTAATTTGCCTACTCAGCAAAGGAAGACTGGGGATCTGAGATGGGGATAGGCAAGGCCTGTTGTCTCACAGGGACTCTGCCAAAGTTAGACAAATAGTGACTTACCTCCTACATGACTTTTGTGGCCTTCTGTATTCATGAGCTCTCTTCCTGCCTGGTTTTCAGCCCTGGTTTTCAGTAACTGTGTTAAAGAGCCCAGTCCCAAAAAGTGTGGCCGTGGAAAGAGATTGTAAAATTATCTAACAAGACTTCTCACATGACATTCTCTGGGATAGTTAAGATATCCATAAAGGATATCAATGGGAGACCATGCCTTCCTAAACTAGGTGCTAATAAAAAATGAGATATATTACATTTATACAGATAGGCAACTGAGACTGTTCTGAGCATTCCTGCTTTCTCTGGTTTACTTGCACATGTATAGGCACACACTGACACTTGATAGGGCATCAGCAGAGAGCATCTGGGGGCTAGTGGGCAACAAATTCACTAGTGATGTGATGTTCCTCGTGTCCCAACATGTGCAGTGCCCAGGGCCTGCTGTGTTCAGCCTTGTAGTTCTTGTGAAGCACTTCAGCCTGCCTTTCACTTTATAGTCATCTGCCTGCACACCCCTAGCTGTATCTGCAGCTTTTTTCCCTATCCTAGCATTCCAGAGTGCTGTTATTGTCATTACTTTGCAAGAAGACACTCAAAAATAGCTGTTATGGCTATTCAGTTGGGTTTTGTCAAAAGTCATTCCCATTGCCATGTAAGTTGAGCTTCATTTCTCCCTGTCCCTACATTTCCCCCCTTCATAATTTTCACTTTAAAGTCATATATTAGAGAGAAAGTAGAGCATCATAGATGAGTTGTTGAGATAGACAATTAGCATTTCCCAGCAATGTACACACACAAGGCTCAGCAGCCAGAGTTGCAAAATCTGTTCCAGATTGAAGCATGCCTCAGCCAACTCTTTTAGCATAATGAAGGAGGGAAAGAAATGTCACAATGGCAAGTCAATTGCAGTTACTTTGACAATGGTATTTACAGGCAATGCTTTACTGGAAAAGATACCCTGAGGAGGGTAGTCATCTGGAGGGAGCTCTGTCATTTCTTATCCCAGCTAGCCACCTATGAGCACATTCCCTTGATTCCCATTCTCTCTTTTCTTCTTTCTTTCCTTCTATATTTGTTTGGGTTTTCTTTTGGAAGACTTATTGTTGCAGTTGCTGTATGCCATGAGTTATGGACCCCACCAATACATCTTTGCTTATGTAAACATATTTCATCATCCTTTGTGCAATAGTGAGAACTTCTGGTCTCTATGAGATGAAGACCAAACAGGTGAGTTAGAGTTTTAAACATTCATAAAACCATGTAACAGGTCTCAGCTTAGATAATTCATCAGATATAGTTGCCTAAACTCTCTCCACTGTGTGCTGCATTAGAGAGGTTGAAATCCAAAGTCAAATGTACTAATTTAAGGTAGAACCACCATGAATTGTTTAAACTCAGATATCAGTTTGACTTAAGCTGTCTCAGGATTGCAGAACTGTCTTAGGAAATGACTTTGAGTCAAATGCACTCTTGAAAGTTTTCCACAGAACTATAAGGCATTGCCATGCTAAACCACCTGTGCAGACTTGCCTTTCTTTATTTTTGTGTAAAACTTCAGGGATCACCAGTCTCTTCACTGAGGTATTTCAGCCAGAACAGCCACTTTGGGTCAAAGCAGCCTTAAACAGAAGTACTTAAATGTATTAATAGTTGGTGCTCCAATGCCCAAGGGGTGATTGGCCCCAGAAAGGAATTCAGGTGAAACACAGGGTGAAACCTGGCTTTTTGTCTGGATACATACAATCTGGTGTGCTAAGAAATAGATCATCTCAACTCCAAAAAGTGATCTATTTTTCTCCTTCCTTGAGGGGAAGATGCATTTAGCACTTTTGTTAGTTTCTACATCTCCCTAGAAAGGGAAATCAAAAAGTTTCTGGCCCTAAGTTTTTTGACTACTGATTTTAACTTAGTAAGAATTAAAATCAGCATAAAGAACGCCCTATCTCTCAACCAAAGTGCTCAAAGCAGAACCAATATTCTCTTCATCTAGAACTTTGGCTTTATTTGAAGGAATAACGTGAACCATAGAATACTCTTCATCTGAATTAGTATAATCTAAATGATTTCCATCAAAATAGGAGCTTTTGGAACATATTCCACATTCCGACTGATACCTTTGGCCATTAACTTATTTTTACTGCTAGAAAAATTGTCTATTAGACATGTCTTCTTCAGGATTGTACCAAGTGTCAAATGGTCTTACACAGAAGACAGTATGTACATGCATTCAGCAAATGGGTGATGCTTCTGGGTGCTCAGGAAAGTCTTTGCTGCTGGGAAGATGAGACGTTGAGTGGAACAGATTTCCTGAATTAACCTCTTAACTGCACTGACTTGTCATTGAATTAATGTATATGTTTTGCCAAAAATTCTTTCTTAACACATTCCCCACTGCTCAAAGGACAAACGGAAATATCTTGAGGGTCCTGGTTACTCTTTTCTCCTTGTTTTCTGTCAGTGTGAGGCTGTGAATGTCAACAGCGTTCTTCATTTTATCTTGCTGAAAACAACTAGGCTGAGCTTGTCAAGACAGCAGAAGAAAATGTAGCTGCTGCCACATCACAGTGCGTGTGTCTGGGTGTGTCTGTGTGCATTAATTGTGCTGATAACTTCTGATTTTGCAAAACAGACCCAGTGTTTGACCACTGCAAAGATAGTTACACCTCTAGAGTGAATCCATGGGAAAAGAGATGCTTCTGCATTTGACATAAAAACACATGAAAAGTACCTGCACCTCCAGGAGGCTTTTGTGCTGCTGGTCTTAGCTCCTATCATGAAAGAAGGTATCAGTCAAGAAATTTAACTTTAGAAGTGTTCACATGGAGGCCTGCCAATTGGAAAATTTATGAGGATAAAGTAAGGGCAAAAATGTGACTTTGCCAGTCCTACACCAAAATATTCTAGCAGAGTTAAAACTGCAAATGCATTTAAGGTGCATCCAAAAGCTAAGTCACATAAAAGAGCACACATAGGGCTGATTTGTCAGCGCATCCCTGGTGTTACACAAGGGATGCTGAGCAAGAAATGGAGTCCTGGAAATTATGGGTGTGCCTACTTATATCAAGCACATGTTTTGTAAAATACCAATTCACAGAACTTAAGAAAAACCTGGGTCTTAGCATAACACTCCAGAATATTAAGGACCATTATAATTTCTGTGTTAGTGCTGTATTTGAAAAATCTGTCATCTAGCAGACATGATGGATTTTTTCCTTGTACTGTTTTAGTAGCATTGCAATTATATCTGGTGATGTCAACTGGCAGAGGAAGCAAAACTTAATTTTAGCCAGCATAACTTTTGGCTGCCTATGCTGAAATGAAGCAGGGGAACTTGTAAAATCCTGGATTACCTTTGGGTGGCGCCTACTGCAAAGCATCGCGTTTCTTTCCTGACAAAACACCGCTGAGAAAGGTTCTGTTGGCTGGGTGGGCTGTAAGGCCCTGGCTCTTTTGGGTACAGCTGGGAGAGGGTGAAACTGCGGACCGTCAGCGCTATCTGATATGCAAAGAGGGAACAGGGAATGAATAGCATCTATTTATAAATGCATTTGGTAAGTGTGAGTCACTTGTCTTTCTGGTTTCTGTTTTTATATGGCTACTGAAGAAAAAAAAAAGCTCTAAGTATTTTTAATTAGTTATTAAATTTATTTTCTAATATGTTGATGTGTACACCCGTGAATAAAACAAGTTCTTACCTACTCTCACAGTTAAAAGAACAGAGAAAGCATCAATTTTCTTTTTCAGAGTATAGTAGTATGTTTACATTACTTTAACAGACAGTGGCAAGCTAGGTGGGAAGAACAGGTTTTAAGAAAGTCTTTGAAAGCATAATTACAGTTAGAGATCAAGAGCTGGCACACCTGCTCTGGGGTGTGGGTATGTGGGTGATTAAATCGTCGGTCAGATCTCACTTTCACCAGCAATTTTCACACGTAAAGACCTGTGGTGGGTGGGGGATGTGAGGCATGAGCATAGCCATGCTTGCCTCCCACCCAACCTGCTGGGCCAGCAGAGCCAGGAAAGGATATAATGCTGCTGGATGTGCTAACACCATGCTGCCAACACCTCCAGCTCAAGGGATTTGAAAACAGGTCTCGCTCTGAGCTTGGCTTCCTGGGTTTGTTTTAGAATTGCTTCAGTTTAGACATGCTGGTGCTCACCTCGTCTTCTCCTTCTTGTAATCCAGAGCATAGATGTTGTATGTCACTGGTATTTATAGTGTATCAGTGATACGAATGGTGATATACACTCCTAAGAAGCTGTAATGTGAGTACAATGAATTAACAAGGTTAACTGTAGGCTCATTTATTCATCAGTATAAAATCAGTTTCTAGAAAAAGAAAACATACTCCAAATGAATTCATTATTCAACAGAGAATGCTTTATTTACAACGAGATATAAGAATATCAGAAAAAAGGTTTTGAGCTTTATTTATATTTTTATTAACATTTCCAATAAATGTTTATCCTGCATTATTTGAACAAATGTACATACTTAACATTAGCCTCATTATTATGAATTAACAAATAACTACAAATAATTCAAGTGCAGTCTAGGTGCTGAATATATTTTAAAAGTCCAAACCTGTTTTGACATCAGTAAGATACACATAGACAAAGATATTTCTGTGCACGTAAAATTTGGCCCTGAGACATTTAAAATCATGGCCTGACTTGCTGGATCACTGCTGCTGGAGCACCATGTAGCGCTAAACAACACTGGTAAAGCAAACACTAACTTACTGACAATGTACTTGAACTCAAATAAAATGAAGCTGAAATGTAATTGCATCAAAAAATGACAGGAGCATTGCTGTTGTTTATTTCATATTAGATTCTGGCAAAATAAAAGAGGCATTTTATTATAAAAACTTGGTGTCAGGTCTTGAAACACAGCAGAGCTGTGTTTCACTCAGAGGAGATGGTGACCAAATAACTTCAGCTGTCCTCATACTTTTTTGACCAGTCCATAGGACTCTTCAATTCTGTCAAATTTTCCCCAGACTAGTATGGAAACAGAGCATCATGTAAGATATCACCAATAATGCAAATATTAGAGAAAGATCTTGTTTTTCATTGACTAGCAACTGCCTTAAGTAATCAACTGCATGGGCTTAGAGCAGAATTTCTCTTTAGTGTCCTGCCAGCTTCACATCTCCTGCCCTGTTACCTTACATTTCCAGATCACTGCAGGAAAAAAGAGTGTAACCATGCACCACACAGAGCTCACCTTCAAGAATAACCTTTGGGGATTTCTGTGACTCATCACTACTGATACCTACACAACTTTGTCCACAAGGAACATGAGAGTAAAACACCAGAGCTTTAGTCTGTGGGTTTCCCCCTTTATTTCCGAAGGGTAAGATTGCCTTACCAAAGATACTCAGCCAAAGATATTCTCCTTTATTAGCAAGACAAATAGTTATGGTTGAAAGTCCATTGTAGCATTGCTTCCAAACACCTGGCTGTGAAAGGCTGGCCATGTTTAATTTTCCTTTTTCCTTGCAGCTCTTAAATAAGGGGATGAGATCCAAGAAGAAATTTTGAAAGTACTGAGCTAAGGCTCTTGTTCTTAATTCAGTTAGTCCATTGGAAAAGAGGACACCCTACAATGCTCAATATCTGCCCCACTGACTCTCAGAATAAGATGTGGCATTCAAATCAAATGAAAAAGTGAATCATTTATGCAGATGGCAGTGTTTGCTAACTGTCTACAGGCCAATGAACCCCATTAAACTAATGGTTGCACAAATTTCCTTGTGGCAGATGGTTTATCAGTAAATAATTGGGGCTACTTGTTTTTATTTATATGCTTCTATAGCAAGGAAGTGGAACCTTCTGATGTTTGATCAAAATCATTATCTCGGTCTTTCCTGTCTCTGGAGCATTCTGGAATATTTTCTCTTGGCCTGTCAGGCAAGATCATATTCTAAGGGAGGCCTTGAGCAGAGCACAGACTGGTGTTCAAACAAGAGCCAGAAAGCAAAGTACACAGGAGGCAACAGGAACAGCAGTGGAGAAGGTTGGGAGTTAAAGAGAGTGGTTCAGATTAATAAACAACTGTGGAGCCAAATATCGGTGAGCTCCACCAACATATGAATGACTGTGCTGTTTCTGTGAGCCATCTCCATATAAGATTATAAACCATATGTTTTAGTAAGTCTTTCGTAAAATTCATTTATTACAGTTAGTAACGTTACATAATAAACTTCACAGTCAATGCAATTCACATCCCTGAACAGAGGACAGAGAGCAGTTCTATTGCAGCAGCTTCCATTCCTTGAAGAAACAGAGAAATATTGCAATGAGAGCATCTAGAGCACAGCATGAGCTCAAAAGTGTTGTCATTCCCAGCCTGTGGTCAGAGAGAAAATCAGCAAACAGCTTTCATTTGTCTTGCAAATCCCAGAAGAAAGTAAGTAGCAAGTTGAATTAATGGCAAAAGGTGGACTAAAATCCAACAGCACCTCAATTTCAGTCTGCTTGAGCAATTTAAAATTTGTAACAAGTTACAAATAAAGTTATTTGACAGCGTAGTTTCCATGATGGACTCTTTTGTGACATCAGAAGCACAGACCTTTGGAAACATCAGCTTATTCGGGTTAGTGAGTTGGTCTTCTCAAAATGGAAAAGCATATTGAATTCCATACCATGTGGACTGAATGTGCCTTGGATCATACTTTTGTCTCTGAATTTTAACATGCTGCTTGGCTGAAGTTTCAATTAAACATTGACTAACTCTGAAGTCTTTTGTTACCTGTAATGAAATAAAATCAGAATTCATCATGTGATAAGTCTTCATCTTAAGGATATCTCTTTAATATTGCATATATTTCACCATCATGTCTCTGCACTTCTTTTAAATAATTCCAAAAATGTGTTTGTTTCCCTAGATGGCAGTCTACCCCTGATGTGAGTATAATTTGTCTTTGTGGGCTAGGTATGCTCAGGAGATATTTAGACTAATGTGACAAGGATGCACAAATGAGAGAGAAAGAAATGAGAAACTCTGTCTAGTACTCAATAAAGTGTCATTCATAGTGAGTTCTCTAAACTGCAGATAGGGGGATATCCTGGAAGGGCACAGGAATCTGCAGCTGTGGGGCCTCTCTCTCAGACAGGTACTAGAGGACACTTCTGAGCAGTTTTGCAGTCTTGACAAAATGTCAATTAAAAAAAAAAAATCACAACAATCATGTTGTGTTTCTTTCAAATTAAAAAACAAAAAAAGCTCTGATATAGTTCCCAAATGCCCTCTCCCGAGTTAAGACCATCCTGAAAGATTAAGGCTGGGAGGAGAACTTGAAAACATCAGGGAAATTACCTAGATGATTTCCCACAGAAAAACTACTGAATTTTCTAGTATCTAAAAAATAAGAACAGCTGAATAAGTAATGGTTCTGAACTCTTGAAATTCTGAGGAAAAATTACTGCTGAGGACTGACCATTAGCGATTACTTACTTATTTCAATTTCTTTGATCTGCATATGCAGTAGGAACCCATAAATGCCAGGAACAGCACAGAACCTGTGATTATTAGAGCCATCTGAAGTATATTCAGCAGCTGGACCGGGCCGGTGACTTTATTCCTGAACATTTCTGCTTTCTCATCCCCAATAACAGCAGACTAAAACAGTACAAGAAAAATGTCAGTGAAGTGTATATATTCAAACTTTCACTTGCAGAACATATTCTTGGTGTGTGCAAATCACAGCATGAGTTTAATTACCCTGTCTCAGGGCACCAAGACTGAAAGCTAGGTAGTTTTTTGTTGCTTTGTTTTTAAACAGTGGAGAGTAATAGACATAAAATATACTAACCTCATTTAGCCAAAGAATGGGGAAGACGTAAGGTTTTTTAACTTTTTTTAAAGCACTGAAATGAGAAAATAAGTACATCATGTTACTTTTAGTTTGCTACGTAAGTGTCTACTTAAAAATTTTTCTTCTCCTCTAACTGTATTTCTGACTTCCACATTTACCTCTTTAACATAGTTTTGGAGTGAAAAAAATAATTCTACAATTAATAGCAGCCATTTTACATATTGGGTAACCATTACTTTCTGTCTGGTCTTCCACATGTGGCAAGTCAGACAGAAGAAAGGCTGGACACAGCCAGGTGTGGTGGAAGGGTCTGAAGATCTATGGGTGTTCATCCACCAGATGTACAAGATCCTAAAGGCATGTCTATCCATGTACATTTGGACCAACAAAGAGAAAAAAAAATCAGCTAGAGACTGATTGACCCTTGTGATAAAATCCATCTAGTCACAGGGAATACATAAACACCCTCTCTCATTGGATTTATTACATACAATACATTTTGTTTTCTACATCATCCTCATGGCCCCTATTTGTGTTTTATAAGAACATATTATTTTTTAAGAACGTGTTGCCTTGTGAGCTCCTGTAGGGAAATCAAATATGTATTAAAAGACTTGGGGAGTGCCTTTCTCAGGAAGGTGTGGTCTTTTGCTAAAGTTATGTTTTCTGAAAAGTCATGACTGAATTTTTTGGAAGAAAGATGATCAGGCTTTGAGAAAGTATTTTTATTCCTTCTTCTACTGACACTGTCATAACCAATCAGCTCTCTTGAAAAAGAGGTCATTAAAAATAAAATAATGAAGTTGCACTTACTCAATTTTTGCTGCAGGCTGCACAAGGAGGTTTACTTGCAGTCTTTTCGCAAACTGTAGTGTAAAACCAGTGGTCTGAAACCAAAAAAACCAAAACCACAAAACCATTAATCTAAATTTTTTAGTTGGGTGCCAAAACCTAGAATATGGACTGTGTCAAAAAGCACTTTGGGATTATTTTATTATTATGTTTTGAAGGATTAATTTTTGAATGATTTTTTAATGTTTCTAAGGGTCTCTCATTTCTCATAGAAGTTCTAATTTTGTGGCTTTGCCATAATTACTTTTGCAATTTACATTTAAAACATAAGGGGAAAAAAAGATTAAAAATACTAAAGTCATTAAATGTTTAATCTGAATTTTATTTTTTCTAAATGAAGGATGGTTAACTTGCATAGGACAGAAAACAAACATTTCATATCAGAACAAACATATCTATACAGAGGTCAAACTTTCTTTGGAATCTGCTTCTTCTGCCATCTCTCCTCCACAAAAATAAGATAGGCTGTGATTCCTGAAAATTTCATATCTGATTTAGGAAAATCTGGTTGATGTCTCTATTCCAAATAAGGTGAAACAAAGATTTCACTTCATATGTCCTTTTTGAAGTTACATAGCTTAACTGTGAAATATATGATTAAAATTATTTTAGTGAAAAGTTCTCAATTTTACTTTTGCATTCAAATTGAGAGCAAACTAAAATTTTTGGAACTGTAGAATTCATCATACAATTCAGAAAACTTTGGTAAATACTCTTAAAGGATCTGAATCACTGGAACAGAAATACAGAAAAATTTGGAAGCAATTAAATGGGAGTTCTGTTGGACAATCCAAGTCACAGAGACTATATTAGGTCTTTTCTACATCAGTCTGTTCAGAGTTCTAGCAATTGGAAAAAAATTTATTTATGTTTATTTAGTTTCAACTGAGATAGTAATTGTCAAAAAAAAATGCCTAGTTATAGAAAATGAAAAAAAAGGTAAGTGTAGAGGAAACAGAATTTTCGTGGAATATAATTTTCTCAAAGTACTTGAAGGTCATAGATGGCTATGGCATACTTCACAGTTTGCAGAACCTATTTTATCCCATGTTCCCAGCAAGTAAAAAGCAAAACTGATTTTCCCAGTTTTGAAGGTCATAATGAGATACAGGTCTGCTCTAAATTTTCCCACTTAAAACCATGTCAGTTTGTAAGCAGGTCTTACAAAAGCAAACATGAAAATATTGCATCTTCTGCTCATCCCTTTGGTAAAAGGTCAACTCTACTACTATTCAATTTAAACATTGCAAGTTTACCGAGGTACAATTATTAAATACTTGGACTTACAGGCTCTATGTCTAGAAACGTCTCATGCTCCTTTTCATTTGGACTCAGGCCTTCCACATCATGCAATATAACCTCACTTGCATGAAGAAAATGAGGAAGAGAGATGTATACCGGTCTTTCTATTTGAAAAAAACAGACACTCCTGAATCATTAAGCCTTGTTATGGTGCTCATCTACCGAGGTCATTTTTCAAACAGTTTTGTTATATGTATGTACAGTCCTGATAAAAATGTTAATAGTCTAACTCCCCACTCCCTCAAAAAAATAAAAATTTGTTGATTACTGTGATTCTTTTGTCATGAGGAGAATTTGCATGGTGAAATAAACTGTAGTTACAAATCCTGCTTGCCTGTGTCTACATTGTGGAGCTGGCAGTGCTACCAGTTCCATGCCGAAGTGAGTACATGGCTGTCACTTTTTGCCCCCACCTTCATGATCTTGTTTCAGCCTGAATGGACTCCATGACATCCTCTCCACACCAAATGCAGACTTTGTATATATTTATTTTAGTATGCCAACACTAAACTAAGCCAGTAGCGTCTCTCAGTCTCTGAATGTGTATGTCATTGTGTACATACCCACCCTCTGCTGTTGTGTGTGATTTGCCACAAGTACGACTAACTACCTCTGGCTTTTACATAGTGCCCCTTCCTTTTCTCTACCCAGATTTCTGCAGTTTCAGTATACAATCTGTACCATCACAATTTTGCATAGCACTGTGCAAAACAGAGAAATATTATAGTCCTCATTTTGTTAAATGAGGCTGCAGAAGTGTGTAGGGTCTCACAGGCAGTCTGTGGAAGAATTCACAGACAAACACAGACATAGTGGATTTCAGACTAATGCCTCAGCTAGAGGGTACATGCTTTCTCCCCAGCTAAATGGATTGTTTAGCAGTACTGTGTCACCACCATACTTGCTTTGCAGGCACTGATGTCTAGGACTCCAGCTAAGGTGCAGTTCTGTGATATGACTGGATCTGTACAGAAGCAATAATTATCTCCAACTTCAGTCGGTGATGCAAATGCTTCACGAGGAACTGTGAAACGATAGAGTGTGATTCCCTTCACAGTCTTCTTGCCCTGGAAAACTCCATAGATTGATCTAAATACAAAATAGGAGAAGCATGTTTCAGTTTTTTGGATTAAAAATCTGAATTCATGGCAATACCAGTGAAGGATCCCTGACCTGTCTATCTCTTAAAAGAAACAAGTACCCCAAGGAGCCAATATCCTGGCTCCCATCACTCCCCCCACTGTGTTCAGTAGCTTATAGGGGTGTTCCTGTGTAGTGGAGAACATTACCCACCTTCACAGAAGTGTACAAGCTTGGAGGAGAGCATGACAAGACACAAAAATAGAGACAAAAGTTCTAATACTAATAATAAACAATATAGACAAAACTAACAAATTGATTAAGATCTCTTTTCCCTACGTGTTCCTACATGTGCTGTCATTATGAGGTTTTTGAAAGCTATTGGACTACAGCAGAGTAGTAAGTCAGCTCTGCTATCTTTGCAGAACTAGTGATAATCTAAGCTTTATGATGCAGGTGTCATCCTGCGTATAACCTTATTCCATTGCATATGAATCAGCTGCTTTTTCCTAATTCATTATCAGCTGATACAGAGTTATGGTTGTTACACAGTAATGTAACCAGGACAGCAGCACTTTGTATTGGAGCCAAACAAAAGAAGGGTTCTGGGTTTTGCAGCACAGTCAGAACCAATTTCTCTTGCCATTTCAGTAAGACCTTTGGGTAATTGCTACTCTACTTGATTGCTCATGAACTGTGAGAATTAAATGGCCAGAAGGATCTCTCAAACTCTGTGCAATTGATTCAAAGAATTTTATCATTTCTCCTCTGCAAAGAATTCGCTTTTCCATGACTTGTGAAATATTTTCTTGTTAGGGGATACAACTGCTACACAAAAAAGAGGAACTTTAACTTCATGTAGAATGACTGATCTTTGAAAACAAACACTCTGCAAAGCAAATGACCCACTTTAAACCTAGTAAAAAGGATGCAGCCGTTTCCAGGCAGCAAAATAAATAAAGGGGTTGAACCTCCCAAAGTAAATACACTGTGATGACTTTAAATCTTTTAACATTTCTTTCAGCAATCCCACTGGAGACCTCAGGGACACTGGATAGCCACAGCAGAAGCAGCAGGTTTAAAAGTCATCAGTATGGGATGTATTAAGCAGGTTTGTTTGTTTGTAAATGCATAAAAATAACATATGTAAAAATATTCTGTGAGAAAACAATTTTAAGTATCTAATGAATGACAGTAAATCCTTTTCTCCATAGATGATTTTCTGCAGAAATGCCAAAGACCTAACTGGATCCTGCTGTACCTGTTGCCTTCTCAGACCAAACAAGGCAGGTTATAATCAAGGCAGCTACAGATTTCTAACAGCTCACAGCAACATCAGATTTGCCTGAATTATACATCTGTAACCAATTGAAATAAAATACATCGTAAATATCTTGCTACTTGGCCTATGTAGAAATGGTAGAATCAAGCTCTGAATCATGCGCATAGCTCAGGATTTTACTTGTGTTTTGATGAAATGTTTATGTTGCACTGCCTTGGTGACCTAAGCCCAAGCACAGCCACTACGGCCACCCTCTGAAATCAAAGAGCATTCAGTGGCACATGCAGGTGTGTAAACATTCCAGGAAGGAACCAGCCTACCTGCAAATATCAGAGGAGAAGAAGCGTAGTACCTGATTCTTCTTAACAAATGGTGGGAATGATGCTCCATCTGTTGAATAAAATAAAAAAGAGCTTGAAAGCTATTCCACTTGAAGACATGATTTCATTTCTAGCTCAATACTCAGCTGCTACTTTCCTATAAAACTGTGAAACAGGTAAACAAAATGAGTAATTTATGAGGAAAATGTTTATGTAAGTTATTGCACAGTGACAGGTACTCCACAGATAAGATTTAATTGGTTTTGAAAGTGAGCCAAGTTATGGCAGCTTTTTTTTTATTTCCCCCAGATGTAAAGCTATATGTTTAAGCCTATTAAAAACAGAGGATACTAAAAATAAAATGTCCTGCTTAATATGAAGCCGTATTAAGCATGTTGCCATTGCTTCAAGATTTATGCAGCCTATAGACCTAAACCTTCCTAGAGATTCTTGATTCATCTGCAGTTTTGACACAATGCTTACAAGAAACACAGCTTTACACTTCAACACTACTGTCTATTTAATAATCAATGTTAAATCTTGTTTCACAAAATACTGCTCAAGTGGACCTGTTCTTTGTAAGCTGAGGTCCTCTCTAGAGCTGATGGAGAGAAGGAAGCACTTCTAAAGCACAATCCACCTCACACCATAATAGATATGCAAAATAGGTCAGAGAAGTTGCACATTGGCATTGTGTTTCTCTCCACTGGCCATAAAAAGAGTGCAGGCAGTTCAGATGTGTATTTCTGCATTGCCAGCACCAAGAGTTATGTAAGAGGAGCTTCTGCCATTTTGCCAATGAAGGTGTTGTAACAAACCTTTAACCAGCACATTTGTTAATTCTTGCTACAATCTCTGTTTAGTTTCTTAGGCAGCAGCCATAACAAAGGGATTGAAAACATTTGTGATATCTTTGAATCTAGCTGGCAAGAACAAGAAAGCTAAATTACATACTGCCATTTGCCCACTGCTGACAGAAGCACTTTTTCTTAAAGAAAATTCAAGATCATCCTAAACATACGTTCTATTTCTAAATCTTGGCAGTCTTGTAAGGTTGGCAAACATGGAGTCCTTCCAAACCCCATACAAATATACTGTTTAATGGTTTTGTCTTTGTATTTTCTTACACTATACATGCTGAGCTTTTGTGTGAAAGCTCACAAGGTAGGCTGAAATTCTCACACTTGAAAGACTTTAAACCTTCTACATCTCTATACACGTGGTCTCTCCTAAGGAGTCACAATGAATGGTCTTTTAACTGTTTAGTAGTCCTTGCTAACAAGGAGAAGCTCCATATTTTCACTGTACTGAACCACTTAATCTAGTTAGCTGAATATTTATTGCTGGCTGTGGAAGAAGAAGAAAACAAAATCTCACTCTGGGCAAATAAATAAATTAATATTTCAGACCCCATAAGAAAGGAGGAAAGTTCTAGAACCTAAGGAAATACTCTTTCTTATAATACTAACTGCATGGTTTAAAAAGGAAGTCATCCTTTGTGACTCACAGACTTTTGGAAAATCCAGTTCTTGTGATGTATTTTAAATACTTCAAAATAACTTGCTGTGTGCTGTGGATTATAGGGAAAGTTTTCTATGCCAGGTAAAGCATAAAGGAAAACAGAAAAAAGAAAAAAAGAAAAGAAAACAAAACAAAAAAACTCCAAACACAAACAGCCCAAACCAAAAGCCTGCTTGCTCTGATATTTGCTTACTGAAGGCCTAGAGCTCTCTGCAAAAGCCTCCACCAAGACATCTGCCAGACTCAGCTCCACAGATTGTGTCCTCACAGCGATGCTTTCACTTACCAAAAAGAAAAATATCACCTTGAACAAATGTATCTTAAAGAACTCAACTGTTTTCATATGCATACCAAAAGCAAATTTAAAAATATTCTTCTATAGTTGATTCATCTGAAACTGAACTACTTTCTTTCTTCATCCCTTTTCACTTTCTAGTGGCCTACAAACCATCCATCTGACAACCTTCTCCCTTCTTACCTCAATTGCTATTCATAACTCAGGATTCTCACTCTGGTGCATTTAATTACATTTTCAACAGTGTAAATGAATGTGCATTATTAAAATCCAAAGATAATTTTCAACTGCTATAGTAAAGAAAAAGAACCTTAGTTATATTGTACTACGAAGGTAATTAGTAGTGGCAAGAGAACTGGATTATTTTCTTGTGTCTCCTCCACATCTACTCTAAATGTAAAGGCTTTGTGCACATGTATATGTAAAATAATGTACAGTAACATACATATATTAATAGATACACACAGATGCATATATCATCATAGTAGTATGTATACGTATATATACATATAATATAAAGAATACAGAACTGCAAAATCCCAGAAGAATTAATTTAAATATTGTGTCTTATTATTCCCTTGCAATATCAAGAAAAGTGTTGAAGTTTTAAAAAGCTTTAATATGCTTACCTGTGCCATTAACCATATCACAGTGACCTTCCCAGTATGAAAGATTCCTTTAAGACAGAGAAAAAAGTCATGTTGCATGTAATATATGATATCATGTAAGCAATTTAATTACTTCTGTTGTTAAATATAACTATTCCATTATAAGCCTGACCAGTTAGCAAAGGCAAAGGATAGAGATGTTCATTTATTCAGAAAAATTATAAGATGCATTAGAATAGGTTAAAAGGAATCTAGTTACTTAAGCATGGAAAACAGAAAAACTGCTTATATAAAAGAATAACTGTCTTAAAACCCGCTCCTAACAGAACTGTTAATAGCTGAAAACAAGAGATGGTTTTGCTAAGCCCAGGGCTTGATTCCTTTGAATTGTTGAAAATTTTCCATTTATCTATAGCTCTTAGTGAATCAAGCCTTAAAAGCCATATCTTAAAAATATGTAGGTTTTTTTACTCTATAATGCTATGATACCTTTTGTTTTTATAGCTTTCAATTATTGCTGTTTTTGTAATATCTTCTGTCCCAGTGTAGACTCTGTAAAGCCCATCAGTTGTCCCATTATACTGTAACAGACACAACAAGAAGGAATAACAATCACAAATATTGAACAAAATGGTAGCATTGTCAGATTTCTTTTCCTCAGAGCAGCTGTCTTAAGCTTTATTAACAGAATGATAACTGAAAGCATTGCCTCCTCATTGGTTTGACTTACCGGGTAGAAGACTCCCAGAACTGGGTTCACAGAGATGGGGAGACTGTTCAAGAAGGGATCTGTGTACCCCCACAGTATTTCTTTTACTGTTCTGTTCTGCAGCATGGTTGACTTAGAAGATTTAATCCAAGTGTTTAATATTATTTGCATGAAAGCGCTTGGGTACAAGGCAGGTGCAGCCTACAATAGCAATACAATCAATGTTTAGCATAAAATGCTGCATGTGCTTTGGATCAAAAATACAGTGACTGACTCTAAGAAATCTCTGGCAAAGCCAATTTCCAGATTTGCAGTTCACTTGAAGTTAAGCTCCTTCATTAAACTAGCACTCCTCAACAAAACAACTACTGGGCATAAGTTACATAAACAGAAAATTTTTCTTGACTGCTAACATGAGTTCACTAGATCACCCCTAATCAGAGAATCACAAAACAGTTGAATTTGGCAGGGATCTCTGGAGATCATCTGGTCCAAACCTCTGTTTGGGCAGGGCCACAGAGAGCTAGTTTGCCAGGACCATGGCCAGATGTCTTCTGAAAATCTCCAAGTAACATTTTCAGAAAAGGCTGAATCAGAAGATCTTTGGAGGTCCCTACCAACAGGGGCTTTTCTATGATTCTATGATTGCTGCTATGTTTCTATTTTGTATTTACACACTGAATCTCTGTACTCTGACCATCACAGCAATCCTGAGTAGTCACATGCAGACAGCACAGAGTTAGTGCAAGACAGTCAGGCAATTCAACCAGGGCTGAATATAAACTTGGAAACTGTAAATATTGGTCAAAGGCAAACATTCTCAGCCTGTGTTAACACAAAAACATCTGGACCAAAAAGGCCCTAGCACTACTCAAGGTGGAGATCCCAGTGCTCTTCTTTGAATAACTAATGTCTTAGTAGGGCAGGAGAGCTCTGGGGATGTCAGAGCTCAGGAGCACTATGGGGACTGAGCAGCTGTGGTGGTGAGGCCATGCAGACACCGAGCCTGTGAGTCAATCCAGCCTCCCCTGCAAAGCAGGACTAAGGGTGTTATCAAAGAGCATGGCAAATTTGCCTCATACTGTTCTTGCTGTACCTCACACAAAAAGGGAACCCATCCACAACCTCTTGATTCATTCCCACACTACCCTAGGAATGTAAGAAAACCTTAATATAGTTACAATATGTCCTCAAGATTTTACATTTATTTGTTAATACGGGAATACAACTCTCCTCAGTGTATCTGACACTCATGTCATCTGAGTTCATAGAGAGTAAATTTATCCTGTGATAGTTTCACTATTACTAATGGTAATCCCATTCCTGGAATTGTTCAAAGCCTGAGTGTATGGAGTTCTGAAAACTCTGATGCAGTGAAAGGTGTCCCTGCTCATGGCAGCGACCTTGGAATTAGATGGTCTTTAAGGTCCCTTCCAACCCAAACCATTCTATGATTCTATGAACTTTTCCCCTATTTCCTCCAGTATGTCAACATTTGAATGTGGACATTATAGTTTTGTTTCTTTACTTA
This sequence comes from Hafferia zeledoni, assembly GCA_035583235.1. Classification (NCBI taxonomy): domain Eukaryota; kingdom Metazoa; phylum Chordata; class Aves; order Passeriformes; family Thamnophilidae; genus Hafferia; species Hafferia zeledoni. Next base: position 9,636,949 of record JAWWEV010000043.1, read on the forward strand.
CAACAACAGCAAGGTTGAGGCACGTAACGGTATCATTTTCTGTCCCAACAGACATCTCAGGTTCAAAACTAGCAACGTTAGGCAACATGTAGGAGATTGTGCCATCGTCATGTTCTGTGACATTTTCTTTGGGTAAATATCGCACCCTTAAAATACAAAACACAAACACAGTTTCAATCTGATGGGCATGTGTTGCAACAAAGCAGTTTACAAGTTAAACCCACAATACCACTTAGACAACATTTCATATATATGTAGATATTTATAAGCAGTTTTTCAGTCCCACTGAGATTCTCTATCTGCCCTATCAGCAGATCTCTAAGGTACAAATCTCTGCTACTAATCCAGCTTTAGCTCAACTCTTCCAGTCCCCATCCTCTTGCTGACCCCTCTGTGGGGATGGCAGCCAGCAGGGATCAAATTACTTAGTCTAGGTTACAGGTCCAGAAAGCTTATTCCAGCTCAATCCCAGAGCAGATCTTCAGAATACTTCATCAGATCTTCCATCTTGAGTGTGTGGGGTATAAAAGAACGTTTTCCCATGATATAGATGTAGCCAGTTCAGGTGGGTCTTATCTGAAGAGCAGTTGGATTTGGCTTCTCAGAATTGGTTTGTGGGCATCTCATTTTAATTAATGGCCTAATGTGTATAGCATGTACCTGACATGACATCCCTAGTGACATGACTGCAGCAGTGAGAAGACCCATAGTCATCCCTTCTTAGTCTTATCTAGGCTTCTGACTGAAATTTGATCCTGACAAAACAGACACTATTATCAGCACTGAGTAAAACATTTCTGTTTGGTGGGAATTCACCTTCTGCAGTAGTTCTTAACTGTTTGTTTTTCTAATTCCTGTGTAACCATTTCCTCTGTCTTCCCTGACATTCTATAAACCAAGAGTTCTCTCTTTCTAATGAGAGATAAAGAGGCTTTTAGGCATCAAAGCACCTTGGCTGTACATGCTGCAATGGAAAACTATCGTGCAAATATAATACACATCCTCAAAAATATGAAAAAAGAAATATCCTGTCATCATAGGAAAGCAATTTCCTAACAAAAGTGCCAGTGATAGCTGGATATTAGGCTTAATAACTCAGGAAGCATCAACTAGTCCTATGTCAACATCACATTTGAAATGAAACAAATAACTAAAATCTTTCTTGAATATGGGAGGACTGCTGCATCTAGGCTCTAGCTAGTACATTCAGAAAGAGGAATGCTTTTCCAAGAAAAAAATTGAAAAAGGAAAAGCTAGAGATTAAAAATAAATCATAAAGGAGAAAAAAAAAAACCCAACACATTATTAAAATGAGTGATACATGGACGATGGTTTTAGGGCATCTGACATATTCTCCTCTTTGTATAAAGCTGGTTACAATTGAACAGGAATAAATGCAACTTTCTCTGTAGTATTTGGGCTAATGAGCAATTGTTTTTTTCACAAGAGCAAGCAGCTTCACATCCAATTACCTGTTTCTATTTGTATTTTCCTAATGGGGCACCCAATACAGAAAATATCTGGGCTTTCTTTGTGTAGCTGCAATTCAGGCATTTTTGTCAAGTCTGACTGCTGAAGTATGATGCTGGAATTTAAAAATAAATTCAATTTTAACTCAGCACAACCTTCTCTGACTTTAGCAAAACTTCTGATATGATGTCGCATATTCAAGGGTCTTTTCTTACCTGTATGTGTAAGGTCCTCTTTGTTCAAGTTTTGGGCGAGCTCCTTCATCCAAAACCTCTGAAGGATTTAACACATGGAAAATCCAAAATTCCCTGTAAACCGAGCTTCCTGGCACAAGCCAATTTTGATAAGCAATGGTACCATTTACAATGACAGCTTCCTGAAAGCACAACAATCAAAGCTAAAATTAACCACAAAAACACCCCAAGTGACAAGTTGCATTTACTTTATAGATGATTCCAGAAGATTCCCAGGGAAACAGAAAAAAAGCACCATTTATCATCAATATGAGACATACAGCACAACCGGCCAATATCTGACAGCTGCTTGACATTCCTGCTCAGTGAGAGTAAAACTCAGTCCCCCTAAAACAAATGACCACAAAGCTGATATAATTGCAGATATACTGACTAGCAGAACTTTCCTATTGCTGTGCCTTATTTCTCAAACACTCGCTAAACCCACTGATTATTTATAAAAAGAACGTCTTTGAGTGACTGAATGACATCCATGAGGTTATAGAATTTATAAACTACTTTTCATACATTTGCAAATAGCCCAAGGGAGGAAATGAGAGTTATTTCTGAGCATTATTCAGGCACTAGATAATTATGCACACAGAAAAATATGATAGTGCTCTTGAAGGACTGTTTTTTGTCAGAAAACTTTTGCCACCCAAACTGAGACTTTATAAGAAATCTCTCTAGTTTTGATAATATTTTGTTAGGAAAGTTTCCCAGAACTAGGGAATGAGGGTAAAATATAGCTATAAGGACAAGACAATACATCAGGAACCATGCTTAAATCTATGGCACTCAGCCATATGATAAATGTCAACTGAGTCCTCAGGACAGTTTGAAAGTATGCTACCTGTGTTGTCAGGGGAATACCTGATTTGCCTGGTCTGCATCAGGCCTCTTCTGTAAGATTTTCCCAAAGATTTGGGGTAATGTAGTTTTTCCTGTTGGTGGTAAAAATTCAGAAAAGTTTTTTTTTTCAATGAGAAGAAAAATCTAGGCTTCTTGTCTCCCACATAAAACATGCTTTCTTTTATTAGAGGGATTCAATAGGAATTAGTTAATTTGCACAACTTGCAGAGTTCCAGGAATTAAAAGTCTCTAATTGCTCTAGATAGCAAGGAAAGACATTTTAAATCTGAAGTTGCGAGATTTTCTTTCAATTTAAGTTTATGCCTCTAAAGTTTGCTTAGTAATCACATTCAAAACAAAGTGGATACTGTCAATTAACAACTACTGCAATGAGAAACAAATGTCACATCTTAGGGAACTTGTAACACAGTCAGGCTTCTGTGTGGGAAAATATGGTGGAGTTGCAAATGCCTTGCTGATGGTGTAAAGCATCGGGCTTGTTGTGTGAATATCTGCTATATTTTATGTTCTTTTGTGTGAGAGGGGAAACAAACCTTGCCACAGCAAGATGATGTATTATAGTCTTGAGGCCTTGCACTAAGACTTGACTGCTAAAATTCTCTTCAGCCTTGTTTTGAAAACCCCAGAAGCTCTATCACAGCTGTGATCCAGCATGAGGCAGACCATGTCCTGGATGAGGATGGAAAATATTACATTATTCAGAAATCACCTTTCCAGTTTTCACAGAGAATTGTTCAATGGATATGGGAGAAGCAGGCTGATACAAAGGCTCGACAGTCTGCGCAGAGTCTGCCTGTGATCTGTACTCAGCCAGGTCCTGAGATGGGAACAGAGGAAGGAACCTCCCACTTCTTTGTAACTGAGTTTGGGAAATGGTTAAGGATTCCTTGCAGCTATATGGTCAAGACAACAAACTGATCTCTCTAGAAGGCAACATTCAGGAACAAAGGTGAATAAATTTTCAACTATGTAACAAGAGATCTCTCTAATAGGTCTTAAAGTGGTGTTAACTTAGTTTTTAAAAGTTTTCTCCGTTAATTCCCCTTATAACACTTTGCCAGGGTTTAGAGTAGCTCAGAATGATATCCTAACTCTGCCACTGCATTCTGCCAGGTCCCAGTGAGTTACTGTGTGGATTTGCAGCCCACCACTCACTTTGTGCTAATGCACTGTGAACACTCTTAGGGGATTCTTCAAGAGTACAGATAATCCAACCTGAGAGTGCTGCAGCCAAAGGGGAATTGACTTCTGCAGTCCCTGGTACCTGATCTGTGTGCCTCCTTCTTCCTTTGTGTCAATTCTCACTCCTGAGAACTGTTTCTTCTGCTGGACAGGAGGAAGATTATTTCTTTTTTTTTCTTTTTTTTTTTTTTTTTTTTCCTTTTCTTCTCTATGTTTTGTGTTACCTTTCTACCAGTTAGGTATTTGGCTCAGAGGTCTGTGCAGGGATGACCATAGTTAAAACAAGGGAAGCAGAAGGACAAAAGAGGGAGGAGGAGGAAGGAAGCAAGACCATTATTTTCAGTGGCATTCAGCCAGTATTGTTAATAAAATTTCTCCCAAAAGGAGGGGGGGTTTGGTCCTTTGTCACATACTTTGAGAGTGTCAATGGTGGGTTAAAGCGGAGGAAAATCTAGAGCTCTGTCTTTCATTTAATAAAACTAATATCCTCACACAAGCAGGTCCTTGGTTTTTGCTGTTTGATCATAGGTGATCCATCTCTAGATATTGCCCCTCACTATGGCTGGTCACTTCTGTATTTTCCTATTAACACTGCTATGCTTTGGGATGTTATGAAATGGGGACTAATTCTGGAGTGATTTGCACTTGGTAGTACAAAAGACTTCTCAACTCCCTCTTCAATCTACATCAACTCTAACATGCAACAGTTAGTTACTGTTAACAAAAGTATCTATACACTCTCGAACTGCTGCACAGCCAAGTTCTTATGGTCTAACTATGCAAGATTGAGTGAAACCAGTGGGAATTTGAACCATTTTTGTTTCTGACACAATTTCCTCCCCACTTGAGGTGGGTCAATTAGCAATACGTAAATTCAAGAAATGCTGACTAGTCAGCAACAGAAGCTTGCTGTACTTTCAATTTACACTAAATCCAGCCATCAGGATTTCTGATGAAGAAATACAAAATTTAAGATGAAGTTTCTGTCTGGCCAGATGGCAAGATGGACAAAAGGGGCCATTTTCTTGGAACTGAGAGATGCCATGAATAATTTTGGCCGTAACAAAATTGTTATTAGTTTATGTGTTGTACATGTTGGTCTGCCTATGTAAACTGGAGGGAAAAGACAACACAACTCTGTAAAACTGATTAAGTACAAATAACCATTTTACCTCTTAAGTGATGATTATTAGCTTATTATAAGCCTTTCAGGCTTTGTTGGATCAAAGCTTTTAGTCCTTTTTCAGTCCTTGATAGTAAAAATTAAGGGAGCCAATCAAGTTTTAATTGATAATGCAAGGAATATGAGGGCATAGATCACTTATATTCTGCTGAGAGCCAGACGTTGCTTTAGCTTCATTAGTCTGTATAAAGAAGTGGCATATGAATGTCACAAGCAGAATTTTAAATTAGAAGTGTTTCTGATGCCTCTGGCATATAAATAAGATTTAATCTGGCCAGTCACAGTTAAAAGATATGTCGAGAGACAGATAACTAAACATAATAATAGCTAATATAATAATATAATA
>JAWWEV010000043.1:9645471-9687199 GCA_035583235.1 Hafferia zeledoni
AGTTCTAGCCAGGTGGGGGTTGGTCTCTTCTCCCAGGCACTCAGCAATAGGACAAAGGGGCACGGGCTCAAGCTCTGACAGGGGAAATTTAAGTTGGATATTGGAAAAGAATTCTTTTCAGAGAGAGTAATCAGGCATTTGAATGGCCTGCCCAGGGAGGTGGTGGATTCACCATCCCTGGAGATTTTTAAACTGAGATTGGACATGGCACTGAGTGCCATTATCTAGTAAATGGACTGGAGTTGACCAAGGGTTGGACTTGATGATCTTGGAGGTCTTTTCCAACCCAATCGATTCTATGATTCTATGAAATCAGAATTAAAGTCAAGTCCCTCTCAAGCATTGGCTGAATATATCTGAAAAGGAGTTGTCTTAAGAATCTTTTGTTCTCACTGAACAATCATCACACTAAATAAAAGGACAATAGTGTAGTACAACTGGTACTCAGGCAAAAAAAGTACCCATTTACATAAATAAATAAAGCTTCTACAAAATTACTCTTTTATGTTTTATATGATTACTGGAACAAATTTTCCTTTTTATACACATCAAACAAGCTACCTTGAAATAGGTACAAGCATCTAAAACATGATCATAATGCAGAAAATTATAAAGAGGTTAAGGGAAAAATTGCTCCCTCTAGTACTTTACCACTAAGGACTCATGAAGGTATAATTGAGTATGTAGACGTTTGCAAACCATGCTGTATAACTGGTTCCTTATTGTGGGTAAACAGATGAACACATAACACTGCTAATATTTGTAATTTGCTTTCAAAATACTTAATGGCATAAGGCAACACTCTGGATTAGCTTAAAGTAAATATTCAATATAAGGAGATACACATTTTCAAAATTATGTGCTTTCTACAAAACCTATCCTTTCCTCAGTATGGCAATCAAAATTATTTACAAATACAGAGCGTATGACTAGTGATATTTTTTTTCATTCTTTATAAACTTCAAAAATTGTTGAAAAATACAATAACAATTTGAAAATTCCTCTACAGTTTGGTTTTCACTGAGTTAGTGAACAAAATTAAAGTGTTTATACAAACCATTTTTCTTTCTTTCTTTCTTTTTTTTTTTTTTTTTTTTTTAAGTGATTCCCTAATCTAGGCAGGGTCTCAACAGACTGTTACACATTTCCTGACAGTTCATGTAACCACCTCCTTAATTGACTTCAACAGCTGTTGAGATAAGAGTAGTCTTCCAGAACCTTTGAATAAGTATCTCCAAGATGTCCAGAGTCATCAACACCACAGCCGATCATTAGTAGGACTAAACAATAACCAAAACCCTTATGATTTCTAGATATTTAACTGTTGTAGAACCCACCTTGGCTGCAGTGACCACAAGGAGAATTTTTGTCTCCACAGTGGACAAGCCAGGTCTTCCATGGTGTTTCATTCCGAATTACTCCATGATTTAGACCCTCAGATATATATCCCTTTCACTAAAGATCTAACAAATTAATTTTTAATTTTTCTTTAAAGATAAAACTAGATTAGATATATAAAGTGACCTAAAAAGTGTCTGCTGGATCTACAACATTCTACTTCAATTAGTCTTCACACTCAAAACAGGAAGATGTATCTGATCAGATCCTGAAACCTTGTGGAGCACATTGATTTGGATCACAGAATGCGAGCTGAATACATGAAATGTAGGATTAGATTCTGCAGCAGAGGACTGTTTAGATTATTTGTGGTATATAAACTTAAGTGCATGAAGTGAGTACCAAAAAATCATAAAAATAAATAAAGGAAAAAATAGAGAAACTAGAAACCATCATAAACATAACAAAAATAGAAACCACTTACTTCTAAATACACAATAAAAACACGTCTTGAAAACAGTATTTTAGCTTGTAATGTGAAGCATTAAAGAGAGCAAGCCAGTACACATGGCAATATAATTAATATATTTTAATAAAATATTGCTGTAGACCATATTCCCACAGAATTTTGGGTTGCATCTATTAAAAAAACTAGGTCTAATAAACAAACAAAAAAGAAAGAAAAAAAAAAAAAAGGAAAAAAGCAGAAACAGAACATAAAATTTAAAACTAGTGACTATTCAATAACCACAAACCATATGGACTCAATGCTGCACCCCCCACCCCCAACCAATAAAATCAAAAATTGTACCTTTTTTATGGCTTTGCCTATAAGGTTATCTCCAACTGGTATTAGAACTCCCCCAAAGATAGCCAGCACAGCACCGACAATGGCCCCAGAGAGGAGCCCACAGTTCCTGTTACAGATCATTCCTCTCCTGTCAGGGTGCAGGTAGACAATGTACAAATGTCCTTGCTGTAAGGCTGATACTTTTTCCTCACTTCTTTATTCCAACAGACGCGATGATCTTCAGCAGAGAAGCTGCTAATATAAGCAGAAAGTGAACCAAAATCACATTCCAAAGCTCAAAGTACAAAGTACATGAGATGAAGAAGGTAGGAAGATAACAAGTCTACAACAGCCAGTCAGTGGCCAGCCACTGGCAAAAAAAAAAAAAAAATTGATTGCAGGTACTTTTGGCAAGCTAATAGCTTATTACACATGATTATCTTTCGTCATTCCACTTCTCTAAACACACATTGATAAGTTCTTCATTAGTAGGGGGTTTTTTTTGTTTGCTGTGTTGTTGTTTGGTTGGATGGTTTGTTGTTTGTTTTTTTTTTTGGCTCTGTTGCATTAAGGCAATTGGACATCATTATTAGTCAGCTAACACTCTTCCTGATGTAGATAGACATCACTGAAATCACTCTCTGCCAAACAAGGAGGCCATAGATAGCTCTCTGATCTCAGCCTGCCATGCCCATGGCTCCCACTTCAGGCAAAGCCAGGAGTTACACCAGTGGCATGAGGTACTCAGGCTCTTTCTGGATTAGGCCAGTAAGAAAGTCCTCAAGAACCATCAGCATCTTGGTGGGAATAGCAGCTTCTAAAGGGAGGCACCTATGAGAAGCCTCTTTTCAGATCTCTATCAGCCCTCAGTCCTCTACTGAAGGGATAAAACTTCAGCAACTTCATGACAATGGGTGGATTTTTCCTTTAGCTACATTCCTACCACCAGCTGATTTCATCAATCCCAATTGCCTTACAGAACAGCAGAGTTTTTAGAGCAAGCCTAGAGCTTGATCTTTAAAAGATGTACTACCTTAAATTTCAAGATTATTCAGTCTCAGAAACAAAAATGTCTGCAATTACTCACTGGAAAACAAGAGTTACTGGTAATTTACATTAATGTATCTTAAGACCTATCCCCTACTAAAAGCAGTTGTAAAGAAAATCAGAATGACACTAGTGCTGAAAGATATGGTAAAACATAAGTTCCCAGTGATATTTTTTCTTATTTGTTATTGTTTATGAATAATTGAGACAAAGAGCTGTATAATTTAGGTCAGGAATTAATCATGTCTACAGAATATGCAAGTTTGTTATTTGCTTTAGAGCTCCGGTTAACAGAAAATCTGCTCTTTTCTATTTTTAATGTCACTGTCCATGTCCTTTTTATTCTTACCAATTTCTGTTTTTTAATATGTTGTTATCATCTCTAAAAATTTTAAAGGAGGTATTAGTTGCAGAGTTAATTATACATTCAAGGCAAAACACAGAGAGAAAAACAAACCAGAAGATGAAGCTGAACAACTCAATTGGTTTGTTCATGAAGCCCAAAGGACTAAAAAGACTTCATGAATTTCTAAATAGCAAAGCAGGTGTAGGAATAGCGTGAGTTGTGTTTTCATAATCAGCTATGAGGCCCTTTTATTAAAAAAGGACATACATCATGCACTAACAGATAAAGCACCATGGTCATCAGACCAGTGATGTGTCCTCCCTTGTTGTTCCAAACTCACAGTTAAATCACATCTGTACCTGAGACCAGACAGCTCCTTTAGCTGCATGGGAAAGCCACCTTTTCTCTGCTCTTGCACTAGCAGCTGTTTATGGCTCCCTCCCTTAACAATGTCTATATCTGTACATTTGAGCTCTTTTGGAATGTTAATAATTTCTCCCTGCATATTTGAAAAAAAGAATGACAAAAAGACTGCTTGCAATCTCAGAAGAATTTCTGTAGTATAAAGTCAGTCTGTCCATCCACCTGTCACCAGGTCATTCCATGTGGTTCCTACTTCAAAATTTGGTTGCTTTGCCTGCACATATAAGGGACCTAAAAGAAACCACATTTGTCTGAGGTTTTTGATACTTGCTAGAGACTGAGAAGAGTCAGTTTAAATCTTTAAACCTGGTTTTTCTACTGTAGATGGTACACCTTATTTGAACTGCAGGTTTGCTGAGTTGCTCTCCTCTCTACCAGCTCTGTTACTCTATTGTTCAGCAATAGAAACTGACCACAGGGGTGACATAAAAAAACAAAAACAAAACACCCAACAAATTTCTCGAAATTTTCATGCATTTTGTTGCACTTTTCACAAAAATAACTGAAAGTTGACTTAACTGAATTATAAAACCACCAAGTCAATAAAGACCCTTTGATATAATTGATGGATGTATAATGTGTTTAATGGCAAATTTCAAAGCAAACCTAAGTTAGAAATTCATTAGACCTGAAGAATTTATAAGTCAAAGTCACTAGGACCAAATCTCGTGTCTTTGTAGCAAGGTTCAGATGAGGATTTTTCATGTGGCAAAGACAGAACTGATATAGTTGTGCAACTCAGTGTATAGGTGGTGTCGAGATTTGAAAACCTGTCTGCTGTTACACTTGGTAGCAAATCCAAGGAAAAGCAGAAATTCTCAATTAAACCAAATACTGAAAAACTCATATTTCCAGCTGGTTTTTTTCCCAAATACTATCTATTAAAGTAGGTTCTTTTTGAAGTGTAGAAATAACACTTTAAAATTTAAAATGGAAATTAGCCCTTCCATAAGTTTTTAAATATGCCTTTTAGATATCATCAGACATTTTTTCTTGACCTGCATACTAAAGCTTTTTTAAATTCCACAGAAATACACTGTCCACCAAAATACATTTCCATCTAAGTTTCGACAAGCTTTTCTGATGTTTTTATTTTGTTTTAGGCAGACTAGGCATCTCTCATGAGCACTAGCAATAAACAGCTAAAAAGAAACTGACTGCTGACAACTGCAAATTGTAAAATGTTCACCCTTCTCCCACCAAACAAAATGTAATAGCAGTCTAGACATCCCAATTTATGCAATTCAAATTATTCATTACACAACTGCAGTGAAGAGCACTCACACCATAACACTCAATTTCACATAGAACTCAACAAGCTATTCTCATCTCTCAAAGCTGAATGTAAAATATGAAGATTAAGGTAGAAATTTCCAATAAGAATGCACTTTCTGGGGATTCATGTTCAAGTGAATAATATGTATCCTAAGCAGAATAGAAAGTACTATAACAAAATTAGATATGGTCTATGAGACTATAGTATCATTTAAACATAGATTTGACTATAGCATTAATAAGAATATTCACGCCATTCTAGACTGTTTGGTATGTACTTTTCAGTATTGTTTCAAACATCTTTAACAAATTATTGACAATGGAAATGGTCCATTCAAATCTCTGAAAAGACAATTTATAAGCAACTATATAGGAGGAGAGATGCAAATTGTTATTAGAGTATTTCTTTCATTACTTAACTTAGAATTCTGTACATGTCAGCTTAAAGCAAGTCCTTACAAAACTCAAATAATTTCATCTATATTTTCTTAATTATTCTCCAGCCCTAATAGTAATTTTTAAATGTTGTTTGACATGGTATTACTCCAGTTCTGAAACTATATGGTGGAAAAGCAGCATGAATAGTGAAAATTAAAATGCATTTTGAAAATTCCTGTTAAGGGTTCCAACAATATCATATTATTTCTTTAAACATAATTCTATTTTCTCCTACATCATATGAAGGAACTAAAAATCCTGAAATTACTAAGATGTGTATTTTCAGGGAGAAGATTATTTCTGCTATTATTTAATAGTTTATGTACTTTGAAATTATAGTTCAGAGCTTTTTAACTGCAATAGAAAATGCTAGAAATACCGCTTTAAAGATGCATTTCTTATAAATTCACATGATTTCAGAACAGTAGCTTCAAGAATATTAAATATCAAAAGACAGAATGCAATTGCTAAAACCAGCAATACTGAACATAAAATACCATTGTTATCACAGTAACAAAGCAGTTCACTAGTAAATGTAAAATTTCACTCTTTCTTGCAAACAGCTTTACAAAATCCCTTTTTTTTTTTTTTTAACAAATAAACATTTTCAAGAGCTGTCCACCAACTGACCTTTAAAGTATTTCTGAGGAAAGCCTTCTTATTTTAAATGTTGTATCATATGACTCACCTTGAATAAGGGCAACTGATTTTTCAGCTGAACATACAAGTGCTTAACACATGACTTGCATCAAGTTACCAGCAGACAAGCAGCTAAATCTCCCCACCAAGAACATAGGCTCTGAACTCTGAGCGAGTGTTTATATATTCCAAGAGACGTCAGTTCCCTCTTTATCTTTTTGCCAGAAGAAAAAGTGAAGTTGTATTGGTGCTGGGGGAGGGGGTTATTTTTACAGTCTGACTAAAAGCCATTACCTACATCGCGTGTTAATATACTTAGCAACTGCAATCTTTATCAAATTTTGATCCAAGTGAGTCAAAGGTCAAGGAGACAAAAGGGTAACTTACTTGGTTCCTGGTCACTTCTTTAACATACATTTGCTTTAAAACTGCTTATGTTAGCAAGTTATGACAACCAGCTCCTGACAGCTTCTTTAAGATGCAGATTATCAAATATTCTTTTCTATAAGGCATGGTCTGTTATATATGTATATATGGATAAATAAAGCCTTACTACTGCAGTCATTCTCTGTCAAAATACAGACTAAACAACTTTTCAGCTTAATCACCATGATAGTGCATTTGAAAGTAATAAAAATTAGGAAATGTTAGAATATTTTTAAGGAGACTTTTTTCAGATATTTGATTACAACATTTCCTCACGAAGTGCTAAGGCTCTTCCTCTTTTACTGCAATATTCTATGATGTTATGTAATATTCTGTGATATCATCCCAGCAGCTTCTTTTTCTGAATGCATCTAAAAATTACTTTTTTTACACTGCCATCTCTGTCAATGAACATATCATCCCATCACGGTGTTTATTAATAATGAACAATCTGTCAAGCTTTTGCAGAAATACTTTCTAAATATCTCCTAATCTCAGGTGAATGAAATGAATGCATTGTTTTAAAAGATTCTTCTGGCAGCAGCAAGAGGAAGTGATTTTTACTTGGTTTAATTATAAGAGAAAAAATATTCCTAAAAATAGATTATTAGGTCCAGACTTCCAGGGAAATGACCTGAATAGTTTGTGATTCCCATGTTTAGTATTCACTATCTGTTTTGAGTGACTGTTTGCTGTTCTGTTTTTTCACATTTCCCTGTTTGGAATTTAAGATTTTATGGAAGAATCAGCCTTTTTCTAATCTACTTCTGTTAAGCAAATTTAAAGTGAATGAAGATTAATGAATTTGAGGTTTTATCTCCTAGCAGTGAAGGCAAGACTGAAAGTGAGCCTTGGCCTTTTGAAAGAAACCTATTATAGGAGAGTCTGTGTACAAGGCTCAGTGCCAAAGGAAAGTTAGTGACCCTGAATAACTCCAGTTTCACATCCTTGAAAAGTGCAGTACATTTGTTTTCTTCTGTTTTCTAATTAAAGAGTAGAACTTAAGTGCTGAAAGAAGCAGTCTCCCACACTATGTGTCCCATGCACTACTTTTGGGAATATTGTCGTTAATTGCTTCTATTGGACATGTCCTCATGTGATGCTCTCCTGAGGATGCTCGTGTTTGGGATCCCACAGCTTTCCTCTCAGGCTGCACTGCCGCCTCCATTGCTGCCCGTGGACACATTCCCTAACATGCTCATTTGCTCTTCAGTATATGGGAGTCAGTGAGCACCATTCATTAGGAACAATATCTATTTCTGTTTTGTTTTGTTGGAATCCTAAAGGCACTAATGAATGTAATGAAGTTCAATTTTCAACATACATATACTGAGTTGTATCAGCTAATTTTGTGGCTTACAATATCCTATTATCATCATATATAAGCAAAATCTCTCCTAGCAGCAGTGCTTGGCAGTGAAATGAGGGCTGCCTGGTTCAACTCCAGAAATCAGCTATGAGGACTGGAAGCTCAGAGAGAAGCTGTGACCTTTTGCACGTCAGTCATTTCTTTTTAAAAAAAAAAAAAAAAAAAAAAAAAAAAAATCAAAACAAACCATAAGTACTTAATGGTCCCATGTTTTCTGACTGCAAATCAGAGTTCAGAGGTTACAGGGGAGAAAATAGAGACAAACAGCAACAAAGCAATGACACAAAAAAAAAACAATTGTGTATTTCATTTGGAGTCCCCAGTGGTGTGACAACAGAGAAACTGCCCCATCAGAAAAAAACTGTCAAAAGGAATAGGGTAAATGACATTCACATACTTGGTGAAGACACAGAAAACTGCAGAAGGCAGAAAGAGAGAAATGCTCTTGTTAAATCCAAATGAAGTCCACCCACATTTCCTGGAGTAAACATGCTGCTGAAGAGAAAATGCTAAAGAGATAAGTGTTATTCATGGCTTTTCTAAGGATCTCATAGCAAGGCCTTTTGGAAGACACTTTCTTTGGGATGCTTTCCTATATTCTCTGAGATTCTTAAACAGTGTATGCCTCCTTTTTTTTTTTTTTTTTTACATTAATATCCATTCATCAGGGTAAGACATACCTTTACACTACATATAATTTGAATTTTTAGAAGGATTACATAAACATTCCCACATTCCTGTGGGAATTCTTTGATGTACAGTGCAGTGCAGCATGATTTTCTATTCCTGTGTTTCCATTGTCATGACACTGTTTTTCTTCAACTACCTGTCATGAAACTTTTAAAAAACAATATTGACATTAATTCTGTTTCAGATGTGGAAATGTTAGCATATGTAAGATGAGGTTAGGAAGCAGACTAGAAAGCTCCAGTAAAGTCCTGTTCTGTGTTTTTTTACCCTCTGAAATTTAAAAGCACATTAAATGTCAAAAAAAAAAAAAAAAAAAAAAAAAGCAAAAAACCAACCATACAACAAAATCGACTTTCTCATTGTTAGGTAAAGTGCCAAGCTCTGGAGCAGAAGATGAGGTTAATATTCTCAGCATTCAAAATATAATTTTGTAGAAGCTTTTGGGTACTCTCACAATTTTGAAATAAAGGTGTGAGGAATTGTGTATACCTCCTTTCTACACTAAGTAAAGGGACTAATTTATTGTTTATCCACGTTATTGTATTATTATGTGATCACATGTGATTTCTACTGAAAATCCAGTTGCTATCACTTAGTGGCCTTCTGGTTTCTTCAGAGGAAGTGGAGAAGTCCCACAGGAAGGGTTTTATCAAGCTCAGTAGTGAAAGATTTAAATCATTCAAATACCCCACAAAACCAACAAACAAACATTAAACTAAAAAACCCACACCACCAAACAAACAAACCAATTAACCTCTGGCTCTTGTCCCCAAATACATTCTCTTTGATTCAACACACTCATGTTCACCCATGTGCACTTAGTTCTACTGAGAAGAAGAATAAGGAAGATGAACTATCTAGAGAAGAAATTGTGCAATATGCCACCAGATGAATAAGACTTGCCCCTCCATGTGTATTGGAGATACTAGGAGGTATTGTTTTATAAGGAGTGAAATTTTTTATTCATGAAAGTTAATTTGATTTCCTAAGGAAATGAAAACCTTCTGTGCATCACATCATCACGTAACACATGAGAAGCAGCACACAAACTATCCACTCAAACCAGCCTCAACAATTCACTTCAATTCTTTTGCACAAGAGCAGCCCTGAGAGCGAACCTGGCCTATCTTCAGGTATTGCTCCAAATCAACATGAATATATAACACACAAATTATAAAATAATGATACAGGACTAATATATTTTGTGTTCACTCTTTTTGCCTCATCACTTTCACAGTGACTGCTACTTTGTACTACCTCACATATTTTAGTTGTTTCAGTTTTGCTTTTACTATCTTATATCTAAGGACCTTAAATAAAAGAAAGGCATAGTTTCATATTAATAATTATTTTCTTGTTTAAAGTTATTTGCAAATATTTGTTGCAAATAAACCTATCCAGCTAAAAGCAGACATCTGACCATTCATTTCCTCCCCCATCAATGGAGAGGAATGAATATAACTCATCCCATGTACTTTAAACACTTATCTCAAACAAGAATATTAGAATCCTAGAATCATTAAGGTTGTAAAAGACCTCCAAGATCATCAAGTCCAAACTTTGACCAAGTACCACCATGCCTGCTGAACCATACCATGAAGTGCTACATCTACTCATTTTTTTAGCACTCCAGGGAGTGCATATCATTCAGAGGTACTGATGTCTGTCCTTTCACCGTAGAAAATCTAAACAACTGACACAAAATAGACATCTATTGATTAGAAGCCTAATGTTAGACTAGCTCCACTCAAACTCCCCAAACAGGTCTTTCAGTTCCTCTCCAGGTCAGTGCATCATAATGACAGCACCAAGGCAGCTATACAAGCTTCTGGTAAGTGCAAACAAGTTGTGAAACAAGAAGAAAATGCAAGAAGAAAACTTCAAAATATTTACCACCTGACATTCATGGAAAGTTTGGCCAAAGATTGCAGATGTGGTGTAGCATTTTTTCCCAGCTCACATCACAGACTTTTACTGCAGGTATGTCAGCCTTCAAGGCTTGCCAGTGCATGCCCTAAAGAATATTCCAGCCACTCATATCAAACAGTTTTCAATTCCCTAAAAAAAGAACCTCCCAAACATGCATTAATACCTGACTTCTCTTCACAAGAGCTTGGAAGACCCATTCCAAACTGCTGTGTAGCTCCTTCATTACCCACTAAAGACTCCCAGCTGTAGCTTTCCCAGCTCTGTGAAGTGTTAGGACCTAAGGTGCTGTCCCTTGTGATTCTCAGTGTGTCCTGACGATATGGAAAACATCCTAAAATACCAATGGCTCAAGCCAACTTGGCAGCAGTACAGTGGAAACAGTGTGATATATTTGGCTCCTGTCACCGATGAGTTCTTCTGTCAAACTGTATCAGGGTTCTTGAAGGGGAAAATGAGTGATGGAAGACCCAGCAGTTGCTTCACTTTTTTTTTTTTTTTCCCCCCTGGAAATATTAATTCTGAGCTCTTCTTCACTGATTGTGGCATGCATAAACTGCAGCCTTTTTCAGTCCTCAAAATCAATTTTAAAATTTACTTTCAAGTGATTTTAGCAGGGAGATAAGATGAAGAAAGCCCAAGAGTAGCAGGGGTAGTGCAGACTTTGATTCTTCCCCTGCTGTGGATTCATGTGAGAGTCACTCAAAGCATACATAGGGATGATCTTAATACAAAAGAATCCAATACAGAAACTGTAATGTAATACTATAGGCTTCTTTTGAGTCTAAAACAGAAAGAGATATAAAAATCTGTTACTTAAATGGCTGGATCAGTCTATTATTGCTAGAGACATTTCTCACTGAAACCTAAGTGTTGTCCCAAAAATCTGAATTCATCACCTGATGTGCAGTAAGCCAATCACACACAGGACCGAGGTATTTGTTTATTCAGTATTTGCACAAATTTGGGTGCTAGGTGGTAAATATACAAAGCTAGCACACCAAGCAGAAAAGATGAGCACTCTTTATAAGTTGTTATTTTTTATATATTTGGCTTATCTCATATATTCGGTGTTTACTCCTTGACTATCTCTGTTTTTTTGACAAGTGGGCTTCTTATCTTGGACAGCCTGGTGGTCAGATGTGTTTGTTATTCTATTATTGTTGAGCTGGCTTTCTTAGTTTCTTATCTTGAGTGTACTGCTGCACCCTTTGGTTTCTTCTTATCTTGGATGACCTGCAGTAGCACACTTTGCTTCCTAGAATTTGTTACCCCACTGGGCCTATGACATTTGAAGCAGGTCAGGCCATAAACTTTAATAAGGCAACTCTATTGACAAAAAAAAAATTGCCTTAGGCATCACAAGGAGGGCACGGAGATGAGCTACCAATGGTAGGAGAGAAAAATTTTAATGCAGACATCTGTAGGTCAAGAGAAATTTTGTAAATCTTGCCCCTACTTGGATAGATGTATGTCCCTACTTGGATATATTCCACTTCTTGCAAAATTTTTCTCCTTGGATCAGAAGTCACAGAATAATGGAGTAATTCTAAAATCTTTCACCAGTGCAATACCTGGTTGAGAAATAGTCACCAAATGAATCATGCCAATGTCACTGGCTTTGTAGATGAATGACTATGTAGTCCTTATGTTGGTTTTTGCCTACCAGCTAGGCTGTAATTTTGTCTCTGTAATAATTAAGAACAAGCGTACAGGGGATGTTTTCCAGTTGTGAAGACCTAAGTTTAAGGTCAAATTCTTGATGACTCCTCAAGTCTTGAAGACCTGTCAAATAACTGAAACCCTTTTATTTCAGTTCAAATGTTCCAGACCTGGAGAAATGTCCTTGGTCTGAAAAATATACAGATCTTCCTTGGGACTTCAGTTCAGCCTCAAACACCAAAGCCAAACTATGAGCTGCTCACCAGCCCATCACAAGAAGAAAGCTTTAGTGAGGCCACCCCACATTCTGGGGCAGCTGCCCAGCCCCACTTTAAGAATCAGGACTGATGCTTGAGTTAGTTTCACAGGATCAAGGCCTCTGCCATCCAGACGTGAGTTTTCTACCAAAAGAAGGGCAGACATAGCAAATCCTCTTGAGAATTAATATAAGCCAAAGCCCTTCCCAAATAAGATTTTTCCTTTCAGGGGAAATCTCAGAGGCTATGTCAGTGGCAGCAAGAAGCTGGTGGAAATACTCTCAGAAAAGCAGAATTTCCCCTCCAGCATGCAGCAGAGGTGCAGACTGTGGGGGTCGGGTCTTGCCTGGCACTGTGGTGAGGAAGAAATAATCAGGTATTTTAAAGAACATGTGCTCTGACTACCATGGAGTTTCTCACCTTATAAAGCCTCTCCATATGGATTTGGTGAGCTAGACTTTATTTAAACTACTTGACTATACAGAAAATTTATTATACAAATTTTCTTATAGCAAAGGATGCTTTCAGGCTTCTTTATTGTAAGAGCTAATATGACGCTCTTTTATGTGTGATAGAACATATTTTTCTTGAGAAGATATTTAATTACCACAATGAAAGAATTAAACAAAACTCACATACAGACAAAAAAACCCAAAACACCAAAACTGAAAAATAACATCACCTGTGCCTCAAGAGATATCTTAGCAGAAGTTGAAGTTCTAAATAGATGATGAAAAATTGTGTATTATCACTATGTATTAAGAAACATTAAAATCTATGAAGAACAGAGCAGTAGAAAAAGTACTAGCAGTGATTTCTGTGCACCAGCAGAGAATGAAAGAAGGAACTAATAGATACTCTGAACTTTTCAGATCATGTAATTTTCTGATGCTAAGATATGACATTATTCTTTCAGATGAAAACATGTTACAGAAATATGCATGTAACTATCAGTTACAAAAAAAAAAAAAAAAAAAAAAAAGTAGTTCCAAAATACAGTAATTTAACACCAAACCCTTACATTTCTGATCATTTTCCTCATTGTGCCAACTACATAAATGTTTCTAAAGTCTCACTTGAGTACAAAAAAACCCCACAGAAAACTAAGCAACTACAGACTACACATTTATTATGAAGAGGATATTTTTGCCAAGTCAAAAAACCCCCACTGAATAAATATCATAGTTATTGTGTCAGTTGTTAAGAGAATCAGATCACTAAAATAGCATATGACTATGCTTTATGTACTGAGTTGATCTCAGGACTTTCATACAAAAATTATGTTACAGCAGCATAATTATTGCACACAAGTTATAATTTTAAATCTACACATAAATGCATATATATGCCTTTTACTCTAATGAATCATTATATCATTCCCATAATTAGTAATTACTACAGGTTTTTTGGATGTTCTTTTATAGCACAGTTATTAAATGCATACAGCCATAAATGTGATATTTTCCTTCATATTATTTTATAACAAATTTATATAAATGTTTATATAATAGACTTTTTTATATGAGATAATGATTCACAAGCACTGCTTAGACTTATGAGCAGTCAAGCAATAGAGGCTGGATGACATCTATCTTTGCCTTTACTAACTAGCAGTTAGGAGCATTTTGCAAGCTATAGGATGCAATAGGAGGCTCACAAGAAAAAAATACAATATCCAGCTGTATGCTGAGAAACTCCCTTTAACCCTGGATCAGGGATGCATACCTGTATGGAGGGAGAGCTGTTCTCACTACTCCTGACACCAGGAACTGAAGAGGTGCAGAAGAGCCTGCAGTTACCTCCTTATTCACAGAAAAATTAAGTTGCTGTAGCCACCTGTAGTAACCCAAAGCAACTCTGCTTCCCAGTGCCCTACCAGCCAGATGATCTTTCATTGGCCACAAAGAGAAATAGAAAGTTGCACAGACCTTTTAAACACCTTGATAGCTAAGCTATCTCAAGTGATAAGGAACTATAAAACCTCTGAGCTAAAGATAATACTCTCTCACACCTATGTTTTGCAATAAAGACCAGCTCCAAGAAATCCCTTGAGATTTCTCTTTTGCTTTTGATCTCTTTACCCTCTGCAATACCTGGTACTTGGAGGCAATGTATCAGGTCCCTGTTGCCAATCCAGAACAGGTTTAATTGACTTTACGCTTTGCAGTAACTCTTTGCAAACAAAGTCGAATCCTAGTTAATCCCCACAATGTACTGGAAGCCAGGTAAAATGTGTCATATTAGAGATAACTCTTCAAATCTGGGCTTATTATAGTTATTTACAAAAGCACAGAGGCAGTTCAGGGTGAAGGATCCCAGCTGTGAGTACAGCTGTTCAAATTCATAGGACTCCTAGCAATTTCCACGGGCTTTGGTTCAGAACTTGGTTGTCTAAATGAACATCTGAGTCAAGTGGCAGTGCTATTGCTTCCTCTGCCTGTCTTTTTGGTTCTTTGATAAATCTTTTTATCACAGCAAGGATGAGACTTTTAAAAAATTATTAAATTAGTAAGTTTTAAGCACTGTATTATTTTTTTTTTAATTTGAACAGTGGTTTGAGGCACCTCCTTCCTGACAGTAAACAAGCAGTCTGCCAAGTGCTTTCACGATTAAGATAAAAACTGTGCAAGAGGATTAATAGGATGCTGGAGGTAAGTCAGGATAACAGGAGTTACAAAACTCCATCTACATGTACTAATTCAAGAGGCAGCCCATGGCATGAGCCTCTTCACCTGGCTTTCTATAAAATTTCTACTTCTCTAAAGTTAGTCAGAAAATTAAGTTACAAGGGAAAGGTAGGAATCAAAAATATTCCTGAAATTTGCATCGACCTGGATATTTTCTGACCTATCCTCTTATGTAAATGCTGTTGTTCTACCTTTGGTCTTCTTGGAGTCCTGTTGGTTGCTTCCTCTGTGGCTTTCACAGCTGCAGCCTCCAGCTTGTTGCCAGACTTCCCTTCTGCCTTCCTTTCTACATGTGTTTCCTTTTACTCCAGTTTCCTTCTATAAGAATCTCCTCCCTCCTCCGCCTCTGTGTATACCTCTCTCATTTTCCACCCTATCATCTCAGCAGTGAATCCTCCACCAAGCATCAACTCTAATTTGTCTCCTCCCCCCTTGGATTATCATCTAGGGTTTTCTCCTCACTTCCAGAATTTACAGCTTTCCATCAATTCTGTCCTTGTTCCCTGGCATTAACATTTATGTTTCCCCAAATCTCTCTTGATAGTTTTTTTCTCTCCTCTCCTACTACTCTTCTTCTCCCTCTGCCTGAAGTTCTGGTACATAACCTTCTCATACCATCAGCTAATCAAAAAGCTGGCTGCAAATGAAAGCCACATTTATCAGTGTTCTTTGGTACACAGACTAAAGTCTTGCCTTAAAATGTTAATTATAAATAATACTTTAAGTTTGGTAACTTAATTCTGTAGTGGGTTCATGTTTGTGTTCCTTCCTAAGCTTCAGAACAGTAAAGCCCATGGTATTTCTGCTTCTTATCTATTCTCTGACCAGCTGTCATTCACCGCTTTTTTTAAGTCCTTCCACTTCTCAGAAAATTATTACTGGACAGTTCACCCATACACAAAGAAACAGATGTGCTAGATAAGGAAAGTAAACTTTGTCCTATCTTACCTGCACCAGAACTGAGAGAGGATCTGAGATGAGGCTCAGACTTCTCTGGATGCAGGATCAGGAAGCAGGCATGTTGGGCTATAAAAACCAGTGCTGTGTCCTTCCTTACAATCCACATCTAGAAAGAAAATACGATGTATCCTTCAACTCTTTCTTATGCATTGAGAAGTCTGGGCACTTGTTAGTGTTTAGCATTTAAAAACAATCCTTAAAATTATATAGGGTAAAGATTGCAGAATAACATGTCGTCATAATATGAAGCACTCCAGGCATGTTTGTGGCAAAGCACACACCCTCCATATAATTATACTCAGGCTTCTCTATTTTAGGCAAAAAATAGCAATAGTTACTTATTGGATTCTCAAAATGGTATTGGAAAGGATTCAGCAGTACACTCCCAAGACTTTCTGGGTAGTAACAGCCACAGGATTACAGACATGTAAATGATCTGCCCCTCCAGCTGCTGGCAACCGTTTCTTCCATGCTGCACTTTGCTCTGTTAGTGGTATTGTGGATAGTTTTTCACCAGTCCTTTCAAAATTCCTTTTCTTGCTGCAAGACTCTAACATGGACTTCTCTTCCTTTCCCCAAGCCTCACTACCAGCTCTGCCTGCCCACCTCAGAGGTTAAATTTGGACTGTATTAGAACAGTACCTCTAAAAGTATGTGCTCATCTCATCATTGCACCTTCATGCAATAGGGAAGCTTTTTTTCCACAGTTCTTCTGTGTGTGAGAACTGTTTAAACAGCATTTACACATTCAAGGTCTTACTGAACATTGTATCTTCCAAAGTCTGTGAACCCAGCATCTTGGTCAAACACCATGGACACTTATCAGCTGATATCTGTGAGATTACATATGATGTCTCTGTCTATGGTTTTAATGTGTCTGTGATTGTAATGTACATGTGCCTAAATAGTGTCTGTGTGCTCATTCAAGTAGCATGTACAAATCTCCTTAAAACAGACAGAAAACACTGCAGTGGAGATGATTTTTCATGGCCTCCCAACAGCTTCCATGGCAGAAGGCTCTCTACCACTGGACTTATGAAAAAAACCTACTAAAATACAATGTCTTTGATGTTTAGAACCAGTAGATCCTGGTATTTTGATTCTTCATTTGCATGTAATGAGAAAAATCTTCATCTTTTCTTGACAGGCATATGTTTCCTCATGAACTGGTGAGGCTTGTGAGAGGGTCGTTAATTATCTTGGATATTAAACATGAGACCATATTTTCCTGTAGCTATTTTACTTTCCTTCAACCAAGTAAAATGAGAAGGGTCTCTTCTCTAAAGGCAATAATATTCCATTTTTGACCCAATAAATACTTTATACATGCTTACATGTACACATGAACATACACACTGGTGCCTTCTTTCAATTTCAAAGAATCTCTCCTGAAACTTAGTGGGTAGCAGAGATTCTTTTCCTCTTGCAACTTTGCCTGTTGCCATTTTCCCCCATGCAAGCACCCTGAAAAATACTACTTTTTTCTTGGAAATTTCCATGTGTGCATCACTAAAATGAATGTTGCTGGGAGGATTGAGGCCTATGTAGACCTTTGAAATTGTGTTGTGATTCATTGCAGGGCCTTAATCAAGCCATAATTTTCATACCATCCAAGTTCCTCACCTGAAGAACGTGACAGCAATATAGACCTATTTCTTTGGCGTGTTGCCGCACTTAGTGTACTGCTTAAACTGAGGTGCTTTCTGAAGTGCTACAGACCTTCTTGATATAGCTACTGTACTTATACGTAGTCTTCCTTTTCTTATAAGGAAATTAATCTATTAATATTTTTCCACTTTTAGAGCTACCCCTCATCTAAATACCACTTCAAGACTTCTTAATTTACATTATACATAAGGCACGTGCCAGTGCGTATTTATAGATGGGACAGGACCAGTTTTTGAAGTATAGACCCAATACAAATCTTTTGGCTGAACATACCACCTGATTTCACTTCCAGGTCTTTCTGGATCACCTGAAAACATAACTTGTTTGGATCTTACAACTTTAAGGATCAAAATCCAGCATAAACTTGCCTTTAGCTATATATGTGACATCTTCTACCTTACTGCAGGAAATCTTCATGCTGCTGTTGTTCCCTGCAATGAAGGTGATGTGTAGCCCTCAAGCATCCCAGGACAGCTGAGCCAGTGCACTGCTTCCTGTCTGTGAACTTCAGTTAATTTTGTCAGGTCCTGAAAAATCTTTAATTCTGAATCAATATGTTTTTTTGTGAAGCAAAGGAAATGACCTGCCATTCTGGGTGGGATTCATCTTTCCACAGTTAGTTGTCCACATTGTAGACATCTTAATGTGTGCCCAGAATTCCTTCATTGTCTACAGAGAAAAATACACCTTTGTAGGACTTGAGTCCTCTCATCTTTACTATATGATAAATTAAAAGCAGCTTCCATGAGCTACCTGCTAATAGTGTCTATTGCTTTGCAAAAATGGACTCCAAAGATTTTGAAAGGATTTCAGAAATATCTCCTATTCAAACTCACAATGCTTTAGAAGGGAGGAGAAACAAATAAATTGTAATATAAATTTTAGCTGACCTGATGTGATTCTCATTTTGTAATTTGGATTTATTTGACTCTGGGATTTACTTGCTATGAAAAGAGTTTAGTTCTGAAAAAGTGGCTGTAGTTAGCAACACTTGGTGCAGTGACATAATTAGAATTTCAACAGCCCATGAGCATTGTTCCTGAGTTTTGCTCAAGGTGAATTTCATCAAAGTTCAAAGAGCTTATATGACTCTATATTAAATAATCTCAGCATGAGATTGTCATATTTTATCTGATTCATTAAGTTTTTATTCTCATTTGTTTTATAGTCTTTATTCCACCATAATTAGTTGTAATTAGTAAAAATTAATTTAATACAAAATTTATTAACAATTAAAACTGGTCAAACCTTCCGTGCATGAAGCCTAAACTTCATGGAGTGCTGATGGAATTCCAATCAGTTGTTTAGTTCAAGCACTTCTAGAGGGACATAATGGAGCCATCATATGAATTAAACAATTATGGCTCTGAATTAATTAGATACTAATATATAAACTAGTTCAATAATAAGGTTTAGTGAGGAGAATGTTAACCTAGACATACTATGCAATGCTTAGTCATATTAATGGAAAGATACTACAAAGACTACTATTTGACATCTATGTGTGTTTATATGACATCTCTAATAATGAAAAATGGGCGATATTGCCACTTGTCACATTTCTTTTCAGAAACTACAGCAGCATTATGCTGTGCTTTATAGGAATAATTTATACTTCAGGTAAAACAGTAGAATGACAAGACGGTTTTTTTTAATGAAAAATCAAAATAGTTCCTGTAAAGTTCAGTGGCTCAGTTTCTGATGTGAGAAATAAACCTTTATAAAGTTTATAAATTTTAGGGCCCTTGAAAGTAGTGTTGTACCTGCTTTTTGTCAGCAGAGCCTAACAGTCTCTAAAATAATGAAAACAATGTAAAGAGAAATTTAATTTTGCTACTACTTTATATGTTCAAAAGGTAAAAGTTAGTCTGAATTTTGAAACTACAAAGTGTCTTACTTCCTTCTTTAATAGCAACCCATCCATGCCAGATTCGCTCAGGTAAATGAGTGTTCACAGAGCCTGGGGGGGAAGTCAGTGCCAAGTCCAGGTGGAAACTCCCATAGTGCAAAGCAATATGTCAGAGGAGGAATTTTACCTCATCCTGCTGCCCACATACCTGAAATTAGTGACAACAATGGTTTTGTTCTCTGACTGAGTCTGGACTTATTCAGAGCCATTCAGAATTGGAAGCCAGACCAAGAGATAAGTCACAGGAATCCAAAAGTATTTACATTAATGAACTAATGAAGTTACATAAATGTAAGAGAGAGGAAAATCAGAAGTTCCACGGTATTATTCAATTCTTCAGAAACAAAGCCCATTTATTTCCATGCATTATTTTAGTCTCAGCATGCCTGAAAACAGCATTCCTGCTTTATTTCTGAAACCGAACACTGCAATAAGCTAACATACCTAAATGCTAAAATTGTTTTTGTCAGAATTCACAAATTTTACTGGATTACTTGAAATTTACATAGGTGATTTATGAAGATTGCTCTTTGTCCTTTGAGAAATCAGATCCCTTTCAACTGAAACTTCAATGCTCGTCAAAACAGAGAGATTAGCATTGCAAAAAAACCCTTTTAAAATAAAAAATTGTTGGTTACTTAATTAATGGAAGTGTTGTGTTTGTCTATACACTATATACAAAATGAAAAATGAAGTTATTGGTTTAGATCATTTAAATTTTGCCAAATAGCAATTGCTTATAATCATGAAAAAAATTTAAAAACCCCAACAAAAAAAAACAAAAACCAAACCACCAAACAAAAAAACAAAACAAAAACCCACAACCAAACAAAAAAAAAACCCAGATCAAAACAAAAAATACCTAAAATAACCCCCAAAATACCTCAGATCTAGATTGTTCAGGTCGATAGTTCCTTGCCATGTTTTAACACAAAAGCAAAAAGACTCTGTCATGTTACTTAACCACGTAACTCAGAATTTTGTACACCAGACTCAGCTGGATTGTTCCCAGCAGAGTATTGTCAGTGCTTAGTCCCTTTCCTACTGTAAAGATCCTTAAAATTTGTTTTTAATCTCAAAAGACTTTAATTAGTTTTCATTTCTTTAGCCTCTCACTTGTATTTTCTAAACAAAAATACTGTATCTGCAAAGACCTCTCGATGAAAATGTAAGACTGAACATAACTTATGCCTTTTGTATGGCCCAAGTGTTCTTCAGCACATCTTTCTTGGACCACCTCTGTCTCAAAGTTCTTAAAAATCGGACCAGAATTCTATCAGCAGAGGGTGTCATTACCATTGATATCTTAATATGTGAATTTATTATTTATGACTCTTATCTTTTAAGCTTTTATATACATGCTGTAAACTTTATCAATCCAGTTGTTACACTTCTGAAATAAAGGGTCCTTTCATAAGGTACACAAATGCCTGGGCTCTTCTTGCTTCCTTGAGTCAGTGTTCCCCTGAGAACCGAGCAGTGACAAGAATTTGATTTATTTATATATTGAATACACTTTTTGTTATTTCAGCATTTTCGAACTTAAACAGGTAAACTAACTTTTTGTCTGTGGAATATGCAGACTTTCCAATTAATGAGAAGCCCAAATAAAAACCTATGTTCAAAATCAACTGATATTTGCATTATTATCAGGATCAGAATGCAGAATCTGGTGTGAAGATTGAAAATGTCTGAATCTTGTGCTCAAAGACCATCTGCCCTACTGAGCAGTTGTAATAAACACTGATCCGTGTTAAGTTAGGAAGATCCTGAACAAAATGTCACAAGAATGCTTCTTGCACTTTGTGAGGACTTGGAACCACACATGTTGCACTTTGGGTCTCTAATGGCTCTGGCAGCAATTGTGGGAAGAATAGCAGCGATGCTGGAGAAGCCAAGTGCAAGAAACATACTGGGACTGGGGTGATCTTGATGTTACACAAGTCATACTTAAATGAGTGCCAAGAATGACTATTCAAAGGCCAGTAGCCCAAAGATACTTGGCTTCTCTTTTCCCTTTTAATCATTTTGTTCCAGACATGTAGAAACAATACTTAATTGTAGGAAAGCTGGGAGGCAATTTTTAAATCTAAAGAGTATGTAAAAGGGTAAAGGAAACTCTGATGTTAATAACGGAGAACAACGCTTAAGAAGTACTATCTGTACAGCCTCAAGGGACTTGACAGCAAATTGACTAACCCTCAAGCTTGACTATGCTGTGAAGTGAAAGTAGGAGAAAAGTAAAGATTCCAAAGAAATGCTAAAAATAACTAAGAAAAAAGAAAATTAGATATGTGTGGTGGGTTGACTCTGGCTGGAGACCAGGTGCCCATCAAGATGCTCTATCACTCCCCTTCTCTCAACTGTACAGGGTAAGAAAGTACATTGAAAACCTCATGGTTTGAGATAAGGATAGAGAGCAATCATTCACCAATTAGTGACACAGACAAAATAGAATCATCTTAGGGAAATTATGTTAATTTATTGCCAATTAAGCAGAGTAGGGAAATAAGAAACAAGAACAAATCTAAAACCAACTTCCTACATACACCTTTTTTGTGGTCTCTGCTTCACCCCAAACTTTTCAACATCCTTCCCGTCAGTGGTGCAGAGGATGGGGAATGGGGATTGTAGTCAGTTCATCCCACCTGTTTCTGCTACTCCTTCCTCTGCAGTGGGGGGACTCCTCCCACTCCTCTTCTGCTCCAGTGTGGCGTCCCTCCCATGGGGGATAAGCCTTGATGAACTTTTCCAAGGTGAAGGAGGACAGGCTGCCTCACCATGGTCGATACCATGGGCTATAGGAGAATCTTTGCTCTTGCACCTGGATCACCTCCTCACCCTTGGTGTCTGAAGAGTTATTCTCTCACAACTTCTCACTCCTGTCTCTCCCAGCTGTAGCACAGCTTTTCTTTTACACTTTCTTAAGTATCTTAGCACAGAACTCCCGCTGTCACTGGAGGGTTTGGTTTTGACCAGTGATAGGTCAGTTGCAACTGGCTGTGTCAGACATGAGGGCTGCTTCTGGCAGCTTCTCAGTATCTCAATTTTAATTTCTGAAGAAAGATTTCTGACTAGTAGAGCTGTAGCAGAAAAATGGAAAAAAAAAAAAAAAATTGCAGTGAATCCAGTCTCCTGATTCTAGTGAGGTTAATTTACTGTCCCTGGGGGATGTTGTGGGCTTGTGTGTGTTGAAAATTTCCAATTTTTTTCCAAAATTTATCATAATTTGGGGGGAATTCTAGTGACAAAATTTTATACATTGGAATACATAATTATTGCATAATTCTTGAGAACACATAATAATTTTAAACTAGATTTTCTCTTTCTTTAACTCTAGCACAGTGGTAAAAATTAAAGAATTATACACAGAAAGGAATCTGACCTTTATAACTTTTTTTTTTTTTGTAAAGAAATAAAAAATTACAAGACTCAGTGCTGTCTTAGCAGTTCCTAAATAAATCATATATGTTTGCTTAAAACACATTATTACAGACTTACAAAAAATGTTTGGAAAGGCAGATTTCCTCCTTTGGTATTTTAAAGACCTGTTACATTTCAGTGGGAGGTTCTTTGTTTCATTTTTTTTTTATTTTTTTATTCAGAAGATATTTAGACACCACTTCTGAACGTCCTTTAAAATGAACTCCTGTTCCTACAGTTTCTAATCAAACAAATGCAGGAAATTGTTGTAATAAATATTCTATAAACAGCCTTGTTTTGATAGATTAACATTTCAGATTCATCTAACCCTGCACTGATTTTCTGGCAATAATCTAATTGAAAAACATTCTAGAATATGCAGGTATTTCAATAGCATCTAAGAAATTAGTTATTGTTTTTAAATGTTCTGAATAAAAGTAAGTGAATTAAATCCAAATAAAAAGCATTGCTTATGAGGGTAATGTTCTGCTAGTGATTCCCCAGTGTTACAGGTGGTCACAGGGTTTCAGAGCAGAATATGAACAAAAGAAGGAAGACGGCCCTTAATCACGAATCAGACAGGCATGACCTTGTCTCAGTTGTTAAGATGAGATCAAGTCCAAGGAAGGATTTTTCAATTGTGTTTTTCATGCATTGCCATTTCTGGTGTCTCATCATCTAGCAATTAGAAATTCTGTCCCTTACAAAATCAATAATTACTTCAAACCACTCAGGTGTTTTAGCATCGTCCTATTTAAAAAGAATAATTTAACAGCAACTGAAAGCTTGAAGGAAAAAACATACATGCAATAGTTCCAGTTAAACATCTTAAGTATAGTAGTATACTAGCCCTTCTAATAGCAATAGAACTGCTTTAAGTATTTAATTATACTTTAATTGAGCAAGAGTCTTCACAGATGTATTATCACAAGGCAGTTCATGCTAATTTTTATTACAATGCAAAGGATTGCAACAGTCTTGAAAAGGTGAGTTTGCATTCGTGTGTGGTAAATAGGCTCGTATATTTTCACTGTAAATCCTGGGTTTTTTGCTAAGGGACAAGACAATGAAGAGGATTTTGAGGTTATATTAATTTTGACATATCATGAGAGCTTCCAGGTGTATCTACTTTTCATGACATGCCACAGTCATCATCACTTTTTTCAAGCTCCCTGATGTATTTGTTTAATTAAAATACGGCTTATCTCAACTGCTCAGCAATATTAAACATCTTAGTACACTCCAAGGTTTCCACATTGCACAAACCATTTTTCTTCTTATCCCACGTTATGCCCTCATTTAAGCAGGAAAGTAGGGCTGAACTGACAGCTCTGACTGGTGTCTGTAGTTCCCGACCGTCCTTCCTTCCTTCCCTCCCACTTCAGCACGCCTGATTTAGATGATTGCTTTCCTGATAGGTGCAGTGAAGAAACCCCTGGAGTAATGAGGCTGAGCAGATAGGAACAGAAACTCACTTAATAAGATCCTTTTGCTGTCCTCTGTACTCTATTAATGTTTGAAGAAAGCTGAAAGCTCAGTTATGTGACCTATGGTTGAAGAGTCTATTCTGTATTAAGGTGTGATTGGTTAAGAGAAGCTGGATGGTTTTTTCCCTCAGTGAGAACTGTGGGCAATTGTTGAAATTAAATTTTTTTTTTTGGTCTAAGTTGCAATTTCTATCCAAAATTATACAAAATAAAACCCAAGTAAGCCCAGAAGTCCTGTTTTTATAGACCAAAAATTGTGCAATGAATGTGATTACCTTTTGAGAAGGATACTGATATGCCCTTGTGTGTAGGAAGTTATCCTATTTTTCATTTGGGACACAATTTTCAATCTACAGTACTAATTCTGTTACTTAGTGCAGTAAATAACTGGTTGGGATTTTTCCAACTCAGTCAGTATATCAAATTAATACACTTACACATATCCTTACCTTATTTAGATAAAAGACCAATTGTAAGGCAAAGTCCTGAAATCTTCTCCAGCAACAGGAATTTATCTGAGACAGGACACAATAAAAAGTGTTCAAAGTCTCTCAGAATTGAAACATAGCCTGGAAAAGCACGATCACAAATTATTAAACAAAAAATTCTCTATCTAAGGCAGGATAGATAGATGTTACCCTGTAGTATTCCATATAATTGTAAACAGCTTTTAGTTTATTCTGCTTTACATAGGGCTTTAAAAATGAAGTATGGAGAAGCTCTTGAAAAAGTTTTATTGTAGTTCTGGCCTTAGAAATAAATCAAAACTGTAGAGGATTAATCTATTGTTTAGAATTCAGTCCAAATTGTACAGGTAAAGGATTAAGATAATGTTGGTCTACTTTAAACAGTAAGATAAAATGATTATAGTAATTTTACCAACAACTGAAAGTAAATCATAATGTTAGAAGCTGCAATTAGAACCACTAAGCTGATCCCTTCGGGTTGGTGCTGTTTATCAGGTTCCCTGGTGGAGATGAGTAATAACCCAGAAAATTGCATGAGCAGCACTGGCAATCCAGGGCATATTTCAATCGTAGTTAAGAGCTGCTGGCCACCAGTCCAGGCAGGCAGGTGGAAGGGAGAAAGAAAAGAGAAGAAGGTACAGAGGAGAGGCCCAGCTACAATAACAAATAACAATGGGAAATTTTTGCACTTTACCACTAATAGAGTAATATAGACACACAAGCATGGACCTTCAGAAAACTTTAATGATAAAAACCAATAAGAATCCTGAACCTTTACACATAACCATAGTGGTTTTGCAGCTAAAGAAGACGGCTGCTACAAGCTGAGGTCTGGGAGAGAAGGGCTGCACAAAAAAAATAAAAGGAAAGGAATCTCACAGCAATGTAAAACTGGTGAAGGTTTGATAAGGTGGTAAAAGTTGTCAATCTCCTTTTAATAATCATGTCCTTTTTTTGCCAAGGTGAACTCCTTCACAGGTGTTCTACAATTTTGGATTGTTTTCTTTGTAACATTTTGACTTGGATGTAGAGGAAGTCCTGTCTTCCTCTCTGCTGTTCCACAGCATGGTGTTTTGGACAGCAAAGAAGTAAAATGGGACAAGCTGAGAGAGAATCTGAACTTTGATCTGCATCCTCAAACACATCCCACCCCACAGACTCCCACACAAAATTAAACTCCTTTTGCCAAAGAGCACAATAACCTGTCACCTGCAATTAGGTTCATCCCACTCACTAAGTTGTATTTGTCAGCAAAACAAGTCCCACTCCTGGAGTCTGAAAACATTGATATTTCATTTATAATCTGGTCCTATGCCAGAATATGAAGGACTGCCTCTCAAACTACTTATGTTTCCACTCAGTTTCTTAACTAAAATTTAAGTAGCTGAAATTGAGAGAAACTTTGTTTCAGTTGCTAAATAGTTGAATTCCTATTAGAAGACTGACCATGTTTTTGAATATTCAGTCTTCCAGGTCCACATTCAAGCATTAACCCTGTCGTCTGAAG
The DNA here is from genome assembly GCA_035583235.1 of Hafferia zeledoni. Classification (NCBI taxonomy): domain Eukaryota; kingdom Metazoa; phylum Chordata; class Aves; order Passeriformes; family Thamnophilidae; genus Hafferia; species Hafferia zeledoni. The sequence continues at coordinate 9,672,206 of JAWWEV010000043.1, forward strand.
TCAATTTTGCTCAGTAACCAGAAAATGTCTTTGTTTGAAGCTGGGAGGTGATGTGAACTCTATTCTGACATAACTTAAGGAAATCTGTAAGGACCAGGAAGAATTAATAAATGGCTCTCCTTTGTCAGGGAGTCATACCTCAGAGTTTTCTTTGAAGTGAGCAATAGTAGACATAAGAAAGCCTGTGTATGCAGTCACTTCTGTTTAAAAAAGTTGTTCAACACAACCATCCAGCAAATGTTGCTGAAAAAACAAAAGTAGCAAAGTATGAGAAAGAAAATCCTTAAATGAGTAAAGAACTGTACAAAAGATAGACAACAGATGTCAAGATGAAGTAATCACTTTTTTTAAATTTTATGTCAATTTTTATATCCTTATGAAAATTAGTGATTTCATGTAATATCAAGGAGTCTGACTGATTCAATTCTGACCCCTGAAGATATAGTGATCAAAATGAGCTTTCTGTTTCTCGGTTGTGATCCTCTCCCAGCTATAATGAGTGAAAGAGCATGGTTCAGCAGTTCTAGATGTTCACAGGAGAAAGTTGATAGCAATATGACCTTCAGAAATGCTCTTTTGCTCTCTTGCTCCACTGCTGACAATTTGTTTCTTCTGCAGGTATCTTTTCTGTCATTTCTAGGCATTTCGCTTCGGGGCAGTCTGAAGAATAGTTTGACTAACAAAAATTATGAGATACAAATATTTGGCAGGATAGGTCTTGTGTGCAGATGTTTTTATTGCTGCTAGCTGTTTGGCACTCAGATGTTGATTTGTTGTGTAGGTGGACTTCTTTTCATGTATGTAGTGAATAAGGAAACTCTACCCCCAGAGCCTGTGACAGATATAATCAAACTGAGTGGATTAATTAAAAGAGTCACAAAGAGTTTTTTCATGAACACACTTTCATTCAAGTGGAGTGTGCTACTTGTTTGAATATCTATTTGAGTATCTATTTGGATCTGAATTACAAAACAAACCGCATTAGAATCTTAATGGAGTGAAGTTTTTTCACCTTTACAGGGTTTCTGTTTCTTTGCTTGTTTCAGAGGGAGTTACATATACAATTAGTCAAGAATGTCAAAGCTCTAGACTTGTGGCTTTTGAGATAAATTTAAAGTTATATTTCCTATTTAGATTTTCTTAGAAGGAGAAGAGAAAAATCCCATAAAGATGAGTGAAGTATTCCGGAAATATTCTGGCAGCATTCTGGAGACATTAATATTCACAAGTAACTGTCACCAATTCATTTTCCAATTTGCTGTTCTATTTTCTGCTCTTATTTTACCCTTTAAAAATCAAAATATCTTTAATTTAAAATAGATCTTACTTCTATACAACTAATATAAAACTCTTAATGTCCCCCACTATTGGTTTTCTCTCTTAGTAAGTCCCTGCCAATTCAGAATATTCCGTGGTTCTGTAATAAACATTCATATTGTCTTCACCTTTTAGCCCCCAACTCTTAGACTTCTTTCTACAAAGAAATCTGTGTTTCCCCAAAGTGATTCTTATTTTCTGCTCAATAGCAAGTTTTTCCTAATATTTTCCCTATTCTCTTTTGTACTGCAGTACCATTCCCCTTGTACTCTTTGTCTCCTTACTGGTATGATGTTTTGTTACTTATGTACACTGACCTCAGCAAATCGCTCTGAGTTGCCATAGCCATGTTCCCTTTAGTTTTAATTCCAAAAAAATATTTCAGAGTTTCTGGCCAAGCTAACTGACTGCTATATCAATCCTTGATGAAAGGATGTAGTTAATCTAGCATGGACATTAAAAATGCAAAGTGGTGACAGGATTACAGAAGCTCCATCAGACCCTGGTTACTCAAAATATCCTCCAGACTTTTCCCTCTGTAATACTTTTTGTCCCACTTGCCATCCTTTTCCCTGTGAGATCCATATTGCCCAATACTTGGATTCTTAATCTGATCCCAGAAATGTCAAATAAGCATCTGAAGGATCAAAGAGTGAAAGAAGCACTAAAGAAGGGAGTGCCAGTGTGAGATACATAAGAAAGTATAAAATTACTCTGTTTGAGGAGAGTCTTCCTTGTGCTGTGGGAGATCCAAAGAAGTTCCAGATTTTTCAGTTTTCTTAAGCATCCTTTCCAAGTTGCTTAAACCCATACCTTCATAACACACATAAATGTTGCAATGCTTCAAATTAATTTTTAACATCTCACATAATTCCTACTGTGAACTATCTGTCCTTCATATAAAGCACAGACAAGGGAAAAGCTGCATAACTTACTCAAACAGGAAAGGCAGAGGCAAGGTTAGATACAGGTTGTTTAACTATGAACTCTCAGCTATGGAGATGGGCACCTCCATGGGCAGTTATTCCTCCTAGGTGGGACTGTAGTCAATATTATTCCCATTTCAAGATTTAAATCACTTCACATTTCCTCACCTACCTCTGAGTAACAGGTGGTCTTCTATCATAATGCTGCTCAGGGGATAGTGAAAGGATCGGATGTTGATGGTTTTCTCCTACCTGATTCACCAAGAGTAAGACTCCACTGTATATCTCAGCAGCTTTCAGTATGTACACTCTGACCGACCAATGCACCCTTTTAGAAAAGTAAGGGTAGCCCGAGCAGTGAGTGTGAGCACTGACTGTCTATGTAGCACTTCACAGCTCCTTCACTGTTTTGAACCACTCCAAGCAGCTCTAGCACTATGGATATAGGACAATCATTGCCACTCAGCCTCAGTAGTCCTTCCTTGGTTATGATCCCTTTTTATTCTGCAGCATCAACAGAGTTCTAGAATTAGATGACATTTTTTAGAATTCTTGTGATGTCTTAATAGTGGTTAAAGGTACCCCAGGCATCTCTAGCTTAGCTAAATGGATCCCTCTCTTTGCCCCTTGGAGAAAGTCAGGAAGGACACTGGAGTAAAAATTCAGATTTTTGGTAATGTGATTCTCTTCTGCTATCTATAAACTGCAGGAGGAACTGGACTGACTACCCTGCTAACCTCACTGAATCCACTAAATGACTGTATTTGGGCCCCAGATCCTCTTGGGCTTAATTTTCTGCCTCACGCTACCACTGGGGATAAATATATATGTAGGTATATGAAGTAGAGTGATTCTTATCAGAACTAGAGCAGAGAACAACTGTTGTGTATGTATGTAATGATGAGATATTCTAACTATTGGCAGTGATGTCAGGGCTCTTAAACAATGTCTTCACCAAGGAAAAAAGCCATTGTGATCTTTTTGACTACATGAGGGCATTATGTTATTTCTTTTTTGGAGTTTTCCACTTCGTTTATTCTGGTGCAGAAATTGGCTTCTACAGCCCTCTTCTACAGAACTGATACAGAAGATCTTTTTTTATTTGTTAAAGCCCACATGAGCTAAACTGTCTTACAACATATAATAATAATAGTTAAAAACAGAAGAAAAAAAAAGCAGCGTAATCCCACTAATTAAGAATAAATAATTACTATAACTATTCATTAAGAATAAAACCTTAAATGTTCCTAGTTTGCGCAAATGTTGGTTGCACCATGTTTGCAGAAAATATTCTTTAATTAACACAATGCTCCCTAATCCAGAAATGCAGGATGTTGACCAAATATTCCACTGCCCAGGCCGCATGTTCTGGACCTTCCCCACCTTCACCACATCATCTTGGCAAATGGTACAGATTCTGCAATCCTGATTCATGTCCTTTTGAGGGCAGTGGTGAAAACTCTCAGAGTTTTGTTGAGTGGGGGTTTTTGTTTTAATTTTGGAGGTTTTTCTTTGGCATATTTCATGAACTCTACCAATGCCTATAACTAAAGACACAAATGACAACCTGCAACCTGGAAGTTTTTAAGGCAGTGCTTAAGTCATGGAAGAACACAGTGATCACCTGTATTACCATTTGCAAGGAGGTAGCATCCCCAAGACCTCTTGTATGTAATGACCCTTTCATAAAATTTCATAAATTTTATCATTCTGCCACAGATTTTTAAGAAAGAAAGTTGCATAAATCAACGTCCGCTTTTTAACCTCTGAGGCTGAAACTTTTCTACCTCCAGTAACAGTGCCACTGATTCCAATTTGTCTTGACTTTGGCAGAAATAAATACTTTTGCACAAAATGGACTGATATTTATAAACAAAACTGCCATATTTTGAGGACGGTCAGAAAACTTGACTGGCTTGACACAATCACTGTGTAAACGTTTCTGTTTCATAATTAGTTATCATTTATTACCCATACTCATCATCATTATCATGGCTCAGCTTTGTGAACAAAGATTTGGGAAGAGCTCTACCCACATGGGTGTGTCCTTCGAGCCCGTGCAGTGGATTTTTCAGGTGAGGCACAGTGTACACAGAACTGTCCCCACCCTTTAACTCCTAAGGTTCATCTGCCACAGCCGAGCGAGCTTGGATGTTGACAGTGAAGTCCTCAGGACTAGAATCTACAGCCCCCAGTACTGCCAGGAGATCTCCCATCCAAGTACTGACCAGGGCTGACCCTGCTTAGCTTCAGAGATCTGACAGGACTGGGCATCAGGGTGGCATTTAACTGCCTACACCCATACTCATAAACTACAATATTTGCCCAACTAAATTATTGAACTCATTAACTTCATTGGGCAAGTTAATTTCTACTGATATGAGCACCAAATTATTAAACTCATTGATTCTGATGGGGCTTCAAATCTGCAGTCAGACAGAATTTGTTTCTGTACCTTAGACAAGGGATTTATTCTAAAAGTTTGATATTCTTAAATGGAAGAAAAAAAAATCTTCCCTCAATCACAATGATGTTCTAAAAACTAATTTCTTAAAAGCTCCTCTTACCTTCTGTGAGATCTTTAGAAAGAGCATGCTTAATCAATTACTGTTCTCATCCTGTATTGTCCTGAAGGCTCAGTGGAGAAATTGTGCTTTTAAAAACAACCAGTTTCTCTGAAGGAAATTAAGAATATTGACTTTTGAAGTCTGTGGGCTGATGTAAAGGAGCCACAGCACAAAGCATCTATCTGTGAAGCAAATGGTTATACACATTGCAGCTCTGTGTTACAAGTGTTTAGATGGTGATAGCCATACATTTTTTTAATTAAATGATGAGACAATTTACATCAGATGGTCAGCTTGGACACCATTCCTGAGTGATGAGAGTGTCCCTTCAGCAAATGTAGAGCTTACAGACTGCTGTATGTCAGAACTGAAAAATGAGCTCTGAGTAGTAAAGGCTTTCTGCACAGGGAGAAGGACACCGAAATGCCTCTTTTGTAACAGAAGATCCCCTAAATAAAGCAGTTCAGTATGTACATGCAAAAAGAAGACTTGAGCATTTATTTCTTCTTTGGCTGTGTTATTAAGCATTCCTCATCTGACACGAGGTATTTTTTCTCAGCCCTTGATCTGTTCTTTCTTCTCCATCATTACAAACAAGCCTCTCTTTTTTTTGTTGATTAGTAACCAGCTCGAAATGTTCACTAACGCAGCACACCTGAAGAAGTGCAAACGGAGGGATCACATAGGTTGGTAAAATTGTAGAAGTTGCCTAATTATTTTAAATACATATTTATGCCAAATATCTAAACGTGGCATGTGCAGCTCGACAAGCAAGTTCACCCCATCCTTATAGCTAAGTTTGCAACATAATACAGATACTTGTGGGGCTTCTTCAGTGTCAAACAGAATCAGTAAGGAGTTTCTAGACACCTCCTGGAAGGAATCTCACCTTCTAGGAATTAATGTTTAATGGCTTCATCACTTACTATTGATTAAAATGTAGTTTTTGTCACAGCTCATATAAAGGGCAGGATTTGATTGCTGAGCTAAGTATGAGATCTAGAAAGAGATTTGGATTCAAAGTATCATCACCTGTTTCTTATCTCCACCCAGGGAATAAAATAAGTAAATAAATAAAAGCCATACTTGTACATGTTGTAGAAGATTGTCTGAAGGATCATTTGCACAGGACCAAATTCCTGCTTAGATTGCTCAGCCCAGGTATGCCAGAATTCAGGGTTCAAGTGACTCAGCAATACTTTCTGTCAGGTGAAATACTGCTGCATGAGCAGAGTTGAAGTTTGATATAGTAAAAAAGAGAGCATCCCAAAGCTCTTATCTGAAAGCAAGAGGATTTATAGGAAAAAAATAAACCAGAATGAAATAAGAAAACAAATCAGAACAATTTGCAAGAGTGCTCAGAAAAACCCCAAAAGATTGAAAAGATAGGATGGAGTTGCTAATAGTATTCATTACAGTGTTATTTAAGCATAATTATCACTGGTAATACTGCCCACTCCCCACATCCTTAACTACAATTGCATGATACCAGATGAGAAAAATTTTCTTCCCATTCAGAGCTTTGAAGGAACACTCAGGATTGTGGAGATGAAGAAGATATGTGGCCAGCTAGTATTGTGTAATCTCTCACAACTGCATCATTTAATAATGAAGTGTTCAGCTTAATATTTGTTTGCTGGCAGCAGGCAGAAGAATTCATAACCCGATCACACTGCATCTAGAGCATCTTGCACTGTAAAACTACCATAGGTTTAAACAGGGAGAGGTTGCCACTAGGAACTCATAGTACCTTCTCACTACTGTTGGAGTCTTGCATTTTCATGTACCAAATGTGTTCTCAGGTCATGTAGCAAAGTGTGTAAGACAGTGGAAATCTGAAGTCAGATACAAGTCATAGGACCATCTCTTACCACCTGAATGGAATTTGTACTCCTTTGCTGCAATATAACATCCTCAGATAAATGAAGTAAACAGACATCCACTTGAACTTGAGCAGAATGAAGAACCAGAAGACAAACTATTCACAGAAATGTTAGCTGGAAGGGATATGCCCAGCGATCTCAGGTCCAATTTCCTGCTTAAACCAAGAGTTTCATCAATGCTTTATTACATCTGCAGCAGCTCTGATCAGCTGTGCTTTGAAAACCTCCAAGGGCAGATTCTCCATAGTCTCCCAAAGCTGTGTTATCCCGCCCCCACTAAGTAAAGAAGCTTTTCGTAATGTTCAAAAATATTCAGCCTCTGGCTTTCTTCTCTTGTCATACATCTGCCACCACTGAGAAGATTTTGGCTGTCATTATACAATTTCATCTCAAGTAGTTTTAGACTGGAGTTATATTGCCCCTTGGTCTCTACAAACAGGTTTACCAGGCTTTTGGGAGGGTTTTTTTGTTTGTTTGGGGTTTTTTGCTTTTTTTTTTTTTTTTGGTACTCAGAAAGTCAAAGCTAATGCAATTTCTTACTATTAAGAAAGTTCATGCAATTTCATAGTATAAAGACTAATTTGTTCAGTAGTTAAGGAATGAGATTTCCCTGACAGAAACCTGTTTGCATTCTCTAACATTTATATTAGAACATTTTCACCAATAGGAAGTAAAGATTTCTTGGATAGTTTGCACAAACTAACTTCCATTCCTGGCAAAAACCTCCCATGGGAACATGAGTTTGTGACCAGGATTTCTGCACTAATTTTTATGCTATTGCCCACATTTCAACTCAGACTATGAGGTCTTTCACTTTAGGAACATCTAATTCTGACAGAATTGTGTTAGAAAAGTCATAGATCATACTGGCAGACTGAAAACTTGAAACTTGATGTTGCCTCAACAGAAGCTCTTGCTGGTGAGCACCCAGCATAACCAGTCTGTTAACTGTACTACTGTGCTTGCTACAATACTGAGTGCAGAGGAGCCATGAAAACCAGAGATTTGTGGAACCAGATTTCCCAATTCTGATACTCTTCCTTTCTCTTAGGGGTTCAAGTGCCACTGTCTTACAACATGTTGTCCACTTTGTGAGTAGGGAAGTATTGCTGCAGATTTATTTCTGTTCAACTAGGTGGCATATAGTTGCTAGCTAAATGTGCGTCCATGGTTTTTCATATCATCATCATTCATTCCTCTCTGTTTCACCCCAGTCTTTTGCTGTTAATTTGTCCTATCTTAGAGCCAGCAGTGATTATCATTGACTGGTACACTTGCACTGGATTGCTTCAGAATTGGCATCTAGCCAAGAACATGTTGACTCCAAATTCCTCTGGACTTTCACTTCTGTGCTAATCCAGCAAATCACGTTTGAAGACACATTTTAATGCAAATCAAATATGTTTTAGTGAAGCTCAAATTATTCTGCTATCTTTGAGAATAGTCACATTAAATTCTGCAGCTTGCAATATGCCAGGGGTCAATTGGCTGGTTAATCACAGCCCAGGCTCACCAGGGTGTTGCAACTTCAACCAGGACTGCTTGATCCAGAGCCCAAACAGAACTGATAGCAAATCACCAAACTCCCTCACTTTTCTGTGCAGCAGTGCTCCCCCACCTTTTTGATTGTGATTACACTAAGCAGGAAGAAAAAGTAGGTATCTTTAAATTTTACACAGACACAGAGAAAATGCTAGCTGTCCCTGTATTTTATCTCAGATCAGAAAGACATAACCCAGAAAGCAAAATAAATATTTCTTAATATTAACTGAGCTTATCAGGAATAGTGGAACTGGCAAGTAATAAGGTGTACTTCCAACATTGCTTGCTGTTATTACATAATCTTTCTTACTTAATCATATAAATGGCACAGATAAACTGAAAAATATAAAGTTATATACAAATATAAGATGTTTTGGTGTTATATAGACTAGAATAAAAATGAATATAAAAATATAAATATAAATAATATAAATGGAATTCGAAGATATGTGAGACCATTTATGCGGAAAAAAAGCTATTTACATTCTATTACTGAATATTTTATCGCAATGTCACATTCTATAATCTTAAATACATATGTGTGTATTTGCCATGTCAGGGGTGTGAATTATATTTCATGTTCATTGATAACCAAAAAGAAAAATAATTGGTTTATTGTTTGTCAATAACTGTATGTGTGGTATCGAATGCAGAGATGTGTTTGACATGATACTGTAAAAAATGTGTGTACAATACATTGGTCAAAATTTGGTAAAAAAATGTATTTAGAAGTACTCATAATACATTTTTCATTGTTGAAGTGAATTATTAGATAAATATAGGATTCAAATTTATATACAGAACTCAAGTGTATATATAATAAATTTCAGAAAAATCTTCTATGGCAGAAATAGGCATGAAGTGCTGTCAGAAAAAGCCAGGCTGAGAGCAGGACATCAGCTAAGCTGAACAGCCTGAAGCTGTTCACCTGCTTGATAGCAGACTGGAGAGCTTTTTCATTTTATAGCATCAGCATTTTTCCAGTGTCCTGCTACAGCAGAAAATTATCACCTGCTATGAACAGGTGCTTTAAATTATTAATCCACTACAGTGTTAGCTTTGTAAAGTGACATAGAGTACTCAAAGGTTTGATTTTAGATACTTCCTTTGCAGTAGCAGAACATGGTCAGAAAAGCCCTTCGGCATGAAGGAGGATAGAGCTGATTATGTGCTGCTCCATAGGCTGCAATACTCTAAATCAAAGTTTAAGTGTATTATTTAATATCAAATGTGTGAAGCTAAAGACCTCGATTCTCAGTTCCCCAAGCATGGTAATCTTCCTTCTACCTTAAGCAAAGGCTGCTCACAAACCCAGAGATTTGTTATGAATTTTTCAACGGCTATGGTGGGTCATATCAGTAAGCAATTTGCCTGAGGAACTGTGAAGGATGTAACATGGATTTACTGCTGAGTCAGAGGTTGTGGAATGTGTAATCCAGCGATTGCACAAGTAACCTTTATTCTAAAATAAGAATTATTTTAAAGGAACACTGACTAAAATTCTCACAAAACGAAATTATTGTTATTATCTTTAAAGAAAACATGATAGGTGGCTGCTGTGCCCATTAAAGCATCTTGCTTTCTCTATAGTGCTTGTTAAAAACAGATTTTCTTTACTTAGTCTTCAGCTGTGTCTCTGGGAGCAGCACGGAACATCCAGTGACAGCTGCATTTTGTGTAGTGCTGCTGGGAGCAACATGCCAATATTTGTGTAAACAGTTTGTCCCTGTTGTTTTACTGGACAAAAAAATAGTTGTGCAGTTTCCAACTGTGTCTAAATTTGAGACTTCCTGCATCTTGAAGAGTAATCACATTTTTGAGCTAAGTACGCAGGAAGTGGCATCTAATCACTGAGCAATCAGTGGAAGGACCTGTGCTCTAGTAATATGCTTGGGGTTTGCTTAGCCATAGCTGTGGGAAATGCCGGAATACCAGAGAAACTGCTCCTCTGAAACACTATCTGTGAGACCATGGGGTAGCAAGAATTTACTATATGTATTTTAAACCCCCTTATATCCACCTATAGTGCAATCAATTTCTCTATTTCACTCTTACAGTTACAAAACACGAGGGAGGAAACAGAAACAACTGAGTATTCTGTTTTCATTACATACACATAAGCCTGTTAAGCATGATTAAATACCGTCTGCTGACTCTTGCAGCTTCAGCATTGCAGTAACCCCACTGATGTTCTTGGTGCCTAACAGTTAAGGACACAGAAGGATATTCCACACTTATACAGAGCAGATTGGAAATAAATTCCCTGGAGTGAGTAGAGAAATACCAGTGTAGCCATAATTCAAAACTCAGGACTAGGCTTCCATTTTTTCAACTCTAGAATAGCACAGACTTTGTTATCCTGATTTGGATTTTTTGTTTTTATTACAGACAGTTCACAGGAATACATGTTTTCAAATAAAGTTACTGTCAATCCCTGTTTTGCTATTTTAGCCACAATTGTCCTTGTTTTGTTTTGTTGGGGTTTTTAAACTTTTTTTAATTTTTTTTTTCTTTTTTTGTTTGTTTGTTTGGTTGGTTTTTTGGTAGGACCACTGTCAAATATTACAATGAAATGCTGAAGCAGAAGAACCACAGCAACTTCCGTCTCAGTCTTGAGAAAGCATCTAAAAGAACCCTACAACAGCATATCCCTTTCCCCAGGCTTCATGTTGCACCAGAGAAGTTCCATATTCTCCTTCTCTAAAGGTAAGAACAAATCTTTCAACATCTGTTTGATCCATTTGTTTTAGATCTTTTCTAGGAAATGTTGTGCAAATGCCAAAAAATGAGTTGGAAGTGAGAAGTTCCAGTTGTGTTGGACAGTGAAAGGCTGAGTGGAGGCAGATCAGGAGGCTCTCAAGGAATGTAAGGAAGCATCTTGCCACATTTACAGAGAGGAGCTCCAGTAAGCAACATTCTGTAAACTCAAAAATCAAAATCCCACACCGATAACAGCAAACCAAACCCAGAAAGTATAACTTGGGACCATGGCCTTTACAACCAGAAACAGGTTGGGGGGTGTTTTGAGGTAGTTTTTGGGTCTTGTATGATTTTTCACCAAATCACAAAAGCTACATTGTTGGTGTAAAGCAGCAGAATAAAAATTCATGGGCATAGTGAATTAGACTCAACTTGATAACTTAAAGGGGTAAAAAAGCATAACTTTACACTCTCCAATATCTGTTACTCGTAAGGAAGGTTTCAAAACTCCAGTCCAGTAAGCATTAAAAGACTAAATATCAAAATTAATATGTTCCTAAACAATTTACTCAAACTAAGACATTTTAACAAGTATGGTGCTGCCTCTCAATAAGTATGGAAGCATCAAAATTCCAGAATTATTTTGAAGACAAGCACAAATATATATTACTTATTCAAAAAGTCCCTAAAAGCAGATTGTTAAGGAATAAAATTCTCATACAAAGTATTTATTCTCTCCAGAAACTTCTAATTAGTTCACCAGCTTTCATGGTACAAACCTGTGCAAATAAATCAGAAGTGAGCTGACACTAAATATCAATGCGTACTAGTTTATATCCTGTTTCTGTACAACTATAATATTAAAGCTCACTAAAATTCATATACATACATCATTTAAATATAGGTCATGAATATTTTTTGTCCTTTTCATGTTGTTCATAGTAATAAAATGCAGCACTTACTCAATGTATAGCACAACAGCAACTGTGTTTTTGTAAGTAAAAGCCATGTAACCTCTTTCAAAAATAAAAATCTCACCATGAAATTATATTGCTAATAGAAGATGTAGCTACTGTGCGGGTGAAGCAGTAGAATGAAGAATTCAGACAAGTAGCATTTGGAATTATGACTTTCACAAAACACCTTAGAAAATACTTAAAAATATTCATTATGTCAATGAGAAAATCCTAATGAGAAGGAACAGCTAGAGATGTTGTTTAGTGCATTAAAGGAAAATCGAGAAATACGTTCCCTCTCAGAAAGTAATCTCCAACAGTTGTGCATAATCGGCAAGAAAATTTTAGAAGCGACATCTGTGAGAAGTGGAAGTCCTTGACCCTGCTTACTGCATCCAAGAGTCAAGGCCAGTATGCAAAGTGTGTTCAATATTTAAAAAGATTGTTAAGCAGTTCTGAAAACATGGATGGATGCCAGCCAGGAATGGATGCCTATGGATACTACTCATGTCTGTGACAATAGTCATGACTACATTAAGCAATCTTACTAAAATCCATTTGAGTTTTAAAACAGTGGGGTAAAGGTGCATTTTGACTTTAAAAAATGTGCAGTGGTGTGTTATTTCAGTGACAGCAATGAACTGCCAACACAGGACATAAATTTGTCAGCTCCTACAGTGAAAGAGGGAGAGGACCACCTTCCAGAACTACTGCAAAGGTCCCCAAATAACTCATACAACCAGTTGTAGAAAGGATAGCCACTGTACTGGGATGAAATAGGGGTGTCCTGACCATTCCTGGGTTATAATACTGCAGTCAGAGGTATGTCCCTGTGCCAACAAGAAGACACTAATAATCTTTTTATCTTATCTCTGTTAATTCCTGCACCCCTTTATTATAACATACACAAATGTCAGACTGAGATATTGAATCTGAAGGCCTGGAAAAAAGATAATTTGCACAGCCAAGAAATAGGGAGACCTGTCTTGGTATTTTGAAGGCAGTCATTAAAAAGAGGTGTAGCAGGAACAAGTTCTAGACAGGGTCTCCATAGTACAAAATGTTCCAAATGTAGTAACACAATGGTTTGGAGTTTTTACAAAAATACCTGATGAGTTTCCCAAAAGGAAACTTTCATCAGATTGGACTAATACCAATAAACCTGTTAATAACATAAAGAAGCATAAATAATCTCAATCAGAAGAGTTTACTTGAGATAAATCAATGATCACTCGAGAGGCTGTCCACAGCCATTTCTGTGAATGTTGTTCCAAGAAACCAGATTGTCTTGTCCTTTTCTCTAATTGGCAAATGTAAAATTGTCCTTGAGTTGTGCAGTGATATTAACTTACTCCTACTGATGATTGATTTAGCCATGGACAACATAGACAGCTTCCTGAAAAAAGCAGATATAGAAAAAAAAATCAATCCATCTCCCTCCTCCTCTGCCATGGTGTTCTGTCTTTCTGGAATGAGTGGGCTACTGTGCAGTGCTGGGGAGAAAAGGAAGGGGAGTTCCTCCCAGGCGCCAGACATCAGGCACCATCCTTTGTTTCCCTGTCTCCCGGGAATGAGCAGAAGCATCAAGTCCAGCTCCACAGATTTTCCCACCACCTTCCTTTTCCTTCGTTGTCGGGGGAGTTGCTCAGCCTCAAGTAATCTCCACCCGCCAAATCTATTTATTGGATAGCAAAATTCAGCATTATTTTCAAGGCTTGCCCTGTCTCTGTTGCATATATTCGAGGTGGGGAATTGCTGTGGTAGGTAAGCCTAGGGTGTAGGAAGACATTGTGAGACAACCTTAAGAAGAAATGTTTGTGACACCCACCAGAATAAACAAAGATTAATCCTGTGATTCAAGGTTTAATGTCAGAAATTTTTCTGTGAAATGCTTTATAGAACATATAAAAGGGAAGATGCAGCACAGCATGAGGTGAGGACAGTGTAACCTGCATTTCTCTGAAATCTTCCCTAGAGCATTGCACTAGCCTTGCCCGTCTAAGGGAAGCTTCAGACTTTTCATTTATTTTCAGATTTCCCTTAGAGGACATAGCTTTTCTCTTTCTTAGAAGACTACTTCTAAAACTCACACAAACAAAAAAACTTTCTTTATAAATGTATTAAAGATAGATGAGGTCTTGTTTGTCTATTTCAGTACTTTTCCAAAAAAGTAAAACAACTACCCCTGAGGATTTCAAAGGCTTCTTCTCAGTCTGCATACAAAAGTTACTTCCCCATCTCTTTCTTTTTATGAAGCCTGTGGTTTAATTTTAACAGTATTTTTATTTTAGAGTTTCAGTTAGACATGTTACAAGGTCCAGTAAAATTCTGATTTCAGTTTTAAAAAAACTCCAAGCAAACACCTTTTTTTGTTTTCCTTCTAATCTCATGTCTAAAAAAAAAATCTCAGAGACAAAATCAGGGAAGAGAAAGGTTTTGTAGGCAAGAGAGAGAAAGATAGAGAGAAATTTTATCAGTAGGGCTGGAGGGATATGGTGGCAGGTTTTGGTTTGTGGCTTGAGGTGTGGGCATACATTCACTTCATATCATTTAAACATAAACTTGGGAAGTTCTTAGGAGGACCTGCACAGTGTATCCTCCCAAGAATTAGTCACATGCAGTCTTTCTCCTCATCATTGTCCCCGTCTGGGCAGGCCCCATACTGAGTACATCCAAACAAACTACTCAAGAGAATGTGGAGAAGCCACAACCTGGATGTTCATAGAATCCCAAATTCTTCTGTGGCTACTGTTGCACTGGAACTCTCTAGTGGAATACATGATGCTGCCTCCTCCTATTCTGACTGCCTAAAAAAATTACAAAATATTAGGCTTCTGTGCTCCCTGAGGTATTAGTGACCCTGACAGATGGTACGAACATTGCTTTTATGCCTGGAGCTACCATAGCATTTAAATGCACCAAGTGGGTATCAGGTCTTTTCCTGTGTAGGGCTGAGCATAAATGCAGCACAAGCCAGTCCATAACTGTGAAAGTTAGTCCTTAACTATGAATATAATTTCTAAATCTAAACCACAAGGCGTAAGGCTTCCCTGAAATCTTGTTTGGACAGTTCCACTCTTGCAAAACTCCCTCTCCAGGCTCT
>JAWWEV010000043.1:9688869-9699456 GCA_035583235.1 Hafferia zeledoni
TAATATAATTTATTTCTTTCTTTCTTTCTTTCGTTCTTTCTTTTTTTTTTTTTTTTTTTTTTTTTTAGCCCTGGAATCCTGATGAATGGCATGTTTGGAGGTTCTAGAAGAAATCCTCAGTCTCAAAAAAAAAGTTTCTCAAATCTTTGTAATTTTCTTTAAAATAAAGAGTAATGTTTTAATCTGGCATATGTTAAGGCATATTAAAAGTAACATTCAAGAAAGGAAAAGAAACTATCATGTGGATATTTTGACAAAGAGCCAAAAGACTGTTTGAGGAAGGGGTCGCTAAGAAAGTGAAATTTATGTAAAGCCACACTAGGCTTCATGTAATTGAGAAGCAAAATTAAGTTGTTGAAACAAAATCTTCAGATTTTCTCAAATTCTTATAAAGACACCACAAACAATGAAATGTATGAGTTCATGGGACTTCAAAAGCAGTTCCATTCTGTCTCTCTGCATTAAATATGGCTGGGTTTAGTTTGCCATAACAGTCCCTGGTGGGTGACTATTATGGTTATGATTTTTGTAACCTTCATATTTAATTTTTCCTAGTTCTAAACTAAAACTACAGTTACAAAGTTTTCATGAAATCTAATAGAAACCTTCCCTTTTTTAAATTATTACTATCATTTTTTTCTGAAATGTATGTTTGGTCTTTTTAGGGTATTATGAGAACTTTCACACTTTATTTTTCAGTCTGTTTTCCAAACTTTAAAAAAAATCTGATTTTTTTTTTTATTTTCACTATGACCATTATTCCCATAAGTTCATTTTTTCTCTTGCCTAATGCAACTTGCCTTTGTTTTTTTTACTTAAACACCATAACCCTCTTGTATATTCTTTATTTATGAATAATAGAAAAACACATCTAAAGCTGTCAAAACTATTACAAATAAAAAAATTTTCATGGCCATGGTCAGGTTGAATATATACCATTAGAGAAATACTTTTTAAAAAATTCTATGTGTGTATTTCTTGCAAAAATTCGGCCATAGTGGAGGTCAATTGCCTATTACATTCACCTGTGTTTACTTCTAAAGTGGTAAGACGAATGTACGCAATTTTGCCTAGAATGTGCCTGGCATTTTCAATCAGAAAATGTATAAAAGGAGAAAGAAGTCTATTTCTAGACTTTTGCCCTCACTATGAGCTTCTCCACTTGGCTCTAAGAGTCTCCCCTAAGGAGACAATGAAATTGGGCCCTCTCATATGAAACTCCTCTTGTATTTCAGCCATGTAATGCTATCTCTGAGAAGAACTCTTCTTGACTGTGTTGACTTGGATATTATCAGCCATAATTCCCTTCAGATATGTCTGTTATGACAAATCTGTAACTCTAAGACAGACATCCTATCCAGAAAATGTCTGTATATCCGCTTTCTTCTTGCCCTTAGTATATACAGAGAAATGACTATTTCAGCATTTTCCTCCCTCCAGAACTTTGTCTCTTTTTCCATATGATTTCCACATACCCATACACAGACTCAAAGCAATTCAGAACCTGGCCCGTAGTAAAACAGGTGTTTTTCTATGGCAGACCATAAGTCAGTGCAGTCAGATACACAGTAGCCAGTTTTGTTCTCCTGTGAAGTTCATTTATATTTCTTTTTCTGCTACAGAAAACAGTTCTGTATTATTTCTGTTGGTTTGGCTTTGGGGGTTTGGTTGGTTTGTTGGTTTTTTTGTTTGTTTTTTGGTGTTTGGGGTTTTTTTTCCCATTTTGAAAGACATGAGCCTTGAACAAATATTTTAATATTTAGACTGCAAGCCAAATAAGAAATAAGAATCCATTCCAGAGATGGACTTCATTCTTAGTTACTAATTAGTTATAAACACTGACATAAAAATGTCTTTGGAAAAGTGAGAACTAGATGAATGGCTAAACTGTACAATGAATCTAGTATAGTGAAGTTAAATGTGTTATCTTGCATGCTCAATAGGGAAAAAAGAAACAACCATACCACACAGAAAAGAGCTCTTGTCAACACAGAGGTGAATATGGTTATCATCACAGGGACACTCCCCGTCTCTCATTGCTTTTGATCACCATTGTCTCAGTTTGTGTTCATAGATCAATCACTGAACTATTTTAAGGATATACATGTTTTATCAATAAAACTATTACACTTTGTTATTCCTATTACAGCATATTAGGAAGTAACACTAGCTTTGGCTGTTTTACAACTTTCTGTCAGTTTTCCAAACTTTTTTGGAGCTACTCATGAAGTTCACATGGACCTTCTGCCCAGCAGATCTGGGAGTTTATTAGGATGTCTCCAGGGTGGCTTCCACTAAGCATTGGAGGCAACCTCCCATAACTACTGCAAGCAACCTCCAGTAACCACTGCAAGCAACCTCCAGCAACCACTGCAGGGAACTTCCAGACCTTGGAGTCTTGGAGTCCCTCTGGACTTCCCTTACAAGGTCAGTTGTCCAAGGACTTTGAGAAAAAGAGTTCATTTGTAGCTTATGTACCATCTACTTGCATGGGAGAAGGACACAAATTGAATTCTCCCAGGAGAATTGCTGGATTTGGAGCAGTAAAAAAAACATGGAGGGTTCTGAGGCAAAAGATTCTTTTCTAATGAGAAATATGCTCTGAAGAACCTTTGTGAGAATACCACTGAGAATACTGCAGATGGAGATGAAAAGAATTTAGCATTTTTGCTGAAGATTTTTTGCAGCAAAAGATGAGACTGCTATATTGCATAGTGCAAGCGTGAGAGGAAACTGAACTCTGGAAATGTCCTTTAGTTTTCATTGCATGTAAAAAGGACTGAAGGTGACTTGTCCAAATGTAGGCCTGTACACTGTGGGTGTCTGCAGATGGTTGCAACTCATATCAACAAATACATTTCAAGATTGTAACATCAGTGACAGAATGTAATTTTATTAACCATTCTTCACTTTAATGAATTATAAAGAACAGACAACATAAAAGTAAACAATAAATTATTATATATATGCATTCATATTTATTTTCGTTTTTACTACACAAATGTTGTGATGTCCCACCCTTAAGAGAAAGGGAGCACTCAAGATTTGTAAGTGCTTGTCAAAAGGAACAACAAAAATCAGAAGGTCCACAAAAATGCACAAAGTTTTAGACTTATCTCCAGGAATTAAAACAAGGATGTTTGTCTCACAAAAGTGCTGCTATAGCTCTGCACAGCCCTTATCTCCAGCCCCATCTTGTCCACAGCCATTCACCTATCAGTGTTTGAGATCTAAATATTAGCCCCTTATCTTCTGGGATTCTACAGATGTGCAATTTAAAAGAATATGATACAAATATTGTTTTGTTTCCACAGATAAAATCTTGTGCAAACAGGATGCTCAAAATGGCATCTTGGGCCATCAAATGTTGATAAAGTAAGACTCTTTCAGTTGCTTTTCACATAGGATCACATTATTAGAAATTACTCTAGAGAACATGATGAGCATTTCCCAAAGTACAGGTGTCAGAGAAATGTCCTCTTCTGTCTTTGGGTGTGTCTTGGGAATCTTTTAAAATCATGGAAACACAGAATCATTTAGGTTGAAAAAAATGTTTAAGATCTCCCCATCCAACTCTTAACCCAGAACTAACCATGTCCCCAAGTGCCATGTCTACATGACTTTTAAATAGCTACAGGAATGGTAACTTGACCTCTTCCTTGGCCTATTCCAATGCTTGACCACCCTTTCTGTGAAGACATTTTTCCAAATATCCAATCTAAACCCCCCCTTGTGCAGCTTGAGGCCATTTCTGTTACTTGTTACCTGGGGGAAGATACCAACCCCATCTGGCTACAACATGCTTTCAGGTAGGTGCTAAGTTCCTCTCTAGCCCTTTTCTCCAGGCTAAACACCCACAGCTTCCTCAGCCATCCCTCATAAGACTTGTACTCCACAGACTTCACCGTCTTTGTTGTCCATGGCAAGATATTTTCACAACTGACCCTTAATCTGTAGGATGAGATGTTCTAGGAGGTTGATACAGGGAGGATGCCCAAAAGGATGGACGATGCCTTGACCAAAAAATGCTGGTTGTATATACCGACCACAGGCAGGCCAATAATTTCAACAGAATACCAAGGATCTCATCATTGCCTCTTCTCTTCTGAAGGCAGCACTTTTCTAGATGTTAACCTTGAGACCTCTCCACAAACCAGAGAATATTATGAAATAAACGGGTGGGGAAAATATGAGAATAGGCTGCTCTGCTTCTCACTTGATAGTGCCTAGGATTTTGGCAGGAACGAAAGGGAGCTGCAAGATGCTCACAAAGCATTGAAGGATCGCTTTGCTGAATAGTCTTTGTGTACCTGTGGCACATGGGTATTGTCTTCCATGCACATGGATCAGGATGTATTGCACTGTAAAATACATAGGATGCTGCAGCTATCTGAAGAGAAGCGCACTCTTAAATGCATGTCAGCTTCAGAACATGTGACTCACACCTACAGTAACTGAGAACAACTATCACAGTCCACCTCAAGTCTATTAATAAACTGCCGCAGTCTTCAAACCAAACAGGTTGTAAGCAATCTGCCTTTAGTAGTGCCAATTTTCTTTGGCAAGCCAAGTGTATGAATTGTCCAGGGAATGTCATAAACACATCAAATTCTTTACTAGGACTGTCCTAACATTTTACAAGCACAGACAACTCAGTTCCAGGAAAATTGCCAGATATTCTTAGTTTACTAATATAGCTGATGCTCATAAAATTAATATATAGCTGAGGTTAGGGGGCGAATAGTGAGTGAGAAGATGTGTTTCTTTCTGTCACATACTACAAAACAATCCAGAAGAGTAGGTCCTGTGGAAAAACAACATGCATTGTTAACCTGTGCCTTTAAGGAATGGTTAACTACAAGTTGGAAGTCTGAACAGAATATGAGATCGAATACATATATATGAAGAGTTTGATCACAAATGCTGGAGTAAAGCCCTGCAGTGTCTGTGGTTCAGAGAGATTTTAAAACTGTGCTGGTACAAATGAAATATAAGTCACAAGCAGAGCACCACACTGAAGCATGAGGCATGACTGCTTAGCCAGCAGGATCGTGACAGGAATGTGAGCTGGAATCACACAGGGCAATGCATGGCACCTGGCCAACAACTCAGCCCAGAGGTGACTTTTCATGAGGGTGACTCTGAAGCAGCAGAGGGCATGCAGATAAATAGCCTGACAGAGTTGTGTGAAATATCAGTAACACAGCTTTCCAGCTGCATAGCACTTTAAAATAAGAGCTGGGCACTGCAATGACTTCTGGAGAAAATGTCACTCTGCAACTGATGAAACTACTACCCCATCAGATTCAGTAATAAATAAGAAAACAAAAAGTTGCCAGAATAAACAAAACACAGGGGACACAGAACCCTACAACATGGGGTAACTCAAGTTATCCTACAGAGTATCCAAATCACCTGCAGTCTTACCTTGCATAGTCTGTAATGAGAAAAATACTCAAACAAGCAAATACAAAAACACAGTCACTGTCTAAAGAAATGCCAGATTCTGCTCTGCACTTCAGTTAGATGAAGACTTAGATAAAACCAGTTTTGAGACATGAAAAATGCTGGAAAAATAAGAGATTTAGTAAACATTTTCACAAAACATCTGCAGAGGCCAAGAAAACAAAGTCTCAGTAGACTAGAAAGTAAGTTCACCTAAATTTGCAACTTTGAGAATAAAACTAGAGGGATGTTTAATTCTGGAAAAGATTGCCTCATTTTGAGAAACAAAAATATCACCCTCAAGGCATAGACTAATGTGCTGCTTGAAGGTATTGGAAGTATTCCCCATCTCAACATGTCATTCTATAATCACCCAATTACACTTGCTTTTACCCATTATCAAAGATGGAGCCCCACTCCTGCCTGTGATTTATTAAGGAACAGCACGTAGACACTACTGGCATGCACAAAATGTTTGGCTGGTCTTGTAGGCTCTTTCATTTCCTCTGCACCTCATTTCTTATGAGACCTGAGGTTTCAGAAGTATATGTTCTTTCCCTATCAATTTATTGAATGTGACTGAGTTCTTAACTTATATGCTTAAGATCTTCTTTCCCAAATACACAGGGAGTCTGATCTGTGCTCAATCCCTTCAGGAGAGTAGTAAAAACATTTTGTTTTTGTTTTTCCTTCCCTCTCTAAGAACAGAACATTTTGGGGTGGAGGCCGGCCTAGCTCAGGAAGAAATGCTCAGCTTTTAATTCCTCTTTAAGGGGAGTGGGAGCTGAGAATAATGAGATAATTTCCCTTTTCCCTTGAATTCTTCTCAGGACAATGCATAGTTTTTGAGGGGAAGTGTCAGCTAAAGTTGTATTAATTACAAAACTGCTTTATAATTAGAATTGAAGAATTCTAAACACATCATTAATTCTTATAATTCCCAAGGAGTTAAAATTCCCAGTATTACCTTCCATGCTGCATGGGTCAGGATGAGGAATATCATGTCATTGTCTTACAATATTTCAGGGTACTGTCAAGACAGAAAGTACTACAGGTATTTAGTTGAAGAAATTTGAAAATCAGATCTAACATAGAGTAACAGTGAAATGCATCTTTAAAACAATTTAACACCACCATCTTCTCTAAAAACCTATCAAAAAAAGGATCTTGTTTAATTATTATTATGGCCTGGACTTTGAATGAAAGAAAAAGTATCATGCACCAGATGTCAGCCAGCTTCCATAATTATGTAGTACAAGAATTCATGTGGAATAAAACAGATGTCATCAGATGCAGTGCATTAGCTCAGTTGCAGAACGAGTTCTTCTACAGTCATTTCTATAGGTATTGTTACGATACAGCAACAGGTCTTATGGAAAAGAAATTTGTGGACACAATCTAAATAGCACAGTTCAATTACACTGACATCCTGGAAATCACTTCAAGCTCTCAAGCTATATACTTACATCCTCTTCGGCATTTAGAAATCAGATTTTACCCAGCCCCTACACAGCTGTATCACAGTACAGAGCTACTTGCATTCTGATGAAGGGACTTCAGTCACACGCTGCCTTAGCTGGAAAAAGTCAGCCAAAGAAAAGGGAAGGATTGAAAATCTCCTCAGAAAAATTTCTCAATTTTTTTCTGTATTTCTCTTTGCATGTTAGTTTGACACTAAAAGAAAAGATTAAAATGCTTGTTATTCAAAGGGTTATATGAGTCAAATCAGAATTGTGTTTGCTTTTACTCTTCACTCATTTCTGGTTGTGCAAGGCACCGTGGGCCTTGTTGAGTCTTTGTATGTGAGTCTACCAGGAACTGGAAATGTACAGAGTAAGTTGTTGACAAAGTATCTCCCCATTGTTTTAATTTTTTTTTTTTTTTTTTTTTAATGAACTATGTTTACTGTTCACCTTGTACTAGGAACTAAATTCTTTCAGCAGAGATTGTAGGAATAACCCATTTTCTCACTAAGGTTCCCTTTTGCTTTTTTTTTTTTACTCATTTCCACTAAAAATACCAGGTGCACCTCTGGCAGGAGACAGCAAGACAGTGTCAGACAATCCAGTGGGAAATACATGTCCCTCAGTTCAAAGACCCCAAATCATTTATTCATTATAATATGCTTCTGACTGTTCTTTTTCATTTTCTTGTGTAAATCAGCAGTAAGCCACAAGAAAATTTAAACTCACTGCAACTGAGAGATCATTTGTTAGTCTTTATAGAAAGGTCAGCCCCTGAAATATTTGCTGTTCTTATGTGGGAAGTCAGGGGAAATTCAATGCTCAATTCAGTGCAATTCATAGCTCTGTCAAATACACCACAGGCATCCTGTAAGCACAGTCTGGACTCAGAGTATTGGTTCAGGAGAGACCAAAGGGTTTGGACTTCTT
Source organism: Hafferia zeledoni (assembly GCA_035583235.1). Classification (NCBI taxonomy): domain Eukaryota; kingdom Metazoa; phylum Chordata; class Aves; order Passeriformes; family Thamnophilidae; genus Hafferia; species Hafferia zeledoni. Next base: position 9,696,708 of record JAWWEV010000043.1, read on the forward strand.
TTATAGCTTTGCACTGGATGTTGCTTTTTCACTGGTCAGCCAAATCTATTCAAGTTTCAAACTTTTGGAATGACCAGTTCTTATTCTGAACACAGTCTCTGAGCCACACTTCTACTGTCAAAAATTGGCTTAGGTTCACTGAGAACAGAGGCAATGTTCAGCTTAAGTACAGACATATTTCTTGCCAGAAATATGTGGGTCTTATCTCAACTGACACTCAGCCAGCAAGCCCCCACCCAGCATGGAATAATCTTTGCTCACCTAATGTCACATATTCCATTGCATCAGCATATGCTGCAAATACAGAACGAAGGGTATTGGGAGTACTGAAGCTAGTACAGCTAACCTATGTCATGAGATTTTCTCAAAAAGGAAAAAGAATTCTTGCATATGTTAATATTTAAGGTAAAAGTCTTTGTTAGGACTGAAAAAATGCAGCAATTTTTTATCACTTTAAAAATATTTTCTTTTGACATTTGTAGTGTTGTTTCTATCCTCCTATTTTTTTTTCACCTCTGTAACTAGTAAAAATGAATGACTATATAATTTCTTTGCCCTTTCTTATAGAAATAAATGGCTTTGCAAATGTTACAGTATCATCACTGTATTAATACAGAGATCAGGGTCAAGTTTTCCTTTTTGTCTTCTGCTATTTGGTAAGGTTTCTAAGAGAGGAGATGACAAATTGAGGGCTGGAGGACGACAAATCCATGAGACACAAAAATCTTAGATTTCATTCATTTATTTATAACCAGTGCTGGAAAGGGAAAGAACAATAAAGGCTTAGGAAGACATGGAGCAAATATAAAGAAAATTATCTACATTTTATATTTTTGTTAATATTTTGAGAAGGGGAAAAGTGCAAAATTTTGGTCTGAAGTAAGCTACCAATGTATTCTTTGCTTTTGGATGTTTTTCATAGAAACAATATTTTCTTACTCATGAAAAACTTTTTTGGTTGTTTGTTTGTTTTCACTTGGAAAATTACAAGAACCTGAAATTCAAGAATAGTATTGATTATAAAGGAAGCCTCAGAGCTTAAGTCCCCACAATCACCTCTTTTTTCCCACAGGAATCCCATTAGCATGAATATGATAACTGTAAAATATTCTTCTTTTTTCAAAATGGGGAGATAGAATGAAAAAAAAAAAAGAGCAGGAAAACATAACATATTGATAAATAGATATATGTGTGTCAGCTAATATTACTCACTTTTTTTGTATTATCAATTATAGTGTTTTTAGTTTTTCTTACTTTGCTAGTGCTCTTTTCCATAGCGTGGAAAATACAAGCGATAGGTCACCACTCAAACTTCCAGGATGGTATCTGGAACACCGAATTCATGTATGTGACCCTACTGAAACAGCTATGTTAGAGTTATTTTAATTTCTGAAAAGTCATGAGGAGAGTCATGTAGATCTGATGAATTTTTTTTAATTTTTTTTTTTTTTTTTTTTTATTTGAAGCAAGAGGAACAGCAGCAGGATTCATGGATTCATCAAGAAATTGAATGCAAAATAAACAAGATTACAGGCACCAGGACTACAAGAATTTTATCTTTCACATAACATGGTACTTAAACTATTGTGGAAGCATGTAGTGCATACAGAAAAGGCTTCACAATTGGTATTAAAGATTTTCTATATTGTATGCTTAAGTTGCTTTGAGTTAAATCTTCATCTGTTTTTATGATATGCTTTAAACTGTATTAGAAATCACAGAAGTCACTTGTTATTTTTTTCCAGTAGCAAAGAATGTTATTGCCCAAACACTGAATTTCAAGTGTGCTTGCAAACTGCTCTGGGTTAATTTACTTAGCATTAACTCTGGACAGCTAATTAGTGGTTGGTGTGCTATGGGGCAGGGCTACCTTTCAGACAGACCTCAGTAAGTTAGAGGAATGGACCGAGATGGACCTCATGAAGCTCAAGGATTAATGTGAACTCCTGCATCTGGAACAGAATAACTCCGTGCAATGTTGTGGGCTGGGAGCTGACTAAGGAGAAAGTGTCTTTGCAGAAAAGGACCTGAATGGCAGACAGTAAGTTCAATATGAACAGTAAATGCCTTTACGCAAGGCCAGTAACATACTGAGCTGTTTTAAGAGTACAGACACCAGGTCAAAGGAACCTGTGAACTGAGCTTCCCTGAGGGCACACCCAGGCAGGTGTTTCTAGGCTTGGGACCACTCACAAAAGAAAAGAAATTGTCATGAGCCAATGAGAAAGATCAGCAGGCTGAAGAACATGGGGAAGATGTTGTGTTTGCTCAGCCTGATGAAGGAGAGGATCTAACATAGTCTTCCATCAAGGAAAAGGGAAGTTGACAGAGCCAAACTCTCCTGAGAAAAGAGGCAACAGAAAAAGAAATTCCCAGAAAAGGAAATTCCAAACAGAGAAATGGAATAAATTATCCAGCGAAGTTGTTGGGTGTCCTTCACTGGAGATATTCAAGAACTATCTGGGCACAATCCTGTGCCATGTGCTCTGAGATGACCCTTCTTCTGCAGTGAGGTTAGATCAGGATAACCCACTATGGTACATTCCAAACTTTGTGATTCTGTGTGAAACATTTCTTCACACTGAGTGTTAAAGCATTGGAATAGGTTGCCTGGAGAGGCTGTTACATTAAGTCTTTTGACCAGTGCCTTAGTAAGTGATACACCAGATGGATGGGGTTGTTTAGCCTGGAGAAGAGGAGGCTCAGAGGTGACCTCATCACTGTCTAGAACTACCTGAAGGGAAGTTCT
>JAWWEV010000043.1:9699556-9729439 GCA_035583235.1 Hafferia zeledoni
ACTAGAGATGGACCAAGGGTTGGACTTGATGATCTCGGAGGTCTTTTCCAACCCAATCAATTCTATGATTCTATGATGTTAATCCTTCTGTGAGTTTTACATCTCTCAGACTCACAAGAATGTAAGATCGACCTGGAAGAGGCTCGTCAGGTTGAATTCAGAACTGTCCATATACCATAGATGTACAGTGTAACAGTAAGAGGTTGTTTGTGTCACAGATTGTCCATGGAGGGTTTCTCAATCTGTCTCCTGTTGCCACTCTGAACCTCTTCCAGATATTGTGACTAAGTCACAAAATTGAAACTGTTGAAGCCTGGGGGTGATGTTAAACACCTCCCCCCCCCCCAAAAAAAAAAAAAAAAAAAAAAAAAATCTAGCTCCTCTTTGGACTGTATCCATACATCTCAAGCCAAAGGGCAAATGTATCAATCTCAAAACAAACTGTGCTATGGCACTGAGATACCTTAGAATAAGAAAATGTAACAATTGTCAATCTCCATACTATGATACTATGATAAATGCTTATAAGAATGAGAGTAGGACACTGAATTACTTCTATTATTCATCATTCTCTCTCCATGATGAAAGCAGAACTTTCAATGTTGTTGCTGACGGCAGGTTCTCCAGGTTCTCTGGTTTTCCCTGTAGTACTGCTGCCATGTTTTCTGCCAGGGCATATGTGACATGGTCAACCTTGTTAACTCAAAGGTAGTCAGAGCTTGGAATTCCTCAGTTTCCTACAGAAGAATACTACTACCTGGCGTACAGGAAACTTTTGGGGACACACTAACTTTAAAAATTTGGCCACAAGATCTGATGGAGAGGTGAGTATTTAGACTTTACTGTGCTACTACCCTCAGTTCATTCATCTTACGTGTAAAATAAGGTGACTTAGTCAATTTAGGGATGAAGGTCTTTTTATACTTCAGTTACTTCTGCTGGAGGAATCAAAATAAAGTATACTGACATGAAGGTCAGGCGATATTTGAAATATATCTTTCACCAGCAAGGATGACTTGTCTTTTCCTGAACTCCTCTTCAGACACACAGGCAAGTGGTCTCTGACTAAAATGACTTCATGTTTAGGTATACAGATTCCACAAGAAAGAGGCACTGCAGTGTGTCATGTCAAACTCCTTGAAGCCTTAGTAACTCATAGAACAGTTTCATAAATTAAGGTAAAATTAGTTGAAATTTCTCTAACAAAGTTACAGAACTGTTTTGGTTGAAAGGGACCTCCTGAGGTCTTAAGTTCAACCCTCAGCTCAAAGAAGAAATAAATTCAAAGTTAAGGTTTCTCGGGGTTTTGCAGTGCTGAATTATGAGGTGTCTTTCAGATTCATCTCATGTTCTTGTGAATTTGTCAGATGGAAAGCTCACATCCACCTGGCATATCACTTATTACAGTCAAACGGCATGGGTGTGCCTACTCTGTGCAAGGCAGATGACAGTCCAAACTGTAAACATCACATAGTGCAACACAGCCCTGTGTGGAGAGAGTTCCTCAGGCCCACAAACACTTCAACTGACTGTGGCCAAGTGCCAGAGATAAGACTCCTAACAAGTCTCAAAAGCTGGAACATCTGTTATTTAGCAGGTATCTCTGCATATTAGTAATTACAAAAGTCTACATGTTTGTTTTTTTTTATATTGAGGGTACAAGGGTTTTCCCCACTAAAATATTGTGAATGTGTAACAGTGTAACTGGGAGCTGCAATGTAAGAAATTCAGTAGCCAACCCAAAGAGCCTGAAGGGTTTCCTTTGATTGTAAAAGGCATTGTACTGAAGATTTTTCAAGCTTCCTTTCTTTAGAAGCATACTGAAGGATTTGTATTGAATGTTTCTAAATTTAGAGAAATCTATTCTTTCTAAAACTTCCTTCTCTTTTATCAATGTCATTCCTCTAAATTTTATCAGGAAAAAAAAAAAAGGGAAAACATTTATTATAGCAAAACATGGAAAATATAATGTGTTCCAGTCTGAACAGTTTGTAAATGCAAAGAACTAGAAAGAAAGTAAGAGAAAACTTAGAAAGTGTGAATTTCCTAAGCTGTTCCTCTTTCTTTGACTGGGAAGAGTTTAGTACTTTCAGAAGAAACTGAAACTGAAAACCTAAACTAATCAAGAATTCTATTAACATGGCAAACTATATTATTTGCCAACAAACAAACAAATAAACAAACAAACAAAAACCCACAAACCAAACAAGTATCATCTTTAATATAAGTTCTCAAATAAAAATTTAGAACTGGAATGTAGAATCTGCAACCCATGACTTCTGAACAGATCATTTGAAACAGACTTTCAGTCTCTTAGAGCTCTTACAGCTACAGAATGCTTTAGTGTACACTCTATATTACCAGCACCACCTAGAGTGCATCACCAGAAACAACTCCAGCCACAAAACTAAGAATCTTTAGAAAGCATGATTGTATTCCATAGGACCATTTTCTAGGTTTACTTTCAAAGACTTCCATATCAAATCAAGGTGGTTGATACAATAGAAGCAAGACCAGATTTTTTTTTTTTTTAATTGCATCTAGAAGAGGAGAAGAAAAGATATCACAAAACATTTTAGAATCAACTGAACCCTGTAAGGCAATTGTCTATTACTTCTGTTTTAGTCATCAGCAGAAATTTTCTCAACCAAAGCATAGTTAGTGATGATGATGACAACAAGAAGGATGATGTCTAAAGCAAAAGAGGATCCTTTTTAGTCTTCAGAGAGACAGAAACAAATTACTGTGTTTTTTTCAATAACCTCTTAAGGGTTTGAAGGTAGAACTTAGTAAATCAAATGGATAAAATATTACAAACACTGTATGTTTATGAAATAATTAGTTTTATCTTTACTTATACACATTCTCTTTATAGCCTGCTTGGTTCAGATATCTAATTATTTAAAACCAAATCCTGTATATAGTCATAATAACCACAAAGAATTTTAGGAAACTTATGTTATCAGGTACACATTGATTTTCCATTGCTTTCCTTCTAGGAAAAATGATGCAAATGGTGTTTTATTTACACCCATTTTTGTTCAGTAGAACTGAATAGTTTACCATTACTCTGTTCCAGTTTGATAGTGTGAAAATTAAATGCAAGATTACTAGAATTATACTAGTAGCTGCCTGGAACAACTCAGTAGTGAATTGGGCCTTAAATCTGGATGTGATGTTCATCTTCATGATTTGTGACTATAACAGTTAAATTTTAGTTTTGTTAATTTTCAGAAATGCTCAAACAAGATTACATTTAAATCTCTCCTGAAATCCATAGGAGCACTGTACTTGCCTACAGTTCCTATAAACAAACCCCTGGCATTGATATCAGAGCTCCAAAGCTGCTTATTTTCATTTTTTAAGCAAATTAGTTGCTACTATGGTTGCATAAAGATCTTATGATGGCCTGTTCTAAAGAATAAACAAAGCTGGAATATAACCCTAACAAAACAGAGAATTTTTTTGCATTGTAAATGTATATGTAAAAGTTCAGCTGTTAGCAAGCACTGATTGTTCATTTCTGGCAAATAAGGCAAGGAGACTGAAAACTGCACGGCTTCCTGTCCTGCTGACTGAGAGGCACATAATGACAAAGCACAGCTTCAGATCACACTGCAGTTTGTGGTCTTAAAGTTAAGTCTGAGAAGACAAAGACACTACTGAATGGGATGAGCACAGCAAAGGACTTCTCTTTTCTCCCCAGCTCTAATGGCTCAAAACTCATTAGTACATTGGTGATTTTTATTCTTGTTCACTCCCATCTTCCCTATCCAGTGCCAGTTGCCTTCCTGTTACAATTGAGGTCCACCTATTTCTGCTGTGGGGAAGTTTCTTTTTAATAGAATGGGACAAGTTTGCCTCTTCCTCATTTATCTTCTGATATAAAAATAAGTCTAACATTAACTTAAAATTACCTACATTCTTATTTTGCCCTTAAAAATAGTTTTCATGCTGAGCCTCATATGCTTACATATTATAAAGTCAGAATGTTACTGATTAGTATTAGTGAATAATTTTAGAATTGTAATATAATTTCATATTTCTCTTTTTATATAACTGGAACACTTTATATAGTGAATATGCATAATACAGGAATAAATTACATTCTTGCATGTTGGGGAGAATTATTTTATTTAAATCTTTAATCTGAAGGGAAGGAACAGTAAAAGAAGTATTTTGTATTTTTTAACCTGATAGTAATTCTACAATTTCCACTGTCATGCTATTGGAGCAGATATATTTTCTCAATATACTGCTGACACCACATGTCAAGTAATATTTTCATCATATTACATAAAACACTTCTATAATACTATTGCACTATGAAGAAACTAAGATGGAATTATTATATCAATGGACACAATCTGACCTAGTTTTTTTTGCTTCAGGGAATATACTCTGATTCACAAGCTGGATATTTTACCGTGAGCAGAGTTATTCCTAATTCTATTGTTTCAAGACATTTAGCACATTTCTTTGAAGTACATGAAACTGGAACTTCTCTGAACAAGAAGAGAGATCTATCTGTACCTTGGTTTCATCTTGAATGGATAACTTTAATTCTATGACATCACAACCTTATGTTTTTGTATCCCTATGTAAATCCTTGGCTATAGCATCCCTAGGTCATGTGACAGGTGAGAAAGGACCATTTGATTTGTAGGCTGACTACAGGTGTTGAATGGGATTTTTTAATTTTCTGTAAGCACAGGCTGTGGCTCTTCTGAATTAAAGCAACCACCCATATAAGTAAATCAGCTGAACAGATTTTTTAACACCTCAAGATGGGCAGTGGAGCCAGTTCAGAGAGCAAGGAGTCGGCCAGGAGATCCAGAGAACTGGAAAAGAAACTCCAAGCAGATGCAGAGAGGGAAGCCAGGACAGTCAAACTACTACTATTGGGTAAATTGAATATAAATTGCTCATAATGCTTTTCCACTGGGGGGTTGTTTTGCTCTGGAATTACATTTCAGTACAGTGAACTTGCCAGCTCTCACTATTTTATTTGAAGAAGACAATTGTGTAATATGTGTATAAAACATTTTCTGGTTGTGGCCACTCAAGAAGTTACAAGGAATTGACTGGAAATGGTCATGTCACTCCATGTATTCTATTTCAAATGTTAATAAATTTTTGAAAAGTGAGAACCTGCTGTTAGAATGAATGTTATGATGCCTGCTTACACAGAACATAACAGAGACTTTTTTTTTCCATGGATCTATATGCATTCATTTGCAGGAGGATCAAGTAGGATAACTGGTTACAATCCACAGGTGTCACAAGGTATTGATATTGTTTATTTTCTAAAGTAGTGCATCTCATTTTTTACAGAAGCAGAAAGTGATTTAGAATGGCTTTTCCAATATATAAAAATCATCTTTTGGAGAGGGGAATGAAAAGTATTGAGATGAATACAGATGAATATTCTCACAAGCTACTACTTCTAATTCACACTATGATCAATTTATTACCAGCCAGAGGCTCTAATGGCAAAAGAAAAAAATAATTTTCTTGATACATCTTTATTCTTGTGTCTTTTTAACCTTAGTACTATGCAGCTTACAAGAAATATCCAAGAGCACAAGACTCCCGATGTCTTAATATTTTTCTTCTAAAAGTAAGATGTGTCTCATAGCAGTTTACCTTAGTTTCTCCTAGTGAATACAAAAATAGCCTTTGATCATTGAAGTGTTTCTCTTTTTTCTTCATTGTAACCACAGTGCTTACAAATGCTTTTAAAGTGACATTTATTCAGAAGTAAGTAGATTCTTTAAATAAAATACATCGACTTAACTCAAGTTGTTTTGTATCTTATGCAAAAGCTCTATTTATACCTGTTGAGAATCTATTATTATTCAAAAAGGAGTAAGAGAAAACCATTCTATCAAATAATAATATAAAAGTAGCAGTTTGATACACTTTATGTACCATCGGGATTCCGATTGCAGTTTACATAGTTTTTCAGTCCAGTGGAGAATGCAGATTTTCTTGCCTCATGAGTATAAAATATTGTCCCTACTGAGGCAAACTTAAGTTGGTTAAAAAAAAAAAAAAAAAAGAACAACAATATTTCCATTTAAATTTCGTAAAGTTTAAATTATTTCTATGTATTATTACGAAAAGGAATTGGAACATTAAGTTAGAACCAGGGTCCATCTACTTCAGCATCCTGTCTCTGACCTTATTCAACCTTATCCATGAGGAAGATGTAAGAAATCCTTTAAGAGGAATGTATAGGATAAAGAGGAATTTTCCAGATAAAGAGGAATTTATAAGTTAAGCAGTTTGATCTTCAAGCTTTTATGCCTTCCTAGTATTACTGAAGGCTGTTCTAGACCAGGACAAAAATAAGATAATCCTTCCCCACTCCTATTGAACATATGCATGTATTTAGTATAAAGGACTTCAGTGTGATATGTTTCCTAAGGTATATAATCAGTCTTCTTCTGACACTATTAATATCAACCTTGAGATACCTTTAGTAAAACACATAGAGATTCGTTGCAAGCTATGTGAAAAACACTTCTATTTCATTAATTTAAAATCTGAACATATTTCAGTTTCATTAACTACACGAGCACTCTTTTCATGAGACAAGATGATCATTAGGATCAGAAATATTTTCTTTATAGATTTCTACAATATCTTCCTTTACTTGTGTCATACATGATAAAAATTTAAATTTGTCAGTGGGTAATGTTTGGGAAGGCTTCTTCCTGCTGTTACAACAGATTGTAGGGTCTTGGTAAAAAACATTTTGAAGAGAGAAAAAAAATATTATTGACTTAACAGCTTGAATTTTATTGTTCTTTAAAAAGTAAGACATGAATAAACTGTGAGTCTGTTTGGAGCCTGTTGCACCACCAGAGTGAAAATACCTCTTAAATGCCTGGATCTGCAGATGCTGGAGCAGTGTGTGTAAGGGACACTCTTCCATAGGGACTATGTAAAATGGCCAGATAGCAGAGGATTAAATCTACTGTGTTCAGATTTGTACTCGTTATCTTTCCATACCTCTGCAGTGGTCTCAGTAGTTATACAAATTTTTGACTTCATAAATCAAGGACTATTCAATCCAGACTAGTCCTACCCTAGGTTTCACTTCAGTCATGCATAAAGCCTCTGTACTGCAGACCACATGACATCATTATTTCTTTTTGCAATGGGTAAATTGATAGAAAATACTCAGAAAAGAAATCAATAGGTATAAGTTTTTCAGTGTCATCATTTCGTTCTTACACTTCCAATGTATAAAAAACAATTTATACTCACCATTCTCAGTGAGGATTATTTAATACTTTATGTGGTGTCTCTGTGTCCACCAATAGGTCCCTTTATAAAAAAAAAAAATTGTATTGAGAAAACAAAGACACTGCATTTGTTTATGTTAAGTTCTGTGATCTGGGGAAACACATTATCTGGTTTATATAGAGACTTTATATGACATGTACATATAAACTGGGGGAGGAGGGAAATTATGCCACTTTCTGACATTCCTCACAAGCTGTCCAGGGGCCAAGAAGGTTTAGAACAATATGTGAGGTGTTCCCATGCTGTCAAAGGCACCCCATCCCGCAACAAATCTGATCTCTGCATATACTTCCAAAAAATCAGATTGTTTTATTAGTCTGGAACAAACTCCAAGGTGAAAGTTTTATTTCCTTTGTATCAGGGCTCTATCTGGCCTGCCACATCACATGCAGTTTATATGCTTTGCGGGACGCCAGTCTGCAATTTATTGGTGTGCAAAGTACAGTGCGCATTTCAAATATGGCCAAAATAGCTGATGCTCACAGTGATGTTTCACATGGATAAGAACTTAGATTCAATTTAAATAACCCTTAAAACTTTTAATTTCTTTATTTTCAAAGTATTACTCATGTCCTCATTACCTAGAGCTTTCAATGTCAGGACAAAAGTCACACTAAGTAGAACTGGTCATCCTCAGATCACTTTATTCCCTTTTAGGGCAAACCTCACACTAATTAATTTAAACAACTGCTTCAGGGGAACAAAAATTGAAGCTATTTGTTTTAGTAGCAAATATTTTTCTCCACTAACTATAGGAGGTCTCTGGTAAGTAATCTGAATGTAGAGATTTATAGTTTAGATATTTGCAACCAGTTAAATTAGTGAAACTTTAGTTCTTGTTATTAACACCTGAACTAGAAACATATACATTGAACACAAAAACAGTCCAATAATCCTATTCATGGGAATGCACTGATTTTCTTTTTTAAGGGGTGGAGCAGCATTTAAGGACCTAGACACTTAGAGCTTGGATTTTTTCTCTAGTTTTGTTCTTCTGTGGAGTAAGTTTGTTGAGTCTTGGTAAGAGGACCAGGAAGTTAGGATTGCAAGTCTAGTTCACAATATTCAGAGCTCTGAATGACACAGTCAAGGCTCAGGCAGAGGTGTGAAGTGCTTTTTTATTTTAATTTGGATATTTTTTCCTGCTTTTTGCTGGTTTATGTCATTGTCAGTGGCTTTACTGAGACATTTCGAACAAAGTATTCAGTAGGGGGGTTTTATTTCCTTACCTTCAATTCTGGAAACTTTCCTAAACTAAACATTTCCTTTCACATGGATAATTATTGTAAGGAGGTAATAGCTCTTGATTCGAGACACAAAAGCAGGTTAATATATACAAAGAACTTTTCTCAGTGTTTCAGCAGATTCTAATCTTGAAAGGAGCTTGTACTCTCCTCAATTATTCTACCAAATTTTGCTTCAAGAAACAGTAATGTAAAGTTATAGTTGAGGGTCTAGGTTCTGTTCCCCTTCAAATTGGAGAGATTCTCACGTACTTTCAAGTCACCTCCAGTTTTTCCTCTATTTCTGCTCTGGCTATATGCCATGGTGCCCTGCAGGAAAGAGACTGAGCAGTCCCATAGCAACAGGGAAATTTGTGTCAAGCTGCTGAGGGATGGTTTCTTTGCTGCCATGTTACATGACACCTCTTCTTGAGCCTCCTCTCAAGCCCCAGGGTGCCTAGAACCATAACGGGCTTGGGATGTTGGTGGATTGCACCTCCGGAAAACAGAAAGCAAGAAGAGATGCAGGCTACAGTGAGCCAGAGTTCTGCATATACAGCTCCTCAGTGAAAGTGGATGTCGCATGTCCTGCGTGTGGCATGTGAATGTGATCTCTGGGAAGAAGTGTCCACCATAATGGCAGCGGGGACACCTTTCAGCTCCCAGGAGCAGCGTCAGAGTTTCAGGCATTGACCGAGACTTTGTGTTTTTATTGGCTGTGGATTGAGCCAAGTCAAGGAAACTGTGACAGAAACGAGAGGTAGATTTGAAAAAGCTAGAGTTTAAATGTGTGCAATGCAAAATATGGTCTTTGGCATTTAAACTTCCTGAGCTCCAGGACAAAAATAAGTTTGGCCTGAGTTCTTGCCTCTTATTCAGAAAATCTGGGCTTGAAGAGGATGCCTTCAGCTGCCTGCTTAGTCACATAAGGTCTTGCAAGATGCAATTTTGCCACTGTTTCTGTTAGAAGAAGGCTGCTACAGTGGGTCGAAAAGCAGCCCGGTCCCTGCTCTGCCACCCTGGGGATTGGCTGAAGAAGCCAACTTCACAGAAAAGCGAAGGAATAAAGGAAGCAGATGCAAAACAAATTGCTCCTGACCCAATTCCTGAGTTGAAAATGCTGCTACAACTAACAGGATACTCCAGAGTGAAGCCAAAATCTGAAAGTCATCTGTTGTTTAGATAAAGGTATTATTGGATCATAAATTAAAGATGAGCAGAGGTAGAAAAATGCATCCAAAAGATATAAATTATACCTCCCACTCTATTTTAACATTGTCTTTCAGATCTGGAAGAGTGGTTCATTTCTCTATTATGTTTTCTGGCATCTTTCTGTGAGTTGAATGCATGAATTTTCAGCACAACCTGCTCTGTTCCCTACAAAAGGTGTAGCAAATATCACTTCCTGACAGAGCTTTACCAAGTTCTTCAGAAAGGCCCTGAAAGGATAATAAATGATGTAAACCAAATTTGCATTTTTTCCAAACTGTGGCAGATGGCAGCATCAGCCCATTTTGTATAGGCTTGCTTTGTTCCTGCACTTTCTAGTGTTCCCATCATGGGTTTCAGAAAATGCTTTGCATGTGGTTTGGTATCTGTTGTGATTCATTTGAGTAAATTAATCCCTGTCATTTGAATGCTATTAGCTTTACAAAATGTGTTTGGAAAGTCTGTAATAGGTGTGTTTCATCCACAGAGAAGTCCTTGGTTAAAAAACCTATGCCCCAGATTTTCTCTTTTGTCAAAAGTGTTTGACACCATCCTATGAGGCAAATGATAATCTCCACAGAGAAACGCAGTGATGAATCCCATCCATGGATTCACAGTTAAATCCTCCCTTCAGGTGCTTTTGTAATCTTTTGTTGGGCAGCTCTTGCCAACCCTCGTGATTCTCACTGACCGAAGATGATACTCTTGTTGATTTCCAAAAGAGACAGTTTGCACTGTGATTACTCATTTTGCAAGAGTTAAGAAGGCAATTTAATTGTACAGAATTTGTCCAAACCATTGCCCTAGTTCTGCAACTGGCTGTGCAAGCAAATGCCTGTACGTCCTTGCCAACTGTGGGGGTTTCCTGCAGAATCATTCTCAAGCTGGAACCGTTGCAGTGCTCTGCAGGTTTCCCACTTCCAGCCCCACTACTTCCTAGCAGAACACCACAGGACAGAGGAACTCACAAAACACCAGGGTCAGGTCCTGTGCTCATACGCTGCCTCTGCATCATGAGCTTGACCACATGCAAGTCTCAGCATTCTGGTTTTACCATTTTCTCATGGAGGCTGGCTAAAGGGCATGGAGCTGGCTGGTTTGGCTTACAAAAGGTCATAATACATATTAAATCAGCAGCTACAAATCATGCAATGAATGGGACACTATCAGAAGCTGTAGCTTGATCATGTTTTCCTGCCCATCAACCAGAGATGAAATCAAAGTATGACCCATATTTTATTTCCTTGCTAATTAAAAGGTCTGTATTTTTCTCTTAATGGACAGAATGTTCCTTTCTTTTCAAGTGTCCCTTTACTATTAAGAATTAATACTTTTATCAGGAGTTTGTTCTTTTTAAATCCAATTGGACATTAATGAAGGTTTATAGTTAGTACAATGGGAATCTAAAACATCTGCACATCTCCTCAGAGATAGAAAATTCTATGTTCCAGAGCATTATTTTTAGTACTTGCTTCTTATTCATCTATCAATCACATCTTCTCAACATTCCCTTTCTGCAGGTGCTGGAGAGTCAGGAAAGAGCACTATTGTAAAGCAAATGAAGTAAGTATCTGAATATGCATATCAGTTGTTGAATTTGGCATTTGTAGTATGAGCTATCTAGCTAATGTCTTATTACAGTGTTTACACTTATTTGAGTAAAATGCAAAGAAAAATTATTCAAAGCAAGTTCTCATTCAACTACACAATAAATAAAAGGTCACTCTGTAAGCGCCAATCTCTTCCTGTGTAAAAATCAATCAAACTGTTTTACCAAAGCAGTTATACTATTCTGAATTTAAGTTCTACCTATTTAATATTTTCAGCAATGCATTTTAAAGAGTCAAGTAAAAATATTATGTCATAAGAACAGTTTTCTACTATTTAAGCAGCTCATTTTTTAATAAGACAGATTCAGAACCATCCATCAAATACTTTGCTAACCCTTTTTCTGCAGTTAAATGGTGGACAAACTTATTTTTGGTTTGATTTCCATTCAGCAGACCCTCCCTATTCAGCAAATCACTGAAGTGTATTGTGCTCAAAGGTTCCCCAAGTAGGAGCAGATTAAAAATGTTCCTCTGAACTGATCACTTTAAGAAGGCTGGTAAGTCTTCACAGCAGGGAGGAGGGGGCAGAACACTGCAAAGTTGCGAGTTATATTTAAAGCCCTGTGCATTTATGAGCTGTCAGCTTGATCACAAATATGAATTATTTTACAGGAAAACTGTTCACTAAAATGATCAGTTTTCATATAAAATGTCGGTTTTCTGTCACAACCAAGGACTTCTTTTTAAGGGATTTTTTTTCAGTTAAAAAAAAAAAAAAAGACAATTTCAATTTGAAGGTTGCTTTTTGGTTGTTTGTTTTTTCAAGGAAGCCTAACATTTTCTAAAGAAGGCTGATAGCTCCTTATGAAACAAGTAATTTTGCTGAAAACATAATTTCCAGTAAAATCATGGAAATTTTACTCCTATTAATATAATTTTCTAATTAATAAATATTAGGGCTTTTTCAGTCCGAATATTTCAATCAAAGTTATATCCAACCACTAAGCTTTGCACAATATCTTTTGATGCTCCAAATATAGATATGCTGCAAATCCTTAAAAAGATGAGGATGTTTATGAGAGATACTAGAAAGGGGGGAAAAAGAAAATCTCTTGAGCTTCGCGCATCTAACTACATAATTTCCAATGTGTGATCTAACTTTTTTAAAACCAAATTGGGTATCTATTTGCTATACTCTAAGTTAGCAGTACAAAGCTACTACAAATAATTCAGCAAATGAAACACAGGAAACAAAATATTTGGTAACTCCTCATGCCTGTTGGTACTGAGTCAAAGCCACCTATCTAATGAGAAGCCTTCTTTTTATGAATAAAGAAATCCAGAAGAATGTACCCTTACAATAGGAAGGTCTTTTTTCCAGAATCTCCCCTTTTTTTCTTTATTCCCAAGTTCAATAGAATTTGTTTGAATCTTTCGGAATTCATTTGAATTAACGCTGAAAACAGAATTCAGAAAAACAAAGCTTCAAAAGAGAGTTTGGAGATTTGCCTGGTCTAGAAGGGATTGGGAAAACATTTTAGAGATTTTTTTCCTATAGTTGCTATTCCTTCATGCACAAAAAGGCAACTTTTGACTTTTCTGGCATCTGTAAATCAGAGACATGTTAAGACACATCAGGAGTGATCTGGGTTTTGTGTGTATGTGAGTGAATTATTTTCTGACAGGGCTAACTTCTGCCCTGGAAAGGCAAATCTCCCCAAGACACACACCTGTACTCATGATGGGCCAACCTGTCAGATCCTTTCACATCATCCCTTTCTGCTTGTATATGTCTATCTAAACTGGATCTCTGGCAAGACAAGGGTAAAAAAAAAACAAATCCCAAAGGCCAGGAATTCTTTATTTGATAACCTGGCCTTCATCTCTGAACACCTGAGGTCAGGGAGAGTAGAGTCTCGGTTCCAGCAGCAACTAAAGCAGTTTTGTTCATTGAGAGTATCCTTGGCCAAAATGGGTGAAAGTTTCACTCTTTTTCATAACTCATGGAAAAAGATGTCTCTGAGCCATGATATAATTTGTACACTTATTTGGAGAACTTTAATGACATACCATTCTCCAGTCAAGGAGGATTATGAAATTATAATCTCTCTGTCCAAATCAGATTACTGAAATTGACTACTAAGGTTCTTCACCCTCTGAAGTAATATGTATGTCTCCAAAGCCTTTAAATAATAAGAGTAAGACCTTTCTATAACTAGAAAATTAACTGATATACAAATAATTTTTATTATTTTCTTTATAAGTGTTGAAATCTTTTTTGCAATAATTTTCTATCTAGGCAAGTTTCTGGATAAAAATGAGAATGACTAAACAAGCAATGTGACAGCCCCTGACTAACATTACAGTTTCCAATAATAAAAGATTTGGAATCTAAGAATAGCAATGTGTCTTGCCCCATATCTATGGGGATGGGTTTGGGTGCTGTTCCAGAATCATACATTACCTTATATTGATGCACAAGATGAAAAACCAGTGTCTATTCAGTCAGATTTGGTGCACAGATTTAACCTCACATAGATGCAGAAATTGCTGTTTCCTTGTTCTAGCAGAATAGACAGATCAACCATTGATAAATATTTTTCCAAGGACCAAATGGATTCATTTTTTTTCATGCTGACCATAAAAGCATCTGATCCAATTTTTCATTACTTTCTATTTATTTTAATGTTTTAAAATTCATCCTATAAAGCTATTGTTCTCTCTTTTTTGGCATCAGGATCATCCATAAAGATGGTTTCACCTACCAGGAATGCATGGAGTTCAGACCTATCATTTACAGTAACACAGTGCAGTCTATCCTGGCTATTGTGAAAGCAATGACTAAGTTAGGAATCAGTTACGCAAACCCCAATAGAATTGTGAGTATGATAACTTTTCTCTTGAAATAGGCATTGTAACACATTTTTTTGTAATATGGTGGTAGAGACCTGTAGAACAAAGAGGGTCCAATATTTTCTTAATGACAGTGGAAACCAAGTACTTTTCAAGTTACATGTGACAAGATGGCCTTACTTATTTTAATTTTACCAAGACTGATGCCCAAAGGTCTAACCTTTGCATACACTGCCATTTTGATTGTTACCAAAGAAAGGTTTATGTTGCAAAGACACTAAAAAAAAAAACCTAACCAGAACCTTTTCCTAGTTGCTTAGTCACTTATTTATTGCTATTGGGAAATGTGAAAAAATACTTCCCCTTTATGAACAAACCTTGGGGTTCAGCCATGTAAGGAAGGGTCATGTAGACTTGTTAGGAGCATTTCAGTTTGGCATTGCTCCTGGAGCAGAGACCTCTGTGTTGTGTCGATGCAGGACTGGCCTGCTGGCACCACAGGGAAGTGGAGTCCAACTTTCCTGACACAGTTAGCAATCCTCTGCACAGGCACAGAGAGGCAAAGCCACCACAAGGAGATCTGGTATCTTCTGTCAATCACTGTCCCTGAATTTTCAGGGACAAAAATAAAGGAAAATCTTTTCTTTTCTGTGAAATAATTTAGTCCATTGCCCGTAATTCAGACCTTGCTGAGAATTTCTCAAAGGTCTGTCAGAACAACAGTTGATTCCAGTTTTGGCAAATTCTGCCTAATCTCAAGAGGTTTATCTTGGAAGGAATAATATCTGCTTATCTGAAAGAGCTTTTCTTGTTCCAAAAGTCTACATTTCATTATAATGACATGTGGTACTTTGACCTAAAAAATGATAAACAAAACTTCAGAGGTTACTAAAGCTCACACAGGCATTTGACAAAAATAGAAATTAAAAGTTCTGCATGAATGCAAGTCATTCAAACAAACATAACAAAGCCCAAAAGCAGCACACAGAAAACAGATTTATGTCAACAAGCTGTACTACATAAGGACCTGTCAACCAGTCTACATGGCCTAAGGCAGTTGAACCTTGCAGCACTTTGTCACAGGTGCTGGCTCAGCCCATGATATCTACTATATCGTCCAGGCTCTGTTTGCACCTGCAAATGAAATATATTCTTCCTGTATCCTAGTTTTGGTCTCTTTTCTCAGCTCTGCCAAATTTTCTGAGATATTTATACATGCTGACTGTATGCCAGTTTAATAGACATTCATTTCAAGAGATTTCACAGTCCAGGGAACTGGGAATTTAAAAATTTCATTATATAGCCCAGTCCATTTCTTAGTATAATATATAACCAAGGGCAGAAAATACAATATTTTTAAGTTTATCTTTTATAACACAGTCATTGCAGAATAGGCCTCTAGGAACATGGTTGAATACAACTGTGTAAAATATTTGTAGTGCCTGTCTTCTTTTTCACCGAAACTTCGTAAGAGCAATCTGGATGTGAGTTTTAAAGAAAATAGAAAGTTTGGTGACATTTATTTGAATTGCCATTAAACACTGCCCTGTCTTCCAAAAAACCAAAAACCCCCTATCTTCCATTGCCCATAAAATCATAAGCCATTGATAAGCTTGAGTTGTACTGAGATAAGCTTTAATTTCATCTGGACTTTGCTCTTGTTGTGTTCTGGTCCAGATTTAACCACTTAAAGTTACCTTGTTCAAGGATTGGATTATCTTGGTCTTGAAAGCAATGGGTTTATCTTTGTTCCAGGTCTGCCTGCAAATACTCTTTTTGGTCCTGAAAGGGTCTCATCACTTAATTTAAAGAACATCTGTTCTGGGGAGGGAGATAATTTTTAGTTTCTACAGCACCACTTCAATCTATTTTTAATATGAAAATTATCTGAAGTCTGTGTAAATGCCAGAGAGAACAAAATATTGTATAAATCAAGTTTATGATAAGATCAATCTGCTGCTATCTTCCTTTATTATGTAAACACCAAAATCCACATTTGCCACCTTTTGCATAATAATCAATGACCATTTACCCTCCCCCAGAGGCTCTGAGCTCAGGGCTTGTTGCTGTAGGTGATTTAACCAACAAATCCAGCATAGTAGGTGGATAGCTGTAATCATGACATGATATGTCATATCTTGAAGGAGAGAACATTCTAACTCTTATCTTGAAGGTGAACCCTTGAGACAAATGCAGGGCACACATGAAAAAGCGTGACCCAGTTCTGCTGATCACTGCACTGCCTGAGAAGATGGGGGTGTAAGTCGAGCTGGTGGTGTTTAATGTAGAAGGGCAATTACACAGCTGTCCACCCTCCTTGTTCAAATGAAGGCAATCTTCTAGTGGTAATTTCCTCTTTTTTCTTTTCTTTTTTTTTTTTTCTTTTTTCCCTGCATGCTAACTCAATTCCTTCAAAACATCAGAAAACATACAGTGTTTCATTTTCAATTTTTCTGATTTCTATAAAATTTCCATAAACTTAAATTTCTGTTGAGAGATAAAGATACAAAACATTCCTAAAATAAATTATTGTGATGATGTTTTCTATTTTTTAATAAAACATGTGCCCTGCCAAAACAGTGCCTGTCAGAATCAATTTATATTTTTGCAACTATTGACTGAAAGTCACTTCAGTTGTCTACTTATACTACTAGGAAGGAATTATATTTTATAATTATCCCCTGCTGTGTCAGAGTATCAAATGACTATTTTAATCATAATCTTTATTTGTAGAACATTTCTAAACTGTTAACTAATGAAAAGGATTATTTTTAATATAATAGATTACTTGAAGACTTTTTGACTTGACTACAAAAGGAAGGAATTACAGAATAATATATTTTAAATATTTGGGATTTTATTCTGGTACAGTTTTCTTCTTCCCCATGTAAAAGAACATATAGGAAATTCATTCACTAGCTATATTTCCTTTGCCACAATTCTCACTGTGGCTTAAAGCTAGAGTTTTTTTCTTCCAAATACATCAAAAAATACATTTAGCTAAAGATTTCTGCTTTGATATAGTTAACTTTAAATATTATTTTTTAATTTAATTTTTGATGCCCTAATACTCTATCTTGCAACAGAAGTCTTCCTTCCAAGCTGGACTTTTTGTGAATACTTGTGGCAAGATGATACTGAGCCCTTGCATAAACAAAAAAACCCCAACCAACCAACCAACCAAAAAGATGAAAACTCTGTATATCACGATTTAAGTCTAACCATGGCACTAGCTGAAGGGAAGTGAGCTTGTAAAAGGATGTTTACATGCACAGGCGAGTACAGCTACCTAGGAAAATCAGTGAAAAAGAGAAATTTTGCCCCTGAAACTCATTATAAACCAAGGACATCTTCAGGGAGGTGGAGGGGCACAGTGCACTTGCACAGTATTTACTGAAATTTCTCTTTAGGAAGATGAAAGGAAGCTGTGTGCCATGGCAACAACTCTGGGGGATGGCAGCATGTCTTCTGAATTGGTTGAGCTCATCAAACAGCTGTGGCACGACGATGGGACCCAGGCCTGCTTCGCCAGGGCAGCGGAGTACCAGCTCAGTGATTCAGCTGCCTAGTAGGTAACACCAGCTGCTGAACAGCTGGTTACTGCTGTGTGGGCAGCATAGGAAGGCTTGACACAAGAACTCTCCCTTGTGTTCAACCTATGGAAATATCGTTCATTAACCTGAAAAAGAATGAGGGTTTTTGCTAAGGTTCATATATGTTAAAAATGCTTAACTGAAGGAAACCAGTTGTAATAAGGAACAACTTGTTTCTGTGACTTTGTTTAAACCATGGGGAAAAAAGGTCTCTTCTCTCTCTGGGTAATTCTAAGATTGACAAAATGGAGGTAAAGATTAATTAAAACAGCTTAGGTTTTACCTAGACTTGTTCTTTGCACATATTTCAAGCTGCTAAATGTAAGTCTGGAGAAAAATATAAAACCTTTCCTTTAAACTAATCCAGCTGGATGGATGGGTGTACGCTTGGCCATTACCATCTCAACATCCATCTGAGCCAGTGGTGCTGCAGCTGCTCTCCAACCTGATGCCTATTTCTATGTCCTGGGAGGTGGCAGAGAGATAAGCAGAGGACTAGGGCTGCTCAGCTCCAAGCTCATGAAGGGTCACTGTTCAGCTTGGTCACATCCCTTACCTTAGATGTAGCCAGTGGGTTTAGACTGTTCATGACTCCCTGACTTGGCTGCTTCTACAGCTGTTCTTGCAGGTTTTGGTCCTGCTCTGCTGTCTTTTCTCTCAGCTCATACAAGAGCACAAAGGGAGGTGTCACCTGGGTCAGAGTTTTCCTGGCATGCATGAGTCTGACTCTAGACCTGGGGCAGAGGGTTGTTCCAGCTGAGGTCCATCTTCCAAGATCTGCAGTTGGAGGTTTCCCTGCTCCTGCAGCACCTCCTACAGGCTGTGGGCACCTTCAGGGTGAAGCCTCCCAAGGTGTTGTGTGTCCCTTCTACTTAGCAGGGAAAGGCCTGACTGACCAGAGGCTGGACTGGGAGCCAGGCAACCTGAAGGCAGTCATAGCTCACTAATTGTACATAGCACAGGGGATAGACTATAAAAAATTTTAAAATTCTTCATCTCTATATATTCCAAGCAAGAATAAAGACCCTTCTGCAAGATTTCTAAACAAGGAAAATATTGTCTGTGTTCTTTTGTGCCTGATTTCACAGTATTTTATGACAGTCTTGTATTTCTATGAGAAATAGGGCAAATCAATCTTTGGTTTCCTAACATACTCTTTCTGACAGGCCTAGCTGCAGTTCCCTGCACTAAGAGCCCATAACAAACCAGCCATCATAATTAAAAGGAAAGACACCTCTTTAAATTAAAAAAGTAATAAGAATATTATCTGTTTACCAGCTAACATTCTACTGTGTGCACTATGTCTGGCAGGTTTTGTTTCCTAAAAAGAAAACAGGAGAGTCTGAACTAATTCCCTCTCTGTGTTAAATTCTATGTCATATTTTAACTTGCAATACGTTTAAGTATTTAAGTAAGTTAATATAAACTGTGTCTGTAATCATTATTTATTGCTAGACTTACATTTAAAAACTACTACAGTGAAACTTTTTATCTGCTTGAACACTACTGAAAATCCTGCTAATCCTCTGTCTTCATCTTCTGGTACCTGATGCTTCTAAAAGCCTAGCCCTTGGCTCTGAACCATTAAAATCAACTTAATATTTGCCCTTGCTGCAGGGCTTCTCATGATCAGTTCAAAGACAGCTGCAGTCAATCAACCATCTAATGCTGCAGTTCAATTTCTTTTAAAACCAAACCCCTGTTTCTTAGCACCAGTGAATCAGCTCCTATAACGAATATTGGTTTATACTGTGTAAACTCTGACTTTCTGAGGATATCTTCTCTAAGATTTTTCATTATTCATTCATGCTAATGAAGTTTGATCACTGCTTTTTCTTTGTGAGTTTTATTTGGGGGGAAAAAATGAGATCATCTGAACAACAGAAAAATGCCCTCTATATTAAATTTGTCTGGAATTTCTTCCTTAAACTTACCTGGAATTAATTCTGTTTTAAGACAGAGTGATGGGTAAGAAAGGAGCATAATTGAGATTATAAATTGTGACCTTAAATTTCATTTTATAGCTGGTAGTAGTACATGGTCCATCTTACTTGCTCGGTCATTTGCCTCTCAGAGTGGGAGTCATCTCCTAATTCAAGCCAAGGAAAGATCAACATTAAGACTGACCTACTAATTTACATTCTCTCCTTTGCCAGTGAAGAGCTGGTCTGCAGAGTCTCCCCTTGAAGCTGCCTGCAGCTTTAGAGAGTGTCTGAAGTTGCCTCTCTTGCTCCATTAACTAGATAATTAACTTGGTCTAATTTTGTATGCAATTACATTGTCTGTCTAAAATTGAACTCATGTGACTAAGAGCTATCAAAACTTCATAATGGATGCTCTATAAAAGAGTTTTACTGCTTACATGCTTTGTAAATAGCAAAATATCTTTTGTTTCTGCCTTCTGCAAAGGTGAGCTGAGATGAGTTTGCCTCAGGCCCTACTAAGAGAAACAGAGTCATATTGGCGCTTCATTTTTTTTTTTAAACAGGTTGTTTCCTGGCCTCAAATAATGGGCAAACATTGAATTACTCAGATCAGCTTCAGAACTCCTTGCTGAATGGATACAGTCTATTCAACTTAAAATAAGAAAATCCCATTTGAAAGCATTACTTGGAAATATCCAAATGAAAGCGTCTAACTTTTTTCTATTCTATTCTATTCTATTCTATTCTATTCTATTCTATTCTATTCTATTCTAAATTTTACTGCAGATTTATTAAATACTGCAGATAAGGATGATGAGCTATGAGGTTTGTTTTGAAAGCCTCTGTTAAACCAAACAGCAGAACTTGATGCTGCCCAGATTTAGTGTAGAGGGGAAAAAAGAAGACATGAAGCCTAATAAACACTGTTTTGTTTGTCAGGACACGAGGCTACAAATGGAATGCTGCCAACTGAGATACCAAACAGCTTGAGAATACTTCAACTGCTATATGTGGTTTCTTGCTTTTGCCTTTGTTCTTTATTTGAATATTAGTAGTTAAAAGGTTACAAGTTACCCAAGCAACACTACTTCTTTTCCTTTTGTCAATTCATTACCTCTCTACACAGATTCCTTGACCAACCAGTAGGATTCACAGGCTCTGTCTAGCCATTTAGAGAAAACTGTGTGCTCCTGGAAGAGACAGGAGAAGGGTTGGTGGTAGGACAAGAACAGGCCTCAAAATCTGTTTTGCAATCTTGTTTCATGCAGATTTTATCTCTGTATGCCAGAAATAAAAGCAGATAATCCATGCTTTCTCCAGGGGATTGACAGAATACTTATCCAGGGGATCCTCAGATTTACTGAAGCTTTTGCTTTTGATTACAAATACTTTTGCTTTTGAATACATATGTATTTTTTTTAATTACTACATACCTTCCTCTTGTAAACTAAGAGGTCTGCGGGGAAAACAGTGAATTCCTCCAAAGTATTATACCATCTCATTCACCTACGAAGGAAGATACTGTTGCAACTGGTCTGAGATGACTCCTAATGCATCTGCTTCTGAAAGATGCTTGCGGTTTTTCCCCTGTGGTGGCAATTCCCACCTGTTGAGACAAAATGGCTAAAACACCTTTCCTGACAAAGTGGTTTTGTAGCATCCCTGAGGAAAATAAGGATTTTTCTGAACAGAAATTCTCAGAAAGATATTTATTATGTACAACTAAATTACACTTCTATAAACAAGGAAAATAAAAAAAAGACTCTGGACTGTGGAGCTAAGTTGTATAAAACCCAATAGTATTGTACTTAAATGTGTAATTTATGTTATATATTTAAAAGTGGTTCAATATGGAGTGATTGTGAAATGTAGTTTTCACCTTTTTAATTCATCAAACACCATTTCTTCTTCACTCTCCTTAGTTACCTCAATGATTTGGACAGGTTGGCAATGCCAGACTATGTACCCAGTGAGCAAGATGTTCTGCACTCCCGAGTGCAGACAACTGGGATTATAGAGACTCAGTTTTCCTTCAAGGATTTGAACTTCAGGTATGAAAGCCCTATTTGACAGTTTTCTTGAGTTTTATCTTTCTTAAGTATTTTCTTTCAAAGGTAGTGACCTATTATAATACAGGTAATCCCATTGTGATATCCTTGAATTTAATGTCATTTAACATTTTGACACAGTCAAAAAAAGCAAAATATTTTAGTATCAGTACTCCAAATTTGAGCATATCATAAACCATTATAAAGAGGTCTCAGAATATCAGGTTCTAAAATAACATTTTTACATATGTAAGTGTCTAAAAAGTATGAGTTGTATCCTGCCATTTGAATAATTGTGACATTTATGAAATTTGCCTGTCCAAATGTCCTTAACAGCATGCAAAAACATTTGATGACTACCAATTTGCATGCTCTCAACCTTTAATTTTTCTTTTGAGAATGGAAATAACTTCTTTTAGCACTGGAACACACTATGGTTGGGAAAAAAAATAATCTGTCCCATGGGGAATTTCAACATTATCATGCATGTCATCATGCCCATTTAAGAGGAAAAGCAAACTGTTCAGAAAAAATGTGTGGCAATAATGCCTCTGAGAAATTTGACTGAAATATTTTACACTTTCAGATACTCAAGATTTTGTTATGCTTGGTGAACCAATTAAAAACATCTTATTCCACATGAAAATGGATTTGAATGAATTATGATAGTTTCAGTATTCTATAATGCTTTTCTCTATGGACCCAAATCCATTTAATTCTTAATTTAAAGGCTGGGGTGCATACTGAGGAATGCAGTCTAGACAAGAAACTGCCTGCAGAGACAGACAGATTTATAAGACATGAGAATTATAACTTTTACATTTTTCATTGAGCTTCTTTTTTTCTCCTCATATACCAATTAAATATTCCCCAAACCCTCGATGCTACCACACAGATGCTTTGACACAACAGAGATTACATATACAAGATGAGATTCTGAAATAAATTATTATCATCTGTTAATACTATAGTCACTTATGAAAATTCAGCACTTATCCACAAATGCTACAGTGCAATGTCATAGATAGCATCTTCTGTTCTCTAACATATTTTCAGAGAGATTTGTACGTTGGAAATTTGAGTGTCTTCAGTTACAATCATAGTTTATGTGAGAAATAAATTCAGGGTGGAGAAAGAAATCATTAGAGTGCAAACCCTCTTTGGCATGGGTGCTATTGGTCCTGATATTAGAATACCAACATTAGTGTCTAGGTCTAACTGAAATGCAGCACAACTGAGAATTTAACTACCCAAGTGTCTGTAAACAAGAGGAAGGGTCCTAACACCACCACAGACACAAACTCCAGCATTTTTACCCTTTCTGCTATGCATCACAGAAGTGTTATGTGAGTAAATTCATTGGTGGTGTCAGGCAGCTGAGTAATACAAGGTAAAATCACTACAAAATAGTCTAAGGGATTTGAGTTGCTATAGGAATGCAGAGCAGTTATAAATCCATTTTAACCAGACAGTTACTGCTACTTTGTATTGTCACAGCAGTGCAAAACAACTGGAGGATCCTGATGACTCTGCACTAAGTTTGATAAGTGCATAGAAACAACTATAAAAAGAGGAAAACTTCCACATTCACAGTGACTTTTGGCTGATGTACATGATGGTGTTTTGGGTCACAAGCCACACATGGATAAAAAAACCCCAAACCCATGAACATATGCCTCATTCACTAAACACTTATCCCTCTTTTGAACTAAATGAGGCAGATAATATTTTCTACCTGTGCAGTAAAAATCTAAATCACAGTTGCACAGAAAACATTGGGGTTTATTTGCTCTTTTCTTAGTAATTAATATGGTGGTTTGGTGTAATTAGCTTTCACATGCTCTTCAACTTATTTCACCAATGTGGACGTAGAGCTCAGAATACATTTAAATAATTTTTTTTACACAGATCTGATCTTCACAGATCCTCTTCTACTGTTGTTTCTATTGGTGTCCTAGGAAGAGTTTGACCAAAATCACTCAGGCTTTATTTTAGTCTTCAAGTCTCACTATGTGTACCATTGAATGAATACACAGCTAATTCCCTATTTGCAGCTAGGTTTTCCAAGAGCAATTCTGGGAAAATAGAGATTTCTACACTAACTTTGACTATCTTGGTAAAGGAAAAAGATATATCTTTTTCTGCTACTCAGGAAACGACTTCAGTTTTACATGTGCACATGTTAAGTTCTGGGCTGGCATGTGAAGAGCTAAGCAAACAAGGTTAGTACAACAGAAACTGCTCATAAGCATTGCCTCTGCCCTTGATCTTATCATATTTTAACCAACTTCTCATGAATATTCTCCGTGCTATATGATAAAAGCTTGCAGGAAGGGAATACGGACTCACATGATTATGAATCCTTGAAAAACTTCACCGCAGATTAAAGTTTGAAGATTTTTTTTTTCTGCCATACGACAAATCAAGGAAGGCAGGTGACTTTTGAGCACTAATCACGTCCAAAAGTGAAGACACTTTATTCATATTGACCTTGCTCTTCAGTAGATGCTCAGAACTCAGGGATGATACGCTTGGAAGAATGCCATTACTCTTGTCAAAATCTCTCTTGCTTCCTGATTTTCAAAATAATTCACTTTTATATGCACTCAATGATCCAAAATGATTAAATGTACTAGAAAAACAATTCTCTCATTACTCCTCAATTGCAGAAACAGTCTATTATGAGCATTGGGAAGAATTTAATTTCTTCTAAGCAGGATGAAAAATGATAAATAATAACCTTTGCTACCATCAGCTACACTGTTGATGAAGAAAACAGAGGATCAACACAATGCAAAAAACAGAGTTTCAGTAACAAATTGATGTTTCATACTGAATCACAATTTATTCATGTCTATAAGAATAGAGTTGTGTTTAATTTTAAGATACTGCAGGACATACATCTAGAGATCTAATGCATTTTCTTGAAGAAAGGGGTAATGCAACAAGGGTTTGGGTTTTACAGTTTTAAGTTCAACAACAGGCAGGACAGGGAAAAGTTGCCACGGACAAGGAAACAGAAAACCTAAGAGTAGGATAAATTTGGGGTTTCATGGTTTTCCTTCATTATAATGCTTTTGAAAAATCTTTAAGTTTGACAACTTTTATTTCAGAAAAATTGTGATAAGAATGTCCTATCCCTTATCACTGAAGAACTGCAAATATAAGTGGGAATTTTGAAAGCTAGAGCTAAGCAGAACAATGGTAGATTTGATGACAGCTCCAACTTAGTTTGGCCCTAAGTAGATCCCATTTAGGTTTGCTCTGCTGGCTTTGGATCCCATATGAAGAATGCATATAAAGTTCATATCACACTACCCAAAAGTAGTATTTCCTGATGAAGGCTGATGGAAAATGCAGACAAGGACAGCCCTACAGTTCCCTGTCTACAAACTAAGGGATTCATAATCCCCAGAAGCTGATACTTTAGAGCAACCAATAAGATTGACTGGGCAGACACATCCTCATCAAAGTCATGCTATAGGTGATCACTGAGCTCAGTGATCACAGCAGGGCAGTGAGCAGATAGAAAAATCAAGTTACACATAACCAGTGGGTCAACCCATGACTCACTTCCAGTCATACATCTTATTGATCAGTGTTTCAGTTCACTGCAAGCAAAAACACAAAGTAGCAAAAGGCACTGAATTTGAGGATCTTCTATCGATGTTTCAGAACTCTGTCCTGAATAAATCCTTGCCTGCAGGCTTTAGTCCTGCACTGAAGCTTTATGCAGAACCCCACTTCCTCAACGCAGACTGCCACCTGAAAGTACTGATTGTTTTTCTTACATACAGGTATTTAAGCCTTTATATTTTGTTTTGTACCTGCTACAAAGCCTTGAATAACACAGAGCTCCTTGACCTGCTGGGATAGAAACAGTTCAATATTTGGAAAAGCTGTAAATTTTTCATTCATCTCCAGTTGAACTCTGTGCATTAATATCATGACTACATCCTTACTAGTTAGTGCTTTACATTGTACATATGTTATTTTTTTTCTGTAAAGGATGTTTGATGTGGGTGGACAGCGATCAGAGAGAAAAAAGTGGATTCATTGCTTTGAGGGAGTTACTTGCATCATATTCTGTGCTGCACTCAGTGCCTATGACATGGTTCTGGTGGAAGATAAAGAAGTGGTGAGTCAGAAGAGACAAACAACCCATTTTGCTTCTAAGTTTTAATGTACTCTCTGATGGCATATCAGAACTACTCCCGTTCCCTGATAACAATTTGAAGGCTATTATGCTGTATTGGTCCTTTCCAGTAAAGAACATTACAGTAAAAAGGACTTATGGGGATGAGCTTTGTCAGTATCTCATGTTTACCTTTTGCATCTCAACAGAACAGGATGCACGAAAGCCTTCATCTGTTCAACAGCATCTGCAACCACCAGTGCTTTGCAGCCACTTCCATTGTCCTGTTTCTAAACAAAAAAGACCTCTTTCAAGAGAAAATAACAAAAGTTCATCTGAATATCTGCTTTCCTGAGTATAATGGTAAGTTTGGAGTGTTCAGAAGAAAATATGTTCAGATGATTAGTGTATTCCATGAATTAAAGACTGAGACTTTGACTCAGGTCACCTATATATAACCCTTTAAATACTTAGCATCTTATCTAAGCATATAACCTTTCTTACAAAAGAATGGTATGAGGCAGACATGGCCAGAATTCAACTCATCTCACCTACTCACCATGCTTTCCCTTGGATGGGTTCATCTCTCTCTGGTTCATCTCTCTCTGGTTCATCTCTCTCTCTGGAGATGCTCATTTCTCTCCATTGGTGGTGGAGGAAGCTGAGTGATCTGGAAGTTTCAGATGGATGAAGCGTGGTGTGATGAACCCAGCCAATACTTCAGTACAAGACAGTATCTTATCACTCACACATACCATAACTGAATCCAAGTTTTTTGTCGCTATTTGAGAAATCATTCCATAAAGGACATCTGCCTCTTTTTGTATGTTACAATAGTGTCTACTGGAAATAATAAATAAAAAAACTTCACCGGGTATTCCAAGCTGATGCAACAGATTGTATAAGGGTATGTCAGAAACAGCCAGAGAAAAACCAAAATCTGTTCATATTTTAATATTAATCTAACATATTTGGGACAGGGAATGTCCAAAATGAAACATACTTAAAGCAATATTATTAAAAAAAAAAAAAAAAAAAAGGGCAGGAAAAAATGTCTTGTCTCTTTGCAGCTCTTAGGAAGTCCTGGTTGAAATTGTGCCTTCCTTGATTTTGCTGTTCTCTCCACTAGGACAAAACACATTTGAAGATGCTGCAAATTACATCAAGAAACAATTCCTAGACTTGAACATAAGGAAACAAGATAAAGAGATATATTGTCACTTGACTTGTGCCACGGACACGCAGAATGTCAAATTTGTTTTTGATGCAGTCACAGACATAATAATCAAAGAAAATCTGAAGGACTGTGGGCTTTTCTAGCCATTCATGCTCAGAGCCTCAGTCCATTTTCCTCTCTTCATTCGGTGTTCTGGCTGAAATAAAAAAAAAAAAAAACTTCTAAGTAAGAAACAGTATCAAAAAGACACCTGTTAGCAGTCAGTTGAAGCCTTGGGTACAGCCTGAGAATTTCAGACCAACTCTGACTTTCCATGTAATAAGATTAAAACATTGTTCCTGTTACATAGAGATGCCAGCTGCTGATAACTCCTGCTGGAATCAAAGTCACATTCCTGTTGAAATCAATATCATTGAATCATCGAATGGTTTGGTTTGGAAGGAACCTCAAAGATCATCTAGTTCCAATCCCCAAACCATGGGCAGTGACCTCTTCCACCAGACCAGGCAATCATCACTTCTAAGGAAGCCGGGGACACCTCAGTACCTTGTGTTTTCTAGTGACTGGAGGGAAAAAGAAAAAAAAAAGAAAAAAAAAAAAAGATAACTCACTTTTATTTATAATCGAAGCCTTAGTAAAAACTGTAGCATTAAACAGTATCAATACATCATTTATGTTACATTTTGCTTTCATGTTTACATATACAACTAAAACTTATATACCATTAATTCAACCCAGACCTAAATAATATATGAAAAAAAGCAGAGCCAATCTGAATGTTTAATTATATTGTTTTGTTAGAAGAGCTGAGGGACACATACATAAAGACCACACACATATAAAATTGACAAATGCTGTTATCCAGTTTGGAAAAAAAGCCAAAAAACAAACAAACAAAAAAAAACAAACAACACAGTAAGATGGAGGCTAGGGAGAAAAAAATATTATAGTAACTGTCAATTCCTGCATATTCCATAAATGCAAACTGAAACTTTTTTTTCCCCTTACAATTAAAGGTGAGATCTTTTTAAAATATAGTTAATAATCCTGCTACTTGACAGCTTCTTTAGTGCCCTATTACTGCAACTACTATCACTGCAGAGCAGCTGTAAACCCACTAGTTTTCATTGCACCATGTAGAGATCTATATAAATAACTTGTTAGTGCAGAACTGCCCCCTCTTTATTCCTCTTGATTTACTGTGACTAACTACAAAAAATATTTATATTGAAACAGAATGGGACTTTGTCCTGGTTTCAGCTGGGATAGAGTTAACTTTCCTCCCAGCAGCTGTCACAGTGCTGTGTCTTGCATTTAATATTAGAATAATGTTGATAACACACTGATGTTTTACTTGTTGCTCAGTAGCGCTGATCCTAAGTCAGGGACTATTCAGTGTCTCATGCTCTGCCAGAGAGCAAGTGCACAAGATGCATGGCAAGGACAGCTGACCTGAACTGGCCAAAGGAATATTCCATATCCCAGATGATCATGCCCACTCCCAGTACATAAACTGGGAATGATTGGCCAGGAAGGGATGATCACTGCTTAGGGACAGGCTGGGAATGGGTTAGCAGGTAGTAAACAAGTGCACTGTATATCCCTTGGTTTTCTTAGGTTTTATTCCTCTCTGTCTTTTTCATTTTCCTAATTGTTATTATTGTTACTATTATTGTTGTCATTATTATATTTTACTTTCTTTCAATTATTAAAGTGTTCTAATATCAACTCACAGTCTTTACCTGTTCCTGATTCTCTTCCCCATCCCACTGCAGGGGTTAGTGCACATGTCAGCGAGTGGCTGCGTGGTACTTAGTTGACAGCTGAGGTTAAAGCATGACAGAGTTCTAATTATATTCAACTGAATTTTGAAATTCGGTCTTAAAATAGCACTCACATTTGAAATAGGATCACTTATGAAGGGTTTCCTTTTGGTTTTGGTTTGTTGGGGTTTTTTTAATATATTTCAACCTAATTTTCACCATGCCCTCACTGCGTTATGGTTAATCTCATTAGAATAGAACACTTGGCCAGTGAATAACAGCATCCTACAAGCTGTCCACATGAACAGGGTCTTTAAAGGGTGTAGGTCTCCCAGCAGAAGTGAGAAACAGAGAACTAAAATACATTTTGCACTGTCTAGATTTCTATTGCTGCCTGATCTGTAGCGCTTCACATGATTAATTGCTTGTTTGTATTGAAAATAATGGATTTCCAGTGGCAAGGTTTCTGGATTCATTTCCAGCAATAAATCTGATTTAAAGTTAATTATTTGTACTATGGTGACCTCAACATTAATTTCTGATGCCTCAATCACATAATAAAAACCAAGGTCTTCAAGAAACAAATTCATGAACAAACACATTTCAAACATGTGCTTCAAGCAAATGCCTGAGAAATGAAATAGGCTTTACCCTGCAGTTTCACAGCTAGTACAGGTGAGACGATTCAGGCTCTATTTCCTGCGCATGAGGGATGAAGTTTGGCTGTCCTGAGTGCGCCCAATGACAGGAGTGAGCTCTCAGCTTTATGATTCTCCAAGAGAAGGGGCTGCAGGCAATGTCACCAGGAGCCCCAGAGGGCTGAAGGGACAAGCTGGGGAGATAGTACAGGTCAGGGTGTGCAGGAGGTCCCACAGACCGGCTGGCAGCAACATCTCTGTCTTCGGATGAGCTGGAAAAATGCCAACTGCCCAAGTACAGAGTTAGCCTTCGGCTGAGAAAAGGGAGAAAGAGAAAAAAACTCTAAAACACAGGTTTATGCTTAAACTAGCTACATATATTTATACAGACAAGAGAAAATTAAGAGAAAACTACAATATAACACACACTTACACAAGTTATATATAACAAGAAA
>JAWWEV010000043.1:9747305-9776220 GCA_035583235.1 Hafferia zeledoni
AATAATAATAATAATAATAATAATAATAATAATAATAATAATAATAATAATAATAATAATAATAATAATAATGGCCAGCCTCTGCAAACGAAGATTTGGGAAGGGCTCTCCCCATGTGGGTGTGCCCTTCGAGCCTGTGCAATGGATTTTTTAGGTGAGGCACAGCATACACAGAACTGGCCCCACCGTTTAAGTTCTAAGGTTCATTTACCACGGCCGAGCAAGCTTGGACAGTGACAGTGAAGTCCTTGGGACTATCTACAGCACCCGGTACTAATCGGATGGCAGGGAGGCATTTACTGCCGGGGACGGTCCCTACTGAGGCTTGAACTCACGACCTTGGGATACAGAGACCAGAGTGCTCTCCATTACACCACGGGACCGCCCATGAGGAGGGATATAATTCTTTATCAATTTACAGTAGGTGATAAGATGACATAAGATGCTGATTATTTCATTTTGCTCTAGTTCGGATGCAAATGGTGCATATGGGCGATCAGATTCTCGCTGTCTTTAATTTCTATTGGTAGGAGCAGGGTTTAAACTGTTTCTTGCTTCTCATCTCCCTACAAAAGTATGGGGACCTTTTATCCTTATCAGAAGACTAAAATCAAAAAACACCAAGATATAAAAAAGAAGGGAAGGTCATAGCCCTAATGTTTTCATTGACTAAGCAAAATCATCTGGAAAAAAGCAAAATTAAATTAGCAGATATCCTGTAACATTTCTTGGGTTGGAAAGATAACCCATTTCAGCACAATCTCTCATTGGAGAAGGAAAATCTTGTCAGACACATTGGGTTTTTCACTTTGTCAGGAGACACCAGTGTAGCCACAGCTGCAAGGCAGTCATCCTGAAGATCCCTAGGCAAAACAAGTAAATAAAGATGGAAGGCAACAGCATAATACATATCCCAGAAGTGGGGTTTTTTTGGTTTTTTGTGGGGTTTTTTTTGTGGTAGTGGGAAATATTGTTCAGTTCCCAGATGTCTCCATGTTCTACTGCATTTCTCAGCAATATGCCTTCTTAGGCCTCAGAGATGCATATTACATTTGAGACATGCGAGCTAATCAGTTCTCAGTCTTTATGTGCCCATCTCACCCTGCTAACACAATGAAAATGTACAGACCCCTTAGTTCTTATCTGACAACTTTCTGTCAGTAACTTTGTAAGTCATTGCCTGCTTAATGCAAACCTAAGTGAGCAGGGTTTTTTTTTTTCTGTCATTCAAAGATTATAGATCTGGGCATGAAGGTACTTACTTCCTAGCAAGAACTTTGCTGTGGTCTAATTTTATCAACCACCTATCCAGATTCTACCCACACCTCCATCAGGCAACCATCATGGAAAAGTCCTGTCCCAGAGGAACTAATTGTCCATAGCAGCAGACCACAATGAGCAGTAAGAGATGTAGAAATTTCCACCTTTCTGCAAGTCATGATGAACTTCCTGGCCATCTATTTAATTTAAAAAGTTTCGATTTCTCTCTTTATTCCTGTTATCTTTTATAGAGTATAATTCAAACCAAAACCTGTTTACTAATCATGCTAATAACAGAGGATGTTGCTCTGCTTGTGCCCTTAACCCATATAGCGGTGGCTACTGACAGCCAACACGATGTATATCATCAAATGCACTGAACAAACTGAAAACATCAAGGTTCATAATCATATTGGGTTATACCTTGTTCAGTGGCTTACCTCCAGACTTAATATCTCCCAAAGACCTTTCACAGAATCATTACCCAGCTATGTTTATTGGAAGGTATATCCATTGCCAAAATATCAGTGAACTAGACATGGCAATATAACTAATTCTGTGGTTTCCAAATGAGAACAGGGGAAAAAGTACAGTATTATCATCCAGGATAAGAGCAGGATGTGAATAGGATATCCTTCCTTCTAATTTTTGCAGTGTAGAAACCAACCAGTAAATTTAGCCAATTTTAATTATTAAAAAGAACAAAGCACATCAATGGCTGGGAATTAATCTGAGCAGATCAGTCATCTTCATGGGACTTTTACTGCCATTGTAGGAGGAGGGTAATGGTGTAGTATTGCCCTGAAGACTTTAGAGATCTTGGTAGGTGGAATTAGTGTACTCTAGTGGACTCTGACAGAAATCTTGGCATTCATCCAGTTTAGCTAGCCAGACACTCTGAAGCTGCTGAAAGAATCCTGCCCTATCCTGAAATGTGTTTATTTTGAACTGCAAAGGATTGGATCACAGCATACAGGTTATTATTACACATGGTAGTTGTGCCCGTAGGGGAAGCAACAGCTTTCCTGTAGGTTGTTAGTGTTACTGCATGCAGGGAGCGGGTAAAGA
Source organism: Hafferia zeledoni (assembly GCA_035583235.1). NCBI lineage: Eukaryota > Metazoa > Chordata > Aves > Passeriformes > Thamnophilidae > Hafferia > Hafferia zeledoni. The sequence goes on from JAWWEV010000043.1 coordinate 9,749,634, forward strand.
AACTGCTAGGGTAAACTGAGTGGGAAAACAAGGAATTTGAGTCTGAAGAATTACTGCATGAAGAGAAAGTGAACACATAGTGAGTACCTCTTCCCTTGGAGCAGCTCATTGAAATAAAGCTGTGTTGCTTTTATTACCTGCGTTATCAAACCAATGTATCTTCAAAGCTGTGCAGAAATAGATGAAACACAGATCCTATAAATTTTAAAATCCCCTTTAATTTTTACTCTGTTGTTTAGTTCTATATGAGAATTTGACAGTAACAGAGACAAAACAGACCTTTAAAAGAACCTTTGTTTATAGGCCTGTTAATTAGCATTACTCATCCACAAATTCATCCCCCCAGCAGGTCTTACCCTTTGATGGTTGACATGCTTACATTTCAGGCTAGCATCCCATTTTAATGGGGAGGCGTGGTGTTTCATTACATTTCCTGGTAATGTAGCAGTAACAATAGCAAAACCAGGCCTGCTAATCAATCTCCTCTAGAATTACCCTGTATTGCTGCTAGGGCTTCCTCTTGGCATTTGAGGAGGAATATGCACACCTATAGGTCAACTTGTAGACTTTTAATTGATTGAGGAAAGGATGTTCCACTTCACAGCATTCCCATAACCACCTATCTTTCCTCTTTAGCCAATCAGTTATATGCAATATTATTGCACCGTGCTATATGATATTTCATATTTGCAGGCAGATCTACCACAGAACTTCCTTTGTTTTGGTGTATCAGAAGACTGCAGAGGAGTAATCTATTTTCCGTCAATATCTTAAATACATCTTCAATTCCGCTACACACATACAGAGTGAGGGAGAAATTTCAGATTCAATATTGCAGAGTAGAATGTATCCATTTAATTCAAATTTCCATCAAGTAATACGTGCACTACAGATACAGCTTCTTCTCCTTTCACTCCCTTATATTCAATATAGCAAATATTTTTAAAGTTTCCAGAATGGCAAAAAAATGTCATGAAAGCACCTCTTTAGAAGACTCGCTTGTAGTAAGTACATTGTCAATGAAAACACAAATTTCAATATGACGTTGAGTAGAGCACATACTCGTAGAAGCTTCTCAGCCATTCAAAGATCACAGTGGAAGAATTGGCTGATTTGACCAAAAGTCCAGAAGAGGGTAACAAGGGTGGCCTTCAGTCAGGTGCATTTCAGGCCTCCAAAATTAAGGAGATAAACATTCTGTGGTTCGTGTGTTTCTGGTATTGAACAGTTTGGTTGGTACGTACTTTGCAAGACAGGGGAACGCACATTTTAAGCTTTCTCTCCCTGTTACTCACATAATACAGCTCCTAATTCTTTATATTACAAAATTGTTAATGTATCATCAACAATAAAATACCCCATGAAAACGACTGACATTCTTTTACCCTAAGCTGTTTACCAGTGAGCCACTAATACACATTTTCATTTATGCATATAAAAGGTTAAGCTAGGTTTTACAGCTCCCTCCTATCTCCTCCTACAGCAGGGTCACTGTTGGGCAGAGAGGAAATGTGGTTGGAAAACTGTGCACTTAGCTAACCCACAGATCTATATTTTCTGCTGGTGACTCTGACCAGCAGATGCACTTACGAGCACTGTCTAGGCTGCCCACACCAACTCACAAGCCAATGCTGGGCAAGAGACCAAGAAGCCATAACTTTCTGCTTATGGCTCTTGCTGATGAAGTAGAAATTTGGCCCACTATAATAAAAGCTGAACAATGTATATTTTTTGTATCATTATTGATTGGAAAAGTTACGGATGAAGCATGTTTAACTCAACTGAAGGAGTCTTGAATAGCACCCCTCATCTCATTTATCTGTACTGTGGATTTCTTCTGTGAAATATTCTCTTGATTGTTAATAGGGGGGTTTTTTCCTGAATTAGTACCAGTAACATACTTATGTACTTATCTAAGGTACATGTCTTTTCCCATAATTCAGACAGACCACAGGAAAATATGTGAAAACTCATTATAGGCTTTAGAATGCACCCTAATGTTTGCACATCCAAATTCGCTGCTACATTGAGTACTGAATTTGCACACTCTTCACAGCTTCCCACATCCATACAGATGATGGCAAATGGTGGCTGACTGAAAAGTCCTTCCTTCATGTTGTCCTTCCAGGCCAGAACTTTCTGCTGGGTTAAGGTGGCATTTTGGGTTCCTTTCAGGCTTTGGGCAAAGTGTGCCATGACCTGGTCCTTAAATTAGAGACAGCTGTTACACAGCTAGCAGCAATGTTCTAGTTTTAGTTTCACAAAATGGTATTCTAAATATCACTAAATCATAGAATCATAGAACGGTTTGAGTTGGAAGGAACCTTAAAGACCACATCATTTCATGTCTCCTGCCCCAGGGGAATATCTTCCCCTGGACCAGGTTGCTCAAACCCCCTTCCAACCTGGCCTCTAACACTTCCAAGGATGGAGCATCCACAGTTTCTTTGAGCAACCCATTCCAGTGCCTCACCACTCTCAAAGGGAAGAATTTCTTCCTAACATCCAATCTAAACCTGCCGTCTTTCAGTTTAAAGCCATCACTCCTCATCCTATCACTCTTCTAGAAAGACCCTCTACAGCTCTCTTGTAGGCTACTTTAGTTACTGGAAGGTGCTCTAAATTCTTCCGAGAGCCTTCTCTTCTCCAGGCTGAACAACCCCAACTGTCTCAGTATTTCCTCTTAGAAGAGGTGTTCCAGCTTTCTGATCATCTTTGTGGCCTCCTCTGGACTCACTCCAGCAGTCCATCACCTTGTATTGTATAAATATAGCTCTCAAGGTCTTGGACTGAGCAGAATCATTCCATTAATGTGTAGAATACATCTTCATACTGTTTTGAAATCTTTTTTATTGTGACAGTGGCATCTCTAAAGGCTATTTTTGGGCTTGCCAGAGATGTTAATGGTAGTGTTTGTTTTAGATAGCTGGCTTTCTTCCAATTAATTATGGCTCTTATGAATCATTTTGTTTGGAAATCTCTGACAGAGGTAACATGAATACGACAGAAGGTCTTCAGACCAAACATAGCAATTATAAATTGTCAAATGCTATCAGAAGGAATTGTCAGCAACCTTGCTATAAACAGACACAGTCTTTTAAATTCACCTCAGCACAGCAACAGTATGGTAATAGTCCACTTAGTGTCATCTTAGCCTTATTGAGAAAGCATTAGGATTTTTAATCACTGTAATATAAAACTCCATAATTCTTACCTGTACCTGATTCAGGCATCACTGAATGGATTGTTTGTGACAGATATTTTCCACATGTAAACAGTAGCTGTCATAGCAACTGTTCATTTAGATTTTGGTACTGTATCATATCACATCTGCAGGTAGTTTTGGGAATCAGTTCAAACCCCTTGAGTAGCATATTACATGTTCATAGATAGAAGAATGAAGGTTACTTGATAACAGCTTGAATCTTACTGCTGTGTAAAAAGCAGAGAGGAAATAGTTCCTTCATATCAGAAGCATGGTATTCACGTGCTGAAAAGAAATACAAATTGTGATAAATCTCAACTTCAGGCTGTGAGACAACCTTTTGCTTATCTTGTTCATCATTTCATACAGGCCAACAATATATACTTTCCTATCCATTTTGAGATTCAAGGTCCAAATATATTAGAATCTCAAAAGGAATTATCTTTACCATCACTAAATTTGGCTTATTTTGGTGAGGAAAAATTAGACAAAGGCTTGTTGAATGTGTTACAAAGAAGATATTGGAAAAATGACTGACAAAATTGCTAAGTCTGTAGGGAGCTAAACTTGTTAGATGCTCCCCTTCTTACCCCAAATTATGCTGGAATTGGTGGTTTTAAGAACTATGTGCTACCTGGAGAACTTTGTTGTGAATTTGTGGCAGGTATGGGCGTGTAACCAGGTTTTCCTCTAGACATCTGTTGAAGAAAAAAATTCATCCTATAAGACCATATGGAATTTAAATGCTTATACCAGGACCAAAGTCACTTCTGCCTGCCCTCTGAGGTGGCCATGGCTGTGCGGAAGCAAATTTAAGAATTAAGGCTTTAAATTTTGTTCTTGTGCTGCATTCACTGTGTCCTTCCCATCCCTCAATTTCTCTCCTTTCCAGGCTACCAAGTCTATACACTCTGAGGAAAAGCTTGCAAAGGAACACTGAAAAAAAAATAGTCCATGGATGGTTTACATGTCAGAGTGAGCCCCAGGGAATTTCCCAGAGGAGGAAGAGGATGCCAGTTTCCTTGGGATCCCTAATGATAAAGCTTTCCAGCTCTGTTCTCCTCCATAGATTAGGGGACTTGAGGGAAATGCAAGTGGGAATTTACCTGAAATTGCAATATCCTTTTTAAATTGGCATGTGCCACTATGAAAATAATCTCTACCAGTCTTCTAATCCAATATTTTAAATCCTTTATTAGTGACTTGAAATTCCTGAACAAAGAACTAGGACTAGCACTCCTATGTCCTAAAACACCACACAGCCAGAAACTCTCTTCCATTAAAAGCCTAATTGAAATGCCACAGGAGTTGATCACAGCATTAACATCACTTCTAGGGGCTTTATTTTCAGCACCACTGCCCTGCCAAGTCCCACATCATCTCATGTTGCTTTTCTGGATTGGGGAAGCTCATCTTGACAGTTCCTTGAGGGCTGTATTTCAGCTGAATGTGACAAGGTTTTATTACTTTCTGCTGCATCAGGGAAGCAGGGCCGGAGTCAAACAACTTCTCTAAGTAAAGGACTACCTCTGGAATCCAGAGAATCAAGTTCCTTTCATTGTGACTTTACCTATGGTTGGTCCATACACAGAATTGGAAATGCCTATCTTGCTTCAGTTCGTGTTTTCCTGTGATCAAGAGTAGACACAGCTCCAGTTGGATTTCACTTTTAGTGATCTGGTTTATCTGATCTGGGAAACTTTTCCACTCAAATAGCCCCTCCTGCCTGTCTCCACCACTCAGTATATCCTGAGGCTGTGTCTGAGCTCCCTCATTGCTCCTCTTGCCTTCTCATGTTAGTGACCTCAGTCTGGAGCAAAAGGTGCCATCAGAGCAGAACTTAGCACCTCTTAGAGAAAGCTGCAGGATTCTCCTCTGTTACATTTACATACTAGGAGAATCAGGAATAACAAAATACAACCACTTCCTTTTTCAGTTGCTTCTCCCTGAATATTTATTCTTCCCATAGTAGCAGGCCAGGAATTGCTACATGTGAAACAGAACAGTAACCCTGCTGTCACTAATTTACTGTCACAACTCATATTAAACTAAGCTGTCTGCTTCTAGTCTTGACACGTGGGTGTTCAATCCACAGACTGAGTTTTCCATGCTATCTGTTTGGCGTTATCTACATAACAGAGATGCACTGTACCAATGTTCAGATATGTCATCCAATTTACTGTCTGTAGGCAATTATAGCAAGTACAAGAGAGAGGACAAATTTAAACTTGATCATTTTGATGTGACTAACATTTGAAGATTCATCAACCCAATTTACCTCCTGGAAACTTGCATAGTGTTTGAGAATTCCCTGAAGAATCTGTCTGGATGTATTAACTCTGAGGAGAAAGGTCATTACAAAATATCATCTTTCTCAATCTGATATTTCACCTTGTTTTTGAAAATCTCCACTGAATGAAAATTTCCCTTAAGCCACAATGGCTCTCTAGTGGAACTAGGTTGTGAGGCTGGTTGAAAAACTTTGGGAAAAAGAAAATCACTGAAAATTGGAATTTTATTAAAACATACTGGTTTTAGTATCCAAAGAGCATTCGGTTTGGCTGTGGCAACCCAGAGTCACAGCCTTCTGGGAATCAAAAGCACCAGCATTAGGGGCTTGTCCCTGCAAAGAAACTATGGGAGTGATTCTTCCCTAACCTTTCATGAGAAATGCTCCACAATGTTAATTAGGTAACAGAGCAGTACTCTGTGGTCTCTAGGGCACTTTTTACACTGGGCAAAACAAAACCTAGAATCACCTTTTTATCAAGTTCCCTAAATTCCAGGAAAATCCCTGCCTACAAGTAGATGGCAGGATCTTTCATATTTGGCTCCAAAATAAAATTATTAAGCCTCCCTCAAAAAGCCATGGGTGTGCTGTGCCCAGACATGATGCAACTAAAACCACCTTGTGAGCTGCATAACAAAAACCTCAAGGAAACATTTTTTTCCTGTTTCCGACAGTCAGAAACTGGATTTTGTTGATGAGGAACTAGCGAATGCAAGAAAAGCCTAGTGAGAAACAGTGTTATTTGCTACTTCAGAGAAGTATGGATATAGGGAAGAATAGGTAAAACCAGGCATCTTAATTCTGCAAAACATATTTCTGAGAAATTTTCATTACCATTTATTTCATTTTCATGTTGTGTTTTAATCATTCTCCACTTTTGAATTCTCTGCCTGTGCAATTTTCTGGTGAACATATGAGAAGGTGAGAGATGTCAGATTGGTGCTGACAGGGATACAAATCCTCTGTTTTTCTGTAACTGGATGACTGCCCCCTCTTCCTACCCATCCTTACTAAGATAAAAATCACACTGCTGTTTTCCAAGTAAGTCATGCATTTTTGGTCCAGAAATAGCATAGAGAGTGATCACTTCCTCCCACTGCCCACTCATGGTGCTTCACGGCAGTGTGGGTGACAAACAGGTACTGGTGTCCCTGCTCTATGAGGAGACTCTTCATTACGTGTCAAAAAATGTCAGAAGCAGTACAATTCATCTCAATAAATGCAGGCCACTCATTTAGGCTTTTAGGTCATGGAGAGAAAGAGTGACTTTTGGAGCAGCCTAGTAAAGATAAAATAGGCCAGATGACCAGCTATAAAGGTGCCTCTTTTCCTGATTAGTTTTTACAGGAACTCCAGGGGTGACTAGTTGTGAGGAAAGCAGCCATACTGAAGGCAACTAGGATAAGGGGATACTAGGCACATTGCTCCTCATAATAATTTGAGATGAGGTGATGAGGTGACTCATTGTTTCATTCTATCCCATCAAGTACCTATGACTTACCCGAGCTCAGTTTGAACAGTGCCTTAGGAAAGGATCTGTATTTAAGCTCAAGCCACCGTTGCTGTGGGAATACTGTGAGAAAAGGATATGAGAGGGAAATTGTGAAAGCCCTCACTTCTGTTCATTCCTCTGTCATGAATATTTCATTCCTCAAAAAGAGAAGGAAAAACCACTGTGAGCAGCAACTGAGATAACAGCAGATATCAACAGAGCACTGCACTTTGGGACCCAAGTAAACTTCCTGGAAAAGATTTTGGGAGGCAACTAAGCACATGGTGGAACCACATATGGTTCTTGTTATGGGTTAACAGAGTGGGTCTGAATTTAGGCTTTAAAGTTCAGACCAGGCGTGGGATTGTCAGCTGACTTCAGCTGGGCTGGGCTAGCTAACAGCTGACTTCTCCTAGCCAGTAATGTTGCATTCCATACCATATTACGACACTATCTCAAAAGGGGTAAAATCCAGTGTGTGGGTGTGGCTTAGTCAGTTCCACCATGCCTGAAGTACAGAGAAGGACGTGCTACAGCTCTTCTACTATCCTAGGCCTTGTTCCTGCTGCCACTGCTTGCATTTTGTTTGAGTTTCAGGGAAGTATAAACATTTTGTTGTTACTCTTTCTGTTTCTTGCTAAGTTTCTTTTAGAGTACTTATAGATCTAGAGTAACAGACTTTGTATTAACTGGGGAGTGGGAGGTTATTTCTTGTTGCATATAACTTGTGTAAGTGTGTGTTATATTGTAGTTTTCTCTTAATTTTCTCTTTTCTGTATAAATACATATAGTTAGTTTCAACATGAACCTAATTTGGAGGTTTTTTTCCTCTCCCTCTTCTTCCCTTTTCACTCTGTCTTGGACAGTTGGCATTTTGCCAGCTCAACCTAAGACAGTTCTGCTATGTCTGACCACCAGCACATGGCCCTTTGCAGACCTCTAACAACAGCTGAAGGAGGGCAGCAGAAGGTCTGCCTGGACTTCAGTGGTATCGGCAAGATAGAACTTTGGCTTTGATGTCCTAAAGCTTCTGCTCCTGTTCTGTCACACAGTCATAGCACAGCAGAAAGAAGCTGAGGTTTGAGATTTGTTTCTTAACCCATCATGGTATATTAGAAATCAGTATCAGACCAAAATAAAATGGGGCAGGAAGTGTAAAACAGGATCATGAAAGATTTGTGCAGGTCTTTATCTAGCTGGCACTCTGCAGATTCTTTTAATGTCCACATTGTCTTTCAGGAGCAATCAGTTTCAAGACATCAATTTCCATTTGAAATCTTGGTCCAGCACATTACTAAAGCAGATTTTCTCCCTTCTGAGAGTCAATCTTATTTATGTCAAAAGGTTTGGAAGTTAGTTTTACTGCTACTTTGTGGATCTGCAGCTAATCTGCAGCTGTAGTTAGTCTGCTTTTTACATCAAAGTATTTCAGACTTTTAAAACATGCTCATTAATTCTGGTTTCATTTTTTAAAATTATTTAATAATTAAAATAAATCTTTATAGCACTGCCAATATCTCAAAGTCTGAAAACAACATTTCCATAGCAAAGGTAGCCAGTTGTCCCAGTAACAAAACTATGAGGTGCACATAGCAACAACTGAATTTTGGCTAACTTTCTGAACCACTCTGAAATAAGACATAATTTGCAAATGTGATTGAAAAAGCATGTGAAGGATCAGCTGTCTCTTGTGTACAAGCATCTATAACTGTACAGGTACAGTAAAACAGCAACAGACATTATTAAATAATGGAATCATGGAACATCCTCAGTTGGAAGGCACCCACAAGGATAAAAGCCTAAACTCCAAGTAAATTGTGAGAGCCTGCTGTTGATGTTGGTAACAAAGTTTTCTCCCTTCACTGGTACTTATAAATGCATAACTGAAGGTTTCAGCAAACCCATGTACCACTTCTGCTTTTTGTAAACACAGCACAACTATGTTGCAGGTAAGCTGATAAAAGAGCTTCTAAAAGAAGCCAGGCTAATGTATTATCCATAATCTTTTACAAACCAAAACTTAAACTGTATTCTGGAAAAATACTGAGAATACCTAATCTTTAAGAATCTGGACTTTATTAAATTTGAAAAGGGCAGTAGGTGCCTTTGATATATTGAAGGCTGTAAGTCTTGATTAACCTGGTTCCTTGTGTCATGTCTTGACACCCTTTGCATCCACAAAGACCATCCCAATACTAACAAAAGTCCTTACCCCAAAAATGAGTCTTTCCACAGACTTTGTCAGAGAGTTGAAGAGTCTTAGTAAAATAAATATCTGCTTTTACATGTCTTCAAGTAAATTATTCCTCTCCTCTTTTTCTCTTCAGCCCCATTTCAATTGATGTCTGCCAAAGTAACCACAGTTTGGGATAGTGCTGGGGACAGAGCCGATCCCTGTGTTGTGGCTGCATTCATACAATGCTGTGAAAGAAATCAAGTTTCCTCGAATTCATAAGTTTTCATCTTGGTGTGCTGTACAAAAGAGGTCAGTGTAATTGCCATAACCTACTCCACATATCTGCATTACAAGAGTTGTTTGATCATCTTCCCCAGAGTGCCACTGCTGTATTGTCTCAGTACTGAAATGGCCATTAGCTGCCTTTTACTTAAAAAAAAACTAACAAAATCAGGGCTGGAAGATCTTGCTGATATGTTTGCCTGCTGGGAAATCATCTTTCTCTAAAAAGCAGAAGCCCACTCTCATACTGACTCATGTCCACCTTCACATTTGTGTTTACATTCTTGAGGCAACTGTCAGAAAACATGCTGAAAAATGGGTGCCATGGAAAAGGACAAAGATCTCTTTGCAAAATTATCTGGGTTACAATTATCAGCCTCAAAATTTTGTGTTTTATTTCTAACCTACAGTAACAGCTTACAGCATGGAGACATAAATATTTTATACTTTTAATTTAATCACTACCCGTGCACTGCATTGACATAATATTGTATCTCTTTGTAGGCTAGATATTAGCAACAGCAGAACTACTAATTAATGCTTCCAAATAAGATTTAATTCAGATTTTTGTGCCTTCAGAATAAATAAATAATAGCTTCTCATTATCCTTTTTGTATTATTAATAATATTGCCTCAATATAATTTGCTACATAATTAATAATGTCATATCTTCTTAAAGGCACTCATCTATTAAAATAGTCAACTTCATGTCAAAAATCTGGGAAAAAAAACATGAAAAATAGCTATTATAGAACAAGTAAAAATTACATAAGGGGAAAGAAGTTTATCAACTCTGGAAATGCTCTTGAGTTGAAGTAAATTCATGATATCACTAACAAGTTCACAACTGGTGGTCCCTGAAAGGGCAACTGTGAGACTCTTAGAATGAACTATGATGAAATATCTGTGGGAATATGAAACATTTTGATTCCACTTGTGGTTATTTTTTAATCTCAAAGCAATAATGACATCTCCAGAGCATTATGCTCTTATACAGATAATCTCATCAGTTTCTTCTTTCCTTTAACAGAAATAATGGTTAGAAGAAATTAAAGAAATTCAATAAAAACAGAGCTTCAATAAAAGACTATAAGTTGTATGGAGCTTAATGTAGAAGAATCTTGAAGACAGATCATCAATGTAGTGCTAAACATATATCCATTTCTTCATTGTTCCATTGTGAAAATGTGGATTCTGGCTCATGGAGAGTGTTTGTTTTAGCTTGTAAAACTCGTTCACATAATGGGTGGGTGTTGAGAGACCACAAATAAAGGGTCACACAGGGAAAACAGAAAACTCACTGCCATGGAAGCAGGTCTCAGGTGGCAATGATTTCCATAAGTGCCCACAAAACAAGTGGCTGCAAAAGAAAATATGTAGTCAGTATTCCATGAATCACACACTGCTTTTATGAAAATAGTGAAAGACTGAATTGGATTTGAGGGCACATGGTTCATTCTTCTCAAATCTGTGATTTAGTGTGCACTAGATTAGGGTGCAGTCAAAAAATGCTGGAGTACATACCCAGCATTCTGTGTGAGAACACTAGTGGGGCTAAAGAATACAGCACACCTAAAGAAACCCAAAGCTGACAAGTTGGATTTTTACACCTGCCCTTTCACCTTACCCAGATCAAGTAATTTCTAAGAGAAGGGTGTCCTGGCATAAGGAGACACAAGGAGCAAAGAAAGGCCACTCTGGTGAGGAAGGACATACCAGGGACTGGTTGAGAGGAATGTGGCTTGCATGTGCCCTCCTAAGGGATCACAGTGTGTACAATAAGCATCCACCTCAGGCAGAGGGACTGATATTGAGCGACTTCTACCATCATGTTTCTCAGAAGTTTCTTGTTCACCAACAGTCATTAAAAGCAAGTCCCAGCATTATTTCACAGCAGGTTGGATGGGTTTGGGGGCAGGAGAGGGAAACAAGTCCTGATTCAGCAGCTCAAGTAAGAGAGGAGCTCTCTCTGTGGTTCTGTGTGTAGGTCGTGGCAGTCAACAAGACAGAAGCCACTAGGACTTGGCAAAGTGCTTTTGTGTGCATGGAACAGGAGCACTGCTGAAGGGGCACAGTTGTAGTGCAAAAATGTGAAGGCCTGAGTTCCTGATGGCAAACCCTTTGTGAACACTGGCTGGGCAAAAGACACGCCTTTGCCCCTCTGAGCCTAAAGCCTGGTTGATTGCACAAGTGCCACACATCTATTAATGATCAGATATCCCAAAATTCCCACACAGTGTCCTTCAGTGAAATCCACTCCTGAGGTTTTGGCAGGACACTGAACATAGACACTCATTTCTTAGTGACCAAATCTGCTGTTTCCCATAATTTCTGCTTAGTCACAGAAACTTTGCTTTCAGATTATTCCTACAGCCATCTGATGGGTCTGGAGGTGGCCAAGGTTTATTTTGTTACTGGAGTGTGTCACCAGCTCAACTGTTACATTAAACTCCCTCAAAGTAAAATCAAATGATACACAAAGTGAGTAGAAATACAAAATCCTTGAGTCAGGGGTTCTCACAATTATTAGTTACAGGAAAGCAGTGCATATCCCTGAGATTTAAACCACAAAAAAGGTCTCTAAGCATTAGACAAGCACCAGAAATAGCAACAGCAATAAACCGAAATAATGAATGTGGAGCAATAATTCAGTTGTATCAATACTTTGGGCAAGTAACAAAGGTAAGCAAAAAATAATATGAGTAAATTCTGGATTTTTCTTGGGGCCTTAAAGACCTGGTTTAAAATGTCACAAAACTTGGTTCTAATATCAAAACTTATATCAGCCATTTGTATAAACTGGATTCACTGAAGAAGGTCACACTCAATTTCAGTTCCAGATTTGTCCCTTCAAATGGACAAACCATTACACGAGCTTTTTAGCCCCAGTTCCTGCAACTCACATTGCAGAGTATGTGGCTTTATTTTTCCTTTTTTTATAATGAAAAGCCCTGACTTTCATGGATGTAGTGAAAGGTCTAGAAAGAAGGAAAGAAAGAAAAAGAAAATATCTACATGATTATATGAACACCTAATAAGCAGTTCCAGAAGGAGGATCAAACTTATCTCAGTCTCTCTCCCTTGAACTGAGGAATAGTAAGGGTATCACACAAAATCAGTGACATGGGTTTTCATGTAAATAAGCCATCTGTGGACACTATCTTTTCTATACCTCTTCTTTATACACATATCCACCTGTCTGATTCAACTAAATCCTTCTGATGGAGCCAGCAGCCTTTAGTCCTCCAGCTACTGCAGAGACCCAAGTAATGTTTTGAGATCGGGTCCTGTGGTCTAATGGAGAGCACTCTGGACTCCAAATCCCAAGGTTGTGAGTTCAAGTCTTAGTAGGGACCGTCCCCTGGCAGTTAAAGCCTCCCTGACATCCAATCCCATCAGATCTCAGATGCCTAAGCAGGGTCAGCCCCAGGTAGTACCGAGTGCTGTAGACAGTCCTGAGGACTTCACTGTCACTGTCCAAGCTCTCTTGGCCATGGCAAATGGACCCTTAGGACTTAAATGGTGGGGCCAGTTCTGCACGCTGGGCCTCACCTAAAAAATCCACTGCGCAGGCTGGAAGGGCACACCCACGTGGGGAGAGCCCTTCCCAAATCTTCATTTATGAAGTTTCGCCATACATACATCTTGGGGTATGCTACTTCTTTTGCAGTTGCACTTGCATATCAGTGTTCCACACCTGCCTGCTCATTTGTACAGGTTCTCTTTCAAACAGCCACACTGTACATGCAATCAAATGGGTTCAACGCACTTCTTCAATGAATTTGCAAGTGCCATAGTGGTTTATCTGTGCTTCAGGGGACAACAGACTCTGCCAGCACCCACATCTACACTTAGACTTGTAGCCTTCAGAAAACCATTGTATCTATGCTATTCCTACACATTTGCTGGGTTGGTTTTTTGTCTTCCTCCATCTTTATAAGTAATGAAATCCAGGGTTAAGAACAGACTTGTTTGTAGGTACCACATCTTTTTTTTTTCTTTTCATGATTTTTGGCCAAGGTTGGCTGCTTGCTATTCCAGTACAATATAATACTTTCTGGTACTGTCTATATACCAAACAATAGCTGCAGGGACACAAGCCCTCTTACAGATGGACCTATTTATTCAATAACTTTAAACTTATGAAGCAAAAACAGCTGCTTTAAAACTAAATATCCTTTGCCTCAGGCACTGGCTTCCTGAGAGGTAAATGAGGTCAAGAAGATTACGTGGTGTATGTAAATTTAACAAGGCACAACCAGGCAGAATAACTCATAAGCCTGAATCACTGAGTGCTACCACAACCTTTGCCTGGATGCAAACTTTACTGGAAGAAAAAAAAAAAAAAAAAGGGGATTTGTCTATTTAAAAATAGGTCACCAAGCCATGTGCCATTCATAATGCATATTAGCTCAAGTATTCCTTTGGGCTTGACCCTAAATGTGAAAGGAATTAAATTACTGTATCAGGACAGAAAAGAGCTTATACCTGCTGTATTTTCCTAGAATAAAGGCCTTCAGTTCAGCCTTATCCCTGTACCACATCAGTGCATAATATTAAAAACTACACGGACACATTGAAAGATGACTGACAAGAAAAAGAACTGTTGGAAAGAAAGGGGCTATCAAAACATTATTTAAAAAAAATAAATTGGAGGATATTTTTATTGCAATGAACACATAAAAATATCTGCTTGTCTTTCATCAGTGCTGGGAAAACAGTGGGGCAGTGCTTTCTCTGAATTAGTAGGTATTTAGACAGACCCGAGTTTCACAAATAAGAAGCTGTAAATAGAATGAATGAGTTTATAAAAGGTGAGAAAAAGTCTAACTTCTCCATTTCATACCATTCCAGTTCCTTTCCTATGAGTACTCAGATGACTGTGAATTTTGTACATACTCATGTTTGAGAAGGGAGTTTTGCTCATAATAATATGAATAATCATGTCTTAAAAATCTGTTCATTCAGAGCACATATGCTGTCCAGATACTTTACATATGACTCAGGAAGAGTACTAAGGGCACAACTGAAGATGCCAAGTTAGACACAGAAAAGTTAGGAAGTGACAGAAATAGGGTAAATACTCTTAATTCAATGTCTTTATGTATGTGCAATATTAGCTAATTTTAATTATATAACTCTATGCCATTTTTATTTCCACAGATGTTCCAGATATCCAGGTTTCAAGAATTCAAATATGCCCTTGTTTGCTTTATCACAAATTTGTTTCTGCTTAGAGGCAGCTTTTTATTTTGCAGGTCAAATCCTTGGTATTTCTGAAACACATTTGCAGGAAGGAGGTTGCTGCTGTCACCATATGGAGCAATCCAGAACGATCTGCTGAATTCCTGCCCTTGTTTCATAAGTGGAAGTGCCCCCTGTCATGCAGCTAGCCATGTATCCCGTGTGTGGGGCCAGGACGGAGCTCAGCTCTTTGGGAACCCTCAGGAGCCACCGTGCAGAACCACGCCTTGCTTGTCTTCAGTAAAGAGTGGCCAAGATTTTCCCTTTAAGTTTTGCTCACAGGAAAGAGTGACTTAAATATTTATTCACAGTATGTAAACTGTGGAACAGAAGCAGTTCTTCATGGCAGAACACGTGGTTTCAGTTCAGCATGAAACTGAATAACTGATTTCCAAAATAATACATACGCTAAGATGTTTTGATACCAATTAGGGTAATTTTTTACTTGCATGCAGTTAGGATATAAATCCTAGGCCTTATAAATGTTTAAAAGTGCTGTCAGCCTAAGGGAGGTCTAACAAAAGTCTGCATGGTGACAAGAGATGTGCCTTAATCTTCTCAATATTTTTATAGCTGCTATTGAAATGTGTAAGACTTAGTTCTGATCCAATAAATGAAAAATTACAATGCAGGTTTCTGCCATAGTTTCAGAAGATTTACAACAAATTAATCTTTTGATAAAAGTAATTCTTCTAGGAAAAACTCTTCAGTTTAATGGGGGGGAAATTGAGTAGAATGCCTATTTTTCATGCTTCAAGAGGGCAAATATCTGCTGTCATTTGTGTGCATGGCTTTGGAGGAGTGTAGACAGTTAGTTTTCAGTACAATCTATTTTATTGAGATATGAGATCCATAACAAAAAGAGGGAAAATTTAAGTACCACATATTGTAAGACTAGATCAGGAGAAACATATATTATAAATTATTTTCTTAAAAGAAATTGATTCATATTTCCACTGTCCTCGGGAGATGATCTCTGTGCTGAAATAAGGCCAAAACCTCTTCCTTTCCCCCTTTTTTTTTTTTTTTGTTTTGTTTTGGTTTGGTTTGGTTTTTTTTGACAAAGTCTGGTGTCAGTTTAACAGAAGAGAGAATGATGAGAGAAATTAAATGATTTGACCAAGGTCACATAAAAAATCTGACAGTGGAATCAGAAACTGAACCTACATTATCTGATTCCCTGAGAGGTTTAGGTACTAATGTGTCCATTTTTCCTATGTTTTATTTCTTCTCCACTTTTGTGTTTGACATTTCAGGCAGTGTATTTCTACAGCCTTCCTTTGTTAATCCTTTAAAGCTTTACAGGGTCACAATAGCAGGACATACACCATATCAAATACCTGCCATGTACAAAGCAATTGCTGTGCTCTCACAGAGCCGAGAGTTAGACAAGAATAAATGAACACTATGTCAAATAATTCACTCTTTTCTGCTGTTTCATGTAATGTATCTCTTAGCTATATGGCTAATTGCTAATTTCAAATACAAAGAAAGACAACACAAGGGCTTGGGGTTTTTTCCAAAATCTTTATTGTTTATTTGGGTAGTATTTCAGCAGACAATTGGCTAACTGGATTTGTTAGAAGCTGCCAGTCTCAAACAGCTCACAAACTGCTATGCTTTAAAGGAACTGGAAAACCTCTTATCTGTATGAGACAAGGAAAAGGAGTCTCATTTTTAATCTTCTCTTTCTAACCCAACACAGCAGGTAGTGTGACAGCCTCATTGACCTGGGTGTACAGATGAATGTGACAACGGACTGTCTCAATTGTCCTGCCTATTGCCAGTGAATACTCTGAGTGGGAAGGATAAGGTGCATGGAGTGCTTGGACAGAGAGATGTCCTGTGTTTCCCAGTCCAGCGTGGGGATGGACTTCAGTGTGAGATCCCACTCGTGGATTTGTGCAACCAGTGGAGAGCATCTGGCCTCCCATACTTACTAATACATAGCAGGGGTTACAAGCCTGGTCATATAAACTCAGTCAAATCAAGACTCCTGCCACCTCTAGTAGAATTCATAAACTCCACAGCTTTACTCCATCAAAGAGGATTTGGGCACCACAAAAGTAGTAAATCTCGTCTCAAAGTAAAAAAACAAAACCTTAAAAACAGGATTAAAAAGTCATATGGTATAGAACAGACCTTGTAGTTATCTTTTATGCTTTTCATTTGCTCCTTAAAATTAAAAAATCCATGACACCTGCGAGGAGAACCATTATTTTAGACATTCGTAGGTGTATCACTTTCATCATGTTTAATAAAATAAAGCCTGCTGCACAGACCAAACATTTTTTAGGGTTGTTTCAGCATATTTTATTCCACCTTGGCATAGCAAGTTCCCCTCAAGACAGAGATTGGTTTCACTGCTTCATCTCCACAGGGCAGTGTTACTTCAACTTATTATTTATGTATAATTGCAGTTTGCCTAAATTAGACTGTAATTACAGCCTAGAACCCACAATTCTGCATCCATTTCAACTTTCAGTGATTTTTTTATTGTTACGTTTTGGTTTCTATTTTTTCTGGTTCTTTTCCTCTGAGTAGAAAACCAGATGAATCTTTCTGAAGTTGCGTGTATAATTTAGTCTGTAACAGAAAAATGTGTCAGCTTTATCAATTTTTCTCAGATCTTACAACAAAACATGGCAAGCTGATTTCTTCACTGAATTCTTTGCCCCTCTTTTTAAAACAAATTTTCTTGGCTTTTCTTTTTATTTTTTTATACAGACAGACAAAGACCTTGTACTTTATATGGAGTGCTTCATCCTTGTAATCTCAGAGCACTTTATAAATAGATAGGAGACATCAAAGAAGGAAAAGAGTGCTCAAGGGCAGATGCATCACACCATGGCTCTTATTAAGGTAGTAAACCATCCCTTACTTAAAGGGACCATCCCCTATATATTTTATTTGTTAATAGAGTTACTGCCTCCTCCAATTTACTTCATGTGGCAGGGGAGTAAGAGGAGAGTTGAATCAATCAGTAAAACCTTTGCAGAGGAGAAAAAAATATTATTTGACTTGATTAATTTGCTTATAACTCTAGCATTTTATACTGAGGGTTTTTTAACAAGAAGAAATAGCCAGAAACTTGGCTTTCACCACAAATCTACTTTGAAACACAGCTTCGTGACAGCTGTGCAAAACTTTAGGTCCAAACAGGATTTTGTTTAGCTATCAGTCCAAGAAAAATCTAATATTCCACAATAAAGTGAATTCTTATTATCACGTGTTTTACACTCAAAATATTCTTCAGTGAACAACTCCTTTGCCAGAAAACAAACTCCTTGTGCTGACAAAAATGGTACTGTGCTCTTCATCAGCACAGACTCATTCAAACAGCTGTAAAGAAATCTTCAAAGATAAGATAGCAGAGGAGTGTTGAAATGGACTTTGTGATTACCAGCATTGGAGCATGTTATCAGCATCTTCACTCCTACAAAATTACACCAGTGTTTCAGTATCCATGGGTAAGTAAGACTGTTTCCCATTAAAAATCTACCTATAAAAATAAATATAAAATCTGCTCTTTAAGTAAAATCAAGTATTTCTGTTTAAAAAGTGACAAATTTCCATAAAATTTAAAATCAAATAGTAGGCTGTACTCTTACAATTCAGAACTGCTGGTGTGGCACTTTCTGGGGATGGCAGTGCCAGCCATTGCTCTTCTGGTGCCGGCAGTGTCAGACCTCTCCTGGTGCAAATAAGCAGGATGTCAGGAGCTTGAAGCATGGTGGGAAGGGTTTAATCCCTTATAAAAAGCATGATCATAAGCTGGTCTCAGAGTATCATGTGACATTTCCTAGTTAAAATTTTTCCCTTTTTGACCAAATATGTCATTATGGCTGCAAGATCAACCATAACACTCTGTGGAGTTTTCTTTCCTTTCCTGTCAAAATTTTTATAGTTGAAAAGAAAGTGGTAGATGAAATGAACCTGAATGTGCTGCTGCTTGTCTTCTGGGCTGAATAACTTTATCTGGATCATCAAATTTCAATGAAACCTGTGTTTATGCTTAGTGTGCTGATGTTAACAAAAACACTATCCACAACCGGATGAGTGGGTAAAGATGTTTCTGACCTGCACGCAGAAATTGCTTAGCTCAGAGCAGTGATGTTGATACTGAGACCTGATCTCAACATTTTCCAGACGTGCCATGGAGGAGAGCCCTTTTGTGGCCTCTCCTGGGGTGCTCTGCAGGATGGATGCTGTGGTGGAAGAGAGATTTCTACCTCCCTTTAGGGGAGATTTCTGCTCAGCAGCTCCTCTCCAACACAGGCATTGTGGAACAGCTGCGTGTCTCAGGATGGTCATCCTTACTCCACCAGATTTATTGTGCCCACTCAACCCAGGGACACTTCTTGCCATTTTTTTCCTAGTTCCTTGAAAATCATCTAACTACAGAAGTGAAGAGAAGGGGTTTTTAAGAAGTTGGACCAAATTTACCCTCAAGCCACTGCCATAACAGGAAGAAACATATTTGTGGCCATGCCTGAAAAATGCATGACAGTCCCATAATATGGTTGCCAAGTCTGAATTGCAGCATTTTGGTGTCTGGTCCCTCTGCAGCCTGTGCGAGCAGCTGACAGGGGCTCTCTCAGAGCAAATATTTGAGGCTTGGCAGGAATACGCTGCTCTCCCGTTGTTTCCTGCATGGCATGTTTGCTCTGAATGAGCTCTTGGAGCATCAGGGTAGTATGCAAACATCTTGGGATAAGATCTCATCTAGAATCTGTGCAGGATCCAGCAACTATTTCCCTGGATGGTTAAGAAAGTGTGATTCTTTTTCCTGCTAGACAAGTTTATCTTGCTGATATATCTCATTACTAATTCTATTATGAAGATAAACAGAACTTTTCACACTGAAGATTAATCTTTTAAGTATTGGAAGTGAGTAACTCAAATATACAAGATAAGAGAACAGAGGGAGGGAAAGACAATGTAATAAATTATGGCAAGGACACAATACTGGGTTTTATTAACAGGATCTCAATTTAAAAAAGCCCCAAAAAACCAAACCATGTGTGATCCTGAGCTCTAAACAGAGGCACTTATCAAAGGACGTGCAAGGAATCTTGGGTTTATGTCAGAACTCTTCAGTAACAGAGATCAATGAAATCTAATCAATAGTTTCCTTCGAGCAATGTGGGTTAATGACCTGGTCCATCCACTGTGCAGGGGCTCACGTAGCACTATATGGTTGTCAAGGGCTGTTGTTGTGTTTGGTGTAGTTTTTAATAACTCCTTTAGCTTCTGTATTGTGAATAAAATTATCTATGCTATTGTATCAAAAGCTGTGTCATGATTTACACTGACAAATTGAATGTAATGAGATTTGCTAGTGGAAATCCTGAACCATCTTTTCAGTAGACTAGAATGCATAACTACATTTCCATAATGAAACTTATTATAGTCTGCTGCAGGATAGTTTATTTATGAACTTTGGCAATATTACTGCTAAAATCAAAAGGCAGAATCAGAAGATTAATAAAAAAATTGAAAGAGAAGTAATTTCAAACCCAGATGGGGGCACTGGCTTGTAAACATCTCATTTCCTTTGAAGCCCGCAAATAGATCCTGCCTATGGGTAAAATGGAGCAGCTTAGACCCACTAACAGAAATGGAGCGCAAATGGATTTAAAGGAGAAAGGAGAGATATTGTTCTTTTACTAATTAAAAAATCCTGACTAAACCCACCAATTCAGGCTTTGGAATTCCACTAGAGTTTTAAATAAGGCCACATTTGTTCTGTTTGGGAAGCCTAGGGTAGCCCCAGCAGGCCAGGGGGTCCTTGCAGCCCAGAGTCCTCTTGTGAGAAGGTGCTCTGAAGCTGGCAGCAGGGCCAAGGGGACTGGCAAGGCTAACATACAGCTCCAAAGCCAATGGATGCATGGGAAGCTTGGGAAAGTACTCAGAAATCACTGTATCATACAGGCAGACCCTGAGTGCTGAAATTCCTGCTGTTTTCAATTCTGTTGACTAACTTTTCCTTCCATGACTATTACATGTCTTAATAACCTTAACAAATATTACCCAAAACAAACAAAAAGAAGTATCATAGGGGTCTTACCATGACAATTGGCTATTTTCTTATTTCAGGATATAAATAAACTTAACACATGCTACTTAATTGCCACAGTTCAGCATCTTGAGTCTGTAAGAGAAAAAGTTTCAGTGAAAGCTGTATCAGGTTAGTTAACACAAGACTAAAAGCAACAGCCTTCACCTTCATTCTGCTCACCTAATCCAAGCAAAAATTCCACTCAAATCAGTGGCTTAGGTCAGGAGAAAGAGAAGAAAATAGTCATGTCTCAAACTCTATTGGGATGGAGCAGTGTGTCATTGCAAGCACTAGAGTTCTGCTTCTAGGGTCTCACTGCAGCAATTGCTTTTCAATGCTATATTTCATCACCAGCTTCACTTGAGATTTGAGGCCTGACCAATACTGAACCCTTCTACTTTACTCAGCAGAGTTAAACTTAACGGGGGAATTTTAAGAGGCTCATTAAAAGTAGGAAAAAAAGCAGAACTTGAAGTCTCATGACCTTAAACCAAATAATCTTGTGACACCCAATGTGCATAGAAAGAATAGTTTGCAAAAGCATGTGATTGGGGATAGAATAAAACAAGTAACAGTAGAAAGGAAGAAAGAGGGAGACAGGCAAGCAGAGAGGCAGAAATTTATTCCAGCACAGTGGGTAATCCAGACATCGGGGCACATGGGTTGGGATGTGGAGCCTACAGCCTACCTGCTTCATTCAGAAGCTAAAAAAAGCACAAAACAAACAAACAAACAAACACAAATCAAAAACAAACAAACAAAAAAAACCCCACCACCCTCCCAAAAAATAAAACCCATTTCCCACCAAGCACTAATTAGAAGACATCCTCAGAATTCATTCCAGTTTGGTCTTTATATTCTACAAAGTGAGCTCAGTATCAGGAATATTAAAATGAGGGGTAAAAAGGTTTTCTACTTGTAAAAGTCTCATGATTTTAATCCAGCTGATTGTATCTTTTGGGCATTTAGGTTTACTATACTAAGAATTGAGTTAACAACACTAAGGTATGTGAGGGCAGCACTCATGTTGAACCATCATATGTGCTACCATATGCAAAACAGCAGATTTTTCTGAGAGATTCACTAAAAAAGTGAATTATGCACTGTTAATTGCAAGGATTCACCTTCCTCAGACAAATTCAGCTTGGAACACTGCCTAACTTCCAGGCTGTAATTAACAGCAGAAGCAGCAGGTCTGTGATTTCTAGTTTTGTTATAAACACTTTCAGTGATTCCATTTTGAAATAGAATAGAAAGCTACAAAATGTTCTTAATGTGTCACTGCTGGTTTTACAGCTTAAATTTCAATTGCTGTCATTCAGTGTGATCTGCTCAGAAAATGAGTTATGCTTTCTGGTATCCATGATAATTTGTATGTATTTCTTCATAAACACAACCATTTTTTTTTTTTTAACATCCATTGTCTAATTTTATATTTACTCTCTTGCGTTTACTGTAAGTTGTGAAGATGACTCCCTCTCCTTTTACAAATGAAATCATGGGTTTGCATGTAAATCATTAAGTTTGATGCTGACATCAGTCCTTACCCAGCTACCATCTTCCAAAAGTCATTACCATCCTTTATCTTTCCACAAGTTTTTCCATTTGTGATTTCAGCAAGGTGAAAGATCTTTCATGTAGGCAATTCATACCTGCTGAGGTAGGTGCTTTGAGGGACTGGTTTAGAGATACAAATCTCCCAGGCTCAGTGCTGGCCTTTGAGTTTGCAAATGGGGAGCCTTGAATTTAAGTACTAACAGGTTAGGAAAGCAAAGGGTTTGAAAGGAATGCTTTTATTTTTCAGATGTGGTTTCTCACAAGCAGCTGAATCACTGAGATTGTTCCTTGTTTACCTACAGCAAACACAGTTTGATCTCCACTCAAGGTGGGCTTGTTCTTACTGCTACGTGTTTCATACTCCAGTAAGCTGCCAGTAGACAGAGAGGACAAACTTAACCACATTGATACTGCAACTTAGCAAAGTAATCTAAAGTATATGTTAAGGTAGATAAAGGAAAAGCAGCAGCTTTCCCTGTGGAGTGAATGAGAGTGGCTGGGAGCTCTGGCATCAGCCAAACAGCCACCAAGGGTGGCTGAGGAGCATTGAGTGCCTGCAGCTCCAGAACCATCACCTTGATGACTCAAAGAGCATGCTGGCCCAAAAGTCTCCCGTCTTTGCTACAGAAAGTGTCTAAATATAACTGCTTGAAGAATACATGTTGCAAATTCAGTTTCTAAGCACAGCCTGTGTGAAGCACTTATGATTATTCATAATTTTTGCATAACTCAAGTGAAACATGGGGCCTCTCTTTTCATTAATACCTATTCAGCAGTGCCTACCTTTTCCATTTGGCCCATTACACAGCCTTTATTATATATTTGCATAAACCATCGTAGAAATTTGTTTTCTAAAAGAGCTTTTTTCCTAAAAACAGGATGATTTTTGCAGTTTGCCAGTCTATGATTTTGTTCATGCTTAATATCTAACAAGTAGTTTTCCATTCTCTATTACTATTTACTTTTGAGCAGACTGACAAGCATATGCTGGTTGTAGACCCAGTTTTAAAAGGCTAAAATATTCCTTCCTTTCTTTCCTGCTTGTTTTTTTTTTTTCTTCTTAATTTCCTAGAAATCATCTGTCATTCAGTCACTAGAAATAAAATATTCCATCTGAAATAATTTTAGCCTGCAGGTTTAAGAAGAAAACCAAAAATTAATATTATGAATCAAACATATAACTAAATCATACTGGAATGTATTGAATGTGGCCAAGATGCTGTCCAAGTGACTTGTAGGCAAGGCTTGGTATTTAAGTCCTGAGTTTTGAACTTTATCTATTTCAGTTTCCTCAATGAAAATTCAGCAAAAAATGTTGGAATAATTTCAGATGTGGCAAGGGAAAGAATCGCCTATGATTTCTGGATATACAATTAAATTGAAGAACTAGTGCCCAAGAGTAAGGGTTCTGTGGATATACCTGTGCTGCCTCAATGTATGACTGTCAACACTGCAAAATCTTGTTTGAAGGACAAGAAGCAACAAAGTGAAACAAAAGTAAAATTACAGTGACCAGGAAAGAAGGTGGTGGGAGGAGGAAAGCAGCTGTACAAAGCAGGATAATCAAACATTGCAGAACATTGTTCAGTCATGAGCTCACAGCAGCGACCTTTTTCCTGTAAAGAGGAGTAAAGGTTAAGCATCAGCCATGCCTCAGCCAGCATGGGCTTTTAGCATGATGCAGTTGCTAAGCTCCCCACAATAGATATCCAAACATATGCATTTAGAAAGCAACGTGAATCATCCTGGAGTAATGATAACTGAAGAGACATAAGGAATAAAACAAGCAGTCAAAACTGTGAGGCACTCTGAAATTGCATTTGGGAAAGAAAGAGAAAAAAAAAAAAGTCCACCCTCAGGTCTCTAAAAATAGTCACAGAAAATGATCAGTTCAGATACAGAGAAACACTTTGTTTCCTCAGGTCTGCGCATGAGGAAGCCTGCTGACAAAGCCAACTCAGGCTGTGAGAGGACAGATACATTTGACTCTGTATATGAATAATTTCATGGCTGAAATGCTCAGCACTACTAGAAGCTCTGAAGCCATGATTTCATTCAGTGAAGCTGGGTGGCATCATCTACAGTCTAGGGAAAAGAGAGAGAAAAGTTCTTTTTCATAATTTTTTGGGGGGAGGGGATTGGGGGGAGAGGGGGGGATTTGGCAGTAGTGGGGGGTTTTTTTGTTTTTGTTTGTTGGTTGGTTTGAGGTTTTTTTTTTGTTTTGTTTTGATTTTTATCCTCAAGCCCAGCTTGTGATTTGAGCTAAATCTATTGTGAACATTTTGCAGGGTTTTGTTTCTGGTAAGACAAGCCAGTCGGTGAGAGACCTTGATGATCCCGACAACAATGTGCAGTTATCTCTCAGTGAGAGCTCAAGCAGCTCAGAAACTCACAGCTGGCTTAAAAGGAGAGACATAGAAGCAGGAGGTAAAGTTCAGTGTAGCAAAGCATATTAAGAGGTGAACAAGATGGGATGAAACAGAAGAGATGAATCAGATGACACAGGGTGCTCAGAGCTGTTCTGCTTATCACAGACAAAGCAGGACACCCTGCACAGCAGCTCAGGGCTGCACATTTGTTGTATGCTGTAGAATTCATTGCCTGGAAACATGGAAGTTCAGGACATTCTTCAGTCAAGGGACTTTGGGATTAATTTGCTATGGCCAAGTGTCTCCAGAGTAAATTATATATAAAAAGAGGATGCAAATGGCAAGCAGCGAAACTGATGTTTGCCAGTTTTCCTTCTCTCTCCCTCCTGGGTTTTTGTGCTGAATAGGAATCATTAGAAGCTGTGAAAGTCTTACAGAAAAGCTGAGAAAAATCATAGTATTCTATAGCAGAAAGGAAGATGAATTCACAACTTTTGCCAACTTCTCCTCCAGAGTAGCTGAGTGGATACAGGGCCTTCTAAGGTCTAACAGAAGAGACGAATGGCAGAAAAGTTTTTAAAAAGTAATTCTAAGTAGTATCATTAAAAATACCTCTGTTTAAACCAGTGTGCAACATCTGTGGTGAATATTTTGCTGAATTTGTCCAATAGGATAATTCTAGTCAAGATGAAACTTCTGGGGCAACAGTGTTTTTGGTAGCTGAGACTATTCCCTTTTTTTTTTTTTCATAGTAAAAAAACAATGGGGTGTAAATCTGTGACAAATTTACTTCAGCAGCAGCTCATAAGGAAAGGAGTAGAGCAGAAAAGTAAAAAACAATGAAACAGAAGAGGTCAGGCTTATGGTCCAGAGTACCTAATATTCCTATTTAGTAGTTTCAGTACTGCTCTCAAATAGTGCCATCGGCAGAAGAGGATTACCACTTTCTTAGATAAATATGACAGTATAATAAGAATTTTACAAATTAAAGCAGGAGGATCAGAATAAAACACCAAATGTCAATGTCAGACATGCATTTTTAGGGCTGTGCAGCAGAATGGTGGCATTTAGCAAGACCAAGACCTCAGAGAAAACTGAGAACATTGAAATTAGTCTGAAGGATAAAAACACCAAGAATATTTGTTTGTTTGTTTATTAACTAGAGTCTGAGGATTTCATCTAACACTTCTTGCAGGTGGTGCGTCAATGCTGAAGGCATGAGAAAGGACATCAGAGTGGTAGCTCCAAATATAAGCAACATGTGCAGATTGAGCCTTCCTGCTCCCTCATGTAAGATGTATTTAACAGCTCAATATCTTTGCTGGGGAACCCCTAACTTGAGAAAGGTAGAAAAATGTGGTGGTAGGAAATACAAGAATAATGCAATTAAGTTCTAAGGCAAATCTAGCCTTTTGATCATATTCTGAGCCTCTTGGAGAATTATTGTATTTTTAGAAGAGTGGTGTCTATCTTACCAAGTTTAGAGGATGCTTCAGCTTCACGCAGAATTATCCTACTTGCCACTGCTCGGCTTGGCAGAAGAATAAATTTTCAGTGATAAGAGACAACATCAAGAGATAAATGCTGAGAACTACTGACTAATTTGGCTTCTACTGAACTGTACTGGAGTGCTCCATGTGCAAATCCACCAGGTTTTCAGAACATGAAATTGTAGAATCACGGAATGGTTTGGGTTGGAAGAGACCTCAAAGATTGTCTAGTTCCAACCCCCTGCCATGGGCAGGGACACCTTCCACCAGACCAGGTTACTCAAAGCCCCATCCAGCCTGGCTTTGACAATGAGATGAAATTCAAATCAAAGTCATATGATGGCAAATAACACCTACAATGCTGGAGCCATCATGAATGGTCAACCCTCTAATTCTTCATTTTTGGTTTTGATTGGTTGCT
>JAWWEV010000043.1:9776320-9802785 GCA_035583235.1 Hafferia zeledoni
CCCCCCCCCCCCCCCCCCCCCCCCCCCCCCCCCCCCCCCCCCCCCCCCCCCACAAATAGATGAGCAATCTGTTTGTCTTATGACGAGATTAATCAGGCTAAAAATTAACCTCATTGTAAGCAAATGACAGTACAGTGACTGCAGAAACTGTTGTACTGTAATAATGAATTCGGTAAGGAGAGTGTACAGAAATGGTGCCCAGCCTCTATGTGGAACTGAGCTGTACTTCATATGGATTAACTGACAGTGCAGGTAGATCTCCAGGTTATCTGCTTCCATCTCCACACAGACTGACAGAAACAGCTTGTGCTTTCTCTTCCATAAACTCCAGGTCTTAGCCTCCACTGCCACATCCAACAGGGAGGAATAGAGATATTTATGATGTTTGCTTATATGGTCTGAGAGATACTATGAGCAAAGAGAGAGATGGATCTGTACCTACTTTAAATCCTGATTGCACCTGTTACTCACATAATTCTTCTCTGAACTAAGGTCAACTTAACCCTCTTTGCACATAATCAATGTATCTGGGGCTAATGGAGGTAGTACGAAGGATAAGGAGGAGACCATTTTGTTAATGCTGTCATTTTTTTTCCTTGCTGTAGGGAAAAGGAAAAGAGTGAGGTGCCAATCTAGAATCTAAATATGAGTTTAATTTTCACTGAAAACAGTATCATATTCCAACAGTTATGTATCTTTAACAAAAAATAATATAGTATACTCCAGGCAACCCATGTGTTTGTAACAGTTTATGTCTGCAAAAGTATTAGCCTTTGAGTCTTGAATCTCATTTGGGTGGACATCTATGTAGCATACTGACACTCCATTCTTAACCATTGATTATTCCAGTGTTGCCACTTTTATACCACATGCACCAATTATTTACATATTTTACACCTTGCTTGGACAGTGGAGGCTAGAGCTTTTTTAGAGGAGCATAGAGAAGTGTACCTTTGATTTTTTTTCTCTGTATTTAAATAATGAAACATAGAAATGCAAAAATAGAGTCCTACTCCAGTTTGCAGCTGTAGCCATTAAACTCATTGCTTTGTTCCTCATGACTCTGAATTGGGCTTATATGCACTGCTTCGTTTTTCCAACCCTCTTTTTAAAAAAGTAGCTGAACCATGATGAAAACTGGGAATTTTTTTATTGTTGAGAACTTACGTTTACCAAGAAGAATAACCATGGACCTCATGGGACCTCAAGACCAGTCAGATACATTACATAGGAAGGTCCCATGCAAATATTTCCCATCTAGAAATACCTACAGAAGCAAAATATAATCAACACAAAATTTGAGATTTTGCCCTCTCAGTTGTGGGACTGGAGGTTATCATGAAGCATTAACACTAAGCAGGGCAGACTGGTTCCTGCAGGGTCAGGGGAGTGCTTATCCCAGCCAGTAGTTTCAGCTGGTGTCACTCTCCATCCTGGAGGAAGAAAAAGCTGTTTATGAAGACAATAACTTTGTCAAAAAAAATCTGGAATTGCACTAAATCCAGAAACCAAATTCTGCTACATATACCAAGTGTCTCACCATATGTAGCATGAGAGATGTGATGATCTAGTTACTGCATCATTTGTTCCTTTTAATTAGCATGCTTGGATCTTTAGCAGCACGGGAAGAAGAAAAGAGGGCAGGAAAAGGCAAGAACCTGCAAATGGTGCCCTCAGTTTTATTTGCCAGCATCGTTCCAATTTACTTTGCTGGCTTCGGCTCTATGCCAAGTGTTGGACAACTGTCAACACTTTGGACATGGAATAAAACAGAAATTTAGATGGCAATTATAATTAATATGAAAATGTATCTACCTAACATAATGATACAAGGCCAAATCCTGCAGCCATGACTATTAAGCATAAAAATTGCTTGTAACAGCAGTAGTAGAAATCCTAGATAGAGTCAGATTGTACTCTCCTGAAATCAACGGGACAGAAGTAACATATTTTGGAACAATAAAATATAAAAACTGGAGGGAAGGGAATATGCAATGACAAATTTACAAGAGCATGTAGTGACAGGACAAGGGGGAATGGTTTCAAACTGGAGGAGAGTAGTTTTATATGAGATATTAGAAAGAAATTCTTTACTGTGAGGATGGTGAGACACTGGAACAGGTCGCCCAGAGAAGTTGTAGATGTCCCATCCCTGGAAGTGTTCAAGGTGAGGTTGAATGGGACTCTGAGCAACCTGGTCTATTAGAAGGTATCTTTTCCCATGGCAGAGGGATTGGAATCAGATAACCTTTAAGATCTCTTCCAATGATTCTATTAACTAATTGCCTTTGTGGTCATTAGTGAACGCTTGACAGCTGATGTGCTGAGACTCATGTGATTAAAGAGGTTACAGAGGTTTGTGAGAACATTAACTTAACAATCACCTAACAAACAACTGCTGAGCTGCGATACAGCTCCCAGTGCAAAGACCTGTGAACCAAGCTACAGGAACTCAATGTGCTCAGTGTCCAGTGGCACTAATAGGGTTTCCAGAGAAAGAAAACCTGAAATACCATCCCTGTTGACTACATCAAAGAGAATATCTCCAGGACAGTGCTGCTAGTTTCTTGCAAACATCTGAAGTTGGAGAAGGCTTCTGGAGCCAAACATAATTTGAGGGCATTTAGGATTATATTCATTTACAATTACTTACTCAGAATAAAAGATGACTTCTGTAGCAATTAATTAAGTTGATTATATATAAAATTTATCATCAGGTTATTTTCAACATAAATATAACAGGTCTTAAAGGTCTGATTTATAAAAATAATGTTTGGTATCTAGTCCAGAAAGTTTATCTTATTTTACATTTATACTAAAAACAAAAGTCAGTATTCAATATAGTAATTTCTTTTATATTCACTTATTGCCAAGCACTTTTAAATTACCGTGATAAATAAATTATCCGTTTCCATTTTAGTTCCCCAAAACCACCTGACACAGAAGGTGAAAGGAACTTCTCAATAATTACCAAATAATTTATGACCAAATAAATTTGTAGACAGCACTAATTTAATAACCAGCCAAGAGGTGACAGTACAAAAGATTTGTGGAGGTAACCTCATACCTGAGAGTAGTCAATGACACATTAAATTAAATATCTCTCTCTTGTGGAAACCAACTAAAAGCCTAAGGAAACGATTTATTAAGTCATTTGTCACTAAACCCAGCATTTTCTCACTAGACTAGAATTACTGGAGAGTTCATCTAGCCAAATATGAAAGGGCTCTAAGGATCCAAGTCTTGTAGGAGAGGTTACAACCATCTTCTCTTTGCAGATACATGCCCTAAGAACTAGGTTTTCTATGATCCCTTCTGCTGTTTCAGTCTTACAAATGCTTGTAAATTACAGCAAAAATACTATTGAAATGACTGCAGAATTTATCACCAGCACAATAACAGTATTTGTAATACAAGAAGACAGACATATACCTTCCCAAATTGTGATCAGCTAGGGAATAGGAGCAGTCTGACACAGTTTCCATTACAGTGACTGGCAGAAGCTTCAGTAACTAACTACATGGGGGAAAAAATAAGCTGCCTGATGAGCTGATGTGGTACTTAACAATATTTTCACTTTTAGGGAGCAAAAAAGCATAACAATGTCAATAAAGTTCAAGGACAAAATGATCTGCCTGTAGGAGGCTATAACTCTTACTGATTTTGGTAGGAGTTTTGTCAGCATATAGTAAACCTCAGGCTGGGGCAAACACACATTTTCAGATCTTTCCCTTTATTGCACGTTTCCTTGTATCAGCACATACATTATTGCTATAGTTTTTATTGAAACCCATTAAGCTACAATAGATCCAATGGACAATTTATTTGAGTGAATGTGTTTGTACATGTGACAGTCTTCAGGTCTGTCCGACTGAGCAAACAGCCTCCTTTTGGAAAGACCTTTGACAAATGCCCTGGTATGGGTTTTTTGGCAATTCCAGAAAGTGCCTTTAAGTGAGATGTTCAGCCTGTGCACATTCCTATTTGAAACTTTCTCTCCTTTGCTTTAGGAGGGTTGGATAGCCTCAGGATCACAGAGGTGGGAATTTGAAGTGCTGAATGCAGTTGGAGGCCCCTAAGAAAGCAGAAGGCATGGTTTGGGAGAGAAATTTCTGCAGTGCTGCCTCTGGGTGGCGCAGTTTAAGTCTGACACCTTGGAAGGTGAGTCTCTGTGAAGGAATGATCAGTTCCTTACCAGTCTGAAGTTCATGCATTGTACCATAACCTAAAGCCAACTGAAAATAGAAACTAAGGTAGGTCCAGTTTTGAAATGTAAGGACATATCATACAATTTTAACCAAATTTCCTTTGTTTCATATATAAACAACATTTGCTAAACAAAAAGAGACTTCTAAGAATGATTTGTTTTCAAGTCTCTCAGTTTGGAATTAATCTTTCTGGGAAATAGTTATAATGTCACAGCCAATACATTTTTGCCCCATGATCCTTATTTTGCCAAATGAAAACTAACAGTTACAGATTTAAGAGGCAATGAGCACAGCAACTACTTAACAATTTGTTCTTGGCAGGATCTGACCATGTCCCAATACCCTACAGATTAATGTTTTTATAAAGGAAAAATGCAGTATTCAGCAGGGAAAGAGATTATTGCTGGCTGGAGTGCAAAGCAGAACATTGCTTCTTCTGTTCACTTCTAGCCCAGTGTCTCTCCCCAAAACTTGGCTATCCCAGCACTTCAAGAAACCTGCATCACAGGAGCCCCTTCAAACACCAGACATCCCAGATGCTATCTTGGAAGTGATTTGCGGGAGGGATTTTGCACAGTTTTACTTGCAAACTATATTACAGGCTCCCTGTTCAGGACAAAGCAGGATGTACATCTTTGCCTTCTATCAGCTCAGCTCAGCTCATTGAACCATTACCCCAGGACTTTGACCCTTTCCACGTGCTGGATATTAGAGCCAAAGCAAGCATATATGACTAAGGTTTTTACCCTCTGCCAAGTTTGGCGATGTGTGTTTTCTCCATGGGAAGAATGATAGCAATTCACAGAACAGACAAATGAAGAGACTTAACAAAGCAACCCCTGGATCTGGTCCCGCGTATCTGCACAGCCAGACATTCAGTGTCAGTGTCTTTCTAACATTTCTCCTCCCCAGCTGGGTCATCGCTGCAGCAGCAAGGCCTGATGCAAATCGCGTTACATGCCAGGAGAAAGTATAAAGGGTGGGAGACTCTGTCTCTGCCCCGAAGCACAGGGCACCACGCAGAGATTCATCAGCTCTGCTCTGCTGCAGTGCAGAGAAGGCTATGGAACACAAGCAGACCTCTCATAATTTTGCAAATTACCTTGATGCAGGGTCATAGTGTGGGAACCATTTTTCAAGAGAGTAAGCAATAAAACAGTAGGTTAAAAAAAAAAAAAAGAAAAAGAAAAAAAAGAAAAAAAATACTGTTCCAAATATACTACCATGATGCAGTGCTGCCCCAGCAGATAATGTTGAGCCCATGGCTCCCTCTGGGAAATTAAATCAATTTATTCATCAATTCACAGCAGGGATTTTGTCACAGGTTAAGAATCTGTTACAAATTTGTCATCAGCTCATATTTATACTGAGACAAAGAGGAATATCTTTTTCCAGCTGTACTTTCAACTACATAGCATAGAAAGCAAAGATATTTTAATGAGTTTCTAGATCTATTTACAATTTTAACTTCACCCAGAATGATGTTACCATGACCCTGCTACTTCAGCCCTCCCTAGACTGACACAGCACAGGCCACTAACCCCTGAAATGAAAATTCTAGTTTTGTGGAGATGAATGAAAGCAGTGTTAGCCCTTTGCTGACCAGATAACCAAAGAGAAGCATTTTGAGGCAGAGTTATGTAGATGGATAAAGTGACAAGTACGGAATACACAAAAAGATCTGTAAGTGTTTAGACTAGGACAGATTGACTTTATCTACAGGACAGGGAAAGTTAATTACAATCAAGGTTTTAAATCTGTTCACAGCAAGTAGGGTATTTACTACTGACTACAAGAAAATGCAATGGGACCTTGGAGACACATCATTGATAAGAGTGACAAGGGACAAGTATCTCTGTGAGCTGCCCATCACGGATATTGCCATGACAGTATCAAAACAGCCTCATTTTTCAAACTATTGGGTTTCCTGTGCTTAATATGCTTGATATTGATAAAGTGGTTATTGTACATACACACCGGCAGTGCATACAGAAGTGATGTCAAGAATAAAACCCACCAAGAGTGCCACTGAGGTTATTTAACCTTGAAGGTTATCTCTCTCTCAGAATGAGAAATATCTGACAGTATTTTCAAAAGTGTTTTGGTTTTTTCTGGTTGGTTGGTTTGTTTTTAATTAAACATGTAGAAAGTAGTAGCAAAAACTAAGTTGATTGGAAATAAGCCATACTTTAAAAACAGCAGCATTATCATGTTTTTAACAGAGATTTATGCAGCTTCTGTACATGTGGTGCACAAAAGGACCGTTACAGGATGGCAAGGTTGGATTTTCACAGCCTTCAGGCTACAGTTCATGATGCAGTTTGTATCCATCGTTCAGCAGTAAGAAATATCTAGAGGAATCAGTAATGAAGAGGGTTCTGATTGCCCTTAGATATTCCAGGAAATGTGCTTGGGAGCAGCATTTGCAGTGAAGCTCTCAATATATTGTGCATATGCTTCACAAAAGCTCTACTAGTCCGTGACAGAGTGACAGCAATACCTCTTTTTACTTCATTTTGGTGCAGTCATTTCCTATGAAAGATGTCAGCAAGGTATAATTCTGCATAGCAGAATGTTGTCTTTTCTTGGGACACCTAATTAAAGGGTTTTCTTTTTTTTTTTCTTCCTGGTTCTACAGAGATATTTAAAACCTCACAGCCTTTGCAAAGAATAAGGGCATATCTGTGCATATCTGTGGTAATGCCACTGAATTCAGTGAAGTTGACCTCTGCAGGCAGACCATGTGTTCCTCTTGTTTTATAGTACAACCAGTTAAAAGCCCTTGGCTACATGTAGTGAGTCTCTTTCTTACTTCTACAAATACAAGACTTCACTGACTCAGGAAAAAAAAATCATGAAAAATCCTATTTTACAACAAAAACTTTAATGCTTATTTAATAAGCAAATTTATTGAAGTTTATGATTTTCCTTTCCTCACAAAACCACCAGCAGAACAGATCTTCTCAATCAAATGCATTATTGGCTCTGCTCCACCTTCCCATTAACTGTGAATCATAAGCTAGTGCTGAAAAAAATAGACCTGATTTACTTTAAATAGAAAGAGAACAGAAAATAAAGGCAGCTGAAATATTTCAGGTGCTGAAAAAGAAGGCTGAAAAGCTGAATTTTAATCCTGAGTAAGTGATCTGGAGCACAGCTAGTGCATCTTCCTAAATACCGTGGTGCTTGCTGTGCAAAGGCTTTCTGCTCTAGGTTTAATGCATGTGACACTTCACTGATGAGCCCTCCTAGGTTTCTAATGCTGAGCTTTGGATTTAATGCTCCAAACAGTTTGAAGAAAAATGCTTTCCTCTATAAGTGTTAATTATAAGGCTCTTAAAAGGTAATTGATTACAGTCTCCCATTATTCATTATCTAAGGCATTACACCTGCAGCCCTGACAGAAGTATTTATGACTCTATCCAACAGTGAGTTGTCTATGCCAAACTCCAGGCAAGATCTGTCTGTACCAAAAATTCAGAATGTAATGGTCTATAAAACTACCAGGAGCAGACAGCTGCTAACTTCTCCATAAGCTGAGGACAAACAGAGCCAGCAGGACAGCAAAGCCCAGCTTGGGCAGAGGAGGGAGGAAACAAGTTCAAGGATGCAGACTTGGAAAGGCTATGGCAAGCCAGGCATACTCACTTTCCTACCAGCACGGCTGAGCTGTGCAGAAAGCAGTAGGGCATAAGGAAAAGGTGAAAATGAGTTTACACAACATATTCTAGGGGAACATAGCATGTTACATGCTGAAAAATAGTCTTATATTTATGAATATTGAAAAGACACATCTAACAAACCTCTCTGAGATGCTATATCAGCTTGGCTGTGGCACAATTTTCATATGAAGGAGAGCAGAGAATGCACTGTTCCTGTATAAAGTGTAAATGTATTGTAAAAGATTGCCTCTCCCATTTGCTCTATGGACACTGTTACAGTCCCTGGAGGTGCTGGAGTGCTTACTATACAGGAACAGGAGAGAAATCAATCTTCCAAAGCCACTGAAAGAACATATGCTTGGACAGACACGCTTTATTTAGGGCTTTGAAGTCCTAAACTGAACATCCAAATCAAAGACAGCCAGTACAGGCGGCGAAGCAGAAGGTTATTGACTCAGACAACAGTACTTGACAAGCAGGGAGTTCAGTGCTGCAGCAGTTACCCTTTAAAAATGGTTTTATAAAAACATGACAAAATCGGATTCACCCCTGTGCATGTAGTGCAGGTGTACACAGGTAGGGATACCTTTGGGATTAGCATTTTCCAGTTTCAATGTGACCCAGTATGTGGAAGAAGCAAAAGCAATAACACCTGTTACATCATAAGGGGTTTTAGCAATTCCCACTGGAATCAACTGAAGAGAAAGGGTGAGAAAGGTACCTCCATGACCCTTCCTATCCCACAAACTTCACATTTCATTGAAGAACAGAGCTAGCAAAACACAAAAGACAGCAACACAAACTAAACCAATGAGTTTTTTGTGGTTTTGTGGTTATTATTTTTTTTATCCTGAAAGATAATATGGAGGTTTGCCTGATTACCAGTGACCAAAACTGCATTGGTTCAAAAAGGGACAAGTTCCAACTTGAGACAGCAAAATGACCAAAATATGAGGGGAAAGGACATAAATGTAGCCAATAAAAGAGAGAATATATCCTAACTTTAAGTTGTAGCTTTAAGTTGTAATTCCACTATTCCTTCCTCCCAGTGTTAGTTAAGCAATGTAACTAAATCATGCATTTAAATTTACAGAAGTCCCTTCCTTACAGCAAATTATAGAATCACAGAATGACCTGGGTTAGAAGGGACCTTAAATCTGATCTAATTCATACCCCTCTGTGGGAGAACAAGAAATATATGACATCTGGAAAAAGAACTTCTGCCGATAGACTTATGAGGACAATGGAGCAGAGGGCAATGTAGAGACTGGGGATCAGAGGACATTGGTTGTGGAGATTTGATGTTTACTATATTGCAGTTTACAATTGTATGGGTTTTAAACTTAAGGTTGCTGTCATCCCCAGTTTTACCTTCTCTATGTTTTTTTCCATGATGGTTGTTCCCCTTGTTGTTTCTGGTAGAGTCATCCTCCATGTTGTTTCCTTCCCACATAGTTTCCCGCCTTAGGCCAAAACCCTGAGTCCCTATTGGTCCATTGATGAGTTGCTTCTGATTGGCTGTGTCATTGATGTGTTACTCACTGCCCTTCCCTCCCTAAGCCTATCATGTCCCAGTTCTAGAGTCTTCCCTACAACCCTATTGGTCCAATTACCCTATAAGAATCCCTGTTCCCCTTCAATAAAGGGTTTTTTGTGCCTCTCCACTGCTGTGTGTGGACCGTGCTTAAAGGTCATGATTTGGTCAGCAGCTCATCAAATCCCTCTGCCGTAGGCAGACCAGATTCCACTGGACCAGATTTCTCAGAGCTCCATCCAACCTGACATTGAACATTTCTAGTGATGGGACATCCACCATTTCTCTGGGCAACGTGTTGCAGAATTTTTTTCTTAATATCTAATCTAAATCTACCCTCTTTCAGTTTGAAGCTATTACCCCATGTCCTATCACTATATGCCCTTGTAAAAAAGTTCCTTTTCAGCTTTCGTGTAGATCCTTTAGTTACTGGGAACGCTGCTCTAAAGTCTCCCTAGTTTTTTCTTGTCCAGGCTGAACAACTCCAGCTCTCTCAGCTTGTCTTCATAGGAGAGGTGGCTTCAGCCCTCTGATCGTCTTTGTGTCCTCCTCTGGACTTGCCCCAGCAGTTTCATGTCCTTCTTATATTGAGGTTCCAGAGTTGGGGTCTCACAACAGCACAGTAGAGAGGAAGAATCACTTCCCTTGACCTGCTGGCCACACTACCCAGCATACAGTTGGCTTTCTGGACTGCAAGTGCATGTTATCGGGTCACATTGATCTTCTCACCAACCAACATCCCCAAGTCTTTCTCCTCGTGGCTGCTCTCACTGTCACAGACTGTGAATAGAGTGTCAATTTATCCATGCAAATTTAGACTGAACAATTAAAGAGCTATTTTAGCTGATATTTGTAATAAAAATGTTCATGGAATAACCACAATTTTGAAGGGAAAAATGAGTAACTTGCGGTAGCCTGAGGGCAGGAG
Organism: Hafferia zeledoni; assembly: GCA_035583235.1. Taxonomy (NCBI): domain Eukaryota; kingdom Metazoa; phylum Chordata; class Aves; order Passeriformes; family Thamnophilidae; genus Hafferia; species Hafferia zeledoni. The sequence continues at coordinate 9,786,653 of JAWWEV010000043.1, forward strand.
GAACTGATACGATGTTATTGCACACTTTATGGCCATGCAATATTAATGCAATCACCATGACAACCATGCCATCCTCTGAAATTATACACCTTTACAATTATGGAACATCTGAAAGAGAAAAACACATCTACAGCTTGCAGGAAGGCTGCTGTAATCTAAAATCTATCTCCTCTTTTTATAAGCATTCAAACATTTCTTCAACAACTCTTTCTTCTAAAGGCTATGATAAGGTAGTTTCTAATTTGTCTCTGACCTAAGTGTAGCCATAGCTGTCTGGTTCTTTTTCTGTAGTGAAAAACAAATGTATGCTTTAAATATACATGAACAGTGTTTACAGGCAGCAAGTCATTCACGGGGAAAAAAAAAAAAAAAAAAAAAAAGGCTGCACAAAGTAGCTGACCAAAGTTTTATAATAATTGAAAGGTTTAACATGTCAAAATCAATCATGGCTATATCCACCAGCCACCTTGCTTAACCAGGAGCTGAGGCAGGATGCATTATTTACATTTCTATAGAGTTATCACAGTGTTTTCAGTGAACAAATAATCTGAATCATATTGAAAATAATATGGGAAATTACATAATCTAGGAGCCTGAATAGCAGCCATAAAGTAATCGCTCAGTAAAGTAATATAAAGGCCACCAGACACTGTGTCATGACAATGTTATCCTTTTCATAATGTATTCAGAAAAATCAAAATGACATAAGCAGGCTTTAGCAACAATGCCTCACTTCTAGCAAAATGCCTCATGTGGATTGCATACACTGCAGTTCTCTGCTTTTTATAGTCTTATTACATTTCCTTCCAAATTGAAAGCAGGCTGTGATTCAAATGCCATTTCTCCACTCATTTCAACATGAGGTGAAAACATCCAGTACATCAGGCTTATTAGAAAGAAAATGAAGAGTTATGAAACAAGAAATAGTAAGAACAAAGTGGGATGTGTCCTACCCACCAAAAAAAACTGGGGTGGAGGTTCAAGGTAGCAGCTACTTAACTTTTATTGCCCTGTTACTGAGGAAGGACGCACTGGATGGTGTCAGAGGGACATCGGACTTTGTGCAGTGGATGAAAGTTCTCATCTAATAAAAAATACCTTAAAAGCATTTAAATGTCCCTGTTTATTTTCATAAAAAGCTGCAGATAGAGAAGAAAAGAGACAAACAGAGGACTCCTTGATCCACTAAAAGCAAGTTCAGAAGTCCAAATCCTTTCACTGAGAGACTGGCTTTAGACTTCTCTACTCTCTTCACCATGTCCTGATCGGATTCACTTATGGATCTTCCCACTGGCGTTCCAGCATAAACACAGCATATTCAGAACTTGCAATGGACACAGTGGACATCAATGCATTGCAGTGTAAGACATCCATCGAAACACATTGGCAGAATAACCCTGCACTAGTTTATCTCTCTTACAGTCCAAGCACATGGCGGGAGCACAACTCTAATGGCAGGGCAGGCTCTGCCTCCAGAGCCATTTCCAGGCAGAGAAGGAGGCATGTGGCTAGGTGCCAGCAAGAAGAAAGGTGGCTAGTCTTGACCAAAGTGTTCATGTATTGGAAAGCCAGGACCCTGATCTCAGTCATGAACACAGCTACTCATAGAAAGTCACCAGCATTTTTGCTGTTTTCCCCAATTGGAGCGTTGTCTCTGGCATGTACCTGTCTTGTGAACAAAGTTAAAATTCTATGCGAGAGGCTCTGTCCAACTACATGACCCCAGCCAGGGAAATATACAAAACACTGCCTTGTAATTAAGTCTTACTATCATCATGCTTATAGCAGATGTGAAATTGTCCCAGTGACACAAATTCTTGAACATAACTTAGTAAACATAACACTGTCTTTCTGACAGTGGCTGACTAATGCAATGTGGGGTAAGAGATGCTAAGGAGAGAGGGGAAGCCTTGGAGAGAGATACTTGCTCTATTGCTCAAACTTCTGTATGTTTTGCCACAGTAAGAATAGCACCATAGCATGGGTGATGAAATATGGGCTAGGGATAAAGATAGACAACAGTCTTACACTTTCAGATAAAAAAAGGTATATAACTAACATAACTAACAGAAATGTAGAACACACCAAATGCTTCTTCCTGCAACCCTTCTTGCCAATGATCATATATATATGTGTGTATGTATATGTGTTTATATATATATATATATAAATAAAAGTCAGGTAAACTACATCTCACATATTTTGTCCTACATTTAGTTGAAATATTGTATATGTGTTTATACTAAAATAACCTAGAGGGGCTGTATAACAGCTTCCTTCAGAAAATACTACAAACAGTCAAACATCGGACTTATGCAAAGCTCAGTTCCAGCGACACCATGATTTTTTTCATGACACTAACTTCTGTGACTATACTGGCAGGAATCATTGAGGCAACCACTGTATTAAATATTAGAGTATTTTTTATAATGTTTTTGGATATACATTTATGCACATTTACTAAAATGAAACGACTTCTGAAGCAGAGGAGAACAAGTAGAATATACTTTAAGTGCAAATTTCAGCCAAAGCTGCTCAAACTGATAGGATCATATAAGGAAAACATTTTCATAATTTTATGTCTCTGTGGGGCAAATCAGGCTACAGCCCCACCTGAAGGACTGAGATCACAGCAACCCCCTAACCCACAGCTCCCCAGCTGAGCCCAAACTCCACTCCTGGAAGCCTGACAAACACTAGGCTTCAATCACTGCATCATGATTCTCCAAGTTAAAATTTACCCTGGAACTTTTACTATTATTATTTGGATTATCATAACACCATAAAACACCATGAAGAACACTACTTTGAAAACACAAAACAAGATGTATCATAACCTTGAATAAGTTCTGTAGCCTCAGCACAAAGCAAGAATCAAGAGATGACACGCACACTGGTGTGAAAAAGCAGTGAAACAATGCTGGTCAGCACAACTAGCCAGGATCCCAGCACATCAGTGGGCTAACTATTGTAAATTAAGCCAATGGAGCTATGCTGATTTACTGAGAAAACATCCTGTCGAGTTTGTATTATACTTAACTGCTGCTTCATATTTAATTATAAAAATCCTAAAGCAACACAAAAGCCTACAGCAACACAGTTGGTGCCTGCTGTGCACCAGCTGTCTGCAGAGACAGAGCATGATAGATAGCCCCAGCCTTTGGGGGTCCAAGGACTAAAGCAGTCCCTCAGCAACCAAAACCACTGACTTCTTCATGCATTACAATCTTTGTTGCAAGAGTACTTTCCCACTGTGCCCATTTCCATCATTGGGAAATAATTATTGTTGCTTGGACAGATCCTGTTTTCATTTACTTCATTGGGAGGAAAAACACCGTGAAAGAGAAATTACAGGGCTGGAATTTTAATCTGGATGCATCTTTTGGGAAGATGGAAGCACAAATTCCCCATATCTTTCCAGCACTGCCCATTGGATGGGCAGCACCTGGTACCCAGCCCAGGGGATGTTCCAGGACTCTGCCATGTTGTGCACAGCCCTGCTCCCCAGAGCACAGGAAGCTCTGAGACATCCACATTGAGTCCTCACAACACAGGTGTTGAGGAAGCAAACATGTAAAGAAGGCAGAATTTCTTCCTTTCAGGGAGGGGCAAAAAACCCCCCACAATGAAAACCTAATGTAGAAGTCAGAGTTCATCTTTGGCTGGGGAGAGAGGACTCAGATTTACTGCTAGATTTATGTTTGGGGGGCACAGGGAAAGAAATGTAGAATGGTATTTTTTTCTCCTAGACAAACTTAGTGAGTCTGTTGCAGCAAATTACTGTCCTTAAACACATTTGAAAGCAACTGTAAGTAGGGAATAAACCAAAGATAGTTATACACATAACCATGCTGCCAGGACTATGGCAAAAGTATTTAATATTTTAGAGGAGGTTGGAAGAAACTTATAATAATGCTAAATTATGAAATAACCAAGTCAGAAGACATTTTTCTTTCTGCCTTCCACTGCTGAAGATAAATACCTAATAAATCCCAAAGGATGTTCCCTCCCTTCTTCAATCCCCACCGCCTCCCCCTAAAAAAATGGAAAACAAAAAAAAATCTCCAAGTTTTCTGCACAGTGTCTGAGACCAAAAGAGATGAATTTAGTAGAAGGGGATCCAGCACAGAATATCACTTGTATCTTGTCCATTTTATTTCCCATCTGCCCTTCAGATGTCTATCACTTTTCCATCTGTGTCAAGAGAGGCCCTCTATGATTTCAGAAAATCAGATGTGACAAAATCATGCTAAAAATATTTCAGCTGCAAAATATGATGCTTTATAAAATACCAGAAGGCCAGAAATAATTCACAAGGAAGCTTTCAAAATGCTTCAAGAACACTTTTGGATAAAATTGCACTCTGAATCATAAAAACCCTAGAAGAGAGAGGGCTCCCCAAAGACATTTAAAGCTAACTGAAACTTTTCATACATTAACGTTTAGACATTTGAAAAAAAAAAAAGAAGAAAATCATTGGATACATCTTCAAATATGTTTTCCTAATACAAAGAGATCTGAGTAGCTGTTGACATCTCCAATTCAAATTTTTAACATATAAATTTTCAGATCAAAGTGAGAAACTCCAAGTAGGATTTTAAGGAACTTGTGAGACACACTACACAAGCAAACTCTGTAACAAAGGGACATTAGTGTGTCACCACTTGTCTGCAGAGCCAGGCAAGAAGGTTCTGTGTTGCTCCAATGCTCCTGTAAAGTAAAACATATTAACTGAGAACACCTTGGAAGCTGACTTTGTGTTTACCCTTGATGGTGAGCACGTACATCGTTAATCCCATAGCTCATCTGACAATGGTAATTTATGTCAGCTACACAGCTCCATGGGCTGCATGTGCATATGTGAAGGGCCAGTTTCTATTTTGCCTCAGACAACTCCTTGACTCACTATTACTTTGCAAAAATACCCAGTACTTCTCTTTCTGACTAATTCACTAAATTATAGTCTCTTTGTATGCTTTAACATGTCAATTCCTCAGTGCCTTCGGAGCAGGCTGCATTTTTCACAGGAAAAGAGGATTGAAATCCAGAAGAAATTTTCAATTATCCACATACTGTATTTTACAGCATCATTTCACAAAGTAAAGAGGAGGTTTAATGTTGCTCCTCCTGAAGCAGGGCCATAAGGCAATATTAGAAATGATCCTGTAAACCACAGTTCATTGTGCTACATTTAAACTGCTCCAGAGCTGGCTCTGGGAGATACTGAAAACCCAAGAACACCATGTGCCAAGAAATGGCACAAACCAAGCAAGAAACCAAGAACCATTAAGCTCACTATAGAATGTATTAGTTTTGAACATTTATTCATGATTTAGCAACAATACCCTCTGCATTGCCTTTCTTCCACTGCATGTTATTTGAAATAACAACACACAGACAATATCGTACTGCAAGACTCAATTCAAAAACAGATTTTCAATCAAATTCTCAGCTTACTGTACCCAGTAAATAAGCAATTATCTAATGTAACCAGACCAAATTACACGGCTGAGCAACTCAGTTCTCCATGTGTTTAAAAGACTCATAGTAGTGAGCATAAAATTTAAATTTGTGACTTTTAATCCCTTGTTACAACATACACCAGTAATTCTGCACAGTTGTGTATACCTCTCCAGGAAAAAAGCTTTCAGCATCATGACCACATTTAAATAGTATTTCTGAGATCAAATTGGTTTAAACCAAAGAAAAATATAACAATCACTAGCCTTCACTGTCCACCACTTGTGTGTTAGCATTGTGGAATGAGTTATTCTTTTCAGCCTTCCTAGGTGGGAAACTCCAAACTTTGCATTCCAAACTTTCTTCGTGCACCCTGTAACTGTAACAGATATTACAATGCCAACCAAATGTGCATACGCTGGCCATGCTGTTGTTCAGCTAGAGCAGCCACGCTAGGCTTCTATAATTCATATTAAATCATAACAATAATGGTATTGTCTGTGGATAATCATCTGTGAGAACTGCTGACAGAGTGGAAGGAGAAAAAACTCCCCATTATGTTAATTCCAGATTAGAGAAGCCCAAAAGGAGGGGGAAGTGCAGACTCATGGCTCTGTGGTGCTTTCAAAGCACCCTACCACGTTCCAGACAAGATCCTCTCTCAGCTTTCCAAAGCTCTCACATGCCCATGCAGGGCCACATGGCAGAGCCAAAGGCAGCCTGTCGTTTGTGTGCAGCAGCCCTGCTTCTTGGAGACTCTACATAATTGAAAGACCAGAAGGTCAGAGAGCGTTGGATTCCTCCTACTCCACCAGACTCTCCCTTACACAAAACAGAGGATGAGGGCAGAAAATATTTCTTCTGTAGTATCACCCACATCATAGAGATGGCTTGTCTTATCATAAGAGCATATGTTGTCCCAGGAGCATTGAGAGGAACAGTATGGTTAGATCAACAGGACAACCTTTGTTGCTTGCAACTGTCCCACTGATCTTCTGTGCCATTTATCTAACCAGCAGCAAAGCAGCAGCTCCATGTTACACACAGTTGGTTTGAAGAATTTTTAAAATAGATTTTGTTCTACAGGTGTGTGGAGTAGCCAAAGCAGAAAGGACAGCTGCTGTGAATAATTAAAGCCGATCAGAAAAAGAAAAAAAAAAAAAGAAAAAAAAAAAAAAAAAAGGCAAAGATATATTCCTTCATTGGTACAATTGTCCTATTTTGCTTTAGCAATATGCTTGTTGCTGCTGTGAAATAGAATATTGATCAGAGAAAGCAAAAACAAGGCATTCACAAAAGCCTGAAATGTCAAAATTAGTAACTATGCCAATTTTAAAGAATGTCTGATCTAGAATACTCCAAAGAGCATTTGATCTTTGCTTTTTCCTCCCCCTCTCCTATAGGCACAGCAGCTGCAAATTTAGGTTTGAAAAAACATAGCCCCATTATAAAAAGAAAAATATATCAACTTTAGAAGTTGTTTTTTATCTCTTATTGCTGATTAGAAGGCATGGTGAATATTTGCTTAGAGTATTCAATCTTATTTTTTTAAAGTATAGGTCGAAATTCATTATCATACTATACTTGCTTTATATTACCCAAAGAGGAAAAGCAGCTATAAACTGCTGAAAAAAAAATCGTGATTAAACTTTCCTTGTATGGACAGAATGAAATAAACTGGCAAGATTATGCCAGTCAGTGTAGACATAAAAAACTTTCTACATTGGTAATAGATAATTTGCCTTCTTAAAATGATAAATTTTAAATGGAAGATGTGTCTCTTGGCTACTGACATAATTTCCATCTTTCCTATAACATTGAAATACATCTTAAAAAATACATACAATCATAGTTCCATTTTTTTTTTTAAAGGTTATTTATACCACACTTCCAAATCTGTTGATGATTGAGCCTAAACATCAGGGGAATGATTCCTGTAATGGCTTTGTCTGTTCAGTGCCTATTTCTCTCTACTTCCGGAAGGAAATCAAATCATGAGGAATATTTAAGTCCCTGGCCACATATGTGAACGTTTCATAACAGACTTCTGTATTTATTTTCCTAAAAGAAAAGGGATTCATCACCTCTGAATTACTCTGTTTATAAAGTGTTACATCCAAAGCATACAAAAGTCAATTCAAGTCTTCTGAATAGCATTAGTGAGCCTAACATCAGGCCCTAAAGTTGTTCATTGGAGAACAAAGGTGTCCCTGTCTGCCTGGATCTTTAGACTGAAAGCCATTAAACTTGTTCAGTATGAATTAGTTAATGATTTGAACGTTATTTGCTGCACTTTCAACTCCAGAGACATCTCAGACAGATCTTGGAAGGCCATTTCCTCATTTGTTCCTTACTTCTATTACTGTTACACACTGCAGCCCAAAGACACTGTCAAATCTATACACAGCAATTTTGGGTAGTACACACAAGATCTGTATGTTATTCAGCTGTTCTCTTTGTAACTTGTAGCACTTTGCCAGAGCTGTTAATGGAACTGTCTGTGTTCTGGCTCAGCCAGACCAAGAGCTATCTACCATTTTTCTCTGTCTCCCTGCTAAATCATCTCCATTTTTTCAGGAAATAGAAGATGAAAATTTCTCAAAATTCTGCCTCTGATTTAATAGATTAATCTTCAAAATCATATAACACCCCATAGATCTCAGTCATATTTAGCAATTCTCAGGTTGTTTAGCTAGAGTTCTCCTTTACTGAAAGTCTTGTAATATTTTAAAAAGTTTCAGGGATTTTTAATTACTCTTGAGATGAAAACAATTATCACTTTTTCCTCTCCCAACAGGTAAGTGGGTTCACACTGATTTCAAGATAGTGTTGTCTGTAGGAAAGAGACAGTCAGAAGACCATCAGCTTACATGGTTCAAGCAACAGAAATATATTGTTGGGAACCCTTCCTGCTAGACTTCAGATGTGATGACTATTTAATTACATGATTTAGTTATGCAATATTCCCCCTTAGACTCATCTCAACACAGCAATATAATATATTAAGGACAGAATTAGAAGCAAACCTATCTCAAACCAGTAATGATGCCTGGCAGGAAGTGCACATGATTTGCATCCCCCTTGAATGTAGCTGAAAGTATTAGGCTGCAAAGAGTGAAGAAAGTTTCCAACAGACTGAATACATTCTTCACTTTGGGGTTACTGGATCCCAAATACCAAATGTTGAAGCAGTCTCAAAGCACCCTGAAAGCACCCTGTGTTAATAGCATGTACAACTCAGATCTATCAGCAGAAGGGGACCTTCACTGGATACTCGTCATTCCACTGTTTAAGACCTGAATACTGAAACCCCAGGAAACCCACCATCTCTTTAATTATTGCAGTTTCTAAAAGAGTAAATGTTCATTTGCTTTTGACACTCCGAGCCAACGTAGCTTATCAAACAAGATGAATGAAGTTCGCATCAGACATGCAGACACACTGAGAGTCCTGGTGTTAGGAAGAACTAAGTCAGAGCTTCACCACCCACTTATTTTCAAGCCAGAAAGGAAATACTATTACACGTAATGACACCTGACTGTATTCAACGTGACAGGGCACAGATACTTCACATGAATAGCACAAGTATCCAAAACATGAAATACAGATGTAAAGGCTCCTTAAAAAGGAGTCATACACACATAGGAACTTACGGGCTTGGCTTTTTGCTCTGCAAACTTGCCACAATCTACAGGATTTTTGTCTTTTGAGTAGAACAGCAACAAGTCATAATTTCTGAATTTATTAATTTTGCCTACTGATGCTGGATTCACCTTATGTGGTAGGTGCATATACCACCTACGTGGATTATATGGGATGCATTGACGCTGAATTCTGAAAACAGGAAAGTCTTTCTGATTTTAACTGTGTGTGTGTAACAGCTAATGTATTGCTCCAGGGACTATAGTCACTCTCTTCTCCTTCAGTTTTCCATTCATAGGAAGGGAATAGCTAGACTTCTTTTAACAGAGTCCTTTGAATGAATATTTATATATTCATATGATTAAGTTCTGTAGCAAAAATAAGCTTTGTAACACTGCACTATCAATAATTTCTGTTACATAAGAATAGTAACATATTTATTTATGAAGAAATTAAGGATTCATAAGATTCAGAGGAATCTTGCTTAAATATTTGCATTAAAGTAAAACACTTCACAATAGTGTAAAAAAGCACAATACAAAAGGCAACTGAAAATTATCAATGCCATGAGGACTCTCCCTCCTCTTACAGCCAAAGTACATATGAACATCAAACTCCTCAAACACTATGTGATAGTTTTGATCCAGGCCTTCCTTAGCAACCAGTTGTAACTAAGGAAATGCCCATTTCCCAGGTATTCCACACTGAGGTTTTTTACGTAACAAAGGAGTATGAATAAGAGAGAGATAGGAAGTTTTTCTTCTTCTTCCAGCTAGGTTTGGGAGCAGTTGGTCTCTGCGTTGGTCTCACTTATCAGAGCCTGAGGCCTGTTGCAATGACTGCCGTGATCTGCCACACGGGAGATCAGAGTGCTGGCCTTTCTCTTGAGGGAAGATGGTGAAATTGTATTTTGCTACTTACGTGTTGTGCCAGTTTTTGGGTTTTTTTGATTGTACTTGTCTGTTCTGGGGGTTTTTTTGTCCCTCTATTGTCACTGTTTCTCCCTCCTTTTTCCCTTTTCCCCTCGGGAGCTCCCTATGGTATGAACAAATTGTATATATACTTGTAAATATCTGAAATATATATATATATTCTAATATAATTCAGTTTCATTCAGGCTTCTTTCAGGCTTTCAGGGTTAAATTTAATAATTTAATAATTTCAGAGATTAAACTTCTCTTTGGAGTTTAGTGTGCACCCATTACACATTTAAGCAGAACTGACCAACATGCTCAGGGGGAAAAAAAAAAGAAAAAAAGAAAAAACAACAACAACAAACTAGCAAAAGTAAGAAAGCTCAGTGAAATCTGGAATATAGGTTACAATTAATAATTAATTCTCCAAACACAAAAATACCATTGCTGTTACAGTAACCTCCTTAGATGGGTTTATGGCAAGTTTCATTTGAAACAAATGTCTTTATCTTGAGTCAAGGCACTTAAAAAAAAAATAAATTCATCTGTTAAAATTTAAATTATCATTATTTTGTACAAAATAGGAGAGTACAAAATTAAAGAGATCCTCACTTCCAATATTGGGACAATAGAGTAATTTTTCTTCTTTTTGTTGTTATTTGTTTGATTTTGCTATTTTTTAGCAACAAATAGGGATTCTGAAAGCTCAAAATTAAGTGCTGATTTGTCGCTCACATTATCAGATGATTTCATTAACTGGAGAACTGAAGAGAATAAGGACTTGAAAGAAAAATTATCAACTGTGCTGACATAAGGAACACAACATTAAATACATAGGGTTTATTGCCATCTTTATCACTTAAGGAGAAAGCAGATATGGATAGATACAGCTTTGGGGTTTTCTTTCAAGATTACAACAGATGACCCTGAAGAGAGCTAAAACAATCCTGCCTTCCTATTCTCCACTGCCTCACAGCTAACCTGAGATCGTTTCTTTGAAACGCAGGATTGTGGAACAGAATTACTACTCCTGTTCTCAGGGCCTAAGCCTTACTCTAGAAGGGTGACATCATTGCCAAGCACCAATAAACTGAAATAAGACTGAGCTGATTTCCTGTTACTTCATGTACCTCCCTGAAAGATGCATTTCACAGTCCAAGTTCACAGCCTTTCAGGAAGAGGATGCTTATTTTCAGCAACATCCTTGAATGTTTCTACCAAGCACAGATATATAAGCAAACATGACAACTGCTAAATCTCATTGCTCCGGTTTTTTGTTACTGAAGAACAAAGTTAAATAGAATACAATGGTGGGTTTATATAATACAATCAAGCACCAAAGTCTGCAAAGAACTATAATCACCTTATGTTCTTTTTTAATAACTTTTTAATTAAAAGAAAAAAAAAAGAAAAAAAAGTAAAACCAAATTGAGGTCACAGCTTATTTTCCAAACAGAATGATTCACCTCTACAGTTATGCAAACATTACAAAATTCAGACCACAGTATTGAATCCTGTGGTAGAGATATAGACCAGCTTCAGAAGATTTGACGTTAGAAAACTCCAGCAGCAGATTTGCCCTTTTCTTCCCAAGCCAACAGCATCTGTTCTGCCATATTATCTGCCATAAGATTTCTGACAGGATTTCTGCATTATTTCACAAGAGTTTTCCTCACCCTTGTCAGTTCAAAACCAGCATTTCTTGAATTGAGGCAAGGACAGGAGTAGCAGATGCTCAGGTTTGCTGTTTGCCATTCAAGAATTCACATCTTTGCAGTAGCTTTCCTCTGATTTGGTCAATCCTAAGTATTGCATATTCTGTAAGTGCATGGACTGATCACCTTTGGGGGTGCTGACAGCTCACCCCCAAACCTGTTATGGAAAGGCAAAGGGTAGAACCAGCTCTGCTGTGCTGGTTTGCTTTGATTGTGTTTGTGTGGGCAGAAGGAAGTGCCAACCTAGGCTGCCCACTGGGGACACGTTGTATGGGATGAAAGCACATAGTTTTTGATATCTAGGAGAAGGACATCACAAAACTCCATTCACCCAGCAGGTAAGAAATCCTGAGTACTATCCACTTGCATCTTCCCTGGCCTCTGCCTTCTCCCCACAAGACCACTCCAAGCTCCTAAGACTGCTTGTTGTCTAACAGGACAGACTGGCTATGTTATGGATCCCAAATGCTGACCTCCTCAGCAGAGGGGACATCTGCAGATTTTCCTGCAGTGCACACTCCAGATATTTCACCATCACCAGGAAGAGCAGCAGATCACACAGTCCCAGATATGGCTGAGAAGAGCAGCTTCCAGCAGAAGGACATCTCCCCAAAGGATGATGTGGCTATTGTAATTAATGAAGGAGCAAATGCATACTTCACTGCAAAGGAAACAATTCAATCCCTTCAGAGCAGGCAACAAGAAAAAAACAGGGATAGATCAGAAGTATCAAACCCTTTCCACAGCAGACCTGGACCAATACTCCCACCTCAGCTGCTGTTTCCCACTGTTACAGAAAAGCTCGCTCTGGGTTCTAATCTATAGGTTACTAAGAAAACAGGGAGATTGTTCCGACTGAACACAGGGCACTCCCAGCCTCTCCCTCTCCACATTCTAGGATGTTTAGCAGAGTTAGTATGTATTCTTAGTAAAGGCCCTTCTCCAAGAAGTCTTTTTTTGGGGTTATCATTAAACTGAAGAGTCTTACTAAAAACTCTGGGTTTGAGATTTGAGTAACTAAGCAATGATACAGGCAACAATGGGCATCTTCAGACTAAACCAGTTCCTCACCACAAAAACATCTGGGAATTCAGCCTCACCTGTCCCCAGGCATAAGAATTCAGTGTGGGTCATCCAACAGCAAGTGAAGCAGAGAAGGAACAATAGAAAAAGAGACTGTCTGCTGGGCTGCATTTGAAGGAAAGTCATGCATACCAAGAAAAGTGCTGTTCCTCAGTTGTGTTTTTTAATTTGAGTCTCCAGACCCAGAAGACCCCACGACAGGACACTTCTTTGGCTCCATAAGGGTAGCAGGTGTCCAGGCAGAGGTCAAGCAGGGTGCCATCAAGACACCTGGCAAACTCTTCCCAGTCCCCTCCTCACAAAGGCTGGCTAGATCCATACTGAAATTGCAAAAATAAATCTTAAAAAATTGTTTCAATATTTTGTTGGGAGTCTGTTCTGCTCCTGCACCTCTCCCAAATAGTAAGGTTTCGCCAAAAACACAGAAATTCAGGCTGCTGGACAGGAGAGATATGATGTAGGAACTATTTGTCTCCTTAGGTAAAAGGCTGCCAGCCATAACGAGGAACACACAGAACCTGTAGAGGTTTGGTCATAGCTAAGAGCAGCCTTCCAGCATATACATCTAGGAGCTTTTACAAAAATTTTCCTAGCCTTGTAGATCAAGGATGACTTCAATAGAGATTAAATGGTCAATAAAAGCAGCATGTTGCTTATGCCTTATATTATACAAGTGCCCTTACATGTTATGGGACATTTTGTTCATGCAACAAGCTTTCATTGTGGAGAAAAGATCAGTGCTGCAGGCAGGGAAACAGAAACAATACAGATGAGTGCAATGTCTAGTTGTGCAAGAAGAGGGGCAGGGATGTTTGGAGAAAGACCATCTGGGACGAGACTGAGCCTGCTGAACAATTCACTGGCATGGTATGACACAGCTCACAGTTCCCCTGCACAGAGATTTTAAGCACTTCACATTGCTGGTAGAAAGGCTGTCCCACAGGATTCCTCTCCTTAGCGAGATGACAGAAAATACCTTCATGTCAACACTGAAGAGTTAGGAGCCTCTCAAAGCAAGTGAATGAGCCTCTTGGTCTCCTGGTAGAGCTGAATAATAATGAAGAGCATGGATTGATATACTGGTACCCTGGAGAATGGAATTTTCTTTGAGAAGAAGAAATGTATCTTCAGTGGGAAAAGGCTGGGGTATAAAAGCCAATTTGTGATGTAAGCTGTTGTTGCAGACTCAGAGAAACCACTGATCTTTCACAATGGCTCACAGGGCCTGTAAAATGACAGAATAATAATTACTAGTTAACACAATCATAATTTTATTATGAAAACTGCATACAGGGATGTGTACTCCTTTTCAGTTGAGAGATCCTTGATAACACCACCAGTACTGATTAACCTTGGGTTATAGACCAAACTATACTGAAAGTGAAATATGGCACATAAGATTAGGCCACCTGCAGATGGTCATCTTATTTTAAATTGATTCCTGATTGACCAGTGCAAGTGAAGAAGGATCCAGGATTCAGAAGGCAGTGGCAAGGCTCTCTTCCAGAGGAATGAGTTCCCAGGAGATCGCCCCTTCAGCAGAACTAAGAGCACTGGGCACAGTAACTGTAGACTGGTTGCTGCCTGCTTCTCTACCAGTGATACACAGGGGCTGAGCATCTGTGCACAGACTCTTCATAGAATGAGTAACAGAAGCTGTGTCTGCACTGGATTTAGTTTTCATCAGGAATGTGCTTCCAAAGGAAATGCATCCTCACTGGTTCCCAGGATGGACAAGTCCTGCAAATCTAAACCAGGAGTGGATTTACAGCTGCCAAGAGGCACTCACATCCTGTGAGACATGGAGACCTTGGGCACTGCACCCTTAGCAACAGGCATTTAACTTGCACATATCTGCTTCTCATGGTCTGTACTGCTTGCTAACAGGTATAGCCAACATGAATGTGGGACAAGTGATCCATGAGCATGGGCAGACCTAGAGACCCCTCCAGAATAGCAGAAGTTCGTGTTGCAGCTGAACCAAGCTATAGCCTAGGCAAGCCACTGTAAAGCTCAAGCAAGAACAAGCCAGTGACAAGCGGTGACAAGCCAGTCGGCAACACTTGAAGAAAGGACTTGACTGCACTCCCTGATACTGTCTAATAAAGTTAGCATAGACACAACTTTCCACAGATCCTTTCTATAGTTAAGGTACGTTGTTTTGTTTTTTTTTTTCTCTAATGGACATAAAAAACGTCAGGCTGGAACAGGTCTGCAATTTCAGATTCAGCTACAAGCTAGTTTTATTATCAGTTTTTATGAATACTCAAAAAGAGTTTCAGTTTTACTTCAACAGGATTGCTGACAGATCATATTGTAAAGTGTTAGTACATAACATTTACAACCTTACACCCAGATTTGAGAAGCACACTGTATCTGAAGGGAAGCTATGAAATGTATTTTCTATGGAGAAGTTAATACCACTCTACGGTCAGGTATTTTTTATTGCAGAGAAAGCATGATAAAACAGACTAATTTAAAATAGGGTTCAGATAAACACGCTTTGTAAAAGGACATAGACATATATTTTCCAAGAGAAAGGTTATAGATCTAGTTTCTAAAGTAGTGTTTTACTCTGTCTCTTTAGAAATTTTAGACTGCTTTTTTAACTTATGCCTTTAAAAAAAGGCTCAGTACTTTTCGAGGCCATAAGGATAATTGAGTACTAAATAAATGGTCTGTATTGTATCACTGCAGCCCAGAGAACAAGATCTCAGAAACGGGTGAGGGATAATAGTGTAGTTTTAGAGATATCCGAAAGAGTAAGGCTGAATGTGATTATCTCATATTCACTTGTTTTGCCCAGGGATCATGTGTAACTTTGAGTAAGAAGTTTATTATAATGAATGAGGGATGTCATGGTCTTTGATGGTCTTTGAGAGATTCCACTGAAGCCAGTTTCAGCCCCCATTTTCAGTAACAGGGTAATACCCCATGCCATTTCCATCAGTGGAAAAGAAGTTCGACTTTGTTCTTCTAGAAAATACCTTAAACACAAGACAGCACAATTACAATATGCAAAGAGCATGTTTTACAGGTAGAGGAACCATTCTCGCCTGTACTTTACATAGTATTGTTTATACACTCATACATAATAAACAAAAAGACACTTATTTCAGAATAAAAGGATTCTAAAATATATAGAAGAATAATTTTTTTGCTAGTGTTACATGGTGTTATTGTTTATGACAACGTATTGACCTAATTGCATCAGACTAAACAGAGACCTTCTTAAATGCCTGTGTGTCATGGTTTCAGCCAGGTGGGGCCTAAATTTGGGATTTAAAGTTTGGACTAGGCCTGAAAATTGTCAGGTGAC